>CM046875.1:50961680-52171443 GCA_025667525.1 Glebionis coronaria
ACAAAATTTGTCTTATTATACGTTCACGTCCGTTTATTTGTTCGATTAAAATTAAATAAACGAACATAAACATACCTCCGTTCGTGTTCGTGTTCGTCCAATTGATTTAGAGATCTAATTTTAGTGGTTGTTTACTAATTAATGCATACATTGGACCCATTTACTAGAAAACCGCATTTTGAAATTAAAAAAAATGCATTTTGAATTTCATTTATCTTCAAACTTTTAGTATTAGCCTTTTTCGTAACTTTGAATACATCCTGTTAACTTCAACGTGTGAAGAAAACTAATAATACAATAATTTTTTAATAAATTTATATCAACTGTGTTGTTTCATTTTTTTCTTGAATAGGATTTGATGTAATGGAGTTTCATTGTGACACCTTGTGCACCAAGACACGGCGCTCCGAGTTCGAAATCTCTTCAAGAAAAATAACCACTCCAGTTTTCATAAAAGGTTGACATTAGCTGAGATTTGAACCCGACATCTATTCAGAAAAAATACCTCATATATGCTCCAGTAGGGGTGGCAATCGAGTCGTGTTCGTGTCGACCTGTTCGGGTTCGCGGGTTGACGTGTTATTATAACCTAAACCCAAACACGACCCATTTATTAATCGTGTCAAGAAACTCAACCCTAACCCGCACCTGCATAACACGTGTTACCCGTTTTTGACCCGTTTAACCTGTTTAAGTAAATATGTCAAGCGGTAAATAAGATTGATGTTTGTCAATCAGACTAATTTATATGCAAAAAAAGGATATAAATATGTAAAGAAAGATGATATGTGAATTATAATGCCAATTACTCTTATTAACTACATAATAAAAATATGTTTAATCAAAATCTAACATAAGACTAAAGTTATATATTTATTTTTAGAGGCTTATATATACTTAAACGGGTTCACGTGTCGACCTGTTTAATACTTACTCAACCCAAACACGACCCATTTATTAAACGGGTTATACGGGTTGACCCGTTTTTGACCCAAACCTGTTTATCCTTGACCCAAACCTATTTAACTTCGTGTCGGGTTCGTGTCATTAATCGTGTCGTGTCGATAATTGCCACCCCTATGCTCCAGCCAGAAGCTGAACTCTTGACCTTCCGTACATTGATAACACGAAAATTCGATATTTTCTCTCATGTTTTTCTCTTTTATCCTCTTACTATTATTTAAAAAAGATGTTATAGAAACACTATAACTCGAATGTCTTTTGATACTAGGCATTAGAAGAATAAAGAAGAGAACAAATTTGTAAAAAGATATAACAATAATCGAAGTTGTAAGTAAAAGTTGCGTTATTTTTCTGCCGTTCAAAAAAAATATCAAATAAAAACGAATCAGAATTTACTAAACATGAAGCAGGTCGATTACTTGTTATCGATCAGACGAGATTCCATATGCCCCATTCGTTTTTCAATCGATTGTCGTGTTCAATGTCTAATTGCAATTTGCGAATACTTGGGTATATCTAGGGTTTGGATATATTTGTGTGCAATGAAAAATAGTCTTATAACATTTTAGTCATCAAACTAATGTTTTATTTGGTGGGTTGACCTGTGATACTCGAATAACATGCAAGTCACAAACTTAAAATAATTATGGCTTAAGTACACGTTCGATTAAATCAGGACAGGGGCGCGGACGCGAGAGCATGTACGTGCACACGTTGTCAACAACAAGCATGTGTTCTTCAACGCTTAGTCATTTGTTGCGGAATGGATAATGAAGTGTCTATAAAACAGAGCTTTTGAAAGCTTTACAACTATCAGCTAAGCTAAGCTGAAGCTCTTATGATATGAGCTTATATATACTGTCAATAAAATAGAATGTTGCGGTTTAGTTAACTAGAAGAAAACCTAATATCAACCAAAAAAATTAGCTTTTAAAAAAAGGAGCTTATTGAAAGTGGTCAACAAACTTGCTCATGCTTCAAGCAATGGTTGGTTTGGTGATTTCACAATAAAAATAGTTAACTGAATAACCAAAACCAAATATAATTGGACAGTTTAAATGGGCTTTATTAAGTGGATGGGACAGATGGGTGCAAATAGGAATATCAAAATTGGGTGGGTTACAACTTACAACTAAGTTGTAAAAAAAGTATACAAATTGCAAAATAATTTTGTGACACCGGGCAAATTCGTAGGTTCGATTCCTCAGACACGTGGGATAAAAGATAATATTCGGCTTACAATAATCTGAAAGCAAGCGTACTCATGTGAAAGTAGTAGTATAAGTGACCTGTCGGGAAGTTTTCACATAAAAGCCACGAAAAAAAGTCGTGAACAGACCATAGCGAAAAATAGTATGGTCTCAATATGCAGGATGTTACAATGTTTCCCATTCAAGATTGTATCAACTAAGTTCTTACATATACATAAGTTTCAATTCTTTTAATACAAATTGCAGATTACATCTCCAATCGAAAATTATTAACATCATGCTAAATTATCGTAACAAGTTCTTACTAATCGTCCTAACTCTAAAATGACGACTCAGTTTATGTGAAGCACGAGGATATTCAAAAAGATATGAGTGGCGAAATAGACTGGAGCTATGGCTTATACTACGTAGCAGACACATGCTTTTACATGTAAGCCGTTTTCTTTATAGGTAATCTTATTTGTTTTCGCCTTTGGCTATAACTTGGATTGATCCATTAAAACTCGAAAACAAATATCCATCGCACTGATTTGACGGAAACATATATCCAGGAACTCCATGCGCTCTCCTGTGAGTCTGTGACTAGCGACCTAATCGTTTCCAAATAAATGCCAAAAACAGGTTACTGTATGTTTAATACCCACTTGGGGAAGGTTTGCTTTAAAAGCAAGATGAGAGAAAGGGAGTTTTAAAGCAAAAGCAATAAAAGGGTACAAAAGGGAATGGAAGTTAGAGACTACTGCAACAAACATACAAGCTCAAGAAAATGAAGAATTTAGCAACTATGGGAAGTGGTGTATCATTCGATGAAAATGACGAGGATCAGGCTTCAAAGTTGGCTTTCGCATCATACCAGGCTAGAGAAGAAGAGATTGAGAAGAGGAAGATGATGGTCAAGGAAAAGGTCGAGAAGAAACTAGGCCGAGCAGAGGAAGAAACTCGGCGTCTGGCTCAAGTTTGGGAAGTAAGGCCACAAAACCGAATACAAAAATCACTTGTTTTTCTTTGCAAACGTTCATTTTTGAAAATTTGGAAGTTAGAAGGTAGATTTTGCAAGATAGATGTTGAACAAATCCGCCTGCGCCAACATTCAAAATTTCAAATTGACCTCGTTTTTACAAACACATGAGTATAGTATTATTTTATGAAACTCACACGAATTAAGACAATATAACAAAGAGTCAAAAAGCGTCTACTTAATCACACGGATGAAAGCATGAAACATTTTGATAGCTAACGATTACTTATTCTATCCGTGTACAACAACATATCAGGAGCTTGAAGTTTTAACAGATCCTATGAGGAAGGAAGTAGCAAATGTGCGAAAGAAGATAGATGTGGCAAACCGTGAGGTGAAATCACTCGGACAAAGCTGCCAAAAGAAGGTACAGTCGTCTGCAAGCCCGCCTTCCTCTGGACATCTTTACTGCAGTAAATAGCTTTCAGCGTGGTTTTATATTTTATAACCTGAATAACAGGAAAAAGAGTATAAGGAAGTGTTGGAAGCTTTCCACCAAAAGAACAATGAAAAGAATCAACTAACCGCCAGATTGATGGAGGTAAATATTAGCAAACACTTTGTTGTTCAGCTTTTAAAAAACAATATCATTATGATAAAATCTAAGTTTTGAAAATGATTTACGCGGTCACATGCTTCAAAATTCGAGATTGAATGAATATCAACACATTCGACCCAGTTGACCCAAAAGCTTGACCTCTATTTTCAACGATGTATCATGAACCTTCCGTTTATATTTCAAGTCATTTCACCAATTGATGTTCTCTTTGACATGTTTCTTTAGTTGGTAAAAGAAAGCGAGAACGTGAGGATGAAAAAGCTCGAGGAACTAAGCAAAAACATAGATCCTTCATGCTGATTAGTGATTGTGTACGTGTTGCAACTGATCTGGATTGACTTACCCATTTATCTTCTACATGTTCAATAAGTGAAATTTGTAAAGCCTTTACGGGGTTATAAGTTGTGTGTTTCTTGTGCTTATCATTAACAATTCATTTATATATTTTGCTATTAAATATTATTTTTCATAAGATACTTGCATGCATACCTCATACGTTCCATTGTAGTTTGTACTCCGTCAATAGAGTGGGGATATCGCTCATACGCAACTGAAAGTTAATAGAAGATTAAGTTAAGAGATTGCAAGAACAAGGAGGAAGATCAATATCTACATACATAGTAATAACGATAAGAACCATTAAGCTATGGCCAAGAAATCTGATGTCCCTGGTTGCTCAAACACCTAAAATTTTGTCCGAGTACCGGCTTGGTCCAAACTTATATGTGAATATCACTACTGTTTCGGTTTTAGTAACTTAATAAACAGCCAAATAGTTTCTTACATGATTGCATCCTTAAATTCTACATAACTGTGGTGTTGTCATTATAAGCCTTGACATTAGGCACATAGTCGTTTACTGTGCTTTGAATAAGACCAGGCCTTAAACTGGTGAGTCAATTAAATATCTCATGTGTGTATCTTAAACGCGAGAGATGTGTCAAGTAGAAGAATAATACTTTATTACACATCTTCAGAAGGAGTAGCAACAAATGAGTTGTGTATGATCTGATAAGTTGACCGTGCATTTACTTACCTCTGAAGCATTCGTAATATGATAAAACCGATAGGTATCTTTCTCAGTGAAGCCACCTTCTGCCGACTTTAAATGAGATCCAATGTTTGCTCTGCCATAGTAAATGTTCACTTATAATCAATGTAAGTAGAGAGCAAAGCAGCTATTATATTAAGAAACAAACATATATTTCTACGAACGAGTTCATAACTCAAGTCATATGTAATAACGTAGGGCAAGTGTAGGGCAAGTGTACGTGTACCAGAAAATTCAATCACAACTTAATTTAAAGCTAACAGCAGGCAGAACTTAATGAAAACGTTGAGTTATATCATAATGTATATAATGGATTCTAAGTATCCAAGCTTGATTTAGTGGTTGTCCAACTATTGTTTAATTTGGTCAGACGGTATTAATATAGTATCCTTACAAGTGATGACGACTAATCAAACGTTGGTAATCACGTAGTAGCACACCGATCTCCTTCAAAGCTATTGATCTTGGATTAGAGTCCCGCCAATGCTCACGTAGTGCTTGGGTTGCCTGATTTAATCATATAGTCCCATTGTATAAGCTAAAGTTCTAGGCATCAAATAAAGGACAAGTAAAAAAATTGCCAACATAACTGACCTTTTTATTGCTCAGTGTGCTGTTTCCAGTTATCCTTGATGCTAGTTCAAGAAATTCTTTATCTTCTGACTCGTGAATAATTTGAAGATCGTCAGTAGAAAATGAGACAGAAATATTTAACCTCTTTTGCAGCTCTGAGATGGCCGAACCGTCCATGTGGTTTTCCTGAAAGCAATGTGACATGCTGGTTAAAGAAGTCAAAGTAACTAAATGATAATATACTGGTGTGAGTTAGACTAATAACGCATGGAAAATATTACACAACATTTCCACCTTATGCTCAAATGCTATTAAGGATTAATAATGGTTAATCCTTAAACACCCATTCATTTGTCAGTTTAATCCAATAACACAAGGCTATGTTTTTATCCTTAACTTTTTCTTCTCATTGTTTTCTCCCCATAGGACCTTTTGTCTTATTTAAAAATTTTAAAAATTAATATATTATTTTTACTTCAATTTTCCGCTATCATTGTTGTTATTAAGAAAAACTTTATATAGAGAGTTCAGATTTCAACTTGCAACTAGATGGAATCACAGCTTGGGAGGAACCAGTATCACCTAAGATGGTCTCATGCACATATTACCAAAAAAATCAGTCCTAAAACGCAAATTCTGTTTGTGTTTTTGTGGGATTGAAGTAAAAATGTAATTCACATAATACATGTTCTTCATTTCAAAAGCATGTTCTAACGTCCTGACCCAAACATATTTTATGATTTACTGGCCAAAGAAACATGTTCTACCAAGCAAGAATTGGAAAAGTAGACCAATTTAACATTCTTATACCTTTGTTTCAGATCGCAAGCCACTAGCCTCGGATGCATTCTGGCTTTCATCAATTACTTTTGAGGGAGATGTAGACAATCTTTTTGAAATAGGATCATCTGAGAGTAAAAGGAAATCCATCTCAGCTTAATTTTCTAAGCGAAATTAAAATAGGTCGATAATGCACTTAAAGAATTGTCTACTTTTAGTCATTCATCAATATAATCACTTAGCGTTCATCTGAGTCATTCAAAGATAGTTATTTTTTTATCCTGTTTAAAGTCATTTCGTAGCCCAAAAACCCAGATAAACCAGTTTTAAGAAATGAATTTTTTTACACAAAATATTTATAATTTATATCGATACAGGACAGATTGATATATGATGTTACGTGTTGTATAAAAAAATAAAAAAGTACAAGTTTTAAAATCACCCAAATGGGACACAACCATTTTTTCATGACTTAGATCAACAAAGAGAAGTACAATGGCTAGAACACGACAATTAAACATTCTACTTTTGTCAAAATATTGCCTTCGTATAATCATTGAAGACATTTGCAACCCGTTCAAGTAAAAAACAATGTGGACTTCCTAATAAAAAAGTCCCAGAGAAGCTAACTTACCTTCTGGAACTAACCACCATAAATCACCATATGTCACTTTCCCATCAAAACCACCAAATAACAGATATCGTGAGCCGATACATGTCATGGAGTGGTAAGCACGAGCAGAAGGAGCTTCAGTGTTAGTTGCAAGACGTTTCCACTGCACAGACACTGATAATAAAAACAATAACCCCACAGAAACAATGCTTTAAAGAAAACGAAATGCCAGATACATGGAATTTTTATTTTAAATATGTTATGTGAATATCACTTACCCCGGTCTAAAACAACACAATCATTGTAATAAACATCATAACGACTCAGCCAACCACCAGTTCCATGGCCTCCAAACATGAGAAGCTAGAAAATATATATAATGTGTGAATACAAAGATACAGACATAGGAAAACATATTAGTTGGTCCATTTGTACTCTGAAGTCTAAACTTGCAAAAGTTGACGGGACATATACTTCAAGTAAATCAATGACTATTGATATATATCCTACCCTTTAAATGAAGACAAAGTTGTGAACCTTAATTTAATCACTGTTAACTTTGCATCTTTCCTAAAGAAGCGAGTTCCAAAAGTCGGCCTTAGGGGCTTATGGCCTAGACACTGAATCCACTCATTCTTATCAGAAGAAATGTTTCTTCGTGTAATTTGACAATTTTTTAGTTTCGGTCTTTTTACATACTATTCAAGCATCAAGTGATTTTAAATTTCACCCTAAATATATTCAACCTTCCAAACAATTTCTTTCTTACCTCACTACAGAACGTTTCACTACCAATATCACATCAATTTGTTTCTTATCCAACCTTACTTCCTACAAACAAAATTATTTGCGTTTGGCATACTTATTTGAGATCATGTCTAATTCCAAGGTTATAAATGTATATCGAATAATTAGGAAAAATATGAAAAGACAATACAAACTCGATGAAAAGAGAGGAACTAACATTGTGACCTCCGGAAGTAACAGTATGACCACAGCGGGCAGAAGGAGCTTGGCCCGGGAGCTTCAATAGGGTCCATCCAGGAGATTCATTATCTTCCTTGCACAAGCAATGCAAAGACAACCTATGTTAGATTAAAGCATCGTCATGCTAAAAAGCCCTTGTTATGCTCAAAAGCTCAGATTATTACACTTACAACTTTAACCAAGTACTAACATAGACCGATGCACAAATTTTTTGGATAATTATAATGAAATTTGAGGGGAAAAAATGCAAATTATCATATAAGGATCAAGTACAGATGTAACCTTTACTGATTTATAACTGTTAGCTGATGTGTCCCGTTAAAAATTAGATATATATGTGATAAAACTTGTGGCCAAAAGTTATTCAATTGTTTTCCTTATAAAGCGTAGAAGCTTTTGATACAGAGATAGAAGTGAAGTAATAAGAAGCAAAAATAGGAATACCTTCTTCAATGAGACCCTTCAATGCCCATAAATCACTCATTATCGGCCCTCCACCTCCTGACAAGATTAACAGAATCACGATCCGATATATAAGATAACAGAATAACAGATACATGGAGATTACATTTGAGGCCATACAATACATAATCACATAACCGAGTTAACATCTGTTGTTAAGAAGAGTTGTGTATTTTGTGACTTTTTTCATTAAAAAGCATATAAAACACAATCCTATGATGCACTCATATTGATTTAGTTATTGTTAAACTAAAGGGAATAAATTTTTATGTTATGAGCACTAAACATCGAGAAGCGGATGAGATGCATATATTCATCGAATCAATCAATTTCTAAATCCATTAGATGAATTAGACTGATAGATGCTGATTGTGGTTCACAAGTCCATGAAGAAAATTAGAGATTATATATGTAGTTGAGATTAAACTAGATGAGCACAGAATAGGATTAACATAGCCATTGAGATCGTTCCTATGCGTTTCAACCATTAATATATAATTACGCAAAGGATAACAGTTTATTTTTCTCAAGTTTTCGCATATGTATTCAAGTTCCCGAGTTGGAAAAGATGACAAAAGTTTACGAATGGCATAATCGTTATTTTCAAAAACGGCCATGAAGTCTACAAACAATTTTGTCACTAAACAAGAAAAGAGATACATGTTGATGGGCATCAAGGTTGTCAGAAGCTTGAGCTGATGAACTTCAGGTGGGACATAGTAGCGCATAATTATGTTTTGCGTAGCTGTTAAAAAATGAGAAATCATAAGACATATCTCACCTCTGCCACCATATACAAGCAATCGTTTCTCAACCATAGTTGCTGTATGGCCACACCTTGGCGGTGGCAATGTTCCTGAAACTGCTAACTCTGTCCACTCTAATGACACTGTTTATAAAGCATAAAAGATGTATCTTTATGTTTCAATATAATCATCATAATAATAGCATGTAAGCGGGAAAAATAAAATGATTTCCAAGGCATAAACCTTACTTGTATCCAAGACAAATACATCAGATAACCACTTTTTACCATCCCATCCGCCATACCTGTAGTAAGCAATATTAAGTCAAATTACAATCATTAAGTAACGAAGATCAATGAGAAATTATTAAAGCATATTGATATGAAGCAATTCTGACTGACATTACTATTTTATGGTTTCCAACGGCGGAAGCAGCTGCAAAGTCTCTTGGTGAAGGCAAATCACCGAAACTCGTAAGCTCGGACCACTGCCATATATCTGAAATACAAATAATGCAAAACAATTATCCATCAAGAAATTTCAAATTTAGTATCAATGAGTAACGATTATGAAGGTCGAAATACTTTACCAGTATCTAAGACCCAAAAGTCTCCCAATCTTTTGCTACCTAGTCTCCCACCAAATACAAACATATGGCAGTCGATTGCAATAGCAATATGAAAAGCTCGAGGGCTGGGGCCCGTTTGACCGTCCGAGCCACTACCAGTGCACTCAGGCTGAAACCATAGCTTATTTTCTGAAAGTTTATAGAGTTGTAAACATATAAGATACTGTATTCACAATCTAATTATCGGAAATTGCTATATTATTCAGGGTTAGTTATAAGCTGCTTAGTCTTATCAATTAATTTAAGTTGTTTCAATAAGTTTCCTTTGGACCAGCTGTTTATTCACTGCATAAGCTAATAAGTTTCTTTTTTAAAACTTATGAGCATCACATGTTTAAAATAAGCTTTGCTAAAGGAAGTGTCGTGTCCGGGGCTAGTTGTAACTTTTAATAGTAAAGTAAAGCTCCTAAACATATATAAAGCGGGCACTTATCCCCCAGGGCGGACCCAGGACACCAGTGACTAACTAAACAAGACATGTATCTATTTGACGCAAAATTTTGAGACCCTTCATTTCGGATAAATCAGGATTTTTAACCAAAATTTACACTCCCGTGAACCCCGTAAAGCCCCTAGGTCAGTCCCTGAGTTATCCCCTAAAAATGCGCAAAAATAGAAAACCAAAACCAAGAGTTTTGATGAACAAAAGGTAAACGGGCGGAATTTTAATAAACACACATATTTTATCATCTTGCATGCTAAAAAAAACGTAACAACTTAAAAAAAAATAACATGTCTCTTCTTTTTAATTGATTATAACTTACGAAACTAAGTTAAATCACTTCCCATGGAATCTGATGTATGTTCAAACTCTTTTAATGCAATAATACTTAAAGCAGTTTAACTAAGATCACACAACAAGGTTTCCAACGCTTAAATTCTGGTGATGTGAATCAAAGAATTTCCCATAATTGTTTGCGTAATGCTAACTCCAAAAACCCGTCCTCAGTTCGGATTGCAGGCTGCAACTCGCCTGCATGAAGCCGGAATCGCTAGTAATCGCCGGTGAATCCGTTCCCGGGCCTTGTACACACCGCCCGTCACACTATGGGAGCTGGCCATGCCCGAAGTCGTTACCTTAACCGCAAGGAGGGGGATGCCGAAGGCAGGGCTAGTGACTGGAGTGAAGTCGTGCTTATGGGCCCTAACAAGGGTTATCTATCCATGATGCTTGGTTGAAACAAAGTGGAGATATGAACCTACTGATGGGTTAGGGTGAAATGACTCTCCTGAGCTAGCAGGTTCCCCCTGAAATGCATTGAGGCTCCGCTGTTGAAAGAACATCTAGGGGTAAAGCACTGTTTTCGGTGCGCACCGCGAAAGCAGTACCAAATCGAGGCAAACTCAGAATACTAGATATGTCGAGTGACAAAATATAGTGATCTCGTCGTCCCTAACTTAAACACAACCCAAAGTAAAGTAAGTGGCTTTTTTTTGGTAATCATGGTTTCCGACCTTTTGGCCGACTAATCCACGGTGTATGAACCACCGCCGCCACACAAACTCAAACCAGGCAAAGCCCGGTAAGTGTTTAAGTAAGCAGTGTCGGAGCTAGAAATTTTTTCGTGGGAGGGCCGAAATAAAATTATTTTCGAAAAAACATAAAAATGCTTAAATAATAATGTAATGTACTATTATCTAAATTTTGGATTTAAAGATTAACTAGGCTGCCTGGGCTTTCAGTTTTGGGAGGGCCAAAATGATAATTTTTGTTTTTAACACATGAAATATGTAACTTAGCACACTAAGAGGGCTTGGAGTCACGGCGCCATTCTATAACGCGATTTTTGGTGTTGGCGCAGGTCTCCATGGGTTGCGGTTGGATTTTTGTTTTTTTTTTTTTTTTTTTTTTTTGGAATCTAGAGGGCATATACCCTCTATGGCACCAAAAATACCCCTATGGCACCAAAACCACCACTCCCTCTAAAAAGTGGTGCCATAGCATTTTTCGTGCCATAACCTATATTGCTTACGTGGCACCACTTTTTGGCTATGGCACGACGACTCCCTGTTCTCTAATGGGCTTAATCCTAGGAGGGGCAGCAGCCTCTCTGGTCCATTAGTGGCTCCGCCATTGTAAGTAAGAGCTATGCTAACAAGTGTTCCTCAAACTTCCGAACAACAGAAGCATATATGTTTATGGATTTAAACAACCTAATATTCGTAAAAACCACCCGGTCGCAATACATTAGTTAATAGTCCGTGTCTAAACATAATGTATGTAAATGTTGGGTAAATTAACTGAGTAAGCGAATAAATACCGATATCGTAAACGGAGATGTGATTAAGGAAATTCTTATCAACGAGACCACCGAAAACAATAACCTTTGACTTTCCGATATTCACTGCTGTGTGTCCACTGTAATCATAATTATCATCAAACAAGTACTGTACTAATTAATTAATTGTTTTTTTATATATATAATTAAGAAGAATGAAAAATAAAAAGAATTAAAATGACCTGCGTGGTTGAGGAACAGGGCCAGTGAAATCGGAAGGTGAAGATCGGACCCAGTAATGCATTTTGTTCGATCTCAGACTCTTGTTTGCCAATAAGCCCTTCTCTACTTTTGCACATAAGCTGCTGTTTGTTTGTTTGTTTTTGGCTTATGCTTTTTTTTTTTTCAAGGAGCTTATTGGAACTTTTTTTAGCCGTAAATTTTCTTATTTTTCAAAATTAAAAACAATTTACGGTTACACAAAATATATTTTATTTTCACATTTTTTTTCAAACATTGAAAAAAAAAACGTACAATTACGAAGAGTAATTAATTATCTTTGTATAAATATGCTATATGATATATTTTCGACAATTTTTTTTTCACGTTTTTAAAAATTATCATATATGATACTAATATCATATATGATGTAACACCAGTATCATATATGATATAACCTATCATCGAAACTAATATTATATATAATTAACATCCTTTATATATAACTAGCATGGACCCCGCAATGCGGCGGCGAGTAATCATAATCATTTTTTATGCTAACAAATATTAATCTCTTATCCATTAAGTTTGTATTGTTAAAATTTAAAAAAAATATCGGAAAAAAACCTCAAAATTTTAAAAAAATTAACAGTTAATAAAAATTTAGCAAAATGAATATTAAATTAAAGAGCATACAATTTTAGAAAATATGGTGAAATTAGATTATAAAAGTAACAAATTAATAAAAAGAATTTTCAATTTAAAAGAAAAAATGTTATTTAAGTAGGTTGTTACAAAAGTTTGTTAAACAAGGTTGTTAGAAAAAGTTATCTATAACACTTTATAAAGCATTTGAGACATTCTTAAAATAGGAAGACTAAAAAGTCAGACTTTTTTACATACTAAATAAATAAGTTATTAATATTTTGATCAACATTATATACTATAATATTTTTTTCAAACAAACTTTTGTGACAACCTTTTAAAATAACATTTTTCTTTTAAAATGAAAAATCTTTTTATTATCCATTTTGATATATTTTTATTAATTTTAGTGGGTCTTTTAATTCGATTTTTTAAAACTTTACAATGAGTAAGAGATTAATATTTGTTAGTCTCAAAATTCGTTATTAGGTACTTTCCGCCGTATTGCGCGAGAACCATTCTAGTAGTATATAATGTTGATGAAAATATCAACAACTTGCCTTATTTAGTAGGAAAAAAGGCTGAATTTTCAGTTTTACTATTTTAAGAAGGTCTCAAATGCTTTATATAGTAGTATAAATATAGATAGAGATACACATAAAGATAGAGATAAAATAAAGAAGGAATATAATCAAAGAAAACAAATAAACACATACCCATATGCAAGCTAAAGAAGGTATACGAGTGGTTTGTAACACACATTTGGTACGAGAAAAAAAAAATGGTGGAGGAAGTCACTATATTCTCCTTTCAGCTACTTCATAAGATCGGATCAAACGAAGTCTTGACCATTACGGTTAAAACCGATGTAGTCAGTGTCGGACACAAGATTTATTATAGGGTGTCACAAATTTTTTATTGATTATAAGCATTAAAATTGACTCATGTTATCTAAAAATAGGTATTGTAAATATCAAGAAAAACTCTATTTTATAATAAATTTATTTGTCGTGACTTAAAATCGGTGTAACCTGTGCTACACCATAAGCTATGTAAGGTAGAAATAAGTCAAACAACAACAACAACATGAGATAAGTACACAACAGCAATGTTTTAAAAACCGGGTTGAACCGGCCGGTTCAACCGGAAACCGGTTGGAGCACCGGTCCGGATGTGAACGGTTTTTTGGCACATTTGAAACCGGATTAAACCGGTTTAAAAAATCCAGCCGGGTCAAAAAGAATGGTTATGTTTTCAATGAAAATATTAATGTGACTTTTTAATGTCAGACTTCTTTTTCCTAAATTCATGCCTAAACCTTTTCATTTCCCTATAAAACTTATTAACATATAAGGTAAGCCTTTAATTTTTCCATATTTAGTTTCTAGTAACTTGATAACATTAATTTTGTTAAATTAATTGCTTGAACATAATTATAGTAATTTAATATAGCATTAACAAATTGCCATAACTTTATATAATAGTATTAATGGCCTATTTTGAAAGTATTAATCGTCCATATTTATTGCGTACTTTCGAATTGGAATTTTGTATACCTCGTTTGACAATAAATTTTATATAGATTATGTGTTTTTTAAAATTAATTATTTTAAAAATTATTTAATATTAACCGGTTCGACCCGGCGGTTTAACCGGTTGAACCGGTTGACCCGCGAACCGCCAGCTTGACCGGTTCAATAAAAATACCGGGTTTTAAAACATTGCACAACAGTAGGTTTGTAGAAACCAAAGTGAATGAAGTTAGGAAGAGGCCTTTGACTTCAAAGGAAATAAAAAGCCAACGCATCACAGAGAGAGAAAGAAGCTTCTCCCCTAATTCCAAGCTGCTCATCATCATCATCATCAGTGTCACACTCTCACCAATAAAACCCAAATTTTCATTTCACAAATTATAATCAAAATAATTAGGTCTCATTTTCATCAATACAAACCCCAAAATTAAGGTATACAATCATTCATTTCTGCACTTAATTACTTCCCGTTGATCTCTTTCCACTACCTAGGGTTTCATTTCTATTATATTTGTTGTTTATTTTCCTGCTGATGTGTTTATATTTTAAGAATAAGTTTGTTTATTATCAGAGTTTTCATGATTGGGGTACGCTTGACCCGTGGGCAAAAATTGGTGCCACATCACCACTTTTTCCCATAGCACAAAAGAATGCTCCCAATTGGTTTTTAGAAATTGTCATATTTTAATCAATTGGTATCTCTAATATGATGTTTTTATATTAGAGATAGGGGAGAAAATGTGATTAAAATGTAATAAATTGCAACATGTGATCTTAAAGACTCAAGTGCAACTCTTTCCTCCACATGCTAAACCATTTTGTATATCGATGCATGTGTGTAGGGGGCTTTTTGGAAATGTAAAACTTTCAAAGTGTTAAAAGTTTTGATTTTTATCAAGCACTTTGAATGGTTTTCAATGGTTTTATGGTTACGATCTATACCCAAAACAACCTACTATCCATGACGGAACGTTGGAGTCAAAAGGTGGTTTAGGATAGGAAACTAAGTCCTATGATCCAACCAAAACCGGAGGAATTTACCCAAGGACATTCCATAGCTAGAAATAGTTGTCCTTAGGAAAGATGAAGTTGAATGAAGCTAAATGCGGACCAATTACTTAAGTTAGCACTGGAACAATCACAAAAAGGTGCTAGTGATGACGTATTGGTAACACCTTCATATGGTTGTGTCTACCAAAAGCTCACATTGATGATTCCCCATCACCTTTGTATTGTGTCACAACTTTTATGGTGTATGTCTTGGCTTAGCTCAACTTGTTGCCTCGTATATTTTGTTTGACAAATCAGTTTTGATTTTACCTCTTTGTGTTTGATGTAACTTGTTGTGTTCAGTTTACTTCTGTTTGTGAAAAGCGATGATGAAATTATGTTATGTGTTCAAAAACGTAAGTCAATATAATCAATGTTTTGTAAATCAAGTCTTTAATCGATTCGAGTAAATCATCGGATTACTGGTTCAACGTCTCGATCACAGAGTCAATCAAGTCTTTAGAAAATAAAAAATTGCAAAGACACAACAAAAAGTATACATGGATATATCACATATTAAGCTTAGAATTCTTTTACTAACAAATATAACATTTATAAATAAAATTAACATAATTAACTTGCTTTAGTTGTTAAAAAAACATGAAAAACATAATACCCGATCGAATTTCGAGAACCGAGTTAACACATATCGTTTTAAGAGCATCTCCAATGGGGAGGTTTACACATGATTTTTCACTATTTAGAAAAGCTATTAAAAGACTTTATGCATTGTGGTAAATGGTTTACAAACAACTTTTTGGAGAAAGATTTTGCATATGCAAAGTGGTTTATAGAAATTTATAAGGCTATTTGCATTAATGAAAAGCTTTTGAAAAGTTTTTGTATAACTTTTTAACATTGAAAAAGATTTTGAAAAAAGCCTTTTTGTAGAAGATAATAATGAGCATAATTAATGTATTAAATACATAAAATCTTTGAAAAGTTTATACATTAGAGATGCTCTAAGCGCGACGTAAACGCGCTTCAAATATATAATATACAATTTTTAATTTGATTCGTTTTTTTGAGCGAAACAAGTTTAACTAGTCAATCCAGTTGAGTTGAACCGGCTTTCAAAACAGTGAATATTACTGTTAGCAATAAAGTTGATTATATGACATGCAAAAGATTCCTAGCCTCACAATGGTAAGCCAAAAATAAAGTATGATTGTTCGACTTTTGTTAAATGTTAACAACTCCAAAATAGTACTTCTTCCGTCTTATATTAATAGTCCATCGACCAAAAATACGCATATTAATAAAAACATCATTTTTTCAGCTTTCTCTCTCTTACTTTTTATATAATGACAATTTTATCCTTAACCATTTAATTTACAACTTTTTTATTGTTTGTAATAATACCCTCAAGTGAGGGTAATATGGTAAACTTAATCTATATTTCTTATCTATTTTTGGACTGGACTATTAATTTGGGACGTCCCAAAATAGTAATATGGACTATTAATATGAGACGGAGGTAGTAGTAATGAATACATTGGACCCATTTAGAAATTAATCTCCGATGGCTTCTCCAAAATCATCATCCAAGATTCAATAGTCAAGACTCAAGACAGTGATTGACAATTTGGTATTAAAACTATATACAGTATAAATTATTGACTTGTGGACTTGTGATACGTCTGGTATATGAACGTTTAGCGAATCGTTCGTCGATCATTCGGTAAAAACTCGTGTATGTTTGTTTATTTAATAAATGAATAAACACGAACAAGATTTTTGGTCCGTCTAGTTAAATGAACGAACATGAACAACTACTCTGTTAGTTTATTTACGTTCGTGAACGGTCGATTTACGTTCGCTCGACTAAGTTCAATTAGTGCGTTCGTTTATGTTCGATTATTTTTGTTCGATTAACATTTAAAAATAAAAAAAGAAGTTAATAAATAATATACTGGGTATTTCAAAGATATGTAACAATAATATAAACTATATACTAAGTATTTGGAAGACCGTATGAATCGTTTAAAGTAAAACTTTAATTCCATGCTCGTTTATGTCTATTTATATCCGTTTACGTATATATATGATCGTTTATGTACGTTTACACTCGTTTAACTTATTAATAAAACGAACATAAACGAACATGAACAAGTTCAAATATAAATAAACGAACAAGAACAAAAATTTTGGTCTTATTACGTTTGCGTCCGTTTATTTGTTCGGTTAAAATTAAATAAACGAGCATAAATATACCTCCGTTCGTGTTCGTGTTCGTCCGATTTATTTACAGCTTTAATTTTAGTGGTTGTTTACTAAATAATGCATACATTGGACCCATTTACTAAAAAAAACGAGCGCGAAGATTTGTAACCATAGTAATTTTTATTAAAGTTCGAGGTTTATGTATATGGTTAGAAAAAGACCCAAAATTTAACGTGTTTAATATTATGTTAGCACCCTTCAAAGTCTAACAACATAATTGCACATATATCTACCACTCCATATATAGTACTCCTTTCGTCGCATATTAATAGTCTACCACCAAAAACACGCAGTTTAGTAAAAACATCACTTTTTTAACTTTCTCTCTCTTACTTTTTACACAATAACGATTTTATCCTTAATCAATTAATTTATAACTTCTTTATTGTTTGTAATAGTACCCTCAAGTGAAGGTGATATGGTAAACTTAATATACATTTCTTATCTATTTTTTGACTTGACTATTTATTTGGGACGTACAAAAATAGTAACATGGACTGTTAATATGAGACGGAGGGAGTAACAAAACGAATATATCCTTGAGCAAAGTTCAATACGAAACAAAACTAACAGAGTTAGAGGTTAAGGAGACCGCTTGCACCTAAACATATAATCATAGAAAAACCACGTGCACTTTCGCGAAGTTGAGAAAACCGCAATTTGAACAAAACACATAAAGCATATTTTCATTTTATCTCCAAACTTTTAGCATTAGCCTCATTCATAACTTTGAATACATCTTGCTGTTAACTTTAATTAACGTTTGCAGAAAACTAATAATACAATCATTTTTTAATAAATTTATTTCAAATGTGTTGTTTCATTTTTTTTAATAAGTGTTTGGTGCAACGGAGTTTCATCATGTCATCTTGTGCATCAAGGCACGATACCCCGAGTTTGAAACCTCTCCAAAAAAAATAACCACCTTTAGCTTAGTCATCCATTTTCATAAAGGGCTTCAAGCACGACACCCTAAGTTCGAAACCTCTCGGGAACTTTAAGACATCAGCTCAGATTGGAACCCAACATCCGTTCAAAAAAAATCCCTCTTATGTGCTCCAGCCAGGAGTCAAACTCCCGACCTTCCTTCCGTACATTGATAACACGAAAATTCGATATTTCCTCTCATGTTTTTCTCTTACTTATCCTCTTCTATTATTAAAAAAGGATGTGAATTTATAAAAATATTTAGGAATGAGCATTTTAACACGAATCCTGAAACCGAACCAAAACTATACTAGAACTATATCGATTTCTGGTACCGAATCTCGTTCGGTACGGTACCGAAACTACAAAATAAGGTGAAAAAATTTAGGACCACTAATTCGGTACGGGACTGATACCAAATGAAAACGGATCAAAATTTACTAAACAAGAAGCGGGTCGATTACTTGTTATCGATCATACGAGATTCCAAATGCCCCAATCGTTTTTCTATCGATGGTCGTGTTGAATGGCTAATTGCGAATACTTGGTATATCTATGGATTTGATATATTTGTGTGCAATGAAAAAATAGTCCATAACATTTTTCTTACTCGTCAAAATAATGTTTTATTTGGTGGGTTGCCAATGGTACTCGAATAAAATGCAAGTCACTAAACCAAAAGGTCGCAAACTTAAGTTGATTGTAGCTTTCGTACACGATTGTTCGATAAAATCAGGACAGGGATGGGGACGCGAGAGCATGTACGTGCACACCTTGTCACCAACGAGCATGTGTTCTTCAACGCTTAGTCATCTGTTGCGGAATGGATAATGAAGTGTCTATAAAACAGAGCTTTCGAAAGCTTTACAACTATCAGCTAAGCTAGGCTGAAGCTCTTATGATATGAGCTTATATATACTGTCAATAAAATAGAATGTTGCGGTTTAGTTAACTAGAAGAAAACCTAATATCAACCAAAAAATTTAGCTTTTAAAAAAAGGAGCTTATTGGATTGAACAAACTTGCTCATGCTTCAAGCAATGGTTGGTTTGGTGATTTCACTTAAAAATAGTTAAGTGAAAAACCAAAACCAAATATAATTGGACAGTTTAAATGGGCTTTATTAAGTGGATGAGACAGATGGGTGCAAATAGGGATATCAAAATTGGGTGGTTACAACTTACAACTAAGTTGTAAAAAAAGTATACAAATTGCAAAATAATTTTGTGACACCGGCCAAATTCGTTGGTTCGATTCCTCATACACGCGGGATAAAAGATAATATTCGGTTTACAATAATGTGAAAGCAAGCGTACTCATGTGAAAGTAGTAGTATAAGTGACCTGTCGGGAAGTTTTCACATAAAAGCCACGAAAAAAAGTCGTGGGTAGACCATAGCGAAAAATAGTATGGTCTCAATATGCAGGATGTTACAATGTTTCCCATTCAAGATTGTATCAACTAAGTTCTTACATATACATAAGTTTCAATTCTTTTAATACAAATTGCAGATTACATCTCCAATCGAAAATTATTAACATCATGCTAAATTATCGTAACAAGTTCTTACTAATCGTTTTAACTCTAAAATGACCAACTCAGTTTATGTGAAGCACGAGGATATTCAAAATAATATATGGGTAGCGAAATAGACTGGAGCTATGGCTTATAGTACGTAGCAGTTAGAAATTTCTAACAACAGACACATGCTTTTACATGTAAGCCGTTTTCTAATCTTATTTGTTTTCGCCTTTGGCTATAACTTGGATTGGTCCATTAAAACTCGAAAACAAATATGCATCGCACTGGTTTGACGGAAAAATATATCCAGGAACTCCATGCGCTCTCCTGTGAGTCTGTGACTAGTGACCTAATCGTTTCCAAATAAATGCCAAAAACAGGTTACTGTATGTTTAATACCCACTTGGGGAAGGTTTGCTTTAAAAGCAAGATGAGAGAAAGGGAGTTTTAAAGCAAAAGCAATAAAAGGGTACAAAAGGGAATGGAAGTTAGAGACTACTGCAACAAATATACAAGCTCAAGAAAATGAAGAATTTAGCAACTATGGGAAGCGGTGTATCATTCGATGAAAATGACGAGGACCAGGCTTCAAAGTTGGCTTTCGCTGCATACCAAGCTAGAGAAGAAGAGATTGAGAAGAGGAAGATGATGGTCAAGGAAAAGGTTGAGAAGAAACTAGGCCGGGCAGAAGAAGAAACTCGGCGTCTGGCTCAAGTTTGGGAAGTAAGGCCACAAAATCGTATACAAAAATCACTTGTTTTTCTTTGCAAACGTTCATTTTTGAAAATTTGGAAGTTAAACGGTAGATTTTGCAAGATAGATGTTGAACAAATCCGCCTGCGCCAACATTCAAAATTTCAAATTGACCTGGTTTTTACAAACACATGAGTATAATATTATTTTATGAAACTCACACGAATTAAGACAATTTACAAAGAGTCAAAAGCGTCTACTTAATCACACGGATGAAAGCATGAAACATTTTGATAGCTAACGATTACTTATTCTATCCGTATACAACAACATATCAGGAGCTTGAAGTTTTAACAGATCCTATGAGGAAGGAAGTAGCAAATGTGCGAAAGAAGATAGATGTGGCAAACCGTGAGGTGAAATCACTCGGACAAAGCTGCCAAAAGAAGGTACAGTCATCTGCAAGCCCGCCTTCCTCTGGACATCTTTACTGCAGTAAATAGCTTTCAGCGTGGTTTTATATTTTATAACCTGAATAACAGGAAAAAGAGTATAAGGAAGTGTTGGAAGCTTTCCACCAAAAGAACAATGAAAAGAATCAACTAACCGCCAGATTGATGGAGGTAAATATTAACAAACACTTTGTTGCTCAGCTTTTAAAAAACAATATCATGATGATAAAATCTAAGTTTTGAAAATGATTTACGCGGTCACATGCTTCAAAATTCGACATTGAATGAATATCAACACATTCGACCCAGTTGACCCAAAAGCTTGACCTCTATTTTCAACGATGTATCATGAACCTTCCGTTTATATTTCAAGTCATTTCACCAATTGTTGTTCTCTTTGACATGTTTCTACAGTTGGTAAAAGAAAGCGAGAACGTGAGGATGAAAAAGCTCGAGGAACTAAGCAAAAACATAGATCCTTCATGCTGATTAGTGATTGTGTACGTATTGCAACTGATCTGGATTGACTTACCCATTTATCTTCTACATGTTCAATAAGTGAAATTTGTAAAGCCTCCGGGTTATGAGTTGTGTGTTTCTTGTGCTTTTCATTAACATTCATTTATATATTTTGCTATTAAATATTACTTTTCATAAAATACTTGCACGCATACCTCATAAGTTCCATTGTAGTTTGCAAGATTCTTCTATACAAATCTCTTGATTTCACTAATCCAATGGAAGCAGTTTGTACTCCGTCAATAGAGTGGGGATATCGCTCATACGCAACTGAAAGTTAATAGAAGATTAAGTTAAGAGATTGCAAGAACAAGGAGGAAGATCAATATCTACATACATAGTAATAACGATAAGAACCATTAAGCTATGGCCAAGAAATCTGATGTCCCTGGTTGCTCAAACACCTAAAATTTTGTCCGAGTACCGGCTTGGTCCAAACTTATATGTGAATATCACAACTGTTTCGGTTTTAGTACCTTAATAAACAGCCAAATAGTTTCTTACATGATTGCATCCTTAAATTCTACATAACTGTGGTGTTGTCATTATAAGCCTTGATATTAGGCACATAGTCGTTTACTGTGCTTTGAATAAGACCAGGTCTTAAACTGGTGAGTGAATTAAATATCTCGTGTGTATCTTAAACGCGAGAGATGTGTCAAGTAGAAGAATAATAGTACTTTATTACACATCTTCAGAAGGAGTAGCAACAAATGAGATCTGATTAGTTGACCGTGCATTTACTTACCTCTGAAGCATTCGTAATATGATAAAACCGATAGGTATCTTTCTCTGTGAAGCCACCTTCTGCCGACTTTAAATGAGATCCAACGTTTGCTCTGCCATAGTAAATGTTCACTTATAATCAATATAAGTAGAGAGCAAAGGCAGCTACTATATTAAGAAACATACATAAATTATAGTAAGAAACAAACATAAATTTCTACGAACGAGTTCATAACTCTATTCATATGTAATAACTCAGGGCAAGTGTACCAGAAAATTCAATCACAACTTAATTTAAAGCTAACAGCGGGCAGAACTTAATGAAAACATTGAGCTATATCATAATGCTTATAACGGATTCTAAGTAATCACGCTTGATTTAGTGGTTGTCCAACTATTGTTCCAAGTTCTAACATAACTTCATCTGCTAATTTGGTCAGACGGTATTAATATAGTATCCTTACAAGTGATGACGACTAATCAGACGTTGGTAGTCACGTAGTAGCACACCGATCTCCTTCAAAGCTATTGATCTTGGATTAGAGTTCCGCCAATGCTCACGTAGTGCTTGCGTTGCCTGATTTAATCATATAGTCCCATTGTATAAGCTAAAGTTCTAGGCACAAAATAAAGGACAAGTAAAAAAATTGCCAACATAACTGACCTTTTTACTGCTCAGTGTGCTGTTTCCAGTTATCCTTGATGCTAGTTCAAGAAATTCTTTATCTTCTGACTCGTGAATAATTTGAAGATCGTCAGTAGAAAATGAGACAGAAATATTTAACCTCTTTTGCAGCTCTGAGATGGCTGAACCGTCCATGTGGTTTTCCTGAAAGCAATGTGACATGCTGGTTAAAGAAGTCAAAGTAACTAAATGATATTAAGGGTTAATAATGATATTACACAACATTTCCACCTTTATGTTCAAATGATATTAAGGGTTAATAATGGTTTAATCCTTAAACACCCAATAACACAAGGCTATGTTTTTATCCTTAACTTTTTCTTCTCATTGTTTTCTCCCCATAGGACCTTTTGTCTTATTTAAAATTTTTTAAAATTAATATATTATTTTTACTTCAATTTCTGCTTATCATTGTTGTTATTAAGAAAAACTTTATATAGAGTTCAGATTTCAACTTGCAACTAGATGGAATCACAGCATGGGAGGAACCAGTATCATCTAAGATGGTCTCATGCACATATTACCAACAAAATCAGTCCTAAAACGCAAATTCTGTTTGTGTTTTTGTGGGATTGAAGTAAAAATGTAATTCACATAATACATGTTCTTCATTTCAAAAGCATGTTCTAACGTCCTGACCCAAACATATTTTATGATTTACTGGCCAAAGAAACATGTTCTACCAAGCAAGAATTGAAAAAGTACACCAATTTAACATTCTTATACCTTTGTTTCAGATCGCAAGCCACTAGCCTCGGATGCATTCTGGCTTTCATCAATTACTTTTGAGGGAGATGTAGACAATCTTTTTGAAATAGGATCATCTGAGAGTAAAAGGAAATCCATCTCAGCTTAATTTTCTAAGCGAAATTAAAATAGGTCGATAATGCACTTAAAGAATTGTCTACTTTTAGTCATTAATCAATATAATCACTTAGCGTTCATCTGAGTCATTCAAAGATAGTTATTTTTTTATCCTGTTTAAAGTCATTTCGTAGCCCAAAAACCCAGATAAACCAGTTTTAAGAAATGATATTTTTTACACAAAATATTTATAATTTATATCGATACAGGACAGATTGATATATGATGTTACGTGTTGTATAAAAAAATAAAAAAGTAAAAGTTTTAAAATCACCCAAATAGGACACAACCATTTTTTCATGACTTAGATCAACAAAGAGAAGTACAATGGCTAGAACACGACAATTAAACATTCTACTTTTGTCAAAATATTGCCTTCGTATAATCATTGAAGACATTTGCAACCCGTTCAAGTGAAAAACAATGAGGACTTCCTAATAAAAAAGTCCCAGAGAAGCTAACTTACCTTCTGGAACTAACCACCATAAATCACCATATGTCACTTTCCCATCAAAACCACCAAATAACAGATATCGTGAGCCGATACTTGTCATGGAGTGGTAAGCACGCGCAGAAGGAGCTTCAGTGTTAGTTGCAAGCCGTTTCCACTGCACAGACACTGATAATGAAAACAATAACCCCACAGAACCAATGCTTTAAAGAAAACGAAATGCCAGATACATGAAATTTTTATGTTAAATATGTTATGTGAACATCACTTACCCCGGTCTAAAACAACACAATCATTGTAATAAACATCATAACGACTCAGCCAACCACCAGTTCCATGGCCTCCAAACATGAGAAGCTAGAAAATATATATAATTAGATAGAAGGTAACACTAGAAACAATGTGTGAATACAAGATACAGACATAGGAAAACATATTAGTTGGTCCATTTGTACTCTGAAGTCTAAACTTGCAAACAGTTGACGTGACATATAATTCGAGTAAATCATTGACTATTGATATATACCCTACCCTTTAAATAAAGACAAAGAACATAATCTAGTGAACCTTGATTTAATCACTATTAACTTTGCATCTTTCCTAAAGAAGCGAGTTCCAAAAGTCGTCCTTAGGGGCTTATGGCCTAGACACTTAATTCACTCATTCTTATCAGAAGAAATGTTTCTTCGCGTAACTTGACAATTTTTTAATTTCCATCAATCCTTCGGTCTTTTTACATACTATTCAAGCATCAAGTGATTTTAAATTTCACCCTAAATTTCACCCAAACAATGTCTTCCTTACCTCACTACAGAACGTTTGACTACCAATATCACATCAATTTGTTTCTTATCCAACCTTACTTCTACAAACAAAATTATTTGCGTTTGGCATACTTATTTGAGATCATGTCTAATTCCAAGGTTATAAATGTATATCAAATAATTAGGAAAAATATGAAAAGACAATACAAACTCGATGAAAAGAGAGGAACTAACATTGTGACCTCCGGAAGTAACAGTATGACCACAGCGGGCAGAAGGAGCTTGGCCGGGGAGCTTCAATAGGGTCCATCCAGGAGATTCATTATCTTCCTTGCACAAGCAATGCAAAGACAACCTATGTTAGATTAAAGCATTGTCATGCTAAAAAGACCTTGTTTTGCTCAAAAGCTCAAGATTATTACACTTAAACTTTAACCAAGTCCTAACATAGACCGATGCACAAAATTTTTGGATAATTATAATGAAATTTGAGGGGAAAAAATGCAAATTATCATATAAGGATTAAGTATAGATGTAACCTTTACCGATTTATAACTGTTAGCTGATGTGTCCCGTTTAAAATTAGATATATATGTGATAAAACTTGCGGCCAAAAGTTATTCAAATCGTTTTTCGTATAAAGCGTAGAAGCTTTTGATACAGAGATAGAAGTGAAGTAATAAGAAGCAAAAATAGGAATACCTTCTTCAATGAGGCCCTTCAATGCCCATAAATCACTCATTATCGGCCCTCCGCCTCCTGACAAGATTAACAGAACCACAATCCGTATATAAGATAACAGAATAACAGATACATGGAGATTACATTTGAGGTCATACAATACATAATCACATAACCGAGTTAACATCTGTTGTTAAGAAGAGTTGTGTATTTTGTGACTTTTTTTCATTAAAAAGCAAATAAAACACAATCCTATGATGCACTCGTATTGATTTAGTTATTGTTAAACTTAAGGGAATAAATTTTTATGTTATGAGCACTAAACATCGAGAAGTGGATGAGATGCATATATTCATCGAATCAATCAATTTCCATATCCATTAGATGAATTAGACTGGTAGACGCTGATTGTGGTTCACAAGTCCATGAAGAAAATTAGAGATTATTTATGTAGTTGAGATTAAACTAGATGAGCACAGAATAGGATTAACATAGCCATTGAGATCGTTCCTATCCGTTTCAACCATTAATATATAATTACGCAAAGGATAACAGTTTATTTTTCTCAAGTTTTCGCATTTGTATTCAAGTTCCCGAGTTGTAAAAGATGACAAAAGTTTACGAATGGCATAATCGTTATTTTCAAAAACGGCCATGAAGTCTACAAACAATTTTGTCACTAAGCAAGAAAAAAAATACATGTTGACGGGCATCAAGGTTGTCAGAAGCTTGAGCTGATGAACTTCAGGTGGGACATAGTAGCGCATAATTATGTTTTGCGTAGCTATTAAAGAACGAAATATCATAAGACATATCTCACCTCTGCCACCATATACAAGCAATCGTTTCTCAACCATAGTGGCTGTATGACCACACCTTGGCGGTGGCAATGTTCCCGAAACTGCCAACTCTGTCCACTCTAATGACACTGTTTAAAAAGCATAAAAGATGTATCTTTATGTTTCAATATAATCATCATAATAATAGCGTGTAAGCGGGAAAAATAAAATGATTTCCAAGGCATAAACCTTACTTGTATCCAAGACAAATACATCAGATAACCACTTTTTACCATCCCATCCACCATACCTGTAGTAAGCAATATTAAGTCAAATTACAATCATTAAGTAACGAAGATCATTGAGAAATTATTAAAGCATATTGATATGAAGCAATTCTGACTGACATTACTATTTTATGGTTTCCAACGGCGGAAGCAGCTGCAAAGTCTCTTGGTGAAGGCAAATCGCCGAAACTCGTAAGCTCGGACCACTGCCATATATCTGAAATACAAATAATGCAAAACAATTATCCATCAAGAAATTTCAAATTTAGTATCAATGAGTAACAATTTTGAAGGTCGAAATACTTTACCAGTATCTAAGACCCAAAAGTCTCCCAACCTTTTGCTACCTAGTCTCCCACCAAATACAAACATATGGCAATCAATTGCAATAGCAATATGAAAAGCTCGAGGACTGGGGCCTGTCTGCCCATCTGAGCCACTACCAGTGCACTCAGGCTGAAACCATAGCTTATTTTCTGAAAGTTTATAGAGTTGTAAACATAACTGTATTCACAATCTAATTATCAGAAATTGCAATATTTTTCAGGGTTAATTATAAACATAACCATTTTGGATAGAGCCAAGCTGCTTAGTCTTATCAGTTAATTTAGGTTGTTTCAATAAGTTTCTTTGGACCAGCCGCTTATTCACTGCATAAGCTAATAAGTTTTTTTTTTTTCAAAACTTATGAGCATCACATGTTCAAAATAAGCTTTGCTAAAGGTAACAAACTTGTGTCGTGTTTGGGGCTAGTTGTAACTTTTGATAGTAAGTTAAGCTCATAAAGCAGGTAATTATCCCCTAGAAATGCCCAAACGTAGAAAACCAAAAATGGAAAGTTTTGATCAACAAAAATTAAAAGGACGGACATTTAATGAGCACAACTCTTGTAACATCTATTATGAACGAAGAAATGCTATAAAAAAATGTAACATGTCTCTTCTTCATCATTTAGATAATAGACAGAAAAAGAAGTGTTCCTCAAACATCCCGCCAACAGAAGCATATGTTCATGGAGTCAGGGACGGAACTAGGGGGGTACCATGATGTCAGGGGATCTGACTCTAATTTTGCTTGGTAGTGCTATTTTTTTGTAAAAAACACTGAAATGCGCCCGGTCTGCATACATGTGTTTTTAGTTAATACCAGGCGTAATAAGGTGGCGTCTTCCCTACTACACCTCATGCATTGTACGCCTCATCAACCAAGAAAAAGGAAGACTTGGTCTTGTGGATGACCGAGTCACGTAATGTGTGTGTGTTTTGGTGATGAAGTTGGTTGTCTTATTACGCTAAAAGTGCACGGTGTAGTGTGCACATGGCACGCTGCTACACTAATTATAGATGCGGTGGGGTCTCGTGTTGGTGGCGTTTTATTGGGAGGGTGTGTTTTGGTTTTGTGTTATAGAGTGTTAAAGGTATGTTACAGGGAAAAAGATGACGTGGCGATGCCTATAAAACTTATACGCGCCCAAGTGTAATTAGCTCTTTTGGCGGTGTCTTGTGCCCAAGTGAAGTTGGTTGCACATGGCACGCCGCTACACTTATTATAGTTGCAGTGGGGTCTCGTGTTGGTGGTGTGTTATAGGAATGTTATTGGGGAGGTTCTGTGTTATAGGTGTGTTACAGGGTAAAAGATGATGTGGGGACGCCTATAACAGTTATACGCACCCAAGAGCAACTAGCTTTTTAGGTAAAAAAAGCTAATGTGCGCTGACGTGTATTATCACACCGAGCCTAATAGTCCCTGTTTAAGCATAATGTACGTAAAAGTTGGGTAATTAATCGGTAAGTAAGCGAATATATTACCCTAAAAGTGCACTGTGTAGTGTGCATATGGCACGTTGCTACACTAATTATAGCTGAAGTGGGGTATGTGTTGACGCCTACAATACAGTTATACGTGCCAAAATGCAACTAGCTTTCTTCTAAGTTGGTTATAGAGAAAAAAAAGCTAATGTGGCGCTGACGTAAATTATTACACCTAGCCTAATAGTCCCTGGGTAATGAATCGATAAGTAAACGAATAATAAATACCGATATCGTAAACGGAGATGTGATTGAGGAAATTCTTATCAACAAGACCACCGAAAACAATAACCTTTGACTTTCCGATATTCACTGCTGTGTGTCCACTGTAATCATAAATTATCATCAAACAATTACTAATTAGTTAATTATTGTTTTTTTTTATATATATAAATAAGAATGAATTAAAATGACCTGCGTGGTTGAGGAACAGGGCCGGTGAAATCGGAAGGTGAAGATCGGACCCAGTAATGCATTTTGTTCGATCTCAGACTCTTGTTTGCCAATAAGCCCTTCTCTACTTTTGCACATAAGCTGCTGTTTGTTTGTTTGTTTTTGGCTTATGCTTTTTTTTTTCTCAAAGAGCTTATTGGAATTTTTTTAGCCGTAAATTTCTTATTTTTCAAAATTAAATAAAATAAACCATATTCATTTTAATACAATCATAAAATAAGATTTCATTTGATACCAAACTTTATTTAGATACTAAAGCTCCGTTTGGTTCGCATAATGTTTTTAAGGGAATTGTAATATTTGAAATGAATTGTAATTTGATGTAATTGTAATTGAAAGAATAAGAATGTGTTGGAATTGTAATGTATAAAATCTGAGATGTGTTTGGTTGAGTCTGACCGTAATGTAATTCAACTCTTTTTATAAAACATAAAAAATGAATAAAAAATAATAGTTAAAATAAAATAATAAAAACAGAAATAATTTAAAATAAAATAAACTTGTTATATTAATAAAAATATTATTTTAATAAAAATTATTACTTTTATAAAATTATTATTTTAGTAAAAATTATCATTGTAATAAAATTTATTATTTTAATAAAAAATATTATTTTTTATAAAATAAAATAATAATAATTTATATTATTTTAATATTTCAAAAGTATAATAATAAGAAATAATTATATTAATAAAATATTAAAATAAATAATAATAACAATAATTAAAAAATAAAAATATTTAATTAAAATATAAAATTATAAAATTATAAAAAATAATAATGAAAATAATAAAAAATAAAAAATAAATTAATAATAAATAAATATTATATAAAATAAATTCAAAATTTTAAAAAAATATAAATTAAAATTTTATAAATTTATAAATAATAATATAAAAATATAATAAATAATAGTAATTAATAATAAAAATATTATTATTATTAATTTTTTATTATATAATAATAAAAATAAAATTATTTTTATTATATTATTTTAACATAATAATATAATAATAATAAAAAAAATTATTATTATATTATTTTAATATAATAATAATAATACAATAATAATAATATAATAAGAGTAAAGTGCAAAAATCATCCCTGTGGTTTGTCAAAAGTTTGAATTACATCCCTCGTTAATACTTCGCGCAACATACATCATTGTGGTTGTAAAATAGTACACCATACATCCCTGAGGATGGATGGTGCAAATATTTTTCCGTTAAGGGTTAAAAGTGTTTGTTATCTTAGGGGTATTTTAGTCCTTTTACAACCTAGGGATGATTTTTGCACCAAACTTTTCAAAAAAAAAATTTCAAAAAAAAATTTCAAACAAATTTCAAATTTTTTTAAAAAAAGTTTCGAAAAATGTTTTCTTTTTTTCGAAAAATGTTTTTTTAATAATTAATAATAATAATAGTGGTTTAAAATATAAAATTACGAATTACGACGTAATTCAAAACATTCCATCCAAGTTCCTATGTAATCTGAAATACATCATTTGATGTAATTGTAATGTCCCAATTACAATTACGTAGTATACCAAACACCATATGTAATGTAAAGTGAATTACATTCCCCTCATTCTGTGAACCAAACAGGTTATGTAATGTAATTGAATTACAATTACATCAAATTACATCAAATTACAACGAACCAAACGGGGCCTAAGGGACTAATATTCACCACTCATCTTCATCTTAATCTAATAGATAAGATTAAACATAAAACTTATTTCCCTCTTTTTTTTTCTAAACATTAATATCTTTTAAACCGTCAATCGTTATACGAAAAAAATATATCATTACGACGGGCATTTAATTACCTTTCTACAGATATGCTATATGATATACTCTCGACAAAAAAAATTCCATTTTTTTCGGTAGTCTATCATATATGATACTAAATATCATATATGATAGTAACACTGGTATTATATATGATATAACTTATCATATATGATATAAACAAATATCATATATGATTCAATAATAATTTGTAAGATAACACTAATATCATATATGATGAAACACTATTATCATATATGATATTTTACGCAAATTTAAAAAACGAAAAAAAAGACGAATTTTTTTTTCATCAAAAGTATATCATAATGCATATCTGTAGAAAGCTTATTAAATGCTCGTCGCGATGGTATATATTTTTTCGTTTAACGCTTAACGGTTTAAGAGATATTTAAATTCTAAAAGTAAGTGAAATAATTAAATATTTTTAATCTTATCCATTAGATGGGGTTGAGATGGATGGTGGGGATGAGTCCCTTAGTATCCAAGATAAATAACTCTCCTCTAAGATTAAACACAAAATATATTTTTAATCTTTTTTTCAAACATTAATATCTTTTAAAGTCTTAAACCGTTAATCGTTATACGAAAAAAACATACTGATATAATGGTTTTGTATGGGTTCAGATTAAATCTCGGAATCCTCTCGAATTGATCTCGGTCTTAAGTGGAATGATTGTTCTTGGTTACTAAATAAAAGGGTTTGGTTTTCTAATCTAATAAAAAGTGGAAATGAAAATTTGAATCAAAGATAGTTACTTTAATGACAATTTAACAAAGACTTGAATTAAAATTGAAATCAAGATTAAAATTAAACTTAAAGTTAAAGTTGAAGTATGAAAAGTAAAGAACAGATAAACAGTAAAACAGAAACACTATCAATAAATTGATTCGGAAGTTTTAACCTTCATTCGGAAGTTTTGACAAAGGGATTGATTCGGAACTTAAGCACTCATCCGGAACTTTGCCTTTATTCGGAAGTTGTAAACTCATTCGGAAGTCTCTGATTCGGAAGTTTTACACTCATCCGGAACTTACTGATTCGGACGTTTTGGACTTCCGAATGAAGCCCCTTGATTCGGAACTTACTGGTTCGGAAGTCTTTGGTTCGGAAGTCTGAAAATTGGTTCGGAACTTAGCTTCGTTCGGAAGTTTTGGCTTGATCCGGAACTTACTGATTCGGAAGTTTGTAAGTTCCGATTCGGAACTTTTGGTAAATAAATTGGTTCGGAAGTTATGGGTTGGTTCGGAACTTTTTCAAAGTAAACTCATTCGGAACTTTTGCTTGATTCGGAAGTTCTGGAAACCCAGATACAGTAAGAATACCCGAAGAACAAGGAAACTATTTTTAATCCAAAAATCACCAAGTTTTTCACCAATAATTTAAATAAATCAATCACAAAACTTCTACTAACCATAAACTACAAATCCCATCAACAAAAACACAAATCCCAACAACTTTTGAAGATCAAATCAAGAAAAATAAAAACTTAAGAACTTGAAGATAAAGATGAAGATGAACAAGATTAAATGGAAAGATTAAACAAGACTTTGTATTGAATGATTAATGTTTTAACAAGATCAAACAAGAATTAAAATAACAAGATTTGGAAAACAAAGATTAAAATCACCAATCACCCTAGTGGTGATGGTGATGAAACGGAACAGAGAGAAAGAGTGGGGAAGAAGAAAAACTAAAAAACTAGTCTAAATGTGTGAGGGGAGGGCTATTTATAGCCTTGTCTTTTGGTTGGTGAATGGGCTTTCTCCCGTTCTTCTTGTCTTTTCGTCTTTTCAGAAAAGTTTCCGTTTTCGATTCTGATTCGGGATTTGTCGTCGATTAAATTCAACTCGTCTTTTAATTTCTTCGTTTAATAGACTTGAGTTTCTTCGACTTATATAAATCTTTCATCTTTGGTCCTTTTCTTCGATAAATCTTCGAATAGGCCCAGTGACTTCAAATCTTTTGCATCTCTTGGACAATAGACTTTATCTCGAGTCTTTTTCTTCAGTAAAACCCGTGCAATCCCATGTTTTCTTCAATATTCACCCGGTTGGCTCTGAAAACACAATAAACACAAAAACCACGCATAATTCCAAACAAATGATATTAAATATGTGTTTTGGTCTTGTTTTAGCCAGAATTAAGTGGTAAAAGGATGGGTGTTTACACACCTATCACATACCGTTACAAAAAGGATTTAATTATCTTTCTATAGATATACTATATGATATACTTTCGACTAATTTTTTTTTCACGTTTTCGAAAATTATCATATATGATACTAATATCATATATGCAGTATCATATATGATATAACCTATCATATATGATCGAAACCAATATCATATATGATTAACACCGTTATCATATATGATGAAACAGTATTATCATATATGATATTTCACGTATATTTTAATAAGAAAAAAAAAACGAAATATTTTTTTTTCGAAAATATATCATAGTACATATTGGTAGAAGATAATTAAACGCTCATCGCGATGGTATAATTATTTTCGTTTAATAATTAACGGTTTAAGAGATATTTAAATTATAAAAAATAGATAAAAAATAAAATACATTTAATCTTATCCAAAGAAAAAATGAGATTAACGGTCGGGGTAAATCCTCTCATATAAAAAATAAATAAAAATTTATGGAATTCAAAATAACTCTTCTCTAAATTTTAACTTTTTTTTTAAACAAAAAAATTCAATTTGTAAGGCTTTAAAATAATTTTGAGTTGTTAAAATTAATATAAATCTTTCAATTATACTATAACATTTAATTTGTTTTTCAATTACATCACATTACATTTTAATATTACAGTTAATAGTAAACTTACTAAATATTTTTATTGAAAAACTATAGCTAGTAGTTCATGTTAGCAACTTTGCAATCTACATCCCTTATATTTAAGCTTATCAGCTTATTTGATTGTGGTTTATATTTCATAAGCTTCTTTAGGCTTATTTTGAGACTTTTGAGTTTATACGAGCTTATTAGGATATGATTAATCAAAGTACATCAATAATCAAGAACGGGAATGGGTGGTCTCTAGGAACAGCAAAAAGGAATTATATAAACTCGCAAGTTTTAAATAAGACTGAAGATTGAAGTTTTTGATATATAAATCGAAATCAAATAAGCTCATAACCCGAAACAAAAAACCTATTTATATTTCATAAGCTTTAATTTTCTATCTTATTTTGAGATTCATAGGCTTATATTAGTCTATTAGATTTGTTCGAATGTTATTTTTAACGGCTACTTTTTATTGGAAAGATAAACACTAACCCGAGGTTAAAAATACATCCCTAAACGATTTTATAAGCCAATTAGTTCAGCTAGCAACAAACTTTTTACTACAATTACATATCCAATGGATTCTACTATATCATCTTTCAAACAGCTAAATTCTACAACACATAATTAAAATAATTTTTTTCTTCTAAGCCCTCAAGGTTTGTTCGAATGTAATAAACTAATAAAAATCCATGTTTCAAAATAAACTTGAAGCTTATGATATACTAGACGTGTATCGACGTATAACTGAAGAAATTGCCTAGTGATAAATAGTTAACCACATGCTAATTAATTTGGTTGTTGAACCGGTAAGCAGGTGACTCGACTGGGTTGACTCGGTAATCGATCTTGTGACATGGTGACTCGATCGGATTGATCCAGTGGTCGAAGCAGTGAACTGGAGACTCGACCGGTTTAATCTAGTGGTCGAAACTGTGACCCGGTGTTCGAACACGTGACCCGATAATATTGTGTGAAAAAAGAAATGTTAGAATATATATACGGAAATGTAGAAAATTTTTAACTTATTAAAGATACATTTGTTCGCGTATGTCTCCGGCTTCGAGCCGGAGTAATACTAGTTTGACCAGAGACACGTAGGAGAGAGAAATGAGACAAGATCCCGCAAATCAGGGGAATAGTCGTTTTACCTAAGGAGCGACGCATTATCCAACGGTCCCTGTCATGGATCACCGTCAACTTTATTGTGGTCTTGTATATTATCATGTTTGCCTTTTACTAAGGTAGAAATACCCCATCATATTTATTACATCACTAACACACAGTACACTCACATTTACTTTTATTCAATAACATCACTCTGATATTCCAAGCCGAACACTACTCCAGTGACTGTTACTTACTATCACACCAAAGCTTCGTCTCGGTGGTCACCCCTGAGGCAAGTTAAAGTAGGGGTGTCCTTCGGTTCGGTTCTCGGGTTATTCGGTTAATTTTTTTGGGTCAACCCGAAAATCGAATTTGAATTCGGTTCGGTTCTCTGGTTGACCCGAATAACCCGAATTATCTGAATTTTCTAAAAAAATACATAATTATTTAAATATTTAGCAAAAAAAATTATTTCAAGTATAAAAATTGTATTTTTATATTAAGATTTAATTTTAATAATTATTTAATATATAAAAATATATATATTTGTACAATTTCGATTATCGGGTCTGATTGCCAAACCCATACCCAACCTGAAAACCAAATTAGTAGTTCGGTTCGGTTATGACCCATAACCCGAATTCTATTTTCAGTTCGGTTGTAATTCGGGTTCGCTTCAGTTCGGTTTTCGGTTTTCGTGGGTCAAATCCAAATAATGGACACCCTTAAGTTAACGTGTGCTGCTTGTTATTGCAGGATAGGCTACACATACTAGCACACTATACACGTAACCGAAGCACTTCCTAAGGCCTTTTTATAACTTGCGTATTTCTGTTTCAACAACATCCTTTATATATAATAGAGATAGAGATACACATAAAGAACGAAGATAATCGAAGAAAACAAATAAACACATACAAGCTAAAAAAACTATGGTAAAGGGAAGAAGGTATGTTTAGAACGAGTGGTTTGTAACACACCTTTGGTACGAGAAAAAAAATAAATATGGTGGAGGAAGTCACTATATTCTCCTTTCAGTTACTTCATAAGATCGGATCAAACGAAATCTTGACCATTACGGTTAAAATCGATGTAGTCAGTGTCAGACACAAGATTTATTATAGGGTGTTGCACAAATTTTGTATTGATTATAAGCACTAAAATTGACTCAAGTTATCTAAAAATAGGTGTTGTACGTATCAAGAAAAACTCTATTTTATAATAAATTTATTTGTCGTGACTTAAAATCGGTGTAACCCGTGCTACATCATAAGCTACGTAGGAACAAAGCAAGGTAGAAATAAGTCAAACAACAACAACAAGAAGTATAAAAGTAGAGTAGTTTTGTAGAAACCAAAGTGAATGAAGTTAGGAACAAAGCCTTTGACTTAAAAGGAAATAAAAAGCCAACGCATCAGAGAGAAAGAAGCTTCTCCCCTAATTCCAAGCTGCTCATCATCAGTGTCACACTCTCACCAATAAAACCCAAATTTTCATTTCACAAATTATAATCAAAATAATTAGGTCTCATTTCAACCAATCAAACCCCAAAATTAAGGTATATAATCATTCATTTCTGTAATTACTTACTTCCCCTTGATCTGTTTCCACTACCTAGGGTTTCATTTCTATATATATTTCTTCTTAATTTTCCTGGTGACTGTGTTTAGATTTTTAAGAATAAGTTAATTACTAGACTTGATTGTAACTGGAGTTTTCATGATTTTATTGCATTTAGTTTCCATGAAATGTTGGATAATTATTGTGGATGCGTCTTTGCAGCCGTTATGTTTCCAATAGATGTTTGCAATGCTTATGCGCTTTTATGGCTTTTGTGGTCTTCGCCTTCACTTTCATAACCTCATTTTGTAAACATTTCGGCTTATATAACTTTATCATGTCATAATAAGCTTTAATCAGCCATAAAGTCTCAAAATAAGCCACTACAAATGTGCTTATGAAACTTAAGCCAAAAAAGCCGTAAGCCCACTATATAACCCCAAATTACCTTATATAGTCAGCTTGTAGCTTATTCTGTTCTGGGATTATGTTTCGTAAGCTCATTTTTTTTGTGGCTTGTTTTAAAACCTTTTGGATTATATAAGCTTATTATGACATGATAAACTTATATAAGCCAAAATGTTTACAAAATAAGCGAAAAAAATGAGGTTATGAAACTGAAGGCGAAAACCGAATAAGATATAAGCCCGCTATAAGCCAAAACAAACATTTAATAAGCTTATATACACTAATAGGTCTCAAAATAAGCCACAAAAATTTGAGCTTATGAAAAATAAGCAGAGATACACGAATAAGCTTAAACAAACACCCCCTTTTTGTTTGTCATGGTAAGGTTTTGGTGGTGTAACATCTCCAGAGAACACCATCATGAAATGAATGTTTAAAGAGGACGATGCTGTTTCATGGTTGAAAAGACTATGACCATCGCCCCATTTAAGTGTTTTACTAATCTGATGCCTAAGTTATGAACTTGAGTGCGTTTTTTGGGATGATTTTGTCTTCAAGCAGTTTTAAGTTTTGAACAGAAAGTTAGACAAAAAATAGAATCTTTGTTTTGCATATGATATCTAAACTGGAAACAAGTAGGCACCTTATCGTCCCGTAGATGGGGATTCACAAGGCATGTATAAAGTGTTTTGTATGAGTTGACGAATACCTCAATTACTGAATACAGAATTAGTAGTAATAGTGTAGCGAATAAAATAGTTAATGGGAGTTGACATTTGGTCTGGGAAGTGTAAACTGTAAATTACGCCCTCAGACCTCGCTGGGGAGAGGTTTTGTCCCCGAACTTCTTTTCAGATAACAATTGTTAACCCAGTAAATTTTGATTCAGATTTAACAAGAACTTTTTTCATGTCTAATTTACCACCTATTCGTTCTTGAAATATGTTTTATAGCCTTATGTAGATATCCAATTTTTCTTAACTAAATGTACTAATATAAACCTTAAGGTGGAATCATTATAAGTAGTTTTGGCGGCCCTCAATAATCGTAAGGGGAGTCTCTCCCATTTGGGAACAGATATATATCTGAGGAACAACTACTTGAGTCCTCGTTGGAATAAAGACTGCCTTTTGGAGATCCCGCAAAATGAGAATTGTGCGTGTTGTGTCTTTATTTTTGGATGTAAGCATTAAAATGTCAAAATTCAGTAAAATAGCATTATTCCATCCATTACATACATATGGAGAACTGGTAGGTTGGGTACGGGGTTATCATTAACATGGTTAAAATGGGTCTGGTTGGATTTGCTGATCCCCAATATTATTTTTTCCATTTCTTTAATCTGATAAATAGGCAGTGTATTAAGGAATGAAAAACTGTAATAATCTAAGTATTTGGAATAAACTGTCTTTGGAGGTTGTAAGCTTTTAGTATTCAATGGGTGACTTTTGGCTTGTCCAGTTTGACCACTTATAGCTATAGCTAAGGTTAACACTTTACCCATTGACAAGTTGAGTATGAAAATTGATCCAAATCAATCCGTTTTTAGGTAATTGGGACGAAACTGTTGCCTCTATACCTTAGATATAGCAACGTGTGCTTAAATTTTATGTGGCGAAATCAAGACCCATTATTTACTTACCTAGCATTGCTTGGATTAAAAATCTACTTCTCTTGTTTCATTTTCTTGTTAATTATATTTATAACAGTACTATAGTAGTATATATTATCTCAATTGTGTACAGCATATAATAACCGTAATTGTGAAAATCAGGTACTGAGATGCTTCTGCTTTTGAGCATTTTGGTTAGTCAAGAGACGTGAACGAATCCCACTGTGGACGAAAAAACCTTGGTTTGTCTCTAGATCCTCTTCAGTTCTTTTGTATTGCCATTGATTAAATGCTATTCCTGTCATCCTTTTCAGCAAAGAAACTATATTACGTTTTGTAATTATGGCAAGTTAAGGTCTAACATATTTCAAATTGTAGTATTTTCATTAAAAAAAATGAAGAGATTAATATTGGCTTGAAACTACAAATTATGTTATTTTTAGAATTTGACAAGTAGTCTCTTTGACTTAAAAGTCAAAACACACCTTCTTTCCAGGAATAAAAGGCAATGCCACTTATGAGATTGACATGCGACAGAGTGTTTGACCTTTAATGATCACCAGCTAACACATATTTATTAATTTGTGGAAAATAATTCGTAAATGTATTTGGGGCCAGTATAAATCTTTGAAATTTCATTCGTAAAAAGAAAACAATTAAAGGTTCCTAAATTATAGTTTCATTCTGATATAGCTACTACGGTACTACCACATATCTCTATTTTGTTACTAGTATTATATTTTTTTTTGGAGGTTATATGTTTGCTCCGAAGCTTTATGATTCTTACATATTTCATATTGATATACCAGGAACTAAAAATATATAATGGAGGACCCAACTAAGACGATTGATTATCTTCGAGCACGGTTACTGGCTGAAAGATCTGTCTCCAGAACAGCAAGACAAAGAGCTTATGAACTGGCAAAAAGGGTGAGATTTTTATCTAAATGGATACTTACTTGCACTCACATACATAGAGTTCCATTATTTATTTTAACCATGATATTCTTTGCTACGTAGAGGTAGCAACTTCGGTCGTTTACTTATGAATGGGCCGATTTGTGCTGTGTATTATTCCAAATTGGGTTACACAAATTTGAGCTAAAATTGGAACGAGTCAAATACGTCTAAACTCTAAATGGTGCAAAGCCGCTTTAAGTCTTAATTTATTGCATACAGCATTCTAAATCTTATAAGTCATAACATTCTTTTGCACTTCATAACCTACAATTACAAAGGTATCGGAGTTGGAAAAGCAGCTGAAATTTGTATCCTTGCAAAGAAAGAAGGCAGAAAAGGCAACAGCAGATGTTCTTGTTATTTTAGAGAGTCACGGCAGAAACGATCTTTCTGAAGCATTTGATTCAAGCTCTGATGAGGAAGAAATGTCCAGTGATTTCAAAGATGGTAAGCATACAGATACCTCTGAACATTTGAAAACGCGGGAAATTGACGCTGAGGGTTTTTCAGGTTCTGAGGTTGAGTCTTCTTCGTTGAATGGTAGAAGTTTGTCTTGGAAAAGCAGTAAAAATTCATCGTCTCGTTATCTCGATAAGAAGTATATGGATGCTTCCAAAAGAAGGCGTAATAGTTTCACATCTAATGGTTCGTCACCAAGACGTGTTGGTAAATCGTGTCGGCAGATAAGACACCGGGAGCATAGGTCAGCTTTGTTTTTTTGTTTGTCTATATGCTGATTTTGCATTCTTGTTCTGTATTTTCTTTATCTGAACTTATCTCATGGTGTAGAAGCATTCTACCCGAGAGATCTAATGTGTTCATTTTGAGTTGCTTACAATTATGTATTAAGCCCTAAATTTTTCAAACCTCGTCCGTCCAAGTATACAGAATATAAGACTTGTTCTTTGTTTTGTGGTCAAACCAGCTAAACCGCTTATTGTAGTAAAATGATACGAACCTATCCCATACTAGGCTCGTAATCGGTTCATAAGTCCCAAGTGTAGAACTCACTCAAAAAGCTAGCTTGTTTGAGGAGGGGACACCTGGTCATTATAAACCATCAACCATTCCCATACATGGCCGATGTGGGATCATAACATAAAACTGATGATATGTAACTAGAAGTTGTTAAACGGGGTGGTCAGGCGAGTTTGCTGACGAGTCAAAATGGGTTATTTCACGTGGGGGCTAAAACGATTCGAGTCTGTTGGGCTGACTCAATAGCATCTTTTTGTCCATTTATATTTGTAGTTTGTATATGTACTTTATACATTTATTATAATATGATTGCAACATTATATCATCAGCTAAGAAGTTAGCATACCTTAGCCACTTTAACTGACCCGCTCGACGCGTGTCATTGTAAGCTAATCTTCTACATCTGACCCGGTTGACCTCATCTTATATGACTTGTTTTCATCCATATGAAGTAAATTTTTTACCTCTACTTTTAACTTGCCAGTGAACACTGCAAATGATAGACGTTGTATTGAACTTGTGTTCTTGTAACAAATCTGTGCCTTATGTTTACGAAGCAATTAATTTACCTTCTTTTCTTACACAAGTACATAGTTTAAATATATCATATATTGCCAGGTCAGTAGCTAATGGGTCCCAAAATGGTGACGCGAATAACGGTCCAGAAGATGACCTGAACTCTGCTGATGTTGCAACTGATAGTTTAGAAAGTCTCAATATTCGTGAGGAGAAAGAATCAATGAAAGTTCCCACTTCGTCTAACGGGCATTCTGTACAAAATTATGGAACTGAAAGAGACATGGAAAGAGCACTAGAACATCAAGCTCAATTCATAGCACGTTATGAAGCAGAGGAAGAGGCACAAAGAGAATGGGAGGAAAAGTTTCGAGAGAATAATGGGTCACCACCGGTATGTTCTCTCGATTCTCACTCGTGCCCATTAGTCCATTACTTCTATTTGGAAGCTGCGCAAGGTCACCAGAAGTTTATTTTTAAGTATACAATCTCCTGGATCCTTCTATTCAGATATTGAAATTATTATTCTAATATACAAAAAACTGCCATAAATAACGAGATACTTATTTTATAAAAGTGAAGAAAATAAGTGATCGCTGGTCACCCTGATGCTAGTATGCGACCCTGGGCCATTTAGACCGATATCCCAACACACCCATTTTACCTTCTCTACTTTTGATTAAAGCAATGTTGTGAAATTGTTACGTATCTTGCATTTTAATGTTAGATTATTGACGTCCATTGGCTCATTGCTGTTACCATATTAACCTGTTTTACTTCACGTTTATGACTGTTCAGGATTCATGTGACCCCGGCACCCACTCAGATGTAACAGAAGAAAGAGATGAGATTAAGACTTCGCCTTCAGCCGTGGCCCCTGCACCAGCCTCACCATCACCTCCACCACCACCACCACCACCTCCTCCTTACTCTGACAAACTTACCCCCGAAACTCAAGAACGTGATCCAGGTGTAGTAGATACCAACTTCAGTCAAGAACCCAAATCTGACACTGAAGTTTTACTGGCTCAGAAGAATGATGACATGAAAACTGAAGCCTCGGATAATCAAAATCGTCCACCAGATCCACCACAAGCGTCATGTGAACCCACACCTGGAAATGAGGAAATTGCAGATGACTTAGGATCTGTTCTCGAGGCACTCCAACAGGCTAAATTATCCCTAAAACAGAACCTCGACAAAGTTCCGTTATTAGAAAATGGACCTTCTACTTCAGCTTATAAATCTGAGGACAAATTTCCGGTTCCTTTTAGTTCCGTTGGGCTATTTAGGTTGCCAACTGATTATGAATATGGAGGAACAACAATCAACCAACCCAACTCTTCGACTTATGATTATAGATTAAGTTTGACTAATTATTCTTCTGGCCCATCTGGAAGTCGGATTATTTCTAGCCCGTATAGAGAATCCTTTTCTAGATCATCTCCTTTATTGGATGATCGGTTTCGCATGGTACCCACCTTCCCGTACCGAGAAACCACACCAGAAATTACTAGATTACTCCCATCCACCTTTCACCCAAGACTAGATTTACCTCTAGGCCATGATCCAAGATTGGATGTGGGAATGGGCCTGTCTACCCTTGATCCGCGTTTAGGTATGGGAGCGTCTACCCGTGATCCAAGATTGGATGTGGGTATGGGCCTGTCTACCCTTGATCCGCGTTTAGGTATGGGAGCGTCTACCCGTGATCCAAGATTGGATGTGGGTATGGGCCTGTCTACCCTTGATCCGCGTTTAGGTATGGGATCGTCTACCCGTGATCCACGATTGGATGTGGGCCCATCCTTTGATCAACGACTGGGCTTGCGGCAGTCTGCTCTTGACCCACGGCTCGGTAAGGGCCAGTTTGTCTCTGACCCACGGTTAGGTATGGGCCAGTTTGCCTCTGACCCACGTTTGCAGACGAGTCAACCAATCACGGCTGATAGATACATGAGCGCTGATGGTTCACTCTCGAGTGCAGCTGGACTACCCCCATCTGTGAGGTATGCAACTCTTCCGGGTGGCGATATACCTCTTGGAACCCGCTCCTTGTATGATGATTATACCAGACCAGATACTTACAGGTAAAGATGCTGTAAAAGCTTTTTGTGCAGAAGTCGTATACGTAGTTTTTTATATATATGTTCAGCTAAAATCGTTATCGGGTTTTTTTTGTACTGTATTAACAAACCAGTTATACTGTATACTTTTATCGTCATGGAAGATACCTAGGTAGGTAACGAGTCTTGTAATCCTGTTGTTTGGTCAGTCCTTGAAAATAGTCTTGACTCTCGAAAACGAACTTGAAAGTAACGTTTATGTTTAAATTCTGCAGATGATATTTCTGTTTAATGTAACCCATAAATAAGCACATAAATAAGCTAGACCTACCCATTAAATTTTCACATGGAGGTCCATTTTCAGGTTTGGACATATGAATTTAGGTATCTCATGTTATATTTTTAATGGCTTTTAAAGCCGAAAGTACTCGACATGCATTTTTAGGCACGTCTCATGTTATTGATGGGCTTTTAAAATTAAGGCGACCCACAATAAAATTTTAAATGAGTAGTGCACTAGTGTGTATCAAATTCGATGCATTTTGAATCTGTGTTTATACTTATCATCATTTTTACTTTAGATTTTCTTCCCATATTATCGTAACCAAGGTTATAAATAGCGATAGTGTGAGGCGAGGTTTGACGGGATGACCAAGCCTCAAGCCTTAGCGGTTAAGGCGAAGTTTTTCCGTTTTTAAGGCGTGAAATAAAACGACACAAAATCTTTTATATAATAAAAGAATTAGATTTTTTAAGAATTTTAGTAGATAGTGGAGGTTGTAGAAAAAACAATTGAACAAATCAAATGGTTTGATTTTGACACATAAACAAAATTGAGTGATGTGATTGGTGGAAAAAAGTCAACACTGAATTTATTTTAGTCAAAAACACAAATTATTGTATATTTCTAATTTGATACTTAACAAAGTTAAGCAATGCAATTTACGTAAATTATTATTAACATTAATCTAAGAGTCCGGTTATTGTGGATCCCTTGTATCCTTTGGATACAAGGGGACCAATCCCCACCTTCCATCTAATCTTGATCAAAGGCTCACATTAATTCTTGTTTTCTAATTAAAAAAAAACGGAGGGGTATTTTCGTCATTTTACCCCTCCCACCTAACACCAAATAACAATCCCACGTCTCAGATCTGGATCGTGGTTTCCTTTTTTCTTCTTCTCTCTAAAACACACACAAAAACACACACACGTACACATATTCATGTCGTAATCAATCATCACAAACATCAAATCCGTTGATCATCACCTCGTAAATCGATCATCCACTTCATAAATAAGGTAAAGTTCATTCGATTTATTTTGATTCATCTTTTTTTAGCTTATTCGATGTGAATAAGCTTATTATTTATCTTATTCTTTTATAACTTATTTGAGAAACTACGTGAATTAAAAGCTAACTAATGTGAATAAGCTTATAGATTATCATCATCTTTATTATGATGAATTATAAGCTAACTTATTAGCTTATTTTCGTAAATTATAAGGTTTTATGGCTTAATCTCGCTGAACAGATTTAGTATGACCTGTTTGTGAAGTATCATATATGATATACTATATCATATATGATATAAGCTAAAGTATCATATATGATAAATATATCATATATGATTATGTGGTTGAAAACTGAATTAACTCTTATTTTTTATGGCTTAATCTCGTTGAACATATTTAGTATGACTTGCTAGTGACATATCATATATGATATACTATATCATATATGATATAAGCTAAAATATCATATATGATAAAATATATCATATATGATTAGTGCTTGAAAATTTAATTAAATCTTCTTTTTTTGTGTAGAGGAAGCTGTTTACAAGGCATGTTGAATATCACAAGCATCCAAAAGGCCAAGAAGCTTATTGAAGAAGCTCATGAATTTTTTACGTTTATTGTTTGTTTTTTCTTTGTAATCTCCTAATGGAGTTTTGAAGTATATGGACGATTTTATAATCCATTGGTATCTGGTACAGCGTCTTGTTAATATGATTAACTTTCTTGGTATTATGTCACGATGGTTTGATAAATTAAGCCATATATGATAATGCACTATCATATATGATAAGGCATTATCATATATGATACTCAAAGAAAACTTGGATATACTAAACAAAGAATCTGATGAACTCATGATTACAACAAAAAGTATGCACAATTAATAACTAAACACTTGTTCATAACATAAAATAATGTGCGTTTGAACAGAATCATATATGATAATTCAAATAGAACATAACCTAATGTAAAATTATATATGATATACATCTGAATGATAACCATTTATACAAAATCAAAAGGTGCTAACAACATTATTATTGAAACTATTCTTTTTCAATAATACACTATCTTAAAACAAATTATCAAATGATGAATTCATGAACAACGCATACTTCGTCTTGATCCTTAAAACACATCCGTGCACATCCTCTTGTTATAATCAACATCCCTCTCTCCTTTGCTCCAAATAGGGCAATCACACCATCTCTGTTTGACTACATTTATAAAAGAAAAAAACAACATATTATGCAAAATTTTAATACCAAAATGAATTACTCATATATATATGATAGAAGGCAGGTTTCAAGAGTTTATACAGATTTTCTGAAAGATACTCATACAAAATCTGTTTTACATCATATATGATAACATCAGAAAGTAAAAAAAAATCATAATAATACAGCTTATTAACATGAAAATAAGCTTATTCATAACTATCTTATTCACAAAAATGTATAACTCATTGAAATAATCTAATAAGCTATCTTATAATGCAACACAATGAATTCAAATCATTTAATTTACAAAGCTTATTCATAACTCTACTCTTATTAAAAAAAAAGGTTATTCATAAGCTTATTCAAACTAACTAGCTTATTAATCCAACTTTATAACTTATTCATAACTTCTCATCTAAGAACTTAGCTTATAATTAAGAACAATCAATCCAAAAAGATTCATTCATAATAATCCAGTTAAAAGCTAATGATAATACATTAATAAGCTTATTTAAACCAAATAAGCTAAAAAAAACATATTAATCAAACCTGGTGATGGATAAATCAATTCGTGATTATAGATGTTCGTGATGAATTCGTCATGGATTCATCATGATCGCGTTTCGATGGATTCATGATATAGTAGATCGTGATTATAGATCGGGGGTAGAGAGATAAAGTAAATCAGGGGTAGAGAGAGAAAGAGAGATCCGATGTGTGTTTTTTGTGAGAGAAGAAAGAAGAAAAAACATTATATAGTAGATGGTGAAATGACTGAAATACCCTTGCAGTGTAAATTAAAGATTTAATCTTAGTCATTGGATGAAAAAGAGATGAAGGGTGGGGATGAGTCCCCCCATATCTTAGATAAGTTTGGTATCCAAATGAACTTAAATCTTAATCTAAATATCAAAATGAGTGTCGGACCTCATACATCGGTGTGAGATTAAAATAAATAACGGGATTCTATATATTACAACAACATATATTTTTCAAGGTCGTTATATGTTACTAAACACATAATGTCTAGAAAAGGATAACTAACATTTCAGTTAAACAAATTCAAATCCTTTGTGGCTTTGTGCAACAAATATTTATACAAAATATTAATTAATATTATCACATTACAAAATCATGTAAAACTTGTGAATCCACGGGCATCGTAACTATTTAAGTATTAAAAATTTAATATTGTTTTATAAAATAATATTAAGCATTATAAATCATGAATTTATAAATCGTGTAGATGTAAAGTTGATGTAAATGGTTTGTTGATTAATAATTAAGATATGACTATTTAGAATAAGAATATCCAAAGTAAAAAAAGTAAAAAATTTGAAAAATAGAAAATAAGGTTAGTTTATATTAATTTGCATGGTACACCGTAAAAGAATAACACAATTAACCATAAAACATTATTAGATGTTTTAAAAAGTATATATAATATACATAAGATCTAATTAAAAAATTATTACTTAATTTATTTTTTATATTTAAGTTCCGTACGTGCACGGGCACTAAAACTAATATGAATATATTTATAAATTATTATATTTATTTTATATTAAAATATATCGCGTTTACAAAAGTGTACATAAAGAATAAAGTCTAAAGTCAAAAAACTATATATTCCCGTCATTTCTATATAAAAAGATCTATTTTATCGAATTTGAAATGAGGAAAGTTTCCTTGTATTATGACTTATCGCCTTATCATGTTTTTTCACTTTTCATATTGCGTCAAGCCTTAAGTAGACACCTTGATATATTGAGTATCGTGAAGACCAAGCCTTGCGTCTTTGCGAAACTTTTGCAAAACTTTTAGAACATCGAACATGGATCATAACTCACATCATCAACCATCTTAACTAATATAGTCACTAGATTTCTTTTCATTTGCGAGTTACGATAAAATGATAGAGAAGAACAATTGAAATGATAAAAGATACAAAGTAATAAACAATGAAAATTACTCATTCTAGATGCACTTAAAAAATTAATGTATCTTTTTTCAAATTTCACATCTCAATATAAAATAAAGGTGAGCATCAGGACGAAACTGATCCGGTCCGACCCGATCTCGACTTATCCTGAAATCGACATCGTGAAAAACTCAAACCGAAACCTGACTCGATTTAATCCCGAGTCCCGAACCGAACCGAGTAAGGCCCGAATTACTCCCGATTTGTGTGGTTTTCTTTTTGCGATCCCGATTTAATCCCGAGTCCCGACATCATGGAAAACCCATCTCAAGTCCTGACCCGAATTTGGTCGGTTTGTATCGGTTGGTTTCAGTTTCGGTCAGTTTGTCGGTTTTTGTTATCGATCGATTTTGCTCACCCCTAATATAAAATGTGGCATTAACTATTTCTCATCCTTTTAATTTTAGTTGTCCTTTTTAGTTTTTACTTTATCCTTTTCATACTTATTAGGATAGATGAAGTTACATGCTCACTTATTTTTACGTCAATATCATTTTAATTTTTTCTCTCTACTCACTTAACTCATTTTTCAATCTTACTTGTGAAAAGAAACTTATCGTTACGGCATATCTCACTAAACACCTAAGACACCCACAAACTAAAATTAATTAAAAGAAGAAAAAAAAGACCCACTAGAGTGAGTTCGGTGAGAAATTCATTTTTTCTCTACATACTCACGCGTGAGTTATAAGGCTGGGGTGATTACTCACCGCTACATAGCGAAAGTCATTGGTAGATTAACCCTTACTCCGTCTAGCCTTAGATGGATGTTGGGTACGATCCTTATTATTAATTTTTTTTAACAACGAAATCCTTCTTGTTAATTGGTATAAACTTGGTAGTTATTACATTAGTTTTTTAGTTGTCTTGATAGACATGTATGAAAAAGGATCCTAGTCAATTTCGAAAACCATATGTGTGCATGTAATTCAACTATGTGATTGTGTAATATATGCGCAAATGATTGTAAATTACAAAGTCTCAAACGGTAAAAAAACATCACATGTACAAGAATCCATTAAACAAATTATAGAAGGTGAAACGTAAGTTTTAGGTTATCCAAAATATAGGTAAATATATTTTTAAGATGCTTATGAATTCTGTGTTATCTATATACCTTTCAAGAAAAGGATTGTAACATGCGTTCATTTTTGACTAGTTTTACTACTAATTAAAGGGTTCATTATCGATCAAAGTGTATTGTTCTTGGAGGTAGGGTGAGCAGAAATCGTACTACGATCTGTAAAAATCGTAAAAAATTGCATCGCATAAATCGCACCATGATAAAATCGGCGGTTTAATTTTAAGAAAAAGGAAAAATTATAAATACGGTTCGGTTGCGGTTTTCATCCGTAAAACCGAACCGCAAACCGCACCGCACCACAGCGCACCACATAATAATTATTTTATACTCAAAAACGTCACATCGACTATTTTATGCGAGTTATAAGACTTCTAGTGCATATTATCATTGATATTCTTATAAGTTATAAGTCGAGTGTTTGTTAGATTTAATTTATGCATTTTTATAATCGAAAAAAATCAATATTTTAAACTAAAAACCGCAAAAATTCACATTTATTATATAAGTCACAAGTGATGGTGCGGTGCAGTTAAAAACTGAAAAAAAACCGTAAAACCGAAACTACGGGTTTGTGGTGCGGTGCGGTTTTTATTTTTATAAAAACCGCAAGTACAGTTACGGTTCGGTTTTAATCAAAAACCACATCAAACCGCCCCTAGTTGAAGGTGAAGATGTACTTGCAAATGAAGATCAAAGCAAGAGTTAAAAGATTGAGATTATATTTATAAGATACATGAAGTAACATTTGATTTTAATCAAAAACCACATCAAACCGCACATGCCTACGTGCTTTTTTAATGGTCATGAGTCGACTTCAAGCACATTGAAATTGGACGTGCCGCAAGCTAGCTAGACGCTAAGTGACCGATACACCAAGTTAATTATGAGGCGTTGCGTATCTACGATCCTACGGATTGTGTCACTATAGGCCCATTAACTTACTATACATTCACAACTGTTCTCATTTTTTCATACCCGAATTCAAGTTAATTAGATTATACAAGCATGCACTTCGCACCTCCGAACTTGCATTATAACTTAACTTGAAAACTATTTGGTTTCGGGTAAATCATCATTACACCAAAATGATTAATGACACTAAAATCTTTAAAAAAAAACTTGAAACTTTTATATTTTTAGTAAGTTTTTCTTCGACGATAAAGTAGCACCATATAACAAGTTTTGGTTTCTTGTACTCGAATAACAATTTCGCCATCAATGGGGATGTTGATAGTTTCAAAATAAGGTCTTTTTTTCTTCATCAATATTTATGAAATTAATGCTTACCAAAAACGGAAGCTTTTTATAAACATGGATCCCTACCAATATTTAATGTATGTCGAGAGTGCTGATATGAAATTTCATACAGTACTTATTTTCGTTTTTCAAAACAAAAACAGATTTTTTCGTCTAGTATTAAGATAGCATCAGCTTAATTGAATGTATAAATGTCATGTTTGACTAAATTTATCTTTTTTATAGACAGAACTAAAATTAAATATCTTTGGATGTATATAAAATTTTGAATTTTAATACTAGAAACATATATTGATGGGCCGCGGGCATTTAACATAAATTAAATTTTTTTTATTATTTTTCTCAAAATTAACATTACGTCAGAAAAAATCATGAAGTTTCCGAGCACCTGCGGGAACCTCCTGATTCTGGTCCTTGTAATGGTTAAAATGTTCTCAGTACCCTAGTTTAATACCCTGAACTTAAGTAGGTGAAATTTTTACATCTTTTAATTTCTAAAGGTGTAGTATACTAGTACCTTAAACCTGGCTTAGTTAAATTTCTACTAACGTAACAAATCCCTACTATTAAAATCAGATCCCAAAATACAAATGTCATAATATTACTACAAAATAAATACATAAACGTACATGCCCAAGTTTGAATATGGTTGGTTAATGATAAAAGAGGAGAGATAGTCAAGTGTTTGGTCAATTTGATGTATAAATATGGGTAGTAAAAAAAATTCGGATTCACTTGTTACAGTCTTTCAGTTTACAGTATAATATAGTTTTTTTGTCAGATTATGTTATGTATTTCTGTCAATTTAGTATATTTGACCGTTAAAACTTTATAATTTTTATACTGTATTTACAGTTTCTTAACTAAATTATAAAAATAAAAAAAAATAAAAAAATAAAAAAAATTACAAAATACAAGAAGGGTATAGATGTGATTTTTGGGAGAGTATTAATAGCTTTACCCATAAATATATAAAGGACACTGAAGTAGAAATGACTTCTCTTTGTTAATGGTTAAAACTTAAAAGTACAAATAAAGTGAAAAATAATTAAATGAACTGAAATAGTACATTTTAAGGCCTTTCCAATTTTACCTACTAATGGTATATTTGGTGCGTAAATTTACGAAAGTTCATTAAAACATAAATGTATTTTTTATAAATTAAGTTAACAAAAAATATAAATTGTGTTTAGTTGACATAACTTGAAAGAGCATGTGAAAAAATATGCTACTAAATGAAATGTTTTTAAGGCTAATGTTTAGAAAAAAGTTGGGATTTGAGGTCAAGAGGAAGTTTTTGAGTTAGTGTTGCTTATACATTAGATACTGATGAGGTATAGTCTCACTCCATGCTTAAAGTGAGACAAGCACAACTAATTCCTAATGTTCTACGATCAAAGCTACCTCAAGTTAGAACAACTTACTAGAATAGCTAAGGTAACGAAGGTCACCTTAGGTCGAGAGACAATGGCAAAAGGTACAACCCTCTCAAGGAGCAGACAAGTTCCCTCAAGGAGCAGACACAGGGCTAGACCCAGACACAGGGCTAGACCCAGACACAGGGCTAGACCCAGACATAAGGCTAGGCTAAGACATAGGGCTAGACCCAGACACAAGGCTATGCCCAGACATAGGACTAGACCCAGATACATGGCTAGACCCAGGCACAAGGCCACACATATACACATGGAGCAACATCTAGAGAGTAGAGCATGGTCTCCATCGGAGGAAGGACGATAACACCTGACATGTATAGTACGATGTGTATGTGTAAAACCCGCTTTAAAATCATATGAACAGTACACGTGAACAGTAAATACATGAAAACACGATAAAAATAAAACTTTCCATTTATAATATTAATACACGTGACACGACATTTATTAACGAACATTTACGAATATTATAAATGTGACACGATCGCGATTACCGAATTCACGACAAATAAAAACATGAACATACACGACCATAACATTTAACAATTAAAAGCTTTGGTTTTCCCTTGTGGCTCCCATGTAGCCGCGGCTAGAAAGAAAGAAAGGAACAAGATGGGCCTTTTGGCCCATGACCCAAAATAAACTAACAACATGAAGACACAGGGAGCTTTTTATCATTATTTTAGGTTTAAGAAAAACAAGAAATCCTTGCCTCCTTTTCTTCTTGCCACCGGCTACCATCAACACCAAGGAGAGTTCGAGACGATTTTGATTACTGATTTTGGGTTGTACGTGATCGTGATCTAATCCTTGTTCCTACACGAGTTCAGTATAATAAATCACCTTTTTCTTTTCTTTTTTTAATTCTTATAGAATTCATGTTTTATTTAATTCATCTTATAAACATGTAATTAAAACAAATGGGATTAATTAAAACTTGAAATTAAGGGTGTTTGGTTCGGTTTTGGGTTAGCCGAGACACAACCGACACGTCCCCAAGGTCTCGGCTTGTTTGATCCGACGCCACCGAGACCCACAAGGGGCTCGGTTTGGTTTGTGTGTTCGGGCGCAGCACCAAGAGACCCCGACCAAAGGTCGGGGTATGTTTAGATGTGGGGTTTGGTTTGGACCGAGAGCCAACCGAGACCTATAGGGTCTCGGTGGGGCCTTTTGGCTAATAGTGGGAACCGAACAAACCAAAGCAGGGGGAACCGGTGTGAACCGGGTTCGGTGGGCAACCGTGGCTCGACAGTGGGTAAACCACATGGACAGTGGCAACCGGCTAGGCCGGTTAGCCACTCTCAAAGGGGGTGTTTGGCTCGGCTTATTAAGGAACACGGGGTACGGGCTCGGTTAAGTTTTAAAACATGGACTCGAGTTTCGGGAATTAATAAAAATCAGAAAAACATGTTAATTAAATTAATTACTAGACTTTTTAATTTAATTAATTTCATGACTTAGGTTAAATATTAAAATTGATATTACATGTATAACCTAAGGTATTTAACTTAGCTTAATTTAATTAAAACATGTATTTTTAATTAAATTCCATATAACGTATAGTTTAATTAATTAACTAGTTATTTAATTAAAAAGCTATAACATGACTTGTATTATACTATTTAAACTTTACTTATTATTTATAATCTAGCTTATTTCTAATTATGGAAACTTACTATTTTGGAAACTTTTCTATTTTTAGAAACTTTTCTATTTTTAGAAACTTGGCTATTGGTACAGTAAACTAATACAGATTTTACAAGTAAACATAAGCTATATTTTTAGAACTAAAATCAGTAAAACATGTTATACGCCTAGGTTTTCCCAGAACTTATTCATTTCCGATGCTATTCATGCTTTACAGTTCTTTATTATGTTATGTCATATATCCGTGCACTAAGCGTATTACTCAGCCGTTACTTTCTTTCCACGTCCCAAAACGTCAGGTACCTAAGATTTGACTGGAGCATTTGGAGGACATGCATACGATGTGAGCTACCTTAGACTTCTTCTCCTCTTGCCTTCATATATTTATGCTTGTTTAGTCTTCCTTTAGTTCATTTATTTCATTTATGTTTTGGTCTTATGTTTGGAAACCGATGTTTGATTCTGGTAATCCCTTTGGTCATGTATGTTTATGACATATTACCTTGCATGCTTTGATGACACGCCATAATTTACCGTAGCATTCCATCTTAACAAATGAGGTGTTACAGTACGAGTGGTACAGACGCCTGGACCACGAATAGTACTAGAAGAGCATGAGGACAACCTTGACCCCGAAAGACAAGCCTGGTACTCATCGACTATTCAGAGGCTGCTCCTACAAGAAAACCTTGACTCCACAAATCGTGTGTCTTGGAGTTACCTCCAAGTAGTATATAAAGAGATGTTCCTCCAGGAACAAAGGTTAAGTCTTACACACACACTTCACTATTTGATTTCTCTCTCTAGAACTCCCACTTACTAGAATCATATACTTACTCTCATGCCGGAGTTGGTCTCAGATTCAAACCCGAGGCGAGCTAACGATGTTCTTTCTTATTTCAGCCTAAGGGACTAAGGGCTAGACTAGGGAACTCCGAAGGAGGAAGCTAGGGCTTCACAGGAAGGAATAGCCACAAGATACTCTGAGGGAGCAAGCCAAAGCTTCATTAAAAGGAGTAGCCTTAGGAAACCTGAAGGATCAGGGCTGAAGAAGCTTCTCCGAAAATTTGCTTCAACATCTGGCACTGCCCGTGGGACCGGGAATACTAATCTACCAAAAACTAAGTAATGGAGAACAGTGACCAAGGTCCTACACTGGAGCAAGACACAAACTTGAACATGGGGACGCTCGGGACCGAAAGGGATCCTCCAGAGGTAACCCCTGCTCTCCCCAGACCTGTTCAAGAACGCCTTACTCCAGCGTATGTTAATGAACACACCGAAACATTAAAGACTATGATAAAGGAAGTTGATGAGCAGAATCATGAGAAAATGACCCCCCGAAACCTTTCAGTAGGAGGTGGAATCGGAAGACTCTCAAAGGAGCCCCTTTGTGAGAGAAGGAAAAGGATACTCCTCGGACAGCTCATCTAGGTCAAGGGGGAGAGGCCGATCAAGGTCTGTCCAAAGACATCAAAGGAGTCACTCACGAAAGAAGTCTGTATCCAAGCAACACCACTCGAATAGGACGAGCAAAGTTAGAGATACCAAGACAAAATCGCGATCAGTCAAGTCCTCTCATAGGAAGTTAAGCTCAGGGTCCGAATGTTACTCAAGGTCTGATAGCGAGTCAGAAGACTTGAGTACGCTATACAGACGGCCTAAACCCATGCCTTTCACCTACTGAATCACACATTTCAGATACCACAGGCGAGCTAAGCTCCCAGCAAATGTCCGTGTTTACGAAGGAAACAAAGACCCAGAAGACCACCTGAGCATCTTCTCTGCCGCTGTTGAGCAAGAAGAGTGGCCCATGCCAGTGTGGTGTAAGATGTTTCGTCAAACTTTGGGTGGCTCATCAAGGAACTGGTTCTATAGTTTAGATCCAAACTGTGTGGATGGGTTTGAAGAATTAAGCAACAAGTTTTTAGAGGAGTTTTTACAACAAAAACGATACGATAAAGACCCCACCGAGATACATGGGATCAAACGGAAGCCCAATGAGGGCCTTCAAGCGTTTATTGTGACAACCCTGGTTTTGAGGTTCGTCACTTAGTTTTATTTTGTGCTAGTTACGTGTCTTTACGTGTTTATGTGCTTATTGGTGTGTATAGATTGTGGTTTGGATATCGTTTCTGGTACGGGGTACCTTGCGAATGAAACGATGTGTGATGATTTCATGTTCATGAGCTCACATGGTAGTGACTATGAAATGAGATGGTGTTATTTAGTGGTTTTACGTATACGTATATGTATTATAGAAAATCGTATTTTTATGATTTACGGTTTAGCATTTAGAGGTCTCGGATGAGGTGATTAGTCATATGAATATTTTTCAGGATGGTTTTAAGTCATTTAGGATTTAGTTATAAAGTTTATTTCAAAAATTTGAGATTTTTTATAAAAGTGTATATTTTACGACTTTTACGGTAAAACGCGTAAATTTGACTAGTTTTACGGTTTTGAGGTTTTGGAGGCTTTAGGAGCTGAAATAAATTAAGGAAATTTAAGGTAATATTATTAATACATATATTAATAATAAAAATAAGGAAAAAACGAATTTCAAGGGGTTTGGGTCGGTTTGTTTTGGACGCAAGAAGAAAAAAAGGAAAAAAAAGAAAAAGGGAACCGGGCTTTTGTATTTGGGCTAGGACAGGTTAGGATTAATTATATAAGGTTTTTATTTATCAAAACACTTCATAAAATCCCTGGAGATCAATAAGGAGTCGAAATATACAAGGGAGGAATTAGGGTTTTCATAAAAATCTTGGTTTTTCATAAATCAAAGGTAAATCTTTATGACCCTTTTTAATTAAAGTGTTTTAATTCTTTCTCAATCATCTTATGATGGATTTAGGTTAGGGTTTAATTTGAAAAACAGTAAACTAATGTTGAATTAATCATTATATGATGATCACATAAATTAGGGCTTGTAATTAGAGGGATTAGGGTTAATTAATGAGGTTGATTTTGTTAAACCCGTTTTTAAAAAACTGGGCAGAATTTTGAGTCAGTTGTTTTGATCATATCGGGAGTTCTAGGAACATTCGAGATGCGATACAAGTATCCCTGAAAAGGTAATTGAAGTGGCTTTCCAATGCAAGAAACGAGAACTAAATTGGAGGTCGGGAAGTGGGTCAAAAACAGGTTACAACAGTCGGAGGTCAAAACAGTTTTGTAATCAGCCTATTTTCTTTTTAAGTTTTGGGTTGTTTGGGGTACTTAGGGTTGCATTGGGATCTTCTCACGAACATGAGAGATGGTTTATATATTGTAGTAAGTATCTACACTTGGTCTAAGATTGTGGTTTAGGTTAAGACCCTCTAATCGTAATGAACTTTTCATACGTTTAAAATCAGTGAATTCTGGATGGGTAGCAATATATACACATATATCGGGGCCTTAACAGTAGCTTTAAGGTTAGGGCAAGTGGGAGGTTTTAGCTAACATATGTAAAAGTATGAATATTCCTTTTACAGAGATCATGGGTATGTTTAAGGGGGAGATCGACCCATAGTTTAAGGTATGAAAAACGGGACTGTTTTGGGTAAAATGTTAACGGGACGGGTTATGAAGTAAAAGGGGTTAAGGGCTTTATAGAGGGGTGTAATGAGATGCTTAGAGCATATAAATGAGGTATTTATATAGGAGGAGGCTAGATGTCCATCATAGGTTGATGAGCCGTTTTATTGATTGGTTCATGTTTTGATTATGTGTTTTTGGTTTGTTAGCTTTTTGCTAGTGCGAGGACATTTGGAGAAGCTCAATCATGTGAGTTTCATAGTCCCATGTTTATTTTTGATTTTGACTTCTAGATGTGACGGAAGAGACACTGTGTTGAGTTATTTTCTAAATTGATGTTGTGAATGTGTTTGTGATTTGAGATGGACTTGTGTGTACATTATGTAATTAACTGCTATGTGATTTTTGATTGTGTATGATTTGGATCGGAGGACACGTGCCGTCTCAGTTATTGTGGTTTGACAAGGTAGTGTCCTTGAGGTTTGACAAGGTAGTGGCCTTGTGGTTTGACAAGGTAGTGGCCTTGGGATAGGTACATAGTGTGATCATCTATGGTACCATGTTGTTTGGCAAGGTAGGAGCCTTGGATTTTGGTTTGGAATGATTGATCTTGAATGCTAGTTGTTAATACATAATTGTAGCACATTGTCCATATGTTATTGTGTTGATGGTTGTTATTCACAACTTGTAACTGATTTAGTGTTGGAGTCTAAACCTATGACCCTCACCAACTTTATGTTGACGTGTTAAAGTGTCTTTTTCAGGTGTGGATGTGTTTAAGCTTGAGGATAGAAGTGGCTAGACTTGGATGCCTTAGGATTGCATATAGAAGGAGATCCCCGTTCCTTCTTAGTTTACCTTTATGTTTTTTTTGAATAAGTGATATTGTTGGCACCTATATTTTTGTTTTGTTTATGATATTTGATTGTCTTGGGGTAAGAGGTAGGACTATTACCTACTTACCTAGACTCCTGCATGTTGAGATATTGTCATGACATATGTGTCGCCATTTATGACATTTCTTATTTCATTTAGTTATCTCTATAGACACGCCATGTTGTGATGATATCCATACGTCGCGCCCCATATTCCGCCATGGTGGGGTGTGACAGAATGGTATCAGAGACAATGGTTATAGAGAATTAGGTTGCCTAGTCGCGTAGCCTAGTCTATAGCTTAAGGGTCCATGCATATAGGCGTCATAGGAGTATGTGTGCATTTTATATTAATTGATGTGTTTGGATGTTATTTATTGCGATGTTTTGACTAGTATGGATTGAACCGTAGTATGTTCGTACTTAGTCACATGTTATTTTCTTTTCGGGTTTGTGACTAGTGCAGGTTGAACCATAATCGTCTACGCTAGTCACTATTGTATTTTGCTTAAATTGTACATTATAGTACATAATTTAGTACAAGGTAGTTTCTATCTGTTATCGAGATATTTTACATACCTGAGGTATGTTATTTTCTTTTGATGTTTAAGTCATGTTCCCTAAGAATCGTGTGGTGGTTCGAGTTACTAGGAGTAGGTGGATAGGAAGGATTTTAAGCTGTTTCCACTCTTACGGGCGACATGACTTATAACTGATTATGTTTTCGTTTTGGACTTAGTCTATGCTGTTTTAGCTAGACTATGGATTTACGTATTTCTGAGAGTTTGACTATGTTATTTTAATAGTTGGAGTTTTGAACCTTTGTTATGTGGTTATGAACTTATGTGAGTAGATGGATTATGTGTTATATGTGGTATTGATTCTTATAAGTGTCATCATAGGAGGTAGTGCATTGGGGAAAGGGCAATTGTATAAGTATGGTGGCTAACATAGTTATACAAGTACCACAACTTCAATGGGTTCTCAAGTATGATTGCATGAAAGAGGGTTAATACATGCTTGTATATGATGAGATGTAGAATTTGGGTATACGTATATATATGGGTTTATGTAATGGCTGCCTATGATATGGCTATTGTTCTTTTTGTGTTATATGTTTTGGGTGATCTAATAGGTATATATATGCGGATATATATACTACTATGTGTTAAGTTATGGTATATGGTCGTTCACTAGTTATTATAACTTGAACGTGCCTTGAGTTTGTTCGTGTTTTATGGTGCTAGAGTTTGATGGAGTTCCAACGACGTTTTGAATCTTTTGAAGTGTGTCTTGTAGCGTATTCTTTGAGTTTCGTATTTCACGTGTACGTTTTAAAATGGTGCTGTTGGTTTCAAGTCTATTGAAATAACTTGGGGTTTCTTTTGAGATAATGAAATCTTTTGTGTTGGGTCTTACATTTCTTTTGGTCGGTATATATTGAGAAAAAGGGGGACTTGGAAATCTATTATAGGGTTAGATAGTTGGTTGTATTCGTTAAAATAAGGGTAAGGTGTTGGAGTCGTGTTTGAAACAAGGTGCAACATAAGATTTCTTTTTAATCAACACTTGTTTATTTTATATTCTATAAGACTTTCTTTAAAATAGAGCGAAGTAAAATTTCTTTCTACTTACATAGTTTATATAATTGGGTTTAACCGATTCACGTCATTTATAATTATTAACACGAGGTTAAATTGAGTTTATGAAGGTTACACATACAATTATATCTGTCATTTAAAAGAGGTATATTAATCACTAAGTCTATTCTTTAGTTTTTTTAAACAACTAGTATAAAACTGATTTGGTCATAACTTGTTCGTTTTAGAGCTTTTTGTGTGATTCAAAAGCCAAAAATTATTTCCTCGAAACGTACTTTTCAAATATTCAGAATGTATAGTCATGGGAGGTCAGTATCTTGGCCGAAATTTTTGTACAAGTGTCGGGTTAAAGGTTGAGTTTGAATGGTAGTTTATTTTTATGATTTGGGATGCACGGGATACCTAGTTTTCGAGTTGAGTTTTGAGTTCGTCAAGAGGGTTGTTTGTAGATTGTTTAAGTCACATAGATGTGGGAGGTAATAATAATAAAAAAAAGAGATATATATTCTTTTGGAAAAATGTCGATCTTTTGCACGGTTTAAATAATATGTCGCGAGGCGTAATATGTTTGGTTGCCGTGGTTGCCATTGGGTGTTTCTTGGATTATTTTTCATTGTCATGGGTCATTTTGAATTGATACACGTTTTGGGTTTGAGTTTTCTTTTGGAGTCTCGTGGTTTTTGACTTGTTTTAAACTGGTGCACGTGAAATGTCGTTAGTTATCCGTGGGTTTGATTCGTTGATCGTATCTGATGGATTCAGGATGTAGTTTTGGTTTCGTATTGTTCGGGAGCGTTGAGGTAGTCGTATGAAAGACTTGGTTGCGCATACACGCTTAAGTAGGTGGCCATGAGAGAACGGTCGGAATACCCTTAGTGGGGAGGAAAGAAGTTCGTAGATGAACTAATGTGGTCATGAGGTCTATTAGAAGTGCCAAGGGAGATGAATAGAGATTTGTGTAATGTGTGGATATTGGCACAAGTAACGTGCCATAGAGAGTGTTGGAAGGGGATACAATACCTCAAAGGTATTTATGATTGTTCGTAGGGCATGTAAGTTTTCGGAAAATTTCCTGAAATTTAGTAGGTTTGCCTATTACTGTGAGGTAGAACCATAAATAGAGCAAGTAGGAGAAATGAGAGGAGTTGCAGTTAGTGCCTTTCCAAGGCAAATTGTTGATGGAGTGATTTAAAAACAAGAGCTGTTAGAAATTGCAACGGATGCAAGGTAAAAGTTGAGTTGCTTAGTAGTAGATTGGATGTGGAAAGAGGTTGAGTGGTCTGATGAGAGGAAGTATTGGTCTGTTAAAATGCGTGTAGAATTTCGCAAGTAGAACGAGGTAGGAAATTTATTCGTATTGCTTCTAGGAGAGGGTGCAAGGAGGACGTAGTTGAAACTGCTAAGCATGTTGTATGAACGCTTTGGGTTTACGGTTATGCATTTGGCTTCGCCAAAGCACTAGCAGTTTTCATGGTGTCAATGAACCAAGTGTGCATGAACGTGTATAAACGAGTTGTCATCGGGAGCATCGACGACATCTTGATCTACTCAAATCTGAGAAGGAGAGCGAGGCAAATTAGGTGTTGGTTTTGGAGTGGAGTTATACGTGAGATTTTCGAGTGTGAGTTTTAGTATTAAGTTTACCATGATGAGTAGTTAGAGATGATGGCATATCATGAAACCAGCAAGGGGCAAAGTGAAGAAGGATGAGGAAGCATTTTGGAGGCTGAAGAAGTGGATTGGATAATGAGCCGATCCTGGCATTATCGGAAGGACTGGATGAATTCGTGAAGCATGACGATACGTGGAGCAAGGATTTGGACGCGTACGAGGACGACAAAGAAAGGCGATTGCTTATACGTTGCAGGAACTGAAGATTGGGAAGAACTAGATAGACTTAGTTAGTGGAGCTGGATTGTTATATCTGCCTAGAATGCTAGAGGCATTTGGGGTACGAGACGTAGAGAATGATCTATACGGATCATGAACGTCTCCAACACATATTCAATCACCTTGATTGAACATTTGGCAAAGGTGGTGGGTGGAGTTAAGTGACGAAAGAAAATTGCATGGCCAAGTACCATCTGGGAAAGGCAAGCATGGTTGATGAGACATGGAATAAGAAGAATGAAGTGAAGCTGAGAAGGACTTGAACTATATGGATGACGTATTAGGATGGTTTGGATGAAAGATGTAGGTTGCACGAGTTGAGTTGTCTAAAGCAGAGAACGCGTCAACATGTATGTTGCGTGGCTTGGACAATCATATGGAGAAAGGGACATAGACTATACTTCCTACATAGATAGGAGTAGCTTAGAAAGGGGCGATGTAAGGACGAAGTTGGTGGAAGGGATACATAATGCAGTGGAGGATTAAGTACGATGAGAGTTGAGTGATAGTCGATAGACTCACTAATTCATCACCTATTTCAAGAGGAATGAGAAGTCACGTAGTTGGGAAGTTGGAAGAATTGCGTACGGATGTGAGGGAATCAAGGGTTTTGCGTAAAGGTTAGCCTAATATGTATGGAGTGCCTTATGAAGTACTCTGGCGAGGGAAGAAACGAGGGGAAGCATCACATCGTAATGTATGGTAGGGAGTTAGGAAACTCATTAGCGATGGCTGAGTTTTCATATAGTGATCGTTATCATACTAGAAGTCGATAAATACCATTTGAGGCACTATATGAAAGGATAGGGTGAGTTGTCCCCAATGTGGACTAGAATTGGTAAAAGAGGCTACTAATGTGGTAATGATGTTGTGGAAAGGATGAGAGCAACAAGGGATGCTATGTAGAAAAGGAGGAAACCACTAGAGTTAGTGACAAAGTTGTGTATGAAGTTTCACCCATAGTAACGGGTGGTACGTTTCGGTAAAATGGAAGAGTTGATGTAGAGTTTTGTAGGTCCATTTATGATCTTTGGAAAGATCAAACCATTAGCTTATGAGCATAGAATTACCTGGGGGAAATTGAGTGGTATACATGATATATTTCATGTATTAAGATTGGTAAATGTTGTTGAGAATGCATATTTGTATGTTCGGTTATTCGGGACTTGTGTTAATAAGAGTCTTTGTTTTATCAAAGAGCCATTTGTGAGATTTATTGTCTGTGAGGTCAAGAGTTTGGCAATGAGTTTAATTATTTTTGGTTTGTGTATGTGGTATTTTGAAACTTGAACTAAAGTTCACGTGGAAATGAGGGGAGTTCGTTTAGAACAAGTATCCTCATGTGATTTGTTGTTTGTGTGTTTGATCCTAAGGAGTAAATCCCAGGACGAGATTTATATTAGGAGGGAGTGATGTGACAACCCTGGTTTTGAGGTTCGTCACTTAGTTTTATTTTGTGCTAGTTACGTGTCTTTACGTGTTTATGTGCTTATTGGTGTGTATAGATTGTGGTTTGGATATCGTTTCCGGTACGGGGTACCTTGTGAATGAAACGATGTGTGATGATTTCATGTTCATGAGCTCACATGGTAGTGACTATGAAATGAGATGGTGTTATTTAGTGGTTTTACGTATACGTATATGTATTATAGAAAATCGTATTTTTACGATTTACGGTTTAGCATTTAGAGGTCTCGGATGAGGTGATTAGTCATATGAATATTTTTCGGGATGATTTTAAGTCATTTAGGACTTAGTTATAAAGTTTATTTCAAAATTTGAGATTTTTTATAAAAGTGTATATTTTACGACTTTTACGGTAAAACGCGTAAATTTGACTAGTTTTACGGTTTTGAGGTTTTGGAGGCTTTAGGAGCTGAAATAAATTAAGGAAATTTAAGGTAATATTATTAATACATATATTAATAATAAAAAGAAGGAAAAAACGAATTTCAAGGGGTTTGGGTCGGTTTGTTTTGGACGCAAGAAGAAAAAAAGGAAAAAAAGAAAAAGGGAACCGACCTTTTGTATTTGGGCTAGGACTGGTTAGGATTAATTATATAAGGTTTTTATTTATCAAAACACTTCGTAAAATACCTGGAGATCAATAAGGAGTCGAAATATACAAGGGAGGAATTAGGGTTTTCATAAAAATCTTGGTTTTTCATAAATCAAAGGTAAATCTTTATAACCCTTTTTAATTAAAGTGTTTTAATTCTTTCTCAATCATCTTATGATGGATTTAGGTTATGGTTTAATTTGAAAAACAGTAAATTAATGTTGAATTAATCATTATATGATGATCACATAAATTAGGGCTTGTAATTAGAGGGATTAGGGTTAATTAATGAGGTTGATTTTGTTAAACCCTTTTTTAAAAACTGGACAGAATTTTGAGTCAATTGTTTTGATTATATCGGGAGTTCTAGGAACATTCAAGATGCGATCCAAGTATCCCTGAAAAGTTAATTGAAGTGGCTTTCCAATGCAAGAAACGAGAACTAAATTGGAGGTCGGGAAGTGGGTCAAAAACAGGTTACAACAGTCGGAGGTCAAAACAGTTTTGTAATCAGCCTGTTTTCTTTTTAAGTTTTGGGTTGTTTGGGGTACTTAGGGTTGCATTGGGATCTTCTCACGAACATGAGAGATGGTTTATATATTTTAGTAAGTATCTGCACTTGGGCTAAGATTGTGGTTTAGGGTAAGACCCTCTAATCGTAATGAACTTTTCATACGTTTAAAATCAGTGAATTCTGGATGGGTAGCAATATATACACATATATCGGGGCCTTAACAGTATCTTTAAGGTTAGGGCAAGTGGGAGGTTTTTAGCTAACATATGTAAAAGTATGAATATTCCTTTTACAGAGATCATGGGTATGTTTAAGGGGGAGATCGACCCATAGTTTAAGGTATGAAAAACGGGACTGTTTTGGGTAAAATGTTAACGGGACGGGTTATGAAGTAAAAGGGGTCAATGGCTTTATAGAGGGGTATAATGAGATTCTTAGAGCTTATAAATGAGGTATTTATATAGGAGGAGGCTAGATTTCCATCATAGGTTGATGAGCCGTTTTAGTGATTGGTTCATGTTTTGATTATGTGTTTTTGGTTTGTTAGCTTTTTGCTAGTGCGAGGACATTTGGAGAAGCTCAATCAGGTGAGTTTCATAGTCCAATGTTTACTTTTGATTTTGACATCCAGATGGGATGGAAGAGACACTGTGTTGAGTTATTTTCTAAATTGATGTTGTGAATGTGTTTGTGATTTGAGATGGACTTGTGTGTACATTATGTGATTAACTGCTATGTAATTTTTGATTGTGTATGATTTGGATCGGGGGACACGTGCCGTCTCAGTTATTGTGGTTTGAAAAGGTAGTGGCCTTGAGGTTTGACAAGGTAGTGGCCTTGTGGTTTGACAAGGTAGTGGCCTTGGGATAGGTACATAGTGTGATCATCTATGGTACCATGTTGTTTGGCAAGGTAGGAGCCTTGAATTTTGGTTTGGAATGATTGATCTTGAATGCTAGTTGTTAATACATAATTGTAGTACATTGTCCATATATTATTGTGTTGATGGTTGTTATTCACAGCTTGTAACTGATTTAGTGTTGGAGTCTAAACCTATGACTCTCACCAACTTTATGTTGACGTGTTTTAGTGTCTCTTTCAGGTGTGGATGTGTTTAAGCTTGAGGATAGAAGTGGCTAGACTTGGATGCCTTAGGATTGCATATAGAAGGAGATCCCCGTTCCTTCTTAGTTTACCTTTATGTTTTTTTTGAATAAGTGATATTGTTGGCACCTATATGTTTGTTTTGTTTATGATATTTGATTGTCTTGGGTAAGAGGTAGGACTGTTACCTACTTACCTAGACTCCTGCATGTTGAGATATTGTCATGACATATGTGTCGCCATTTATGACATTTCTTATTTCATTTAGTTATCTCTATATACACGCCATGTTGTGATGATATCCATACGTCGCGCCCCATATTCCGCCATGGTGGGGTGTGACATTTATGGATCGCTTCAAGGCTGAAAGCTCACACATCAAGGGTGTGCCCCCAGTGCTAAGGATTTCGGCACTCATGCACGGGCATGGACACCCATAACTAGTTAAGAAACTTAACAATAAGATCCCAAAAGCAATGGATGATATGTGGGAAAGAGTTAGAGCCTTCATCAGAGGAGAGACGGCTGCTGACACAACGGCCATTGTCAAAACCCCACAATGGGAAAAGGGGAGTAACAAAGATGGCTGGACTAGGAACCTAAGTCAATACAAGAGAGGACACTTTGCTAGGTAATGAAGACCTACAAGGAGCCATGATATAAGTCAATACAACATGTACAAAGATAGCTCAAGAAGAAATGTGCCTATTGAAATCTCTACTTCTACAGCAATGGTGGTATGTTATGGTCTAGGAGATTATGATTGGAGTGATTAGGAAGATAATAGACCTACCAAATTTGCACTTATCGCTTACTCAACTTCATCTTTTGACTTTGAGGTATCAAATGATTCAAATTGTTCAAGTTCTTCATTCAAAAATGTTAAAACCCTTAAAGATCAACGTGAACAACTGCTAACAACCTTTAGGAAATCCGAGTTAATGGTTGAAGCTTATAAAAAGGGTTTAGAGTCAGTACAATAAAGACTTAGGTATTATAAAGCAAATGCGTCTATTTACTTAGAAGATATTAAAGTCTTAAAAAGGGATAAGGTAATAGGATAGTCTACTATTAAAGAGCTTATAAAGAAGCTAGAAACGGTTCAAAAAGAAAAAGATAACATTTAATTAAATGTAGATAAACATGTGAATGAATCTAAAAGTTTGAATAAGCTTATAGACTATCAAATAGTTTATAACTATAAGAGAGGGTTAGGATATGAAAGTTAGAATGCAGTTGCACCTCCCCACACTGAAAAGTTCATGCCTCCTAAGCCTAATTTGTCTTTTACTGGCCTTGAAGGTTTGCTGAAAATTCTGTTGATAACTGTTAAGCTATGAGTGATGTGGAAAAACCTAAAATAGTTAGAGATCTCAATGGTCCTACAATCATTAAGGACTAAGTGTCAAGTGAAGAGGAAGAAGAAGTAGAAAATCCTAAAGGTTGAACAAAAAACAGTTAGAACTGGTTTTGTTAAAAAAGAATTTGTCAAACCTAGATAACAAGAATTTGCTAGGAAAATTGTTAAAGAGGTTAGTCAAAACAGGAAAAACAATCACAATCCTAGAAGAAATAAAAGAAAATTAAATAACAAGATGTCTTAGAATTTAGGAAGTAACTTTGTGATGTTTTACAAGGCTTGTTATGTGTGTGGAAGTTTTGATCACTTGTACCATAAAAACAGTTTCAAAATACAAGGATGGTAAAACCAGTTTGGAATAATGTTCAAAGGGTGAATCACAAAAACTTTGCTAAAAAGACTCACCTTAGTCCTTTAAGGAACATGATTCCAAGAGAAATACTAATGAACTCTAGACTAAAACCAGTTAATACTGGTAGACAAGTTAATACTGCTCATCGAAATTTCACAACAGTGAAAGGTGCTAAAACAATGTCAAATCTTTCTAAATAAGCACAATCAACTGTTTGGAGGCCTATTCAGAAGAAAACAACATTATATAACATCAATGTTTGTAAGAAAGTTATTATTGTTAATAAAAAACTATTAATGTTGCTAGACAAAAAACAATAGTTAATGCTTTTAAGGGAAGTTTGAGATATGTTGTTAAGGCCTCAGCTTGTTGGGTTTAGAGACCAAATACCAAAGTTATAGACCATGAATCGAAACACAATGGTGCATCAATGATCTTAATGAAATTTGACTATGTTGATGCACAAGGCAAATCCAAGTTAGTGATGGATTGGGTCCTCAAAAGAGACGGATTTTCTCATTTTATGTGTAAGGCAATCCACAAATGGACTTACAGGAACAAGGAGTGGCTGATAGTGGATGATCAAGGAACATGACAAGGAACATGTCCTATCTTATAGACTATGAGGAGATAAATGGAGGATATGTTGCTTTTGGAAGTAGTTCAAAAGGAGAGAAAATCACAGGTAAGGGTACCATCAAAACAAGTAAATTAGATTTTGAAAATGTGTATATTGTGAAAGAGCTTAAGTTTAATCTTCTTAGTGTCTCACAAATGTATGAAAAAAGAATAATATTATCTTTTATTGATACCGAATGCATATTTTTGTCTCCTAGCTTTAAGTTATTTGATAAAAATCATGTTTTACTTAAAGTTCCTAGAAAGAACAATGTGTATACATTGATTTAAAGAACATAGTTCCTGATGAGACTGCTTTTATACATAGTCTCATCGTCCAAATTGGGCTTAAAATACATTAAATATCATCAAAACTGCCAAATATATGCTCGTGTTTGTTGCTTGTGTATTTTAGGTACGGATATTGAGGAAAAGACAAAAAGATCACAAGAATCAATCAAAAACAAACACGGGAAACGAAGCCGCACAATGAACCGGACCCAAATCAAGAATTTCCAAAATGACCCTGAAGAATTGAAGAATGTCAACTTTGGTCCCTCATCTTTGAAGATTGGCAAGAAAAGACCTTGGAGAAATCATCATTGGCAAGAGAAGTCCTCCATGTTTGAAGATTATACAAGTTATGCCCTTGAAGAATCCACAATATGCATTAATGGTCCTTATACAAAGTTTATTAAACCCTTGTGCCAAATTTGACAAGTGTTCCAAACTTGTTTACAAAGGAATTCAAGGTTTATAGCTGTTTTCACAAAGTAAACAAAACAAGAGAGATGGGGGGCCAAACTGGCCAGACAACCAAAACTACACCCTCCTATCACCTTCTGCCACGTCACCCACCCAACTCCCTCCACCAATCAGAATCATCCCTCACTCCACGTCCACTTTCCACCCAAGTAATAAACTGAATAAGTTTATTAATTAATTTCCCACCAAAACACTTTTTTAAATCCCTTAATCCCCAAAACAGATTAAAACAACCCCTTAATCACCCATAAACCCTAAAAAACCCCAGGTCGGATTAAACCCTAATCAAAGGGGTTTTTGTTTAGCTTCTCCAGAACATTGATTAACACCAAACTCTACCCATCCCACACCCAAAACGTGAACCCAACACACCCATGTGTTGGGTAGGGCCCTCCCCTGCCCCGTCATTTTCACACAACATCCCAAAATCGACAAGATCAAGGGTGGGATTTATTTACTTGGACCACAATGGTCATTGGACGTCTAGGATGAGCTTCTAACAGCCTGGTACCATCAGCAATCACATGCCAATGTTCTTGACCAAAGATTCAAATTATTCAAGGGCTTTTCAGGAAATTCGTCCATTGGGGTTTTAGCATTCTAGATTATTCTGTGACCCATTATATAAGGGCATATAGGGTTTTCATTTCACTTGTTCCAGATTTTTTAGCCAAACTTGTAATTCCTTTTTAATTTTTATAAAAGTTGGTTTTTTCTTAGTAAATGTTATTCCTTTTTATATATTGAAAGTTGGTGTTTGTTTGAGCTAGAATTTTGAGTTCCATTTTCATTGGGTATAACATTTTGAAGTTTCAGTTTTCAAAAGGTTTCAAAAAGGTTTTTCTGTCATAAGGTTTGTCAAAAACGTGTTTCAAGAATTTTCAGAATCAAACCAAGCTTAAGGGAGAAGTGAAAGTGGAAACTTTAAGCTTGAATTGGTTTGAATTCTTCTTGTCAACTCAGTTTTAGCATAAAGATTATAAGGTTTCAAAAAGATTTGAGCTTAAAAGATTTTTCAGAAAATTCATTTCATTTTTTATTTGTTACTTAGCTTACTGTTTGTGATAGGATACACCAAAAGCTTTGACAAGCTTTTGGTTTAGCTTATTGCCAACTTGAATCTGTTTCTTTGTTGGTTGTGATTGTGCAGGTACAAGGATCATCATCATCACCTTCTTGCATACCAATAGCCAAAGGTTCAGCTCAGGCCCCAGCCTGAAAGGAGGTGGCTTTTCAGCCATTGTGGGACCTAGATGTGGGTCCCACAAGGTAACTTATCTTGTGCCTTTTTTAGTTTCAAAATTTTGTGATTTATGAGATTTGGTGATTTGGCATGAAATCTGTGAGAATCTGTTTGAGAGTTTGTTTTATCTGTTTGTTTAGGCCTTACATTGTTTATTATGCATGTTAGAAGTATTTAAATTCAGATTTGGTAGGATTTAAAAGCATTTGGTGTGTTAAGTCATTTTTAGAAAGTTTAAAAGGGTGTTTGGATTAGGGTTTAAGTTGGGTTGAATAACATAAATCTTGCTTAAAAACCTGTTTAACACACTTATTAGGTAGTTATTATGTGATATCAGTATTTGGATTTCAGTTTGGTAGAGTTTAAAACACATTTGCATGTTAAAAATTGGTAAACTGCCTAAAAATCAGCAAGTTCCTTGATTTGACTGATTTTGTTGGAATTTGCTCATCCAATCTTGTTCAATGTTAGATATTGGTTCCACCTAGGGTTTGTAATAGCTTATATGTGATTAGGTTGGATTGTGTGCAAGTATTTAACTGTTGAAATTCATTTTTGTGTAAGTTGCATCAGGACACTATTCATCAGAAAAACTCATGCTTAATCAGTAACTTTTTGTGCCATTTGTGCTTGATTTGTGTGTTAGACTTGTGTGTTTTCTTGCATAATCTGACTCCCTACACTCCACTGAGTGTAGGGGTGCCCCATTGTCCAAAGAAAACCAAGCCATAAGCTTTCCTAAGCTCAAAAGGTCACCAGACCAAAATTTATAACTAGCAGTGGGAATTGAATTCCCCCTGCTAGTGTTGTAGTTACCACTGCTCAGCTAAAAGACAAAACCAAGCAAGTGTCACTATCAGTTTTTTGATTTTTTTTCTTTTGTGGGTTAATTTAGGATTTAGGACTTGAAACCAGTTTTAATATTTTTCTTATTTTATTTGTGATTTTTCAGTTTAATTAGATTTTTTGCTATTGTTCATTTAGTATTTTTTACATTTAATAGCTATTTTAATCATTTTTTAATTTCTGATTTTTGCCTTTTAGTGACAAAAAGTATTATTTTTCTGTTTCAAAAATTTATTAGACTTAGAAAAACATTTTAAGATTTTTAGTTCAAAAAGTTTTTACTGTTCACTTTTTAATTATTTTTTAGAATTAATTTAGTTTAATTAGGGTTTTATTTCAAACTGTTTTTGTCTTTTAGTGAAAAAATTTATATTTTTCAAACTTTTTCATTTTTCTACTGTTCCTTAGTATAATTTAGGGTTTTTAAAATTGTCAAATTATTTTTAGCAATATTTTATTATTTTTTATGATTATTTTAGTTTAAAAATAGTTTTTAGTGATTTAAAAATAGAAAAATAGTTTTTAAAATTTAGGAAAAATACTTTTTAGTCTTTAGATAATATAAGTAAGTTATTTGTTCAATAAAATAATATTTTGGACATTTTTTTAATTATATTTAATTTTAGGGCTTTAATTAGCATTTAAAATTGAATATTTAATTAATAAAAGGTTTTAAAATATTTTTGTTGGATTTTTGTTCTTGTTTATATTATTTTAGACTTACTTTTAGCTTTTAATTAATTTTTAGTTTTAAAATTTTAATTTGTAGCTTTTTACGGTTTTACGTGAACGCCTTTTTCGTCTTAGTTTAATCCGTCTACGTAACCGTCATTCTCTTCTCTCCCGATCTCTATTTTTCTTTTCTCTTAACAATATAATCACAAACCATTAATCATTTCATCACACAAAACATAGCCTCCTCGAGAACGAACTCACTTTAGGGTCATTTACACACGGTTTTCCTAAATCGTCGTGCTTACTTCCCTATTTTTACGCTCTTTTTCCTAAAAGAGTGTGAATTTACAACCATCATTTTTGGCGCCGCTGCCGGGGAGGCGTGTTGTGTTTTGATTTGGCATTGTTGTTTTTATATACTAACCATAATTAGTATTTGTATTAGTGGCACTCTACTAATACGTATTATCGGTTTTTCATTTTTTGTGAATACTATTACTATATTGTATACGTAGAACAATAAATTCACAAGTACTCTAAATACGTGAGCAATCATAACCTTGACTTGGGAGGTCATTACCCAATCATTGTATTCGAATCTCAAACCAAAGAAAAAAAATTCAAAAACAGATAAATACTTTCGAGAAGCTCGATTTTGAAAATACAAACTATAAGGTGGGTATAAGGCGGATATTATAAAATGTATCCTAAGGAAAAAGGCTCTTAAGTGTTTCGCGCCGCCTCGTTTCCCCGCTTGCTTGTGAGTATTTGATTTTGAAAGCTAATCGAGGGTTTTTCCGCCCAAAGTATTATTAAGTATCATATATATTTTCTTGGTTTTATTTGAATAAACCCTCTTGAACGATTTGGTGTTCCACAATCGTTCTAAAGTCATCGAAGGCGTTCACTTCACGTGATCGTTTTCATTCCTTGAGGCTTCTTTAATCAAGAGATTTGACAAAGGAGGAGATTTGTAGATTTTTGTCTACCTAATACAATTCCAAAATCCAAAAAAAGTAAAAACAATCGAAAAATCCAAAAAATTGAAAAAGTTAAAAACACCAAAAAGAATCTTCTTTGCTCGTCCCCTCGTTGTACGTGACGTTTATGCTAACTCGTAATCAAGCAATACGTGCACGTAAACGAAAGAACAAAACTCCCACTCCCAATTTTTCTAGTGAGGAGTCTCCTATTGACGAACCCATTGTAAGAGAAGCACCAACCATGGCGAATCGAACTATGATGGAGTTACTTCAAGCACCCACCGAGGGTTATGGAGAGGCTATTGTAATTCCCGCTATCCTTGCGGAGAATTTTGAGGTGAAAACGGGTTTGTTGTCGATGATCCAAAACAACAAATTCCGTGGTGATGAGAAGGACAATCCACACAACCATATCCGCCAATTTAATCGTCTTACCGCTACTTGAAAATTTAAGGATGTCTCGAATGACTCGATTAAGATGATGCTTTTTCCGTATTCCTTAGCAGGGCCCGCTAAAATTTGGTTAGAGAAAGAGCCACCCAATTCTATATTGACGTGGAAGGATCTCGTTTCAAAATTTGTGAACCAATTTTTTCCGCCCTTTAAGACTACGCACTTGAAAAACGAGATTTCAAAATTTTCACAAGAATGTAATGAAAGTTTTTCAACGGCTTGGAATAGGTTTAAGGAAATGTTACATGAATGTCCTCATCACGGTTTTTCCGACTTGCATCAAATTGACACGTTTTACAATGGACTTAATGGTCATGAAAGGGATTATTTAAATGCCGCCGCGGGTGGTAATGTTTTGTGTAAAACGGTTGAGTAAGCTTTGGTGATAATTGAGAATAGGTCTAAGGTTTATAGCCCTCGTAACACACCGAGTGTTTCCAAAATGGGCTCGTCATCGTCTCGTATCATTAATGCCTTACATGATGAAGCAAATGAAGAAAATCGGTTTTTTGATAGATTTGCTAACCTTATGACTCATTGGAAAAATCAAGAAGCTTCGAATTCCGCTTCGGTTAAAGCGGTTTCTAAGAGTTGTTTGTCTTGTGGTGGAGCTCATGATCTTTCCGAGTGCATTACCGCGGATGATAACACTTCGAGTGCTTATGTAGCAACGGGAACTTACAACCAAAACGGTCAAGGTTCCCGCCAAAATCAAGCTCCACGGAATCAAAATGCTAATAACTATCGAAACAACAATCAAGGTGGTAATTATCAAGGCAATCAACGTAACTACAACAAGGGTAATTATCAAAGTGGAAATGGGAAAATTTCAAACCAAAACCAAAACCGTGATTTTCAAACTACCACTCAAGGTTTTCAAAATGATCACACCAAAAATCTTCAAGGAGAATTTTTGAATTATGCTAAGGCAAACGATGCTAAGTTTGATAATATGCAACGTGAAATGGTTAGCTTAAGATCCGAGTTGAAAAACGAGCTTAAAAACGAACTTGCTAATGAACTTAAGACTCATGCTAATAAAACAGAAGGAAATGCTCAACGACTCCAACAAAATCAACAAAAAATGAAGCAAGGTCAACATGAGATTAAGCAAGAGTTGTTAAAAGCGGATGCTAGGCAATCTAAGTTTGAAGACCGAATGGGAAAAATGTTTGAAGCTATCATGTGTAAACCCTCTTCTTCGGGTGGTCTTCCTAGTGATACTATCGTGAACCCGAAAGGAGAATTGAAGGTTATTACTACTCGTAGTGGTAAAACTTTCAAAGAACCCACTTCTCGTCCAAGTACTTCTATGGAGAAGGAAAAAGAGAAAGAACCCGAGGTGGTGGTAGAAAAGAAGCAAATTCCAAGCCCACAAAGTACCGCTCAAACCACACCTACGGTTGAACCAATACCAATAGTGGAACCCGAGATTCCAAGGCCGATGCCTATGCCCCAACCCACACCACCCTTACCTTACCCTTCAAGACGAAACAAGAAAAAGGCACAAGAACGAAATAATTATCAATTTGAACTTTTTATGAAAATGTTTCGTGACTTGCATTTTAATATAAGTTTTGCCGACGCCTTGGTCATGATGCCTCGATTTGCCGCGAACTTCAAAAGTATGTTAAATAACAAAGAGAAATTGCAAAAATCGTCTAGTTGTTCATCGGTTTTTCTTAGCCGCATACCTCAAAAAGTCGGTGATCCCGGCAAGTTTTTAATCCCATGTGCTATACAAGACATGGAAGAATGCTACGCCTTGGCCGATCTTGGTGCTAGTATTAATTTTATGCCTCTTGATATTTTTAAGTCACTCCATCTTCCCAATCTCACTCCTTCAAGAATGTCAATCGAGATGGCCGATCATTCTACGATTCTAGCTTGTGGAGTAGCCGAGGACGTCTTCGTGAAAGTTGGAAAGTTCTACTATCCCGTAGACTTTATTGTTGTCGACATTCCCATCGATCCTAAAGTTCCTCTAATTTTAGGTCGATCATTTTTGGATACCTCGAGAGCACTTATCGATGTGCATGCTAGGAAATCACTCTTCGTTTCAATGAGGAAGAACTCGTCATAAATGCAACCCAAAACTCCACACTTTCTCATGTGTATTCTATCACGTCTTTGAACAATGTTAGTCCCATAAAAAACATTTGTAAAAGGATTTCAAAAATAGTTTTAGGAGTTGATGAGAAAAACGATTTTCCGTCCCCTCCGCCGGTGGAGGTTAAAAGTGTTAAGCCTACGATTCCAATCACGAATGATTCTTCGGATGATGAATATGTTGATTCCGATGGGGAAGTTTTCTTTGTTGACAAACGTTTTGAGAACTTGCCACCACCTAAGCCAAAACGGTTTTCAAATGTGAGAATTTTTAGTGTGACTAACATTGCTTTAGAAACACCAAATATTTTTGACATAATTAAGTCGAGTTTTCATAAGGAGAGTTTAAAAGATGAAAAAGGGAAAGATTTTAAATTAGATTTAAAAGATTTTTCTACAACTCTAACTCCGTCATCACCACGTGTATTGAGTACTACAAGCTCGTCTTCTCCTTTTGACGATGATTTGTGTGGACCTAGTGTGGGGGAAGCCCCTTATGTTTCCTCCCCTTTCTCCACCGAGGACGAGATATTTGATCCCGGAATTGCTTATAAAGGGAAATCTTGGTCTTCCACCGATGCAATAAATGGAAAATCTTTCTATTTGATTGGTGCGAGTCTACCTCGAGTAGCTCATGGTTTTTATGACTTACCCATTGTCCCACCCTTCTATTTCTTCTCATCTATTTTCTTGAAACCCTTTGGGTTTGTGTTGGCACACGATGAAGTGGCGTTGATTTGTTTTTCCAATGAGAACGAGAACGCCATCTTCGATCCCGGTATTTTGCACCATCAAAGGACTTAGTCCTTAATACCGGTTGTTTTTGGGCCTTGTTTATCATGTAAGCCCCACTAAAAATTAACCATACCATGATTATCCCTAAATGATCACGGGGATTCGAGTTGAGCTTTTGACTCGGTTATCAAAAACAAGGTGCCTCGTGGGGGAGACCCATGCTTATCCATGTACATATTATTGTTTTCTAATTAGTTTAATGTGAGGGGATTTGTGCCCTTCCAACCTTTGTTCCGTGGTTGTTTGTGAATTGTGGTTTTTAGATCATGATCTTCACGATTGGAGCCTCTCGTGTTCGTTTTATGGGAGCACTCGATCGTTTGCTTTGAAGACTTTCTCAATATCCAAATGATATATCCTTTGATGTTCTAACCTTAGGTTTATAGCACACTTCATAAACGGCTATTAATTTATTGGTTACACCCTTTTCATGCTAGATTAGGCATTCGACTACGTCTCTAGTATGGGGGTGTTTGCACCCCTAGACTCGAAACATTGAGGACAATGTTTAGCTTTAGTATGGGGGGGGGGTTGAATAGATACTTGCCTTGCCAAACCTTCACGCTTTCCAAAGTTTATCTTTTTGTTATCGTTTTGTTGCAAAATAAGGCTAAAAATGGCCAAATTTTAAAATTTTTCTCATATTTTATAAGTGTTTGAAGACACGAATGTAGGTTTTCCGATGGCGAGAATAAGAGTAATTTTTGACTCGACCGTAGTGTTGAGCACTTAGCTTTGGTTCCTTAACTACACATTAGGCCAAGTCTCTTAAATGAGGACGAGAAATGATAGAGTTAATTATAAGTTACTATGCTAAACGTAGAGTACTCGTATTCTTTCAAAAACTCATGTGTTCTCGTTGTTTGCTTATTCTCCCTTCACATGTAAATATTTTTTGCTTAATAAATATTGACTTAGCGGTTTAGTTAGGATTGTTGGGTTTCTAGTCTTTTCTAGTAGCTTCCGTGTAATTAAATTGGGAAGACATTAAGGTATCGCCAGCGTCACAGTTTTGAAGTATTGGCACCCCAATAATCAAAAGCTTCACCCAATAATAAGATTTCAAGTGCTCACCTAAATCAAGCAAACAATTTGAAGCCCACAAGGCCGAAAAATCTATGCAAAATCGAAAGTGAATCAAGCCTTAATCTTCGAAGCTTTAAAGATCCAAAATTCGCTTTAGCGTGAGGATATACGTCTTTGGCTAATAAAACCACCGATGAGGCGGATAATAAAAGGCAAGGCAAGACCGAAGTCATAATAAAAGCTTCATGGCGAAGTTGAATAAAAGATGGAGGTAAACCAAAGATAATAAGGCCCTTCCGTTAGGGGGCGTATAAAAGTCTTGGTAATAAGTCTCATGTTCAAAACCGTTATAAAACCGTGTTTATCGATTCTTCTTGTTGACTTAATTTTTTAACATCGTTGTCTATTGGGAGGGGTTATTGATTTGATGGTCTTGGTTACACCGTTAGGACTCAATTTTTAGACCTAAATCTCTATTATCGCATAAGTCAAACAATGTATCCTCGTGAAACATTCAAGACAAAATAAAATATAAGAGATACAACTTAGGAATAATGGGAGGATAAGTACGTGATTAGGGCATATGAGTAGTGTTAGCATTACTAACTTATAATGACAATGATCTCGTTGCATGCTTGGCATGGAATTAGGGTGAAAATCGAGGACGATGAAATTATTTCTAACGAAGCATTCACGTGTTCTTATTCTATGAACCTAAACGTCACATTTTGCGATGAAAATCATACATTATGTCTAAAATGCAAGTAGTAGTAATAGTAGTAGTGTAGCTAGTTTATCGTTCAATAGAAGTGAATAAAAATGAATTTTGGAGATGCTACGATACTTTATTATAGCATTCCGTGAGGGCACGGCAATGGTTTAGTATGGCGGAGTGATGAGACTGCTTTTATACATAGTCTCATCGTCCAAATTGGGCTTAAAATGCATTAAATATCATTAAAACTACCAAATATATGCTCGTGTTAGTTGCTTGTGTATTTTAGGTATGGATATTGAGGAAAAGACAAAAAGATCACAAGAATCAATCAAAAACGAACACGGGAAATGAAGCCGCACAATGAACCAGACCCAAATCAAGAATTTTCAAAATGACCCTGAAGAATTGAAGAATGTCAACTTTGGTCCCTCATCTTTGAAGATTTTGCAAGAAAAGACCTTGGAGAAATCATCATTGGCAAGAGAAGTCCTCCATGTTTGGAGATTATACAAGTAATGCCCTTGAAGAATCCAAAATATTCATTAATGGTCCTTATACAAAGTTTATTAAACCATTGTGCCAAATTTGACAAGTGTTCCAAACTTGTTTACAAAGGGATTCAAGGTTTATGGCTGTTTTCACAAAGTAAACAAAACAAGAGAGATGGGGGGCCAAATTGGCCAGACAACCAAAACTACACCCTCCTATCACCTTCTGCCACGTCACCCACCCAACTCCCTCCACCAATCAGAATCATCCCTCACTCCACGTCCACTTTCCACCCAAGTAATAAACTGAATAAGTTTATTAATTAATTTCCCACCAAAACACTTTTTTAAATCCCTTAATCCCCAAAACAGATTAAAACAACCCCTTAATCACCCATAAACCCTAAAAAACCCCAGGTCGGATTAAACCCTAATCAAAGGGGTTTTTGTTTAGCTTCTCCAGAACATTGATTAACACCAAACTCTACCCATCCCACACCCAAAACGTGAACCCAACACACCCATGTGTTGGGTAAGGCCCTCCCCTGCCCCGTCATTTTCACACAACATCCCAAAATCGACAAGATCAAGGGTGGGATTTATTTACTTGGACCACAATGGTCATTGGACGTCTAGGATGAGCTTCTAACAGCCTGGTACCATCAGCAATCACATGCCAATGTTCTTGACCAAAGATTCAAATTATTCAAGGGCTTTTCAGGAAATTCGTCCATTAGGGTTTTAGCATTCTAGATTATTCTGTGACCCATTATATAAGGGCATATAGGGTTTTCATTTCACTTGTTCCAGATTTTTTAGCCAAACTTGTAATTCCTTTTTAATTTTTATAAAAGTTGGTTTTTTCTTAGTAAATGTTATTCCTTTTTATATATTGAAAGTTGGTGTTTGTTTGAGCTAGAATTTTGAGTTCCATTTTCATTGGGTATAACATTTTGAAGTTTCAGTTTTCAAAAGGTTTCAAAAAGGTTTTTCTGTCATAAGGTTTGTCAAAAACGTGTTTCAAGAATTTTCAGAATCAAACCAAGCTTAAGGGAGAAGTGAAAGTGGAAACTTTAAGCTTGAATTGGTTTGAATTCTTCTTGTCAACTCAGTTTTAGCATAAAGATTAAGCTTAAGGGAGAAGTGAAAGTGGAAACTTTTGGTTTAGCTTATTGCCAACTTGAATCTGTTTCTTTGTTGGTTGTGATTGTGCAGGTACAAGGATCATCATCATCACCTTCTTGCATACCAATAGCCAAAGGTTCAGCTCAGGCCCCAGCCTGAAAGGAGGTGATTTTTCAGCCATTGTGGGACCTGGATGTGGGTCCCACAAGGTAACTTATCTTGTGCCTTTTTCAGTTTCAAAATTTTGTGATTTATGAGATTTGGTGATTTGGCATGAAATCTGTGAGAATCTGTTTGAGAGTTTGTTTTATCTGTTTGTTTAGGCCTTACATTGTTTATTATGCATGTTAGAAGTATTTAAATTCAGATTTGGTAGGATTTAAAAGCATTTGGTGTGTTAAGTCATTTTCAGAAAGTTTAAAAGGGTGTTTGGATTAGGGTTTAAGTTGGGTTGAATAACATAAATCTTGCTTAAAACCTGTTTAACACACTTATTAGGTAGTTATTATGTGATATCAGTATTTGGATTTCAGTTTGGTAGAGTTTAAAAGACATTTGCATGTTAAAAATTGGTAAACTGCCTAAAAATCAGCAAGTGCCTTGATTTGACTGATTTTGTTGGAATTTGCTCATCCAATCTTGTTCAATGTTAGATATTGGTTCCACCTAGGGTTTGTAATAGCTTATATGTGACTAGGTTGGATTGTGTGCAAGTATTTAGCTGTTGAAATTCATTTTTGTGTAAGTTGCATCAGGACACTATTCATCAGAAAAACTCATGCTTAATCAGTAACTTTTTGTGCCATTTGTGCTTGATTTGTGTGTTAGACTTGTGTGTTTTCTTGCATAATCTGACTCCCTACACTCCACTGAGTGTAGGGGTGCCCCATTGTCCAAAGAAAACCAAGCCATAAGCTTTCCTAAGCTCAAAAGGTCACCAGACCAAAATTTATAACTAGCAGTGGGAACTGAATAGGGGTGTAAATGATCCGAGCCGAGTCGAGTTTTGGCTTAAACGAGCCAGGCTTGTTTATTAACTGCCTGGCTCGAGCTCGGCTCGAGCTCGAATAAAATTTTATAATCTGGCTCGAGCTCGAACTCGAATGTTTTTTTGTTGTTCGAGCTCGAGCTCGAAGCTCGTTTACGATTTTTAACTTTTGTTTAGACTAACTTCTATTAGAACAGATATAGTTTGATAGATTATTAACTCAAGCTCGAGCTCGAAAGCTCGTTTATGATTATTAAAATGATACTAATACTTAATGAGTAAGGTGTATGTAACTTATATACTTATAGGTTTATTATTAAGCTCGAATAGCTCGTTCGGCTCGTTAAGCTCGAATAGCTTGTTCGGGTCGTTAAGCTCGTTGGGCCCGAGATAATTAAACGAGTTTTCGAACGAGCCAAGCCTAATATTAGTTTTCAAAGCTCGGCTCGCCAAATTAAACAAACACTAATATTTGTTCGAGATCGGCTCGAGCTCGAGAGTATTAAGTTCGAACTCGAGTTAAACGAACTCGAGCTCGAGTAGCTCGTTAAAAGCTCGACTCGTTTACACCCCTCAACTGAATTCCCCCTGCTAGTGTTGTAGTTACCATTGCTCAGCTAAAAGACAAAACCAAGCAACTGTCACTATCAGTTTTTTGATTTTTTGTCTTTTGTGGGTTAATTTAGGATTTAGGACTTGAAACCAGTTTTAATATTTTTCTTATTTTATTTGTGATTTTTCAGTTTAATTAGATTTTTTGCTACTGTTCATTTAGTATTTTTTACATTTAATAGTTATTTTAATCACTTTTTAATTTCTGATTTTTGTCTTTTAGTGACAAAAAGTATTATTTTTCAGTTTCAAAAATTTCATTAGACTTAGAAAAACATTTTAAGATTTTTAGTTCAAAAAGTTTTTACTGTTCACTTTTTAATTATTTTTTAGAATTAATTTAGTTTAATTAGGGTTTTATTTCAAACTGTTTTTGTCTTTTAGTGAAAAATTTTATATTTTTCAAACTTTTTCATTTTTCTACTGTTCCTTAGTATAATTTAGGGTTTTTAAAATTGTCAAATTATTTTTAGCAATATTTATTATTTTTTATGATTATTTTAGTTTAAAAATAGTTTTTAGTGATTTAAAAATAGAAAAATAGTTTTTAAAATTTAGGAAAAATACTTTTTAGTCTTTATATAATATAAGTAAGTTATTTGTTCAATAAAATAATATTTTGGACATTTTGTTAATTATATTTAATTTTAGGGCTTTAATTAGCATTTAAAATTGAATATTTAATTAATAAAAGGTTTTAAAATATTTTTGTTGGATTTTTGTTCTTGTTTATATTATTTTAGACTTACTTTTAGCTTTTAATTAATTTTTAGGTTCAAAATTTTAATTTGTAGCTTTTTACGGTTTTACGTGAACGCCTTTTTCGTCTTAGTTTAATCCGTCTACGTAACCGTCATTCTCTTCTCATCCGATCTCTATTTTTCTTTTCTCTTAACAATATAATCACAAACCATTAATCATTTCATCACACAACACTCTAGCCTCCTCGAGAACGAACTCACTTTAGGGTCATTTACACACGGTTTTCCTAAATCGTCGTGCTTACTTCCCTATTTTTACGCTCTTTTTCCTAAAAGAGTGTGAATTTACAACCATCATTTTTGGCGCCGCTGCCAGGGAGGCGTGTTGTGTTTTGATTTGGCATTGTTGTTTTTATATACTAACCATAATTAGTATTTGTATTAGTAGCACTCTACTAATACGTATTATCGGTTTTTCGTTTTTTGTGAATACTATTACTATATTGTATACGTAGAACAATAAATTCACAAGTACTCCAAATACGTGAGCAATCACAACCTTGACTTGGGAGGTCATTACCCAATCATTGTATTCGAATCTCAAACCAAAGAAAAAAGGCAAAAATAGATAAATACTTTCGAGAAGCTCGATTTTGAAAATACAAACTATAAGGTGGGTATAAGGCGGATATTATAAAATATATCCTAAGGAAAAAGGCTCTTAAGTGCTTCGCGCCGCCTCGTTTCCCCGCTTGCTTGTGAGTATTTGATTTTGAAAGCTAATCGAGGGTTTTGCCGCCCAAAGTATTATTAAGTATCATATATATTTTCTTGGTTTTATTTGATTAAACCCTCTTGAACGATTTGGTGTTCCACCATCGTTCTAAAGTCATCGAAGGCGTTCACTTCACGTGATCGTTTTCATTCCTTGAGTATTCTTTAATCAAGAGATTTGATTAAGGAGGAGATTTGTAGATTTTTGTCTACCTAATACAATTCCAAAATCCAAAAAAAGTAAAAACAATCAAAAATCCAAAAAATTGAAAAAGTTAAAAACACCAAAAAGAATCTTCTTTGCCCGTCCCCTCGTTGTACGTGACGTTTATGCTAACTCGTAATCAAGCAAGACGTGCACGTAAACGAAAGAACAAAACTCCCACTCCCAATCTTTCTAGTGAGGAGTCTCCTATTGACGAACCCATTGTAAGAGAAGCACCAACCATGGCGAATCGAACTATGATGGAGTTACTTCAAGCACCCACCGAGGGTTATGGAGAGGCTACTGTAATTCCCGCTATCCTTGCGGAGAATTTTGAGTTGAAAACGGGTTTGTTGTCGATGATCCAAAACAACAAATTCCGTGGTGATGAGAAGGACAATCCACACAACCATATCCGCCAATTTAATCGTCTTACCGCTACTTGCAAATTTAAGGATGTCTCGAATGACTCGATTAAGATGATGCTTTTTCCGTATTCCTTAGCGGGGCCCGCTAAAATTTGGTTAGAGAAAGAGCCACCCAATTCTATATTGACGTGGAAGGATCTCGTTTCAAAATTTGTGAACCAATTTTTTCCGCCCTTTAAGACTACGCACTTGAAAAACGAGATTTCAAAATTTTCACAAGAATGTAATGAAAGTTTTTCAACGGCTTGGAATAGGTTTAAGGAAATGTTACATGAATGTCCTCATCACGGTTTTTCCGACTTGCATCAAATTGACACGTTTTACAATGGACTTAATGGTCATGAAAGGGATTATTTAAATGCCGCCGCGGGTGGTAATTTTTTGTGTAAAACGGTTGAGGAAGCTTTGGTGATAATTGAGAATAGGTCTAAGGTTTATAGCCCTCGTAACACACCGAGTGTTTCCAAAATGGGCTCGTCATCGTCTCGTAGCATTAATGCCTTACATGATGAAGCAAATGAAGAAAATCGGTTTTTCGATAGATTTGCTAACCTTATGACTCATTGGAAAAATCAAGAAGCTTCGAATTCCGCTTCGGTTAAAGCGGTTTCTAAGAGTTGTTTGTCTTGTGGTGGAGCTCATGATCTTTCCGAGTGCATTACCGCGGATGGTAACACTTCGAGTGCTTATGTAGCAACGGGAACTTACAACCAAAACGGTCAAGGTTCCCGCCAAAATCAAGCTCCACCGAATCAAAATGCTAATAACTATCGAAACAACAATCAAGGTGGTAATTATCAAGGGAATCAACGTAACTACAACAAGGGTAATTATCAAAGTGGAAATGGGCAAATTTCAAACCAAAACCAAAACCGTGATTTTCAAACTACCACTCAAGGTTTTCAAAATGATCACACCAAAAATCTTCAAGGAGAATTTTTGAATTATGCTAAGGCAAACGATGCTAAGTTTGATAATATGCAACGTGAAATGGTTAGCTTAAGATCCGAGTTGAAAAACAAGCTTAAAAACGAACTTGCTAATGAACTTAAGACTCATGCAAATAAAATGGAAGGAAATGTTCAACGACTCCAACAAAATCAACAAAAAATGGAGCAAGGTCAACATGAGATTAAGCAAGAGTTGTTAAAAGCGGATGCTAGGCAATCTAAGTTTGAAGACCGAATGGGAAAAATGTTTGAAGCTATCATGTGTAAACCCTCTTCTTCGGGTGGTCTTCCTAGTGATACCATCGTGAACCCGAAAGGAGAATTGAAGGTTATTACTACTCGTAGTGGTAAAACTTTCAAAGAACCCACTTCTCGTCCAAGTACTTCTATGGAGAAGGAAAAAGAGAAAGAACCCGAGGTGGTGGTAGAAAAGGAGCAAATTCCAAGCCCACAAAGTACCGCTCAAACCACACCTACGGTTGAACCAATACCAATAGTGGAACCCGAGATTCCAAGGCCGATGCCTATGCCCCAACCCACACCACCCTTACCTTACCCTTCAAGACGAAACAAGGAAAAGGCACAAGAACGAAATAATTATCAATTTGAACTTTTTATGAAAATGTTTCGTGACTTGCATTTTAATATAAGTTTTGCCGACGCCTTGGTCATGATGCCTCGATTTGCCGCGAACTTCAAAAGTATGTTAAATAACAAAGAGAAATTGCAAAAATCGTCTAGTTGTTCATCGGTTTTTCTTAGCCGCATACCTCAAAAAGTCTGTGATCCCGGCAAGTTTTTAATCCCATGTGCTATACAAGACATGGAAGAATGCTACGCCTTGGCCGATCTTGGTGCTAGTATTAATTTGATGCCTCTTGAGATTTTTAAGTCACTCCATCTTCCCAATCTCACTCCTTCAAGAATGTCAATCGAGATGGCCGATCATTCTACGATTCTAGCTTGTGGAGTAGCCGAGGACGTCTTCGTGAAAGTTGGAAAGTTCTACTATCCCGTAGACTTTATTGTTGTTGACATTCCCATCGATCCTAAAGTTCCTCTAATTTTAGGTCGATCATTTTTGGATACCTCGAGAGCACTTATCGATATGCATGCTAGGAAAATCACTCTTCGTTTCAATGAGGAAGAACTCTACATAAATGCAACCCAAAACTCCACACTTTCTCATGTGTATTCTATCACGTCTTTGAACAATGTTAGTCCCATAAAAAACATTTGTAAAAGGATTTCAAAAAGAGTTTTAGGAGTTGATGAGAAAAACGATTTTTCGTCCCCTCTGACGGCGGAGGTTAAGAGTGTTAAGCCTACGATTCCAATCACGAATGATTCTTCGGATGATGGATATGTTGATCCCGATGGGGAAGTTTTCTTTGTTGACAAACGTTTTGAGAACTTGCCACCACCTAAGCCAAAACGGTTTTCAAATGTGAGAATTTTTAGTGTGACTAACATTGCTTTAGAAACACCAAATATTTTTGACATAATTAAGTCGGGTTTTCATAAGGAGAGTTTAAAAGATGAAAAAGGGAAAGATTTTAAATTAGATTTAAAAGATTTTTCTACAACTCTAACTCCGTCATCACCACGTGTATTGAGTACTACAAGCTCGTCTTCTCCTTTTGACGATGCTTTGTGTGGACCTAGTCTGGGGGAAGCCCCTTATGTTCCCTCCCCTTTCTCCACCGAGGACGAGATATTTGATCCTGAAATTACTTATAAAGGGAAATCTCGGTCTTCCACCGATGCAATAAATGGAAAATCTTTCTATTTGATTGGTGCGAGTCTACCTCGAGTAGCTCATGGTTTTTATGACTTACCCATTGTCCCACCCTTCTATTTCTTCTCATCTATTTTCTTGAAACCCTTTGGGTTTGTGTTGGCACACGATGAAGTGGCGTTGATTTGTTTTTCCAATGAGAACGAGAACGCCATCTTCGATCCCGGTATTTTGCACCATCAAAGGACTTAGTCCTTAATACCGGTTGTTTTTGGGCCTTGTTTATCATGTAAGCCCCACTAAAAATTGACCATACCATGATTATCCCTAAATGATCACATTTATGGGGATTCGAGTCGAGCTTTTGACTCGGTTATCAAAAACAAGGTGCCTCGTGGGGAGACCCATGCTTATCCATGTACATATTATTGCTTTCTAATTAGTTTAATGTGAGGGGATTTGTGCCCTTCCAACCTTTGTTCCGTGGTTGTTTGTGAATTGTGGTTTTTAGATCATGATCTTCACGATTGGAGCCTCTCGTGTTCGTTTTATAGGAGCACTCGATCGTTTGCTTTGAAGACTTTTTCAATATCCAAATGATATATCCTTTGATGTTCTAACCTTAGGTTTATAGCACACTTCATAAATGGCTATTAATTTATTGGTTACACCCTTTCCATGCTAGATTAGGCATTCGACTACGTCTCTAGTATGGGGGTGTTTGCACCCCTAGACTCGAAACATTGAGGACAATGTTTAGCTTTAGTATGGGGGGGGGGGGGGGGGTGAATAGATACTTGCCTTGCCAAACCTTCACGCTTTCCAAAGTTTATCTTTTTGTTATCGTTTTGTTGCAAAATAAGGCTAAAAATGGCCAAATTTTAAAAATTTTCTCATATTTTATAAGTGTTTGAAGACACGAATGTAGGTTTTCCAATGGCGAGAATAAGAGTAATTTTTGACTCGACCGTAGTGTTGAGCACTTAGCTTTGGTTCCTTAACTACACATTAGGCTAAGTCTCTTAAATGAGGACGAGAAATGATAGAGTTAATTATATGTTACTATGCTAAACGTAGAGTATTCGTATTCTTTCAAAAACTCATGTGTTCTCGTTGTTTGCTTATTCTCCCTTCACATGTAAATATTTTTTGCTTAATAAATATTAACTTAGCGGTTTAGTTAGGATTGTTGGGTTTCTAGTCTTTTCTATAGCTTCCGTGTAATTAAATTGGGAAGACATTAAGGTATCGCCAGCGTCACGGTTTTGAAATATTGGCACCCCAATAATCAAAAGCTTCACCCAATAATAAGATTTCAAGTGCTCACCTAAATCAAGCAAACAATTTGAAGCCCACAAGGCCGAAAAATCTATGCAAAATTGAAAGTGAATCAAGCCTTAATCTTCGAAGCTTTAAAGATCCAAAATTCGCTTTAGCGTGAGGATATACGTCTTTGGCTAATAAAACCACCGATGAGGCGGATAATAAAAGGCAAGGCAAGACCGAAGTCATAATAAAAGCTTCATGGCGAAGTTGAATAAAAGATGGAGGTAAACCAAAGATAATAAGGCCCTTCCGTTAGGGGGCGTATAAAAGTCTTGGTAATAAGTCTCATGTTCAAAACCGTTATAAAACCGTGTTTATCGATTCTTCTTGTTGACTTAATTTTTTAACATCGTTGTCTATTGGGAGGGGTTATTGATTTGATGGTCTTGGTTACACCGTTAGGACTCAGTTTTTAGACCTAAATCTCTATTATCGCATAAGTCAAACAATGTATCCTCGTGAAACATTCAAGACAAAATAAAATATAAGAGATACAACTTAGGAATAATGGGAGGATAAGTACGTGATTAGGGCATATGAGTAGTGTTAGCATTACTAACTTATAATGACAATGATCTCGTTGCACGCTTGGCATGGAATTAGGGTGAAAATCGAGGACGATGAAATTATTTCTAACGAAGCATTCACGTGTTCTTATTCTATGAACCTAAACGTCCCATTTTGCGATGAAAATCATACATTATGTCTAAAACGCAAGTAGTAGTAATAGTAGTAGTGTAGCTAGTTTATCGTTCAATAAAAGTGAATAAAAATGAATTTTAGAGATGCTACGATACTTTATTCTAGCATTGCGTGAGGGCACGACAATGGTTTAGTATGGGGGAGTGATGAGACTGCTTTTATACATAGTCTCATCGTCTAAATTGGGCTTAAAATGCATTAAATATCATTAAAACTGCCAAATATATGCTTGTGTTTGTTGCTTGTGTATTTTAGGTACGGATATTGAGGAAAAGACAAAAAGATCACAAGAATCAATCAAAAACGAACACGGGAAACGAAGCCGCACAATGAACCGGACCCAAATCAAGAATTTCTAAAATGACCCTGAAGAATTGAAGAATGTCAACTTTGGTCCCTCATCTTTGAAGATTTAGCAAGAAAAGACCTTGGAGAAATCATCATTGGCAAGAGAAGTCCTCCATGTTTGAAGATTATACAAGTTATGCCCTTGAAGAATCCAAAATATGCATTAATGGTCCTTATACAAAGTTTATTAAACCCTTGTGCCAAATTTGACAAGTGTTCCAAACTTGTTTACAAAGGGATTCAAGGTTTATGGCTGTTTTCACAAAGTAAACAAAACAAGAGAGATGGGGGGCCAAACTGGCCAGACAACCAAAACTACACCCTCCTATCACCTTCTGCCACGTCACCCATCCAACTCCCTCCACCAATCAGAATCATCCCTCACTCCACGTCCACTTTCCACCCAAGTAATAAACTGAATAAGTTTATTAATTAATTTCCCACCAATACACTTTTTTAAATCCCTTAATCCCCAAAATAGATTAAAACAACCCTTTAATCACCCATAAACCCTAAAAAACCCCAGGTCGGATTAAACCCTAATCAAAGGGGTTTTTGTTTAGCTTCTCCAGAACATTGATTAACACCAAACTCTACCCATCCCACACCCAAAACATGAACCCAACACACCCATGTGTTGGGTAGGGCCCTCCCCTGCCCCGTCATTTTCACACAACATCCCAAAATCGACAAGATCAAGGGTGGGATTTATTTACTTGGACCACAATGGTCATTGGACGTCTAGGATGAGCTTCTAACAGCCTGGTACCATCAGCAATCACATGCCAATGTTCTTGACCAAAGATTCAAATTATTCAAGGGCTTTTCAGGAAATTCGTCCATTAGGGTTTTAGCATTCTAGATTATTCTGTGACCCATTATATAAGGGCATATAAGGTTTTCATTTCACTTGTTCCAGATTTTTTAGCCAAACTTGTAATTCCTTTTTAATTTTTATAAAAGTTGGTTTTTTCTTAGTAAATGTTATTCCTTTTTATATATTGAAAGTTGGTGTTTGTTTGAGCTAGAATTCTGAGTTCCATTTTCATTAGGTATAACATTTTGAAGTTTCAGTTTTCAAAAGGTTTCAAAAAGGTTTTCCTGTCATAAGGTTTGTCAAAAACGTGTTTCAAGAATTTTCAGAATCAAACCAAGCTTAAGGGAGAAGTGAAAGTGGAAACTTTAAGCTTGAATTGGTTTGAATTCTTCTTGTCAACTCAGTTTTAGCATAAAGATTATAAGGTTTCAAAAAGATTTGAGCTTAAAATATTTTTCAGAAAATTCATTTCATTTTTTATTTGTTACTTAGCTTACTGTTTGTGATAGGATACACCAAAAGCTTTGACAAGCTTTTGGTTTAGCTTATTGCCAACTTGAATCTGTTTCTTTGTTGGTTGTGATTGTGCAGGTACAAGGATCATCATCATCACCTTCTTGCATACCAATAGCCAAAGGTTCAGCTCAGGCCCCAGCTTGAAAGGAGGTGGCTTTTCAGCCATTGTGGGACCTGGATGTGGGTCCCACAAGGTAACTTATCTTGTGCCTTTTTTAGTTTCAAAATTTTGTGATTTATGAGATTTGGTGATTTGGCATGAAATCTTTGAGAATCTGTTTGAGAGTTTGTTTTATCTGTTTGTTTAGGCCTTACATTGTTTATTATGCATGTTAGAAGTATTTAAATTCAGATTTGGTAGGATTTAAAAGCATTTGGTGTGTTAAGTCATTTTCAGAAAGTTTAAAAGGGTGTTTGGATTAGGGTTTAAGTTGGGTTGAATAACATAAATCTTGCTTAAAAACCTGTTTAACACACTTATTAGGTAGTTATTATGTGATATCAGTATTTGGATTTCAGTTTGGTAGAGTTTAAAACACATTTACATGTTAAAAATTGGTAAACTGCCTAAAAATCAGCAAGTGCCTTGATTTGACTGATTTTGTTGGAATTTGCTCATCCAATCTTGTTCAATGTTAGATATTGGTTCCACCTAGGGTTTGTAATAGCTTATATGTGATTAGGTTGGATTGTGTGCAAGTATTTAGCTGTTGAAATTCATTTTTGTGTAAGTTGCATCAGGAAACTATTCATCAGAAAAACTCATGCTTAATCAGTAACTTTTTGTGCCATTTGTGCTTGATTTGTGTGTTAGACTTGTGTGTTTTCTTGCATAATCTGACTCCCTACACTCCACTGAGTGTAGGGGTGCCCAATTGTCCAAAGAAAACCAAGCCATAAGCTTTCCTAAGCTCAAAAGGTCACCAGACCAAAATTTATAACTAGTAGTGGGAACTGAATTCCCCCTGCTAGTGTTGTAGTTACCACTGCTCAGCTAAAAGACAAAACCAAGCAAGTGTCACTATCAGTTTTTTGATTTTTTGTCTTTTGTGGGTTAATTTAGGATTTAGGACTTGAAACCAGTTTTAATATTTTTCTTATTTTATTTGTGATTTTTCAGTTTAATTAGATTTTTTGCTACTGTTCATTTAGTATTTTTTACATTTAATAGCTATTTTAATCACTTTTTAATTTCTGATTTTTGTCTTTTAGTGACAAAAAGTATTATTTTTCAGTTTCAAAAATTTTATTAGACTTAGAAAAACATTTTAAGATTTTTAGTTCAAAAAGTTTTTACTGTTCACTTTTTAATTATTTTTTAGAATTAATTTAGTTTAATTAGGGTTTTATTTCAAACTGTTTTTGTCTTTTAGTGAAATTTTTATATTTTTCAAACATTTTCATTTTTCTACTGTTCCTTAGTATAATTTAGGGTTTTTAAAATTGTCAAATTATTTTTAGCATTATTTTATTATTTTTTATGATTATTTTAGTTTAAAAATAGTTTTTAGTGATTTAAAAATAGAAAAATAGTTTTTAAAATTTAGGAAAAATACTTTTTAGTATTTAGATAATATAAGTAAGTTATTTGTTCAATAAAATAATATTTTGGACATTTTGTTAATTATATTTAATTTTAGGGCTTTAATTAGCATTTAAAATTGAATATTTAATTAATAAAAGGTTTTAAAATATTTTTGTTGGATTTTTGTTCTTGTTTATATTATTTTAGACTTACTTTTAGCTTTTAATTAATTTTTAGGTTTAAAATTTTAATTTGTAGCTTTTTACGGTTTACGTGAACGCCTTTTTCGTCTTAGTTTAATCCGTCTACGTAACCGTCATTCTCTTCTCACCAGATCTCTATTTTTCTTTTCTCTTAACAATATAATCACAAACCATTAATCATTTCATCACACAACACACTAGCCTCCTCGAGAACGAACTCACTTTAGGGTCATTTACACACGGTTTTCCTAAATCGTCGTGCTTACTTCCCTATTTTTACGCTCTTTTTCCTAAAAGAGTGTGAATTTACAACCATCAGTTCCACAAGGAGGTTTCACTTGAATTTTTTGCAAAAGCCACATTATATGAATCTAATCTAATGGTAAAAATCCATACTGACAATACTTACAAATTTGCTTAAAGAGCCTTTGATGTAAAAAGGTTTGAATTTTTAGTTGTCGGTATTGGAATGATCAATCTTTAAGGTCTCTTTGTGATTTGTAAAGTTTTGTATGAATTTTTACTGTTATTTATGTCAATATCAGTTTCTGTTGTTGAGTATACTTAGTGTTGTTAGTATCTTTAAGACTGCAAAGTTTCTATTTTTGTCATAATTAATACTCATAATTGGAAAATAATATGTGTTGTGTTTTCTTTTTCTTTGGACTAACTTTTTGCAAGAAAAGCAAATATTGGAGTTGGATATGCTTTTTGGAATGAAAATGAAGTTAATAATGGTCATTGCAAGTAAATGCTGCTAGGCATAAGTAAATGTTGCTTGGCTAGTTAATGCTGTAGAGGGTAGATTTTGTAACTTTTAACGGTAAATATAATGGAGAGTTTCTATTAAATATTATCAACAACCTTTCCCTTTAATGAAGGAAATCGTTATATCAATTTCCTAAACTCTCTCATACTTAATTTTATCCATACTTCATCGACTTTAATTTTTCTTTATCTTCACAATTTGTTAACAATGGCATCAAAGACTTTTATCAAAACACATAACATGGTTGCAATGTTGGAAAACCAAAAGAGAGTGAAGGGTTTGAATAAAATTGATTTTTTGAATGTACACCCCATAAGGTATGCATTATTTGTTCATCCTACTATATATAATTTCTATATTAAAAAGTTTTAGACTTCTACAATAGTCCAAACAGTTAACCAGGAAATACATTGTTTCTAAGGTTGATGTATAAGAGGTCATCATTACTGAATCATCTATTAGAAAAGATCTTCAACTGACAGATGAGGATGGTATTGATTGCCTTTCTACTACTGAGATTTATGAAAACCTTTTAAAGATGAGGTATGAAGGACCTTTAAACAAGCTTACTCTTTACAAACCTTTATTTTCCAAACAACAGAAGTTTCTTATCCATACTATCACACAGTTTTTTGCCCAAAAAATACTTCTTGGAATGAGTTTGGTATTGTTTGACATCTACTATAGTATGCCTAGATACAAACCAAAATTTTAATTTTTCTAACTATATTTTTAATTGTATGGTAAGACACTTGGATACTAAAAAGTTTTTGTTGTATCCAAGATTTGTATAGGTGTTTTTGGACAATTAGGTTGAGGGGATGCAAAAAAATACAAACACTTTTAAAGCATCTTCTTACACAAAGAAAACTTTTGCTAATATGAAAAGAATTAGTAAAGGTTTTTCTGGCAATGTGACAACATTGTTTCTAATAATGTTGACACAAGGGTAAGTTCTAATAGGCGAAGGTTCATGAACTCCCACTAAAGCCCAAGTCACACCTGCTATTTTTCCACCTCCCACTCACACTAAAAAGATCCAAAAACTTAGGAAATTCAGCAGAAAATCTACCAAGGTATCTCAGCCTGGTATGCTTACTAGATTGGTTATAGATGAGACTGTCCTTGAGGAGAGGGAGATAGTTTGGAAAGGGTTGCCACTACTGCTGCTAGCTTAGATGCAGAGCGGGTAAGTGGTAACATCATTAGGACCCATTCCAAGTAACCCATAATGAACAAAGTTCCCAAGGAGATAGTTCTGTTGGTGGTCCCAAGCGCCAAGAAACCATGAGGGGTGATGCTGCTCAAAATAGGTTTAAAAGCTCATCCAACCAGTCCTATGATTCAATGCTTGTAGGAGGTAACACACCTCAATTTGATGAGGAAAATATGCAACTAAAAGAATTGACGGTTTTATGTATCAAATTGCAAAAATACGTTCTTAAACTACAAGAGGAGTTGAACCAACCAAAGATCCAACATATTCATGATATTGCTAGCTTACACAAGAGGATCAAGAAGTTGGATCATAAGAACATGTTAAGAACAACTACAATTGATTCTACTAAGAGTGATGATGATTTGGATGAGGAGGATGCATGCAAACAGGGGAGGAAATTTATGGAAGAAGGCGAGCATGTATAAGAAAACATTGATGATACACATGTAGATGAGAATGTTGATGAAGAATTGGTTGTGGAAGAGGCTCAAGACGAGGAATCATTGGTTGAATATGATTTGGAGATGCTAGATGTTGCTAAGGTGATTTTAGAAGTTAGTGTTACTTGTGCAATGATTAGTGCTGTTGTAGATGTTATTATTGTTTCACAAACAACAGTTGCTACTACTACTCCAACAACCAATGTGGCTCCCATTTTAAAAGGTGTGACAATCCAAGAGCCCAACGAGTATACAACAACTACAACAAAACATTCTTACACTGGGAAAGGCAAGACTATAATGGTGGAGCCTAAAAAACATTTGAATAAGAAGGGATGTAGAGATTGATGCAGAACTTCAAGCAGAATTTGAAAGGAGTACAGAATGAGCTGCCAGACAAAAACCACAAGAAAAAGAAGCCAATATTGCTTTAGTAGAAGCATGGGAAGACACTCTAGCAAAAATGGATGTTGATCAAGAACTAGTTAAAAGGTGCAAGAATAAGAACAACAAGCGCTTACTAACGAGGAAACGGCTAAGTACTTGGTGAATATAATGGAAGAAAGAAAGAAGTTCTTTGCAAAACAAAGAGCATTGGCGGAAAGAAATAAACCAACAAAAGCTCAATAGAAGAAAACATGGAATTCTTACTTGAAGAACATGGAATGGTGGAAAGTCAAAGATTTGAAGGGAAAGTCTTATGAAGAAATTCAAGACTTATTTGAATAATCTTTCTGAAGAGTGAATACTTTTGTGGATTACAAGACTGAGGAAGAAGTTCAGGTCACAAAAAGAGTAGGAGAAGAGCTATCTCAAGAGCAGTTGAAGAAGCAGAAAAAGGATGAAGAAAGGGAAATACAAATTTAAAATAGAGAACTGAAATTGTGGATGATGAAGATGATGTCACCATAGATGGTGTTCCATCTTCTACACAACTTCAAAATATTTTAGACTACAAACTTAATACAAAAAACAAGAATGTATACTATCAAATCTTCAAAGCAGATAGAGAGTCTTACTTGTGCATGTTCATGAGCATGATGCTTAAGGTGTTTAGAAAGGAAGACTTAGAAGATCTATACTATCTGGTGAAGAAGAAATATGAGTATACTTAGAAACATATACTATAGATTATCTTTATTGGAAGATTTGAGAACTATGTTTGAACCTAATGCACAAGATGACATTTGGAACAAACACCAAGGAGCAAAATTTATGAACTAGAGACTTTATGAAACTTGTGGAATCTGTAGAAACTAGAAGGGGGGGGGGGGGGGGTTGAATAGTTTCTCTTCGATTGGTGACCAAATTAAAATTACTTTCAATTTGGTTTGTATCAAAACTATCTTTTGTTTGAGGCTAAGTTGCATAATGATTAGGTTCAATTCAAATGCACTAGCAAAGATAATAGGTAAGTGTAATGATAATGAAATAAGTAAAGAGTAAGGAAGGAGACAACCTAGTGGGAAGACACCAAGATTTATAGTGGTTCGACAACGAGGCTCTATCCTCGTTTCTACTCCACTCCTCGAGTACACCTACTCGAGATTTCCACTATATCCACAAGCTCCCTTCTCGGCGGAGAAAACCTTACATCGTTGCTTACATTATTTTCCGACACTAAGCTAAATGTCGAGACCTAATCTTTAGCTAGGAACAATCTACACAACGTTTCATACTTCACAACTTAACGACACAAGGCTAGATGTCGAGTTCTAATCTTAAGGTAGAACCAATCTTCACGACGTTGCCTACTTCACCATTTTACGACACAAGGATAGACGTCGAGTTCTAATCGAAAGCTAGAACCAATCTTCACGACTCTTCACTTTGAAGCTAAGTGAGAACTTCACACAACACAACTACTAATCACTTTCAAGTTTAGTGAGAACTCACAAGACACAACCACATCACTTTATAGTGTAGTGAGAACTACTAATCATATCTATTACAACTCAACTAGACTTATCCAAGTACACACATGTAGCTTGGATTTACACAACACAAATCCAAGCAAACACATATGCAATAGATGTACACAACAAATCTAAGTATCCATAAATAACTTGGATGAACACAACTAGTCCAAGTATTCATAAATACATTGGATTGACCTAAAACAAAAAGGGTATCATGATGAATATGACTAGCTCATAGATTCATCTTTATCACAACACTAGTGAGTGAGTGATCTTCTCATTGGACAAGGTAAAGGAGGGGATCAAGAGGATAATCATATGTAAACATCCTTAACAATTTAAGTGATCATTTACTAATGATTATGTTATAGAAAATAGAAAGGGGGTTGAGAAAAACGTCTAAGAGGCTTGCTGGAAAATGAGATTTGACCCACTATTTAAAGGAGACAAAGTATAACGGATCTATAACGGCTACTGTGCGCGATACCTTATCTCGCCCGGCGGTTCCATATCGCTAAGGAACCGCGTAGGTACTTAAGGTACCGCCACTAGAGTACGCTCCATTTTTTGTCTTTTACTGGGGTAGGAATATCTGAGGTATTTGAAGCCTTCAAAGGATATTCTCACAGCATTTGGAATACATTATTTTCAAATTTTCATTTTCCATTTTAATAAAACATTTTCTAAAAAAGAAAGTTTATTAAAAAGTCTTTTGTCATATTAACAAAAGTGAGTTTTAAGGATAACCATTTTGATGATCACTAAGTATGATTAAGAAAGGTTAGTGATATGATTATTACCTTGATGATAGTGTTAGTTAAATAATTCGTTTTGTGTTTTACACTAAATGTGTTGTATAGTTTGTTGTGATCAAAACTAAGAAAGATTAGTTAACACTAATAATGTTTTTAGGCATTACTTGCATTAACAATCTCCCCCTTTTTGATTACGACAAACGATAAACTCATTTACGTAGAAACAGAAAATATCGAATTATTAACGAGTTTATCACTATCATTTCTCCCCCTTTGTCATAGCAAAAAGGTTAGCATAAGTCTTCGAAGAACATCGAACTTTGCTAGTAGCTCCCCCTTGGTGGTTGCTCCCCCTTGCTTGGCGCACCAAGTTTGTGAGCTAAGGTGACATGCTACACAAAGGTTAGTAGAAAGGAAAGAAACACCAATGTATATATGATCACTACCTACTAAGTAACTTGAGAGGGAGAGAGAGAAGAAATCTCAAATTATAAGCAAGTATTTTGCTAAGTATGTCCAAAGAGGTAATTGACAAAATCAAACTTCAATCCAATGAAGATGATAAGCTTGTCAATGGGTTAAAGTTTAGAATTGATGGAATCACCCATAAGCAATTGTAAAAATTAACCATGATCAACTCAAAATAGAACTAATGAAATAACACACAAACAACACAAAGGTTACATAAAAGAAAAGACACAACAAAGAAGATAGTCATACACACAATATGAGTATCTAAAGCAAAAAATATGGAAAATAAACCACTAAGCATAAGCTAGCCTAATAGTGATAATTTTCCAAGATTGCTTAAAAAAATAAAAGACTCTAAGAAGACGACGATGGATCGTTCGAAGTTTTGTCCACCGGAACGAAAACTTGAATAGGAGGTCGAGTGAGGAGGAATTCAAGAAAATTTAACCTCTCATACACATGAGCAAGTTCAATTTTTTGAAATCGACAACAAGCACACGAGGATCCATGATGCAACACAAAATCGATTGATGGGGGTATGGCATCAAACCTAGGGTTTGGTGGTAGAGGGGTAATGGGTTTGGGAATGTTTTCATAATGCCTTGTGAGGTTTGGGAAGGTTGAAAGGTCATTGAGTTGAGGGGTATTGAAGGATTGTGGTGGTGGGGGAACATTTTCTTTTGCTCCGGTGATGGGGTTTATGGTATAAGTCTCATTCTAATACTTGATTGGAGAGAAGGTAGGGTTTTTGGGTGGTTTGGAGGAAGATGGTTCATTCTTATTAACCCAAATAGGTCGAACCGAGATTTTCGGTTTCTTTGAAAGCTTGGATGAGGAAGCTTTGGGTGAGTGGGGTTGTGACAAAGAAATTTCAAGGTTAGGAATGTAGGAGTTAGGCATTGTGAGAGTGTGAGAATAAAATCTCAAGGTTGTGTGAGAATGAAATCTCAAGGTTGGGAAGGTGTGAGAATGAAATCTCAAGGTTGTGTGAGAATGAATTCTCAAGGTTGGGAAGGTGTGAGAATGAAATCTCAAGGTTGGGGTATAAGTAAAATGTAATCAAGGTAAGAATTTGAATACAAAATGTGAAGTGTCAAGGAATGTTTAGTCAATTTGAGCAAACAAGGAATCTTGACAGGGTATAGGGTTTAAAAAGTTTTAACCAAAAATTCGTCAAAAGTCACTTACTGTCCGCGGTACCTTATAGGGACCGGCGGTTCCATATCGCTAAGGAACCGCGGGACTTTAAGGATCTGCGTCCAGTGGACTTGAAACCAAGTTTTTCCAGGGTTTTGGGAAAAACTAAGACTTTTTCAAAAAGATGCAAATCTTGGAATTTTACCTCTATTAGCACCAAATTATGCTAGGGTTGCATAAAGCAACACATTCACAAAGAATGTCTTGACAAAGGGTGACAAAATAATTTAGATATCATTTTGAACCAATTTTAGTCAAGTTTTTAGAGGTTATGATAGATTTAGATTCAATTTTAATTTCAAATTAAAGTTGATTAATGTGCACATAAGAATAGGAACACATAAAGCTAAATCCATAGAGTAACTTCATGAAACACTCATGAAGGAAGCAAATACAATGACAAATGAAAAAACTAACTAATACAAAGCTAGCTTAAAATTAAATCTAGATAAGTAGTCTTCTTTGGCTTGGTTTTGTTGAAAACCATTTATTTAGAAAACTTCATCATTCATCTCCTAGGAGGAGGCATGGAGAACAAGGCAAGAAAGAACTCTTGCAACCTCCTATGTAGTCCAAACATATCCATCCTAAGGTTATGGATGATGTAGTGGTTGTAAAGTCAACATGGACAACTAGGACCATGTGTTTGTTGAAACCCATAGTATGGATCACCCAAAAGGAGGGAAAGGGGAACACCCAAAATTGGGATGTTTGAGTTAGGTGGAGGTGGAGGAGGCATGTTCTCCAAGGGTGATGAGGGTGAGAGTGGAGGCATGTTCCCTAAAGGGGAAATGGGTGAGTGTGGAGGTTTATTCTCCAAGGTTGGTGAAATGGGTGAATTTGGAGGGGTAAATGGTGAAGTCACCAAAGTGTCATCAAAGTCATTCACAAAAGGAATGCTTTGGATTGGTTGGGGTTGTATGGTCACATCCAAGGGTGCACTTGGAGTGAAGGGTGAAGAGAGCTCATTCATTCTTGAGTTGAATGAAGAGGAGGTAGAACCAATGGAGTGGTTAGTACCATGGGTGGATGTTGTCTTGCATGGATCAAGAGGTGGGGAAGGTGATGAAGAAATGAGGATAGGAACCATCTCATTCTTAGGTGTGTGGAAGGGTGAGGAGTTAGGCTTGGCTACCTTAATCCTTATTTTGAGTGTTTTCCTTGGGGTGGAGGTCTTGGAAGTGTTTGAGGTTTTGGTACAAACCATGGTTGTTTAAGGATGGTTTGAGGGTTAGGGAAGGATGTTTTGATGTGTGAAGAACATGACTAACAGGGTGGGTTTAAATGGGTGAGGGGATGATCCAAACTAGTAATGGGTTAAAATCATTTTAGGTGAATAATGAATTTAGGTAACCTAGTTTAGGAAATGTGCAGTTTATTACAGAAAATCATGCACTGTTTACACAGAATTAAGAAAACAGTGTAAAGCAAAAGATGCTGTCGTGCACAGTGGCCGACAGTTCCTTATCTAGGACCGGCTGTTCCTTATCGATAAGGAGCCGCGGGTTGATATGGAACCGCGACCAGAGGGCTTTCAAAAATTTCACCTCCCAAATTTTGGTTAACCCATAATTTTACCAAAAGATTTACAAGCCAAAGTTAACTACAGATCATAATCTAATAAGCTAACTATCACAAAGATGCACAGAGCTATGTAAATCACAAACACCATGGCATAAACAATATTAAGGATCAAAATAGATAACAATCCAAACATGTAACATAAGTTAATACACATTCAAGATAATAAAAAATATTGTTCAACATTACATGTTTACCAACATGTATTCTTTGAAAAACTTCAAAGCTTTCACCTTCTCTTTTTGCCCAATCCCTTGATCATATTCCCCAAGAACTTGAAACCTTTTCTTGATTCAACCCGGTGTTCGTGCAATTCCCCTCGAGTTCTAAGGTTTTCACGGTAAAGATGCTCCATATTGAGATCTTCCGGTACTTCACTAGAATGATGAGGCGGAGGAGCTAAGTCTTCAAATTCATCCTCGAATGGGTTTGAGAATGGATGGGAATTACTCGAAGAGTGGAAATGAGAACTAGTACCGACGCCATCACCATCACTTGTTGGCATTTGGGTGTCCTCATCATCCATCTCTTGATGATAGGATTTTCGTGAACCTCGGTCACTTCTAGGCTTTCGTTCATATACCTCTTGAATAGATAACATAACCTGTTGAACTGGGTGAAAGCGAGAAAGATCGAGATGAGGAAAATCTTCACCAACCCTTCTAAAAAGGAGAGTAAGAAGCATATCATAGGGAAGGTTTGTTTTGGGTTTGGAAAGAGCAAAATTTATACGTCGAGTGATGTAGAATGCTAAATTGTACTCGGTTGATGTAAAGATGCAAAACAACATATGCACCATACAAGCCGGGATATGATCTCGATTTCCACCAAGACAAAACACATTCTCCCTAAGGATTTTAGCCCATTGGACCATGAAATCCTTAAGGTCGCTTGAGAGCACTTCATAGCGATTCACATTTCGCACATTGGTATGAAGGCTTCTTACAACGTTTCCATCACGCTCTTTCGAGATGATATCAAGGATGAAATTTAGATCAACTTCGGTGATTTCATTTAAAGGTTTATCGTTGGACTCCACAAGAGCATCAAGTCTCCATTTGTCCGTAAAACGACAAGTTCCTCTATATGGCACACCAAGAATATCACCAAAATCATCGAGGGAATATTGAATGATTTGATCATTCAACATGAAACGAATAAAGATTTGGCCATTGATTTGAAGCATGGAGTAAGTGCTAAAGAATTCAAGAAGAAACAAGGGATAAATTTCTTCGTCTATGAAGAGCAAGCAATCAAATCCAATATGCTCAAACATAGAGTTGATATATCTATACCCCGTTATTCTTGTATCTACAACCCTACCCTCATGGAAACAACGAGTAGAAAGGGATGGAAAAGAGTTTTGAAGTTGGGGGGAAGCATAGGTTTGGGAAAGGTTTGGCATGTATTGTCTAGTGTATTGATGATCTTTTTGATATTGAGAAGGCATGATTAGTACCTAAATAAACATAAGACAATATTTTTCCAATCACTCATATGAAAATTAAAATCAAAAATCAAAACTATGAGAATGTGTTATATCAATTTCTTGACAAACAAAGGATTGAATCCATATTATTCTCATGTTCACAATGTAGCTATTCCATTATTTACCAAGAACATATGAACTATGTTGGATCAACAATGGACTAGAACATTGGTTTTTCAAAACAAAGTTTTTAGGTAAGCATTAACAATGTCATTACCTACTTGTTCATGGGTTCATCTCAAATCCACCTTTTAATCAAAATAATTAATCAAAATTCGGATTTGTTCTACAAGTGGGTTTTAGTGAAATCTTAATGAATATGAACCTAAGGAATCATAGTAAAATAACCATGTCAACCCACATTCCTATTAAGGTTTTAATTCAATTTCAATTTTAAAAATCCCCAATTATGAAAGGATGAACCCTAGAACAAAATAGATGAAATTGAAAGAAAATACTTACAATTAACTGATGTTAGATGAAGGATGAGTGAAACCCACAACTTGGAATCAATTAATTTGAGTGATTGAAGGTTTTGGAAGCTTCAACAATGGTGGAAAACAAGAAACCCGTCGGCTGTGTGTTTTTGGGAGAGAGATATAGTGGTTTGAAAAAGAATAAAGTAATCAAACTGGCGCTCTGACAAAAGTTACTGCCCGCGGTTCCTTATCGATAAGGTACCGCGGGTTTGAGCCGCTGAGATAAAGAACCGCCTACAGAGGCTGGTTTTTATCAATGAAAAACACCAAATTTTAAAAACCAAGTTTTTCTAAAATACTTAAAAATATATCATGAGCTTTTTAGAATATCATTGGATCATCATAACACTAAGCAATATGTTTTAATGAAGGATTACGAGTTGAATCAAGATCGAAAAGAACCGAAACAGACAAACGACTACTTGTAGCAAAACGGCCTAGTGGAGAGAAGTCAAGGGAAGTGAATCAAGACTAGGACCAATGCTCAAGGGACTAATGACAATCTTCAAATAGTGGTAACGAAGAGCTTGTGTCATATATAGTGGTTTAAGACGTGCCTTTCCGGCGAAACGTTAAACGGCTTTGGTAATGAATAAACACAAAGCAATTATTCAAGTATAGACTAAGATCACTTTCAATAATAGTCTTAGTCTAAACCAAAATATGAGCAAGGTATTAATTCACTTTCTCTCCCACAAAGGGCCTACTAACCGTATGGGTGCAAACCATGGAAATCATGCTTGATACTTGATGTAGCGAAAAACTAGGATAGATAATCGAATCTGTTGATTCACAAAGAATACCAGAAACAATCTTCCAACTATCGTTGATTCAATAGAATACCGATAATTAGGCAAATCCAACAACCGTTGATTCAAACGAATGCCGGTTATTCGGACGAAAATCGAACAATAAACCCTAAACCCGGGCTTAAGTCAATTAGATAGAGACAAAAAGTCTGTAACTTTATTAATCATTCAAAAACTACATAATAAAAACCCAAGCCCTACATTTATATGAAACATAAACTTGGGAACTAAATAAACATGATTATTCTTAAAAGCACAAAATAAGAAACTAAATAAAAAACATCACTTTAAAATAACTTTAGTAGATAATTTATTTTTATGTTCCTTCATCATTCTCCCCGTCTTTGAAAAGACTCGACCTCGAGTCTTGATGGTTTTAAACCCAAACGTATAAATCATGTTTGTAGATTTTGGACACACTTCTTGACAATATAAAGAATTCTTCACATGTCTTACTGTCGGTTTTGGTGTGCTTTTTTTTCTCCTAAAATCTTGGTGGGAAAAAACTAGTCCACGTTTAGTTTTTTTGTCCACACTTGAGAATGTTTGGTAAAATGCCTTGAAATGCTTGTAGGCAATATCTACGTCTTCCTTTCCACATACCTTTCTTACACCATGCATGAAAAGGTGAGGCATTCCACAATCAACTGTGCGGATACCAGTTCCAGATTCAAGTATATGACCCATAGTGGATCCACACCCCATATTGTTTCTTACCACAAAGGCCTGAGTTGGAAGGTTATGGATTTTTGCGACTTCTTTAAAAAGAACAGCTGTAAATCCACCGGTAGCATAGTGTTGGTTAACATACTGCTTAATGAGAAGACCTTTATGCAATTTTGGGCGATGGTGTTCTTCTTGTTTGTCCATAAAATTAGGATGAACTCCACGAGCCATATCGGCAGAAACAAGAAATAAGTTATGAATTGCACGTTCAAAGATGCCCTCCCTGAAATACGAATTAGCCAACCAATAAGTTATATGCCGCATAGCTTGAAACATCATTGATGCACCAGCGCCTAGTATTGAACCAGAACCAACCTCTTCATAATCAAAAAGTGCAACCATCCTAATTTCATGCTCAGGAGATAGATCATTAGACCCAGATGAGTCAACAAGAGCTCTAAGTGCGCAAAAACTTGAAGCAAGATTATCTAATCCAGAAAATATGAATTCGTCGTTTGCACCTCCGAGATAACTAGGTTGGGTATCACTAATGTTTATCTCAATGCTCGCTATGTCATTTACTTCACACGCCAACTCATTTGATAAAATCTGCATGAGTAGAAGGTGGTGGGAATCTTTAGAACTACTTTTATCTTTTGATTCTAAGGATGTATCATCATGTTTTGTAGCTAACAGTAGGATGACGCGAGTCTCCAAATTTGGCTTAAAACCATACTTATTCACTTTAGGGTCAATAAGAATAGCAAGTGTAGGCACTCGTAAAAGGGGCCTCTTTACTTTGTCCAATTTGAGCATAAACGAGCTATCTCCACTTCTAACTATAACCCTTCCAGCAACACCTAAATCCCTACAAACCAAGTACGCCATAATCCACCACCATATGTTTGCACACTCACCATTAAATAGTTGGATTTTGATGATGCAGACTTTGGCTTTAACTTCAGACAAGGGTTGTCCGTGTTCGCAGTAATTACGTGGAAACCATTCCCCACGGTATACTTTTCCCCAATAGCAAAAGCAACAAGACCAGACATGTTGCGAGTGAAGAAGTGGCGTCCACCAGGTTTAAGATTCCATTCATCATTCTCGTTGATCAGAAGATGGAATCCAACATCCACTAGTTGTCGTTTTGCCTCAGCAGTAGCATGAAAGTGAGTCCAAGACTCATTGAGATAATCGAGAATATCGCCAAGTATGGAACTACTCGCAACACCAGTAGTAGTAGTCTGGATAATAATACTCTTTCCAAACCACATTATATCATCTGATTTTGAATGGATGTATTTCTCAAAATTAGCCCTTAAAACATGTTGGATCATAAAAACTTCCACAAGATCCACATGAATAACGTCTATATCTCCTTGCATAACTACCTCCTCCAAATCAGTATCATAAATTGGCGCTGATTGTTCTTCATATTGATCATCATCAAACACCGGAGGTCCTTCATAATCTTCATCCGCCACACAATAATCTCTCCATCCATCAGAAGATGGATCATCACCCTCAAAGAAAAGATATTCTAACTTTTCCTCTTCACTTCTTCTTGGAGACATATTAATCAGTAACTTTTAGCTCTTGATACCAACTGATGTAGCGAAAAACTAGGATAGATAATCGAATCTGTTGATTCACAAAGAATACCAGAAACAATCTTCCAACTATCGTTGATTCAATAGAATACCGATAATTAGGCAAATCCAACAACCGTTGATTCAAACGAATGCCGGTTATTCGGACGAAAATCGAACAATAAACCCTAAACCCGGGCTTAAGTCAATTAGATAGAGACAAAAAGTCTGTAACTTTATTAATCATTAAAAAACTACATAATAAAAACCCAAGCCCTACATTTATAGGAAACATAAACTTGGGAACTAAATAAACATGATTATTCTTAAAAGCACAAAATAAGAAACTAAATAAAAAACATCACTTTAAAATAACTTTAGTAGATAATTTATTTTTATGTTCCTTCATCAATACTTTAAGCTACTACTAACTCACTCTACATCACCATAATGAGTCAAGTATCCAAGCAATGAAGGTTTGAGAGGATAAAAGGAAAGAATCACAAACCACAAACAAATATCAAGGCAAGGATGCCAAGAACAAGCACATAGTCAAGTAATGATCAAAAGAATGATCAAAGGGCGTGTGGAAGAACGAAAGCGTACCTTGGCCACAAAGAGTAATCCATGAAGGAATCAATGCTATGCCCAACAATGACTATGATGAGTACTAAGTCTTCAAGGACTAGTATCATTCCTAATCATCTTGGTATCATCATTCAAAGATGTTAAAGATCAATGAAGATGTGTCTTCTACAAGTGCAAGTAACTCAATCCACAACCAATTAAGTGATTGATCTTCATGAGTACCTACACAAAGCAAGATGCAAACTAGTAGATACATTTCAAGAGTATATCTAAAATGCATAAAGGCTACTATACTTAAGTGGGATGCAATATTATCAATTAAAGGACCTATTTTTCAAGAACAAAATAGTTTTGACCAAAGAGAAACTTTAGTACAACTTGACCTTCTAATTTGAGGAGACATTGGATCGATCCAAGTTTCAAAGTACAATATACTTCAAAGATCTTGAGTGGCCATCGCTCTGATACCAATTGTAGAAACTAGAAGGGGGGGGGGGGGTTGAATAGTTTCTCTTCGATTGGTGACCAAATTAAAATTACTTTCAATTTGGTTTGTATCAAAACTATCTTTTGTTTGAGGCTAAGTTGCATAATGATTAGGTTCAATTCAAATGCACTAGCAAAGATAATAGGTAAGTGTAATGATAATGAAATAAGTAAAGAGTAAGGAAGGAGACAACCTAGTGGGAAGACACCAAGATTTATAGTGGTTCGACAACGAGGCTCTATCCTCGTTTCTACTCCACTCCTCGAGTACACCTACTCGAGATTTCCACTATATCCACAAGCTCCCTTCTCGGCGGAGAAAACCTTACATCGTTGCTTACATTATTTTCCGACACTAAGCTAAATGTCGAGACCTAATCTTTAGTTAGGACCAATCTACACAACGTTGCATACTTCACAATTTAACGACACAAGGCTAGATGTCGAGTTCTAATCTTAAGGTAGAACCAATCTTCACGACGTTGCCTACTTCACCATTTTACGACACAAGGCTAGATGTCAAGTTCTAATCGAAAGCTAGAACCAATCTTCACGACTCTTCACTTTGAAGCTAAGTGAGAACTTCACACAACACAACTACTAATCACTTTCAAGTTTAGTGAGAACTCACAAGACACAACCACATCACTTTATAGTTTAGTGAGAACTACTAATCATATCTATTACAACTCAACTAGACTTATCCAAGTACACACATGTAGCTTGGATTTACACAACACAAATCCAAGCAAACACATATGCAACGGATGTACACAACAAATCCAAGTATCCACAAATAACTTGGATGAACACAACTAGTCCAAGTATTCATAAATACATTGGATTGACCTAAAACAAAAAGGGTATCATGATGAATATGACTAGCTCATAGATTCATCTTTATCACAACACTAGTGAGTGAGTGATCTTCTCATTGGACAAGGTAAAGGAGGGGATCAAGAGGATAATCATATGTAAACATCCTTAACAATTTAAGTGATCATTTACTAATGATTATGCTATAGAAAATAGAAAGGGGGCTGAGAAAAACGTCCAAGAGGCTTGCTAGAAAATGAGATTTGACCCACTATTTAAAGGAGACAAAGTATAACGGATCTATAACGGCTACTGTGCGCGGTACCTTATCTCGCCCGACGGTTCCATATCACTAAGGAACCGCGTAGGTACTTAAGGTACCGCCACTAGAGTACGCTCCGTTTTTTGTATTTTAGTGGGGTAGGAATATCTGAGGTATTTGAAGCCTTCAAAGGATATTCTAACAGCATTTGGAATATGCTATTTTCAAATTTTCATTTTCCATTTTAATAAAACATTTTCTAAAAAAGAAAGTTTATTAAAAATTCTTTTGTCATATTAACAAAAGTGAGTTTTAAGGATAATCATTTTGATGATCACTAAGTATGATTAAGAAAGGTTAGTGATATGATTATTACCTTGATGATAGTGTTAGTTAAATAATTCGTTTTGTGTTTTACACTAAATGTGTTGTATAGTTTGTTGTGATCAAAACTAAGAAAGATTAGTTAACACTAATAATGTTTTTAGGCATTACTTGCATTAACAGAATCATTCAGTGATGATGGATTCCTTTAATGTCTACATGCTGGTGGAAAAGATTATCCCCTTACAACACCTACAATGGAGAAGATGTTGTAGAAGAAATCACAAGTTGATTCTGATGGTGAAACATCTTTAACATTGGTAAAAATTATGCGGCAAAGACTCGAGATAAAGGTGCTTAGGGGAGGATTGTTGGGATTTAAGGTCAACGGCAAGTTTCTTAGTAGTGTTGCTTATACATTAGGTACTGCTGCTCTTGAAAGTTTAGACTGCTAGTAGATGTTGCGGAAACACAACTAAGTTATTACTGCTGCTAGTAATAGACTTAGTATTGCTAGTTCAAGTTAGTGCTCCTGTAGAAGAATGTTGAAGATACACTAAGTACTTAATGCTGGTAGTGTATACATTTAATGGTCCTTATAGAAGATTAATGTTGCTAAAATAATTCGACTTCTAAAAGGATAAAGATATTGAAGATACTTTATGTGCTAATCAAGAATAATTAGTCGATAAGTATTATCTATGTATAGAGTTTATCTTGTAATGTATATTATGAGAATATATTGTATTTATCTTTAGAAAGTATTCTAAGTCGACTAGGACTCCTTAGTCTATAAAAGGAGGCTTAGGGTAGAGATCTATTGTATCATTAGAGAACATATAATTGGTTTTAGCTTCAAGGTTTTTTAACCCTAACACTATTAAGAGTGTTTTTATTATTGTTTAATAATATTGAGGCTTTATTGGAAAATTGTGTTCTTGTTTATTTACCATTTCATTGAAATTCTTTTTAACACTAAAGTTTAGATTCCGCGTAAACTTTAGTATATTAAACAAGGTTTCTACTCTAAGTTATTCTGGATTTATCTAGGATAACTTAACCTTAATCAAGCAAAGGAATTTGATCTATCAAATTGGGACAAGATGATAGATCATTCTACATATTTTTAGTTATTAAACCAATATTCGCGTTAGGCTTTAAGTTGTTTGTATAAATAAGTGTAATAAAAATATATATGTTCATGAAGGATTAAAGAACTCTAATTCGAGCTATTAAAAGCTCGAGCTTGACTCATTATATGTTTCAAGTTAGTTAACGGGGCTCGGGTTCGAACTCAATAAAAGCCCGACTATGATTGATTGAAACATTTCAAACTGTTTAAGTAGTTAAGGTAAAAATAATTGACAATCCCGAACACTCGGTAATTTTTTTTATGTAATTTACCGATTGAGTTTATATTTGAAAATAAGATAATGGTTAAAGTTTTTTTTATCGCAGTTCCTTCTAGTCGTAAATGAAAAATATTTTAGGTGAACGTTAAGATTGTTTTTAACGGTTACATGTATAAAGGTGTTTATATGAAACCACTTCAGGTGTCGATTGTTTTTAACGGTTACATGTATAAAGGTGTTTATATGAAACCACTTCAGGTGTCACTAACAAACCATGAGGAGTTTGCGAGTTCAGAGAAGCTCTTTATGCTCTTTAACATGCACCACATGCTTGGTATGATAAATTTGCAACAATAGTTGTAGTTCTTCAGTTTGTCTATATCCATAATTATCGTGATATGAATATTAGGACTATACACTAGAGATGATTATGTTTGAATTAAATTATTAAAATAAGAGTTAGCTCATCATTTTTTCATGAATTTTTCCATGGAGAATTGGGTACACTATGTTATTTTCAGGCGTTGATGTTGCTTATTCATCAAAAGGCCATATATTTTGTCTTAGTCAAAGTATATAGCTGATTTAATTGGTTTTGCAGGAATTGCATATAAAATGGTTGGAGATATTTTAATTAATGCTAAGGAAAAATACATATTCTTACTGATCCTTTGTCAAATTGAAGTTTGAATCGAACTACCGTAAAAAGTCTCCCTACCAACACACAGACACAGACACACATAAAACGGTTTAGTGGGTTATTGTTTCACACATTTTTAGGTATCTTTTAGTTTTGGATACATTTGTTTCCTTTTCACGTTTACCTTATAGATGTGTGCTTAACGAGATTTTGATAGGACTGGTAATTATGTTTCTCACAAATCAACTATCATGTTTTATTTTGGTGATTATTAATACAAAATTTTGGCTTGGTCTCTAACGGCCCGAATAGGAGGCTATTAGGGTTTGTTGGCTTTAATCTTGTAGTAAGTGAATGGGTGAAATCCTGCACAAGGCAACGAACACCATTAATCTTAATGTAGGGACGTATCCCACGATTAGACTCCGGTGTGAGAGTAAGAAAACATGTTTTTAAGTAATCTTTTACGATTAGGGTTTGTGACGTACCTGTTATGATGTTAACATAGTTCTTTTTATAGCTAAGATAGCCCTTAGGGTTTCCTAATCGTTCAACCCAAGTAATGGCCTGTAATACCCCGATTTTGTGCTATTCACTCTTCTTAATAAGCAAAGTATATATTCCACTTATTTGAGTTTATCTCTTTCCTAAATACAATCAATCGGGACACATGTACTACCGCGTACGACATGATCGTGGCCCACGTAAACCGCATACCATCCAAATATATTCGTGATATGGGCCAATAGGCCTGTAGTAATAGTAATGGGTCGGACGGTCAATATTATACGTTATCATGTCCCCCTAGTCTAGTATGTGTGGTCGTGGCCGCGAGTACTAGACTAGCAAAATAGTTCCACAATCGTCTGCGAGACGATTCACTTTCTTGGCTACTTACGTAGATCTCGCTTTTGAAATGTAGGAGCCACTCTCGAGACACGCAAGATAATTCACCGATTAGACCTGTGGATCACATAACCTTTTCATGTACTCACTCTATCCCACTGTTAAATCGAGATAGTGGATGACACGTGTCAATCATTCATCCATCACTACACATAAAACTGAGGCAAGAGTATAATTAAGGGAGAGTACTGCCACTGTTTATGTTTCACACTATTAAACTTCTACCGCCATTTGGAAAAAACAACCTCTGCGCATCTTGCTGCGCATCTTGCTTTTCCCCCAAATCTTAAGCAACACAGGTTAGCACACCGCGCCCTTCTTAAAATCTTATTTAAAATGGTTACTGATGTTATTGATATTAAATCTGCCTTATCGGAAATAAGAGATGAGTATTTGATGCAATTTTAATCGGATTACTACATTTCTGATGATCTTCATCCTAACTTCCTGGTCCACTTGATGCCATATCTAATTTTTCTCAAGGAAAAATTGGCGTGTATCGTTAATCATTATATCATTTTACATACCTAATACAAAATATTTAGGAGAAATAATATTTAGATAATCATTTTATAAATATTTAATCATTATATCAATATTACATTAGGCTTAAAGTTGTTGATATAAACTTGTATAATAAGTGCCAGACGATTATCCGCGCACAACGAGAAAATTATCTAACGACATATAATTAACGATATGTTAATTGATTCGGTAGTCGAACATGTGATTTAGAAATTGTCTAACGACACATAGTTAACGATATGTTAATTGACTCGGTGATCGAAACGGTAATCCGATAACTCGGCCAGGTTGAAACTGGTGGTCGAACCCGTGCCTGTTGACTCAATCGGGTTGACCCGATGATCGGGTTGACCCGCTGATCGGACCCGTGACCCGATGACTCGATCGGATTGATCTGGTGATCAAACACGTGACCCCGTGACTCGACCGGATTGACCCAATGGACGAACTCATGACCCGATGACTCACCTGGATTGACTCGGTGATTCAAACCATAATCATGCATTATATGTTTGACTTTATAAATATTGTATTCTATTGTATATTTATAAATATTGTATTTTATTCTATATATAAAGAATTTAAGTTTTTTATTATTTTCTTATGTATTATTTTTTTCACTATGTAAATGTTTTATATATATTAATATTGTTTTATATGTTTTTGGAGGCAATAAAAGCTTGATAAAAGATCGAGTTTGAACTATTAAAAGTTCGAGATCGATTCGTAATGTGTTTCAAACTGTTTTTGAGGTTCGAGCTCAGTTTGATCTCGATAAAAGCTCGACTTGCTGGAGTCAAATTTGAACTTTAAATTAAGTTGGTTATTTATTTAACGGATAGGGATATAAGATTCATTTATATTTTTGTATTTAATTGTTTTTTGCAGTAATAAAATTTATAAAAAAAACTTTTTACTCAAAATAAATTTGAACTTAAGTTGTGTAATAAAAGTTTAACTTGTTGGTGAACTTACTATAAATTAATACATATTTTAATCTTTAATACATACTTATTCTATTGTTATTGAACATTCAAAGCATTTCAACCCAAACACCTTTCATGAAACAGAAATACTAATCTACCATAACTTCTGAGTTGAGAACACTCTTTCTTTAACCGTACCAATGTACCATAATGTAAAACATCCTGGTCCATAACTTATTTCTCTGTCAAAATTGAGTAGAGGAAACTTGTCCGGAACATAAAAATTTATTGTCATTGACGTACAAATTTTATATGTTATCTCGAAAGATATTAACTTTCGTAGTCCTATCAAGCATGAAGTAAATATTATTACTCCTGAGTCAGGAAAAAGACGAATTCGATCAAAATCTCACATCTCAATTCATTTTTGGTCAAACTAAATGAAAATGTGGAATTTAATCATATATAATTGTACAACTGATTACTTGTCATGTGTCATTTGAAGGTATACTTCTCCCATAATAAGAACAATGTTTGTCCTATTACTTCGCCAAATGATCAACTAACAGCGCTCAACCACCAAGTGATCAACTGTGTCAGTACCTTTTATTATCTTTCAATTTCCAAGAAAAAGTATACTGACAAGTTGATCATTTGATGGTTGAGCACAGTCGATTAATCATTTAAAAACATCTTTAAGAAGACACTTGTCAACCATTGATGGTAACGACAAATCCGTCAAAACTTTGAACCATGACCAAAGATTAATTATTCAATGCTCAAAATGACTATATCAGTCTTTTATCCTTAAGTGTCTCTCCATATATATTTGGTACTTATGTCCAATTGTCCATGTAAAGATTATTTTTCTTTTTTTAGAAAGATTGAAATATCATTAACAACGACTTCGAGAAAGAGGTCACACAAAAAATAGTATAAACAAACAATACAACAACACGGGAGCAGCAAAATCGCTAGCTGGATACCTAAAACCAAAAATGACCTAAGCTACATAAAAAGCTCAAAAAGGTTTGGATTTCTACTTAGTTCTAACTTCTAAGAGCAAACAGTGCGGTGGCAAAGGTACCTTTGCCAATTCGAGGTGTCCTTCGCTATTTCTCGTCATTTCACCGCCACCATACCAAGCCACTTCACCAAATTGAAAGGGTAGTTGTGGGTCAAAGTGGGATGATGAAGAATATCATGTGTGAAAAAGTATTTTGAGATGAGAGTGTCAAATTGACATGACAGCTCGTAAGGCCAAAACGAAGAAAAAAACCGCCCCACAACACTTAGAAGCCCTAATTAGTAAAGTTCGAAAAGTAACATGCTGAAATCTAAGCTTTTGAAATCCTTGAAATGAAAGGGAAGATGTTTTTAGAATCCAAGGGAGCATTCATCGTTTTGTTTCTCCACTTCCAAACGACTCATAACACACACAATACTATCAAATAACCGAATGATCTATTATTTTTTAACAAGTTCTAGCTTATTATTACTAATAATTCAGGCATATTACTCGCTAAGCATAAGAAAATTTCATTAAATTACTACAGCAATACATAATATCTACAATTTACTTTGATGACCTAATAGTTGAATAACAAGTTACATAGAATATTTTTTGTTGGGAAAATTCCCGATGAGATTCATCGTTCTAATTTAATTTTTCAAAAAAAGGAATAAATTTTTATCTTGCACATTTTAATCCAAGGCAACAAAAAGATACAGGACAATTATGTGCATAGTGCATCATATGGCGTTTCTCTCTCCCCGCTGCTCTATTTTTTGGGTACCCTGTTAGTCTTTCCTACTTTTTCCTACTTTTTTTGACACTTTATCAAATTTTGCGCTTGTTGCCTTACTTTTTGACATTTAAACTAAAAGAGAAAACGTAATTAACTTTGGACTTGTTTTAAGAATTAACCCTTTTTTTTCATGAATTGCAAATTTCCATCTTCATTATTGGGCACCACATTAATTAACTTTCAAAAATTTCAGACAATCATTCTTCACTTATTTCGAACTAGCAGGGTACCCGCGCGATGCGACGGCAGATACCCTGTGACTAAATTCTTCGGTGTTATAATTCGTATTTTCTCAATTATAAGTTCTGAATCTACAGTTTTCATCTAAAACCGTGTCTTAAAAGTGTGATTTCAATCGAGTGATGTTATTACTTTAGCATTATATGTAATATACAGATGAAAATTCAAGTAAAGTTAAGTAAATGATTAAACGGAAAAAAACTAAATGTAATAAACCAATTTTCAATTAGATTTTTCATTTGATGCAAGTATACTATAAATGCTCTTTAATGTTTGTACAATGTGCATATAATATTGTATATTTTTATAATGGGGTGTTTTATTAAGAGTATTAATTACTCATTAAAAAGTTTGTAATTATTGTATGGTGAAACACTTATACACTTGACTTATTAAATTTTATTTCTTAAACAATATTTTAGTTTGTGCTTTAAAATGAGGTACATCATGTTAATTTAGTGGTACTACTTAATTTTTTTCATTAATAGAAGAGAGATACTAATCTCTTTTATAATCACTTATTTAAAATATCTTCATGAGTTAGATTTGTCTAATGTACGTAATCAAAATTATGACTCTATAGACAAGATTATTAAGATGATTGAAAAAAAACATATGCTTAAAGTATATTTGGCATTAGTAGAAGCTGGAACGGATTGTTAGAGCGAGTACTAAAGCTAGATGCTGAAGTATTTTGTTAAAATTTATTTTTACATGCTAGTTTAATTAGTATATAATTTAATAGCTTATATTTTTTACATGCTCTTTCAAACTGTATCAATAAAACGAATCTTATTTTTAACAGTAACTTACTTTTCTAAAATAATAAACTCATACTGTAATATGATAAGCTTTAAGTTAATGTTCAATAACCTCAACCACTATAGGATGATATTTATTTACTTTCTTTCGTTTTAAATTTTTATTTTACTCTTTTTATCATCATAAACCATATAACACAAAATACCCTAACAGTTATAACAAACACTATCATACTATGTTGATTTAGCCATCAACCAACAAAATTTGTTGCATCAACATTACTTTTTATTTAACAGCGGAGATTGTTGGCATTCTTTAGAAGTAGTTAATCGCAAAATTGTTGCTCACACCTAAAGGCAAAGTAAACCATAACATAGAAATGAAAAAAATACGATACGCAAGCCACAAGTTGTAAACAGCTATACCACCAAATATATTATGCTTCTACTCAAACAAACAATAAAAAAAATGCATGAAGAAAAGCAAGAATAGGAATGGCTTCCAACATATGTTTCAATTTATCCATATGGAGGTCATAATTGTGAAAGAGAAATCTTATTGTGAGTCTGATTTTTAATTAGCAGTCGTGTTGTTTTTAGTTCTACTCTATCTTCTATAACATCTTGTCCTTCTAAATTGTTCATGGATTGAACACGTATCCAAAGGAGAGCTAGTAGTCTTTCTGTTGAATCTATGTTTAGAAGGAGGTATGTCTACATTTTGCAGGTTTTTCGCCTTTTTGATTTAAGGTGATTGTAGCTTTTGGGTCATATTTTTTACTACTCCTTCCGTCTCATATTAACAGTCCAGTATACTATTTTTAGACGTCCCATATTAATAGTTCAGTCCAAAAATAGATATAAAATGTGGATTAAGTTTACTATATCACCCTCACTTGAGGGTATTATTACAGAAAATAAAGAAGTTGTAAATTAATTGGTTAATAGTAAAATTGTCTTTGTGTAAAAAGTAAGAGAGAGAAAACTGAAAAAGTGATGTTTTTATTAAACTGCGTGTTTTTGATCGGTGGACTATTATTATGAGACGAAGGAAGTATCATTTTAGATCTTGGGTCATTTTTTATAATTGTTTCCATTTTCTAAGGGGTTCAATTTCAAGGCGCTTTAAATCATTCGACTAGCGTTCATCTTTGGGGGTAATTTCAAGTTGATATTAAAGTTTAAGGCAAGTTTCGACTTTCAAGTAGTTTTTATCATTGAAGTATAAAGCAAGTTTTGACGCAGTTTGTTGCTCGTTTGTTTATATTGTTTTTAAAAAATTAAAAATATGTATTTATTATTATAAGTACTAGTAGATAAAAACTTTATTATGTAATCAATACACCACAGTCAATACACGTACTTGCAATTTCACAGTAAATACAACGAGGGACAAAAATCAGATCCCATAAGCTATTATTCAACTCGAGACAACCAAATGAAACCTGGTTCTTTTTTTTTTTTTTTTTAACGGCAAATTATAAAAGATTATAAAAGGCTACTAGCAAAGCGTTAGAAGCCAAAAGTTACAAATACAATACTAAAAATAAAACAAACAATAAATTCTAGCATCTAACCGAGACTTTAATTACGAAAATTACAAAAAAGATGAAAAAACTCTTGCCGAGTTTTCACTATAACGTTAAAAACAAAACACAATAATACATAAACGCTAAATCATTCTAACAAATTTGTTTAGGAACAAGACATCAAAATTTAGTAATATTACAACACAAATCATATATGATAACATCGAATAAAAATCAACATGAAACAAATACCAACGTAGTAAATCATAATCGTCTTTAAACCCTAGGTATAATCGTAGCTCTAAGACTGTTTTTCATCACCACCGTGAACTCCAATTTCTCACCCATGTCCACCTTGCTATTTTCGGGCCACGACCGCCACTCGAATTCCTGAACCATTCGCGCAATCATCAAACTCACGTGAACCGTCGCCATACTTAACCCGGGACATATCCTGCGCCCCACTCCAAACGGAATCATTTTCACTCCCGTCACGCCAGTTATATCTGCGGTTTCTCCGCCTGTTAGGAACCTATCCGGGTCAAAACGATCCGGATTGGCCCATAGCTTCGGATCCTCCCCAATCCCGGGGAGGTATATTTCCACATTAGTCCCTTTCGGTATATCGTAACCAGCAAGTTTTGTGGTTTCGATAACCGAATGGGTTAATGAGAAATAAGTAGGAGGGTGTCTTCGTAATAATTCTTTTACAACCGCATTCAAATACACCATTTTTTCAATGTCTTTTTCATCGACCCTTTTTTCACCCACGACGGATTTTATTTCGTCGTAGAGACGCGATTGAATACTCGGGTTCTCGATAAATCGAGCAATCGCCCATTCAATCGCGGTTGCGGTGGTATCAGTACCACCGTTAAGAAACTCGGAACATAAGGTCACAATTTCAGGATTCGTAGGCGGGTCTTTTCTACCTTCGACCGTTAAATCAAATAACGTGTCGAGGTAAGAAAACTCCGCGGCTGTGGGGTCTGACCCCGGGTCGCGGAGTGCAGCCCGCCTTTGTTCGATAAACGGGACTAATGTTGCAATCTGTTGTTCTCTCACTTCCATAGCTCGTTTTCTTTGTTTCGAAAAAAGTGGTTTCAACAAAGGTAGATAATCATCTAATCTAGGATCGAGTGTTATCAAAACTGTCTTCATCATGTCATCAATTTCCTCGACTGTTTTCTCGTCCATTTCGACCCCGAAACACATGGACAAAAGTATACAAAAAACCGCAAATCTCGCATTTTTCAAGACCCAAACCGCACCATCATTAGCTTCAGCTTCAGATTTTAGCCTATCGACAAGCTTGTCCATAGCAGTCACTCTAACATCCTTAAAAGTTCTTAACTTAGTCGCGCTAAGCGCGTTCTGGACCATGTTCTTTCTCAAAGACCGCCAAACGGGCCCATACAGGGCCGCGTTTACAGTAAACTTATTACAGCTAAACACGCCCCGCGTGGGATTCTCCGCAGGGCGTGTAGCAAACACTTGACCCTTTTCTATCAAAGCTTCATGTACTAAATCCGCTTGTGACAATATAATCATGGTCCTAGTGCCCATTTTGAGCGTAATAATAGGACCATATATTGGCATCAACTCTCTAAAATATTGTAAAAAGGGCTTGCCCGAGCTGGCAACCTGAAACAAGTTGCCAACTATGGGCCAGCCTGGTGGGCCTGGAGGGAGTTTCAGGCTACGGTTAGGACGTGTTAACGAGACAATGGTTATCGTAACGATAACCGCGATTGCGGTGAAGATGAGTATAGGAAGATCCATTGATAGAATTTGGTTTAGAGTGTGAGATGTGTGATGAATGAAAGGATGAAGTTGTGAGGGTTTAATAAGGGGTGTGAAGAGTGCATGAAAATATAGGTGAGGGGTTGTGGGGTGATGTAATTTAAGACTATGGTTTTCCCAACTACATACAAATCTAGTGGCTTAAAGCTTGTTGTTTAGATATAAATTATAGATACTACAAGTCAAAATGATAATATTAATGACCATTATTGGTAAATTTGTAACATGATTGAACAAGTTCTTACTAAGTTAAGCTTGTTGTTTAAGACTATGGTTTTCCCAAAAATATAACTTGCAAAATTTCATATCCAAGTGTTTAATATAGCTTAAAAATAGGTAGTATGAAAATTTCTAAAAGAAATACTACTGTACTAGCTAGGGAGTGGTCAAAGTGTCATTTATGTGTTACATTCCAATAATATGACCATTATGCAACATAAATAGTAAGTTAATGTCATTGTTTGTCCAAATAAAGTTTGGTGTTTTTTAATAGGTGCATCCATAGCTATTTAAGATTGTGTACATTTGTTGTTGTATTATTTGTGTTCAATGTGTTTATGCATAGTCATGGGCAACTAGGGTGAGCCTTAAAGGGTATCGAGACACTCATTGATTTTTTTCTTGTATTGTTAACTTAAAAAAAATTAAGTTCTAATATAAATACACCCGATACTAAAAGGTTATATATGTTGTTCTGTTTGAGTTTTTGTAAATGCATCTAGTGACAGTCATCTGTAATTCACTATTTTTAACAATATATGCTTCATTTTAGTTTTTTTTGGTATATTTATTAGTTATGAAGATATTATTGTCCATATGAGCATGAGATGCAAGTAACCAAATATACAATTAAGTTTATTATTATTGTGCCTCTTGAATTCATTATTGATTTCATATGATTTTGACATTTTCATCCCAACCACACCAATTAATTCAAAATTTAATATGGAAAAAGTTATGCAAATGGTCCTTGATACATCAGAGATCAAATTAGAGACACCTAATACTAGATCGAGCCGTCACTACAACAATTTTTGGGTTTAGGGTCGAAATTTTCGACCCTAAATACAAAGGGTTTTCGACCCTAATATTTAGGGTCGAAAAATTCGACCCTAAGTGGTCGACCCTAAGTTTTGGACCCTAAATAACTAGGGTCGAAAATCCCTTTGCAATTTAGGGTCGAAAATTTGGGGCCCACCACTTTCCAAAAATCATTTTGACCAAAAATTAGGGTCGAATCCCTTTTTAATTTAGGGTCGAAATATTCGACCCTAAATTATATCCACGTGTATTTTTTTTTTTTTTGTGAAATTTTTTTTTTTTTTTTTTTTAATTTAATATCCACGTGTATATATTAAAAAGTTTATAAAAACGTTTTTTTTTTATTTAATAATTTAGGGTCGAAAATTTCTTTAAATTTAGGGTCGAAATTTTCGACCCTAAACATTTTATATTATTTTTTTTCCAGAATATTTCGTGCAGGAAGGGGTTAGGGTCGAAATTTAGGGTCGAATATTTCGACCCTAAAACTTAGGGTCGAAAATTTCGACCCTAACTATAATTTAGGGTCGAAATTTCGACCCTACCTATATGATTAGGGTCGAAATTTCGACCCTAAATAGTTTCTGGGCAAAAAAAAAAACTGCATTTTGCAGTTTTTTCCCAGATTTTTTTCCGGCATTTTTTCCGGAAAAAAATCTATATTTCAACAAATCCACAATATTACAAATCACTAAACAGTACAATACTACTAATTTACAATACGTTAAATAGCCAAAACGTTAGAATACATTTCACCAAATCCTTATTTCACAAATGTAACAAGTCTAAAATTATTACACATCACAATAAATCCATGTTTCACAATTTAACAAGTCTTAAGTTATTACACAAAATAAAAAGTCTAAAACCAACAACTCCTAATCTGAATAGTCCCCGTTGGCCTGATCATTATCACCCGAATCATCCCCCTCATCAGCATCCGAGTTAATTAGCTCATTATCGGACATGTTGTTGGCATTCTCAAGATCTCGAGCCAACTCGTCGACGGTCCGAGTATCATTTTGATGAGGATTTAGGCTGACGGTATAGTTGGGACTTTCCCGAGAGTTAGAACTCGAGGGGCCAGTGGTGTTGACAACGGGTCGATTACAGTTAGTGAAACTGTTATTTTGGGTAATTGGAGGTTGGAGTGGGTTGAGTGGAGCATTATATGGAAATCCGGGAGGGGGAGGAATACCACGGAACTGGGGCATAACAGGGACCTGAGACATACCAGGGAACTGAGGCATACCAGGGATCTGAGACATGCCAGGCATAGAAGCGAATTGGGGTGGCGGTATAAAAGGGTTAGGAGGTCCGGTATACCCTCGACCCACATGTGAAGTATAATGAGAAATCAAATGACTTAGGCGGGCGTTGTTTACCTCAGCATTTTGTTGCGCCATACTAGCATACATATGGGCCAAATTAGCCCGTTGCTGCGCCTCCTCGGTTTGCTTCCTCAGCAGCTCTTTTTCTTGCTCATGAATCCTAAGTACCTCCGAGAGTTGTTCTCGAGTCACTCCCTCACTATAAGAACTACTCCCGCATCCATATGAGGTACCACCACCCGGCAACTTCCTGCCCCTGCCGACGATATTTTGAGTGTTGCGGCTCGGATTTACTAGATCAATTATTTCTTGATCACTTTTGTACTGCTCAGCACCGCAAGAAATCGCTTCTTTTATGCACATCATTCTCGACTGTGAAAAAGAAAGAGAAAAAAAGAAGTTAAAAACAAATAAAAATATGTTATTAAAGCATGTATAAATTAAATTACTTACATATCTGTCTGCATTTTCCTCGGACATAGTGCCATTCTTGTTTGTGCGTGCCCTCTTCCAAGTTTGTATAAGGTCCTCGTCGGTCCCATGCTTGACTTTCTGTACAATATCAAATAAATTAATAACAAGATCTTTACCAAAAAAAATTAATAACAAAATATAAATAAACTATATAAAACTTTTAAATGATCACAAAAACTATAACGATTCTTACATATTCGTTCCTTCCTTGAGCGAATGATTTTTTCCCTTGATGTGTAGAAACTTTGTTTTTCGAGCGGTTAACTGCATTAATTTCACTTCTCCTCACTTGTTTCGGGTCGGACCAATACCGGCACAAATCACGCCACTCCCTTGCTGATCTGTTGGCCCATGTAGAACTCGATGGGGGCGGTACAAGCGCCGCTTCCTCGGCCGAATCATGGATAGAATAATAGTCATGCTTTAACAAGTTCCTATTTTTGCGCCAAAGTAGCCTCAACTTACAGTTAATTCCTGTTGTTATCCTTTCTCCCACCACATATGTTACCCCGCCATAAGTCACAGTATCATGACTATCCAACCAACCCGTCAGGTTGAAATAGGTCTACATGTAAACATATGCATTTAAATAAACAAACAATTTTCAACCAAAACAGTTAATAAGACTAGATGTAACGCAAACAATTAATACCTCAAGTGTAGGAAAGATATGGGCTTTGAGGTGCAATGGTATCTGTTCCCACTCGCAAGTAAGTGGAAGTGGTCGGACTGTTTCCCCCATCAGAGAGGTCAACATCGCAGCATTATTGCCTAACGGATGGAAGCTATTAAGATCATAAACATCAAATGAAACTGGCAAAGGTCCTCCATGCGCCCTATGCTTCCTCCTTAGGCTCGTATTAACCGTAACCATATGTGGTATCGGTTCACCTGCAAAGATTAGTTATTGAAGTTATTGATTCGTGAAAATTCAAACACACTTAATTAACAATAAGAGTTGACATAAAATAAAAATAAATCACAATTTCTTACTTTCGCAATTGCCGGGTACGGACTTTGTAGGTCGTCTAGGTGGAGTACCATCACCATCCCCACCGTGTGATCTACCACCTACACACGCCATCTGTAATATAACAAGTACATGAACACACAATTTCGTGGACCGGTTAATGCTAATACACAAATTCATAAAAATTTACACATTTAAACATATAAGAACAATTTCATTAAAAAAAATTACACATCTAAAGATTAAATCATTGTTTCATTCAAATTACAACTTAAGATCAATTATCACAATCTGAATCATCGCTAGATAAAACTTCTTCAACAACATTATTAGGGTTCACTTCATCATCATCAGACATTTGAACATCATCATCATCAAGGGCATGTGCAACGTCATCATCTTCATTATTGATTAGATCATCATCGTCTTCATTAACCTGTGTGGCGGACACTTCTGCCGATTCGTCATTCAAACTCAAATTTGTATCCTCCAAACAAGTCAAACCAACATTCAGCGTAAAATTTGATGAACTGCTACCATGTATAACATCTTGATCGGGCTCTTCAACATCGCCATGATAAACATGTTCGACCACCTTCCAACCCTTTGGTTTTCTAGCAAGGTCTTCAAGGTAAAATACTTGTGATACTTGTGTCGCAAGAATGTATTGGTTATTTTTGTGAAATTCCTTATTAGTCAAAATATGATGTATGCCCTGCTCAATGTAAGAACGTCTATTGCGTTTCGTACAATTTGGGGGATCGTATTACATGATATGAGCCAATAGGGGATCGTATTACATGATATGAGCCAATAGGGGATCGTATTACATGATATGAGCCAATAGGGGATCGTATTGCATGATATGAGCCAATAGGGGATCGTATTACATGATATGAGCCAATAGGGGATCGTATTACATGATATGAGCCAATAGGGGATCGTATTACATGATATGAGCCAATAGGGGATCGTATTACATGATATGAGCCAATAGGGGATCGTATTGATATGAGCCAATAGGGGATCGTATTACATGATATGAGCCAATAGGGGATCGTATTACATGATATGAGCCAATAGGGGATCGTATTACATGATATGAGCCAATAGGGGATCGTATTACATGATATGAGCCAATAGGGGATCGTATTGCATGATATGAGCCAATAGGGGATCGTATTACATGATATGAGCCAATAGGGGATCGTATTACATGATATGAGCCAATAGGGGATCGTATTACATGATATGAGCCAACGTGGTATCGTATTACATGATATGAGTCAATAGGGTATCGTATTACATGATATGAGCCAATATGGGATCGTATTACATGATATGAGTCAATAGGGTATCGTATTACATGATATGAGCCAATAGGGGATCGTATTACATGATATGAGCCAATAGGGTATCGTATTGCATGATATGAGCCAATAGGGGATCGTATTGCATGATATGAGCCAATAGGGGATCGTATTACATGATATGAGCCAATAGGGGATCGTATTGCATGATATGAGCCAATAGGGGATCGTATTACATGATATGAGCCAATAGGGGATCGTATTACATGATATGAGCCAATAGGGGATCGTATTACATGATATGAGCCAATAGGGGATCGTATTACATGATATGAGCCAATAGGGGATCGTATTACATGATATGAGCCAATAGGGGATCGTATTACATGATATGAGCCAATAGGGGATCGTATTACATGATATGAGCCAATAGGGGATCGTATTACATGATATGAGCCAATAGGGGATCGTATTACATGATATGAGCCAATAGGGGATCGTATTGCATGATATGAGCCAATAGGGGATCGTATTACATGATATGAGCCAATAGGGGATCGTATTACATGATATGAGCCAATAGGGGATCGTATTACATGATATGAGTTCTTATCATCACAACCACCAGCATGGGAGGGAAAACATTGGAGGGAGTCAATTGGAGGGAAAACTTTGGAGGGAAAACATTGGAGGGAAAACTTTGGAGGGAAAACATTGGAGGGAAAATGTTAACAATTTTCCTCACTTTTTTAGCATAAAAGAGAACCACACACACTCCTTATCATCACAACCACCAGCAGATCACACACACTTATCATCATAAACAAATTGTTATTATGTACATGTTGAAGCATGAAGCTTTTCCGTGCAAGTGTGGACGTGGAGATGTAGTTCTTCGAGAATCGTGGACAACTGAAAACTTTGGTAGACTGTACTATGCTTGTCCACGTTCACGGGTTCAACCTCCAGTTTCGTATGGATGCAAATTTTTTTTATGGAAAGACGAACGCGTACAACTACTAATCAATTCTCTTGGAGGTTCAATGAGCTTTTCTCCTCCAAGCTCTTCTTCAAGACCTTCAACGAGCTTTTCTCCTCCAAGCTCTTCTCCCAGACCTTCAACGATTCCAGTTTCTTCTCCAAGCTCTTCAGCGTGTGCAAACTGTGTGCGCTTGAATGGAATGATAATGGTCCTTGAGCGTACGATAGAGTTGTACCGCCACTCCGATAGGCACACAATGGATTCAGCTGCACTACTTCATGACCTTTACGATGACATGGGGAACCTTAGTTTGAACTAGTTTGTGATGTGTTTTTTTCCGTGTTTACGAGTCTAATATCGTAGTAATATCCATGTTTAATTAAGCGCGTGTTTAAGTGTCCGTGACGAATAAAATTATGTTTAGGAGTGTTTGTCTGTAAGTCTCTCATGTGATATTACAAAAGGTTTTATGTAATATTTGGAATAAAGTAGTGTTTGGTTCTATGAGTAATTAGTATTCTAGCTTGAATCATTGTGAGAGTTTAGTTTGTTTGAGTCACACCGATCCTTACACTTTCTATAAGTAAAGGAGCCTTTTTTATTCATACAAACATACAAGTACATTTCAAACACAAAAACCATCTAAATATATACATATATTAATATTTTAAAACCATTAACACTTAAAAAAAAAAATTAATAATTTAGGGTCGAAATTTCGACCCTAAATATAAACCGCGAATATTTAAAATTTTTCGTGAAAAATTTTCGTGTGAAATTTTAAATTTTTGCGTGAAAAATTTTTAAAATTTTAAATTTAGGGTCGAAAATTCGACCCTAAAGTTTTAAATATTAAAAATAAATTTTTTTTAAAATTATTTTTAGTTATTATAAATATAATATATAATACATAAATTAAAATTATTTTAAATTTTATATTTAGGGTCGAAATTTCGACCCTAAATTAATAAAATTAAAATTTAATTCTTTTAAAATAGTTTTTAATTATTAAAAATAATTTATATAAAAAATAAATTAATTTTTTTTAAAACTTTTAATTTAGGGTCGAAATTTCGACCCTAAATTTTTTGGGTCCCACCTGCTTTTTGACCAGCCTTTTTGGGCTCTTTTGGGTTGAAAATGTGTGGGCCCCACCTCAATTTAGGGTCGAAAATTTCGACCCTAATTTTAGTCCGACCCTAAACAATGATTTTGTTGTAGTGCGTTAACTTAAATGCAAACGGTAGAAAACTTTACATGTGCATTTGATATCGACTATACAATATTAATCGCAATGATCTTCATTAGGCTCAGTACCATATCTCTAGTTGCATATGTATTTTTGGCAACATTTTGTTCTAACCATTGATTATATAAGCCAAGTATATTTGTCTGGATGAAAAAGTTGCCGCGATTATATGATTAACGACTATTACCCGGAAGATGATACGTCGTCGAGTTTCAGCTAGTCGAGTATACTTTGGATACACGCATGAGTAGAACTAGTAAGAATGTAAGAAACAAAGTGTAAATTAGGTTTAAATGATTCAAGACTTACCAAATGTGTTTTTGTTTGTGTAAATTAGGGTGAAATGTGTACACTGTATTTGATATTTGAGATAATAAAGACTATGGGGACGTGAATAAATATATGGGTGAAAGACGAATGCATGGGCGAGAAAAACGGTTGGGGCAGGGGAAGAAATTAAACCAGAAAGCTTCATTAAATAAAAAACAGCATGGAAGTTACAGAAGGCTCCAAATACAATGTTCTGATAATGTCAAATTCCAAAACTAGGGTTCACCTTAAATTTACTCAAGTCAAACATATATTTTCTTTTGTTTTAAGATTTTGTAAGGAGTAGACATATTTGATCATATTTTAAACTAAGCAGGACCAAACCGGGGGTTCTCCGGATCATAGACAGACTTTCATGGAGATCGGGGGATCAGGGGCTTAGGCTTTCTCAAAATTCGATGTTATGTTGTAATTATATTAAAACTTAAGAGTATATTTAAGAACTTTTGTATTTGGCCTTTCAAAGAAATATTGATTGGCCTTCTCAAATATAATTGTGCAGTACTAGATAATGTTTTCAGACCCGGGTTGACCCGGCCGAGTCAACCGGTTGAACTGGTTCCGGCCAAAAAAAGGGTCAAATTGACCCGGGTTTCATATTTTCGAAACCCGGCTTGACCCGACGGGTTTGGGGTGACCCGAGTCAACCCGGTTCTCAAGACCCAGTCGGGTTTCGAATTCTTCGGTTTTTTTTGAATTTTTTTTGAATTTTTCGTATTTGCGACAAAATTTTATTTTTACATATTATATTGGTTGGTAAACCACTTACATTTTCAATATAAATAAGTTTTTATGGTTTTTATAAGTATAATTTTGTTAATTATTAAAAATATAATTTTTTTTTTAAAAACCGGGTTGACCCAGATTGACCTGGGTCGACCCGGACCTGGTGACTCGACCGGGTCGATCTAAGACCCGGGTTTTAAAACATTGGTACTAGATAGTTTTGAAGTTTCAGTAGTTTCAAAGTGTTGGTCCTCTCACTAAAATTGTTCAAGTTCCGTGACTTCCGTCTATGCTCCGGATGTTTGGGAACCTCATAAATTTTATTAAAACTTATGTTAAATGCATTTGGTTTATCAAAATGTTTAGTGTTATGGTTTAAAATTTTATGTGTATCTGGTGATATTTAGTTCTGGTTCCGTTCGTAAACTCAAGGTTTGTATTTCAATGCTATGGCACGTTGTGTGAGAAGCTTCAAATCGAATGATTACGAGCTCGAATTCTGCTTAACACGCGTGAGATAATTTGTTATGAGAGTAATCGTACTATATTGTATTAAGTACTACATACTTGAGTACTACTGTATAAGATAACATGTTCATTTATATCAGTTTGTTGTTATCAAAACATTTGAGGTAGTTACGATTCACTTTGTTGTAGGAGAGTAAATTCAACCTTATCAAAGTTCATGTTTTGTTACAACATGTATGTACTTGTTGTAGTAATAATATTCAGCGGCAGTAGAGGTGGTTCGTTGAGAATATGCAGACGGTGCACCTGTACGTACAGCATCCATTTAATACCAATGTTATGTTATTGGGCCATGCATAATGTTGTGCATCTACTGCACCATATATCTCTTTTTCTACAAAAAGTTCGTAGTCATAGTTATAAATAGCTCGCTATATCCTGTTTTAAGGCGCGCTAAAACTTAAGGCGTGACCTCCACGCTACGTAATAGGTTAAGGCACACTACGACACGAGGTCCGATGATTTTTTGAATTTAACTCCAAAAAATGAATATTGTCACATATAACTAGAGTTTTCTAGCTTTAATTATTATGTACAACACTTATTATGAACTTAGTATAAATACAATATTGAAATATGATAAAACAAATAAATATTTTATATGTTGTGCCGCCATAAGCCACGCTATAGAAACGATAAAGCTTCGCTTTAGCCGCTAAAGCGTGTAGCTTGGACATGCCGTTACGCCAAGCCTTACGCTATTTATAACCATGACTGTAGTAGATATATATACATCAAGGGGTTCTAGACTTAGGGATGCAAGGAAATTCGATAAAATTTTATCGTGTAATGTATATATATATTTAAAATATTTATTTTTTCAAAATGAATCCGGTTTTAAAATTATGTACTACATAAATAATCGTATTAAAACTTTTATGCACTTAATAACTTTATACTCTAACTCCGCCTCTATTATAACCTTTTGTCACATATGCACACAAAGATATACATAGTATGTGTCTGCTTTTATATATGTGAATAACAAAAGAGGAGGAAGTTAGAAAAACGACCTCTAAATACAAATTTCAGTTACATAGGACATCCCGGTTTAGGATTCCGTGATTTTAAAGACGACGGTATGCCTCTATTGATCGTTTGTGTATGTATGTGCTAGGGCCGTTTCGTTGTTTTTGAGAGCTCTACGCAATAACAATAAAGAAGCCCTTTTACTCGCGTTAAATAAAAAGAGATTGTATGTTAAATTAAATTATATAAATCATACATGTTTAATATTATACGTGTTTATATACAAAATTAATGAAAATATGTCATTTTTAAAGTGAAAGTTCACTGCACATCACATGTTACACACCCTTTCAAGTCCTATCAAGAGAAACACATATCTAAAAGTGGACACTAGGGTGACACTGAACGCCCGCAAAGTAAATGGATGAATAATGAATACGCATATGGATATTGATATTTATTAAATTAGACATGGACGACGATTTGTCATTCATGGATGATTCTTTTACCACCCGAAACTTTTAGGGGTTGTTTGGTTTGATGTATTTAGGGGGTTTTGAAGGGGTTTCATATTAAAATACAGTTCTAATCATGTTTGGATACTCTTTTTCTTTGTTTTTAAAATACTGAAAAAACCCACATTAATAGGGTTAAAAAAACGTGAGCTGGGGAGTGAGTTACAAATACAAAGGTTGAAAAAGTCAAATTAGTCATATATACCCCCTTTATTCATCTTTTCTTCTTTTTCAGTAGTTCATCATCTTATTATCCCATTATCTTCTTCGATCATCAATAATAATTCACCAATAATCTTTTTCAATCTTCAATCTTCAAATTAGTCATATAAACATGTTTTCATTAAAATGCACTAATAACAACTTTTGTAGATCTTGTGGTCTTCCTTGTCAATTACCGTAAGCTTTTTTTTTAAATTTTTTTTTACATCTTATGGTTTGTTGGAGGAAGAAGACGTGATGTTTTTTATTTTAGTTTTGTCCTCTTGATTTTATTAATTTTAAGTTATACTCGATGCAAGTATTTTTGGGATGATTTTGTTTTTGATGATTTTTATTTTTAATTATATCTATGCCAATGATTTAGAGATACATGCTTTGTATTGTTTTTGGTTAAGAAAAAATTTCATGTTTTGTCCCTATCGTTTACAAAGAAAATCAAGTTTGGTCCCTATTTCAAATTAAGTCTACAGATCGTCCATATCGTTTACCTTTACGATCATAAATCGTCCCTATCTTGGATGGGGGTTAGTTTTGGCTGTTAACTTTTGGAAATAAAGGGATATTTTTGTCTTTTCATTTTCATTAAATACAAACTTAATACAAATCATATTATTTCTTTTTTTCTTTTTAATGTTTTTCTTTTCTTTCTTATCTCTCTCTCTCTCTCTCTCTCTCTCTCTCTCTCTCTCTCAAATCCATCAAAACCCATCTCTCTCTATCTCTCCCAAATCAAAACCCAGATCCAACCAAAGTGACTCCAAAAATCCACCCACAGCGAAATGAGCTAGTATTTCCATTTGGGGATCCCATTTTACAATTAAACCTCTTCCTTTCGTTTTCTCTATGAACCCATCTGGCACAAACTCGAGCCATTCGTTTCCAATCTTCAATAGGCGTGTTACAACCACTAAAAAAATTCTTCATAGTTTCTTAACCAAATTTATCATCTTCATAGTTTCTTAACCAAATTTATCATCTTCATAGTTTCTTAACCATCGACCACCTACGTACTCAAATCTGATGGCAGCACCCCCGTTGCAATCACCACCAAAGTAACACGGCAGCAACATAAATCACCATCGCAACAACATCCCGTCTCCATTATCACCACAACAAGACAATCACCATCGCAACAACACCCCCTTCTCCATCACCACCACATCAAGACAATCACCATCGCAACAACATCCCCGTCTCCATCACCACCACAGCAACACAATCACCATCGCAACAACACCCCCATCTCCATCACCACCACATCAACACAATCACCATCGCAACAACACCCCCGTCTCCATCACCATCACAACAAAACAATCACCATCGCAACAGCACCCCGTCTCCATCACCACCACAGCAGAGTAATCACTATCACAACAACACCCCCGTCTCCATTACCACCGTGACAACACGAAAAGAAAAAAAGCAAAATTACCAGATTTGTTGATATGGGTGAGAGCATAGCAGATCACGGTTAGGTTGGGCGTTTAATTTGTGTAACCTTTTGATTTAATAATGATATTTATGAAACATAAATCAGTACTTGTGAAACTAAATAAATTAATTGAATCTATTTATGTGGCCACACCAAACGAATTCATCATCTTTTTCAATTTGATTTTTGGAAATTTACAGATTTGATGTTTTCTATGATTTTTGAATAGAAATCGATATGGGTTTATGTTGAGATGAGGGAATTTGGAGATACTGAGAGTCTGAAAAAAAAAACAAGATCCATGAATTGAAGATGATCGAATGATTTGCATAGGATCCCGTTTTTTTTGTTATGATGATGGATCGAGATATGTTTATTTAAGTTAAACATGGGTTTAGGATTGATTGTCGATCTTGGTGAATCTTTTGTGTGTAGATTTGTGATATCGAGAGTATGAGATGAGTTCGTGACAATGATGTATTTAGAAGAGAGAAAGAGAGAGAAGAATGAAAAAAAATAAACAAAAAAGAAAGAAAGTGAGTGTCTTTGTACTAGGGAGAATTTAACATAAATGAAAAGATGAAATTGCCCCTCCAATGAATAAACTTAACAGTTAAAACTAACCTCCATCTAAGATAGGGACGATTTATGATCGTAAATATAAACTATAGGGACGATCTGTGGACTTAACTTGAAATAGGGACCAAACTTGATTTTCTGTGTAAACGATAGGGACCAAACATGGAATTTTTTCTTTGGTTAATTTATGTTCACTGATTTATCAGTGGGCTACATGGGTAATTTTGAGCAAGTTCTATGGTGTTTGTTCTCCTAAACATGGGCTTGTTTGGTTGATTTTTTGATTAAGTCATGTTAATTAAACATATGACTTATTGCATACAGCCTCAGTTTTATTACATAATATTTTCAAACATTTTACCTAATCAAGTTACAAACAAATAAATTTTTTATGACTTAATAAATTCAATTTTTTTCATATTAAGTCATTTAAGTTATTATCAAACATCACTTTATTTTGATAAGAAAGATAATAGGACAATATTGTCATTTACTAACTCACACTACAAATTTTTGTACAACATTTTCCCCAACCAAACATGAAAATGTAATTGAAAAATAGAGGTTTGAAAACTTGCAGGGCTATTTGGTTCATCAGTTGAAAAACCAATGGTTTAAAACTTTGTAGTATTTTTAACATGGGAAAAATTAAAAACTAAGTAATTGCAATCCTTTTGTGTGTTTGGTTGCATAACTTCTGTTGACATATTGAGTTGAAAATGATAAAATTACTCTCATGTATTTCAATACTTCATCTTCAAGATCTAATATATTTTAGCTTTACAACAAAAATATGAAAGATAATGATAATAAATGAGTGGGGTTTAACAGTTTGTTTGTAATCCAACATCTGTAAAAACGATAAATGATTATAGCTTTATATGAATTGAAACTTGAAATCAAACAAATTGTAAAAACGAAAAATGATTATTTCTTGTAAACCAATTTTCGGATCTGTGGTAACGAATAATATTCATTAGCAAACCAACTTTCAGATCAGTGAAAACCCAATAGTATATTGACGAAAAAAAATTAAAACTTACCAAAATATAAAAAAACTAGTGAAGATAGAAAGATATGTGAAGAATGGAAAATAAATTGAAAGTAGATGTATGAATCTCAAGGTTAATCAAAGAAAAATGATGTTGATAAATAAAAAATACATGAAGATATGATGGAGAAATGTACATATGGAGAGGGGAAACAAAGAGGAAGAGAAGGACATTTTTAAACAAGGAGGAAGAGAAAGACATTTTTGCCTCATCTTACCTTTTAACTTCCGTGTTTTAAAAGCTTCCATTTAGAAGTGGCATAAAAAAACACCATATTTGATGTATTATAATATCAAACCCATCATCTTATTTGTCAACCAAACGCAGCATTTGACTGAGTTTCAATGTCAAACCCAACAAAAACCGTTGAATATTGTCCAACCAAACAGCCCCGCATAGTTATTAAAACGCCATGTTTTGAAATACATGGTTTGTAAATTTTTGAACCAAACATCACCTTAGGGTTGGGATTAAGCAAATGCGGTGTAAGTTTGCAAAGCCGGTTAATCGTCGTTTAATCGTTATAAGACCATCAACTTTGCCGATTGATGTAAAAGACGATTAATGACAATCAACTGTGGTTAATAACGGTCAAAAGAGCTCAAACTTGCCGAAAACTTGCAAATATTGCCAAAAATATCCAAAACTTATTAAAAACTTGTGTTTATCACTTATAGAAACTATTTATATGCATGATAAGATGATTTTTATGAATAATATTGCCGAAATACTTAAAACTCGTTAGAAATACACAAAATTTAGTAAAAATGCCTATCCGACTAATTACAGATTAATCTTGCCTAAACAATTACAAATTATAAGGTGATCGACCGGAGGACTAACGATTCACGATTTTTGCAACTTTGAACATATGATTGTTATTACAATGCTACTAATGATTATCATGATCAGATTAAAATCACTAAAACTATGGAAACGATCTCTAAAATGCAAGTGCATAAGTAACACTAAAATGTGATTGATTGAAAAAGTCTGTTACATCAAATTATTAGAAAAAGAAATAACCCACCCATAACCTTTTTACCACATCTTAAAAGTTATTAGTGAACGGTCTGAATTTAAACATGTGCAAGATGATCGATCACACATGCCTTCTAGATTTATAAAGTAGATATCCCTCCTAGATTTATAAAGTAGATTTATAAAGTAGTCCTATTTTTTTTTAAATTTATTTAAAACTTAAGATATTCTAATTTAATTAAAAGTAAGAGGAAAATTTTAATTTTGTAATTTTTTTTTCAAACTAATAATTTATAAGAATTTCAAAAATGACAAGTTTTACCCAATATTTGAGAAAAATTATCAGATACCAATTACATTTTATATCACTCAATATATTACGGATCGTCAAAAAAAGATTTAAAAAGTGGTCCATATTTGTTAATGTGATAAATGTTTAGATCAACTGCTTTAATTTTATTTGAATAGTCTCGCTAAAACTACTTTTGCATATCTTATTTTGCATAGACATAAAATTATTATGTTTGAGGCCTACATTGTAAATTTCAGCACATTGTAACTCTCTGCACAGGGCCCTCAAAAGTAGATGGCCTGTAGCGAACCCTTTTGTTATAGATTACAATTTTGTCAATAAACAAATTTGGTAGTCTAAACATTTGAAAAATGACCAAAACCCGTTTACTTTAGTTTAAAAATTAATTAGCAAAATCGACTCTTGGTTTTTTTTTTTAATCTTTTTGATTATAAATATAGCTACCACCAATTAAAGCTGGATTCAGCACTTACATCTTTTATAATGGCTAATCATTTACACACTTCATAAATTTATTTAGACATTTTAAACTATGCATTAAACAGTTATACTATAGCTTTAACACACTATACATTAAAGTGTCTTAATAAAAAATTTAAATATATTAATCAACTCCCTTTTATAATTAGTTTCTTAAAACTCATAAATTTTGGTCTTTAATTTAAAGAAAAGGTTACAATACATCACTAGCCAATTGAAACCCAATTTGGAGTCCATCTAAACAAGCGCACTTTATGTTATTCTTTTTTGACATTTGTAAATCGTATTCCAACGTTGCTAAGAAGGTAAGTCATACAAAATGACAATTCTGATTTCTGACGATAAATTAGTTTTTTTGCCATTTGTAAATTGTATTTCATTGTCCGGATAATACGTGAATAAACCAATAATCGAAATCCAAACAAATTATAAACAATCAACCGAACTTATTCACAGAACGAATTTGCTAAATTGAACCAAGGTGAATTAAATATACGATTTTCAGTTTGGATATAATTTTGCAATATGAGAACCGAAGAACCGAAAACCAAATTCAAATAAATATGTGTATATTTTTTTATATTTATATATTAAAAAGATCAATTAAGACTCTTTTTAAATATAAGTACAAGATTTTTTAGACTTGAAACTCTTTTTTATGCCAAAAATATATGTAATTAAGTTAAGAAATAATTACATATATGCAATTCGAGTATTCAGGTCGTTTCGGTTATTTGGTTTGATTTTCGTTTCGGTTTGGTACAATTTGAATTCAGCTTTTGCTTTATCCAAAAGAAAAATGACCAAACTAATCAAATCGATTAATTCGAAGAGCTAGAGCCCAACTTGAAGCCCATATTTATTAAAAAAAAAGGGTAAATAAAATAAAAAGATATACATCTTAAGTCAAAACTTAATTAAGGTACTCAATTTTTTTTTTCAATTTAAGGTATCGATCTTTTTTCTTGTTGCAACGTTGGACAATTAACAAATTTAAAGGTTATATATTAACGATCGTTTATTTATTATTGTATCGTTAGTCCTTTATATTAATGGCAATTTATAATAAACTCAAAATTCATTTTTATAGTTTTAGACCATTTTCTACCTTTTTCGTCTGACTTTTACCGTTTCCTTTGATTTTTTTATTGTTTTGGTCCATTTTTACAACATCCTTCGTTCTTTTACCGTATTCGACCGTTCCGTCCATTTTTTTACGATTTCGAGACCTTCTGGCCGCTTGTGTCTGTTGGAAATTCACTTTATGTGACGACATTTAAAAATTCTCATTAGTTATCATAGTCACACACGCTTAAACTAGACTAGGAAACAATGTATAGTTAAGTGCGGTGTGTGACTATATATACCCCTCCAAGGCTTCCAATGAGGGGTGTTGCTTGTGTTTTCATTTTGTTTAATACACTTTTCTTATCTTTTCACACACAACCTTTTCTCTCTACTTCATCCATGGCTTCCACCACCATCTACCACCCTAATAGACCACCGGATCTAGTAAAAGCAAACCCACAATTGGCATAAGAGCCTCGGTTCATTCCTTGGATCGTCATGTTTTTTTTGTCATTGATTTTGGTGGTCAATTTTTTTTTCTGCTCCGAATCTAATATGATTTGTTGTGTCACAGTATTCTGATAAGTTTATCATTTGTCATATCACAGTATTCTGGTCATGCTACTATTTTGTCTATTTTGTCACGGTATCATAAGTCCAAGTAATGTCCATGGTTTCTATGTTTTCTGGTCAAAAGTCAATCAAGCCTGAAAAGTCATCTGTCCATGGTGTCCACGTTTTCGAGGTCTGCATTTACTAGATCTTGAATTTTTAAGATCTGGTTTATACATGTTTTACTGTTTTTTCTTGTATTTTCTTGAAGATAAAGATTGTAACCCAGAAAAACTAAGATCCAGAAAAAAAAACGGCAAAAGTACATTCGGATATGGTCTGAGCTTCTTGTTTCGATCGCATTGACTGCGATGGGGTTTTTTTGACACATTCTGATGGGTTGGACTTTATCTATTGCGATGGGACTCATTCCGATGGGTCACATTGCGATGGGTGGGTTGATTCATCGCAATGGTGTATATGACGTCATGCTGCTGTTTTTTTTCTAACATTCCGATGGAACAGAAATGAATGCGATGGCTTTATTATTTAATATTGCGATACAGTGTAAACATTGCGATGATTTTTTTTCTTTAAAGAAATCATTGTGACAAGTTTAACAAATACAACATGACTTGTTTAAAATGGCCCGTGACCAATAACTGCTACGACATTTGACCACGACTGAACCATATCAAAACCTTATTACTCCACAATAAAACCAACACCATATCTATTCCTATTTCCCATCGTCTCCTATCTCCAATCTAGACTCAAACCAAGAACAACTTAAGAATTAATCATGATCTCAGACTATTCGTTTTGCATGTGTAGATCATTTAAGATCTAACACGAAAACGAACTTATCATCATCGATTTATATATCGAAGGAAATCCCTCTTTTAATATTCGAATGAAAAGAATGGATTATAACAATTTTGTTAAATCCAATCTTTTATTCGTTGACACACAAATCAACATGCAATCTTATATAAACCTACCTGAGACACTTTTTCGGATCTTGACTTTGCGGATCTGTTAAGCTTCGCGTCTACAGATCGGTCGTGATTGATTTGTGACCCGATTGGATAGTCATAAGGTGGGATATAACTTGATATGTGGACGGATAGATATGATATTGGGTGTGGGATTTATAAGATAGATGGGATTGATGATGCGCTTTTTGGTTAATGAGATGGAAGACAGATGATTTATGATATGAGTTTTTGAGATGGAGGCAGAGAGAGATTGGGATTAGTTGTGAAGAAAACGGCTGGTGTTTTACTAGTGATTAGGTTACCATAAAATTACGGTAAGCTTATGTTTATATTCTACTCGTAATGATCCTAAGATTTCTTGTTGGTATGCATAATCGTTTAATGGGCTCTCTTGTTGATTTTAGTATGGGCCATGTGACAAATGAAGTTACAATTTGACGTAAGGACAAATGATTATATAATATAACCATGAAGTTGCAAATGTCCTATTCGGTTTATGTGATTATGTTTCACAAATTGGTCTAGACATATTTCATAGTTTTGTGACGTAATGATATTATTGTGATGGTTGGTTACTTGGTTATATTCGGGTTTTGCAATAACAAAGTGATAAGACAAAGTGACGAGACAAAAAGACGTGACAACGTGACATAACTTATTTGACGAGACCAAGCAAAAAAGTGCTATATTTTTAGTGACTACGGATTCTTGATCGGGTATTATTATAATTTGAAGTTGGAGACGAATTTAGCAAAGGCGTGGCCTTATTTTATCTATGAATGATAACTTGCTCGTGCTTAATCTTAGAATGAAGACTTGTTTATCTGGTTTCCGGGTTCGGGGTGGTTGGTTGATGACTCGGATAACTATCACTTAAAGGGGTTACATTGTTGTACTCAGTGTCACGCGCTTATCGATGTGGATAATTTCAAGAGGTGTTGTGCTTATATACTTCTTCAGTGATGTATTAGGTACTTAGAGATTTTTCCACCGTTCCTCATTCAACAATTGTGCAAGATTAAGTCACAATATCAAGGGATTCTTATTCAGTTTCATGTTTGGTATATCCGTTTCATTCTATCAGTGGTCACTTCAAATTGCCTACAAGGGGGTTGGTAAAGATGGCCATGGAGAGTTTATGAGTAGAGTATCTCGATCATCAGCTGATTCTCACAAAATATATAATTCTGCTTATTTATTATTCTCACGAGATTTTAGGTATATGTGCGTACGATTTATTGCTGGTTCTGAATTTCGAAACCATCAAGGGGGAAGAAGAAGACACATTAAACGCACAACGAGTACACGTGATGAACTTCATACCTTCTTTTGATTTGAAGACATTCCGGGAAGACATTTGTCATAACCGCCGAGAAAATCAATGTTTTAACTCGTGGCGTTATCAATCTCTAAACGGTACACTACTGATTCAATGTTTAATTGTTTTGTTGTTGCAATTGTTCATCATCATTGTCCTATATGGAGAGATATGCACTTCCAGGACTTAATTGACTCTGGTGCATCTCCGGAAGAAGATATGTGCATTTCTGGGACTTAATTGACTCTGGTGTTATGATGTCAACTTCATGAATGGGATAAAGTATCTACTTCAGTATTTGAGCTTCATACTTGGGATTGGTTTATTTTCTTCAACTATGTGGGGGAAGAAATGTCTTGATTCTTTCTAGTATGCATAACTTGAACTCTCAGGGGGAAGAAAAATTCAAATGAATTATTCAAACGTGAGAAGAAAAGTTGTTGATCTACTTGGTGTGCCCCAAACTTTCAATCCCTCATAGCAACATTATCATGTTATATGATGGGGTTTGCTTTTTAAATTCCGCTGTGCGCTTAATCATTCTAAGCTTTATTGAAAGCTTTGAAGTTGCTTACGAGGATTGTCGGTTTAGGGGAAGCTAGTTAAAAGCTTCTACATCAAGTTTATGTGGCATGAATTAGGGGGAAGTTAATTCAGAAGCTTCTCCTTAACCAGAAGTATATGGATTACTTAGCTCGTGCCGTTACAGTATTTCTACTACAAGTTACTTTAAAGATGAGTCGTTTTGAAGTGAAGACTTAAAGTCAAAGACCTCAGAAGACTTCATCAGCATTGGACGCTTCATGGAAGCTTTTGTTCTTAATCATTATGTACTTGTAAGGAAGAATATTGTAAGGAATTCTACACGTCGTCCCATGGGGGAAGATTGATGGAAATTCACTTTATGTGACGACATTTAAGAATTCCCATTAGTTATCATAGTCACACACGCTTAGACTAGACTAGGAAACAATGTATAGTTAAGTGCGGTGTGTGACTATATATACCCCTCCAAGGCTTCCAAGGAGGGGTGTTGCTTGTGTTTTCATTTTGTTTAATACACTTTTCTTATCTTTTCACACACAACCTTTTCTCTTTACTTCATCCATGGCTTCCACCACCATCTACCACCCTACTAGACCACCGGATCTAGTAAAAGCAAACCGAAAATTCATTGTAGGTCTACGGTTTCTTAGGATTTATCATGTTATGGTTTATCTATTGAGATGGATGGGAAATGAAGAACTTAGAGAGAGAAAGGTAGAGAGAGAAATGAGATAAAGAGAGGAATGGTTGATTAAGTGAAAGTGTGTGTAAACACAAATGACCAACCCCTCCTAACATGCTAGGAGGGGGTATATATAGCCCACCCTACATGTGGGCTATATGGACTATATGTATACTTAATGGATCACGAGCCCAATATCATTGAAGTGACCGATCCTTTCTAAATACATAAAAACGTATTTCCAACAATCTCCCCCAAAGGGAGGTCACTCCAAGTTACAATGTCCTAAATAGTCTATAGCTCGTGATCTATGCTAATAATGATGTGACCGATACTTTTCTTGGAAAACGTATTTCCAACACGACCAAGTGCACTTATAATAAACTATATAATGCTACAAATAATGTTGGTGCATTTAACACAAATCTAACAAAAAAAATTAACATATTTAACACTACACAAAAAACCCATGGGTGTCCCGGGACCCCGGGACTCACCCTGATTCCGTCCCTGGTTGTATCACATAAGAGCCTAAGTTACACAAAATGGCAATTCTGACGATAAATAAGCATAGCATGGTATATAACTATATATACAACTTTATAATAGTATAAGATTCCACAGGTTAGCATCGTAATAAAATATAGGGCAAGTAATTGATCAGGTAATATGTAAGTATGTTATATGCATCTGTAAATTTTGTATGATTTGATTATGTTAGTGCATTATATAGGCTGTTTTTGTTCTTTGTATGTAGTTTGTGTTTTTTACAAGTAGTTGTTTAAGTGTTTGGTTTATTCAGTTTTAGAATTATTTTTTTTCTATTGTTACTTTGAATCATGAATAAATATTTAGTGATATTATGGCTAGATTAGTTTTCATGATACTACTTATGCGTAGTTGAATTTTTTTATTACTGTATATGGATATAACTTGCTTGAATCATGGAATTTGTTTATTTTTAGTGGTGGTTCAGATTTGGATTATGAATATGTTTAGTGTTGTTGAAATACTTTTTATTGTTTATTATGTAACAGAAATCGATGAAGAAATTTCCAGATCGACCTCCCATTATGAAGGAAGGAATTCCTTCGCTAAACAATAGATCATTGACTTTTGAGCAGATGAAGGGATTTCCAGATCCTCACATTATGATGACGGAAGCAATTCGTGCGCTAAACAATGGATCAATGAATTTTGAGCAACTCCGAGCTTTGTTTAATTTTGACTTGTCGGCTTTTAAAGAATTGCTAGTGAAACATAACATCTTTGTGTGGAATGAGGTTAACGGACCAGTAAGGATTCATGGGGGTGATTATTCAATAACGATTGTTATTAAGGCAAGAGAAAAGCGTTACGTTGTGCATAGCACAAAACCATATGACAATGTTAAGAGTATGATTGAGGTGGATCTTGGGTTGTCTCCTGGATGTTACAAACTAACCTACAAGCTTCCATCATTAGATTGGGATATTTGGGTCGAGACAGATTGTGATTGGCACTATGCGGTTATGTTTTCCGAGGTGAGGGGTTATTCAGTGTATTTGGACTTGGAGATATGTCCATCTGGCACGAAACGTGATCATCACGAGGATGATTCTGAAGAAGATTATTCTGATGAGGATGAATATTCCGACGAGGATGACTCTGAGCAGATGAAGGGATTTCCAGAGCCTCACATTACGACGAGGGAAGCAATTCATACGGAACAATGAATCAGTGAATTTTGAGGAACTCCGAACTTTGTTTAATTTTGACTTGTCGGCTTTTAAAGAATTTCTGGTGAAACATAACACCTTTGTGTGGAATGAGGTTAACGGACCAATAAGGCTTCATGGGGGTGATTATTCAATAACGATTGTTATTAAGGAAATAGAAAATTGTTACGTTGTGCATGGCGCTAAACCATATGACAATTTTAAGAGTATAATTGAGGCGGATCTTGGGTTGTCTCCTGGATGTTACAAACTAACCTACAAGCTTCCACCATTAGATGGGGATATTTGGATCAAGACAGACCGTGATTGGCACTATGTGATTAAGTTTTCTGAGGAGAGGGGTTATTTAGTGTATTTGGACTTGGAGATATGTCCATCCGGCACGACTCCTGATTATCATGAGGATGATTCCGACGAAGATTCTTTTGATGAGGATGAATATTCCGACGAGGATGATTCTGACGAGGAATGATGATGATCCAAGGTTAAATATGTCGTTTTAACACCTGTATTTTATGCATGGTTGTTCGTGATGAATGCTTTTTTAATTTTTGTGTTCATTGTTTTTGGTTATTAACTTTGTGCAAATATTACTTATGGTTTAAATTCGTGATAATAGTAAGCCTGGATACAATTTTGCATTTACGACTACATTACGAGATCATTGCTTACACAAGTTAGAAGGTTAACCTTTAGACGATAGAGCCACACACGATAGAAGGATAAACTTTAGACGATAGAACCACACACTGACACACGTTAGAAGGCTAAACTTTAGACGATAGAACCATAGTAATTTATGACTTACAAATAAGATGACAGTAACCTCCTACAGAAAAATATAAATTCTCTCAGCTACACATTGATAAGTATTCTATAGGTATGATGCATTGTTGGAAATACGTTTTACGTATTTATGAAGGATCGGTCGCTCCAACGATAATTATGTAATGGGCTCGTGATCTATTTACTTTATGTATGGTCCATATAGCCCACATGTAGGGTGGGCTATATATATCTCCTCCTAGCATGTTAGGAGGGGTTGTTGATTACCACTTTTCACTTAATCATATTTCCATCTTTTCTTTCTCTCTCTACATTTCCCCTTTTCTCTCCTTTCTCTCTCTAATCCTTCATCTCTTTCCTTCATTTCCTTATGATTATCATCTAAATCAACCATCTAAATCCAACAAATCCATGATATAGAATAGGCCATTAATCACGTAGACCTTCAATTGGTATCAAGAGCCTTGGTTAGTTTGGTTTATTCTTGTTTTATTTCTTTTTGATTTTGGTGGGTTTTGATTTAATCATGCTTAAATCATAAAAAGTTTGTATTTTTTATAAAAAGTTTGTGTTTTTATATGTTAAATCATATCAAATCTTCAAATTTACTTACTTTTTAGATAAAAAATCACAAATTTTTATATAAAAATCAATTTTTTTTTTAAAACCTTAAAAAGTTTGTGTTTATAAAAAAGTTGGTGTTTTTTATAAAAGTTTTTGTTTTTCTCCTTTTAAGTTTGTATTTTTTTTTTTTTTTTTTTTGTTTAAATCCTTCTATTTTGATTGCCTTTTTGTTTAAATTTATTAAATTGAACCTTTAATTTTGTCCTTTTTTTATTTCTTTAATCAATTTTTTGCCACTTTAATTGGTATTCTATTATAAGTTTTTCTAAATTTTTTATCAATTTTTATCCTTTTTATTTTTTTAATTTTTTAATCAGTTTTTTATTTAATTTTTTTTTTAATCCGTTGCCTGTTATCCTTTTTCGTTTATCCGTCATTTTTGGTCAGTTATCAGTTTTCAGTTTTCTGTTATAATTTTTTGGATTTTTTTCTTAATTTTTGGTCAACTATCAATTCTGTCCAAATTTTGTCCCATCAACTGATACAAAAGTTCCGGGTGAAGAATTTTTTCGAGTGAGCCAAAAGTTCCGAATCAACAACATCCGGATCAAGAAGTTCCGGATCAAGAAGTTCCGGATCAAGAACTTCCGAACCAAGATCTTCCGGATCAAGAACAAAGTTCCGATTCGGAACTCTTCCGAACGAAGCATCTTATTCAAACTCAACGGGCAAATCATCGTCTTTCAAAAAGACTCATTCCCTCTAAACAGACAAAACATCTAAGACTCGAATCAAACAAAAAGACTCGATCACTCACACCAAACAGTACACTCTCGACTCCCTCTCTCGACCCATTCCCAGACATTCACATCAGACCCTCGACACAAACAACACTTCCCCAATAACACCCTCGTCTCACCACCTTTCGACTCAGACACAAAATAAACAAAAAGACTCTCAACTAACATCAACAATACCCTCGAAAACCCTCATTCTCTCGACAAACTCAATCACAGACAACACACCCTCACACCCTCGACCTAACTGAAGACCACCAAATCTTACCCAAACACCCTTAACACTCACCCTTGACCAGACTTAACCTTAACACTACACCTCTCATACACCCTCGTTGAATCCAAACAGACCCCCCACTTTCGACTCGACTCACACACACGAACCCACACCTCTCGAACAACCCAAAGACAACAGACTCCCTCCCCCATATTTCTCTCGACACAGACACTGACCCCAACCAAACCCTCTCGTCTCTCGACCTCACTCACAACACCCTCACTTTAAAACTCATTGACTTTCAAACTTAGACTCTCGTCTCTCGTCACGTACACACCCCTCACACATCACTCAACCAAATCACCCTAGAAAACAAATCACCCTCGAAACAAATCACCCTCGAAAACCCCCGTTTCCACCACACGAGACCCATTTTAGAAAACCACAACAGAAAGAAAACCACAACAGAAAGACACTACAGTAGAAGAGAGAGACTCAAATCAAGATTAACACACGCATGCAATTAATTTAAAGTAACACCTACCCGAGACCACAATTATATGATCTTGATTTGAAATCTTCTTGATGCCAATTATATGATCTTGTTTAGAGATGAATGGAGTCTTGATTGGTTCATAGTCTTAATAGATTTGGATTTAACAAAGTTTTAGGGGTGGATAGATTAGAGGATTGATTGTTTGTTTCGAAGGTTGAAGGGAGACTTGATGATCAGATTTGAGAGAGAGAGATTCATTTTTTTGGGAGAAGAAGTGAGAGACGGAGGAGTAATCTGTGTGAGAGAGAGAGATTAAATTAGGTTTGACTATTATTTTGCCTGGCGGATATAACAAGAAAGGAGTGGGGCGGTGGAGGTTTTTGATTGGGCCACGTGTGTGGACAGGTTTTTGTTGGACGGAGATAACAAAGTTATTTGAGTGGGCGGTGGATGTATATTTTTGGGCCACGTGTTTTTATGATGACGGAGGAAACAAAGACTCTATATTGTTGAAACGTATTTAAACACAGACTTTTCTTTAAAGATCAGATTTTTTTACTTTATTTTATTTCCCATTTTAATTTAGTAAGATTTTTTTTATATTTTTAGATTTTAAAAGTTAATTTTAAAAGTTTATTTTTTTTTTGGCAAATAAATGTTAATCAGATTTTGACTTTTTCAAAAATATATCCGATTTTTTTTATTTGTTTTATTTCTTTTACTTTTATTTTTATTTTCTAAATTTTAAGTTAACTTTTTAATTTAGTTAGTTTAGAATGTTTGTCAAATAATATTTGTCATTTTTGTATTTTTGTCTAGTAAATTTTTGGCTCATCGTATTGAGGCGGGTATTCCGAAAAAACTAAGGTGGTAAAATATTTGATGGTCCGATTATTATATTTATCGTAGCTTGGTTTTATTTGTTGACGGGTTTTATTTTTGAAGTGAGTCGACTTTGCTTTCATCTCCGGTTTATATTAACATCTTTTGAGCCGAATCGAATTGTAAAAATCCTGCCAACTACAACATTTACTTATCGTTCATCGATTTTCAATGGATTTCTTGAATTCGACATCGAACAAGGGAGAATTGCATCAAATGCAAGCCAACGCTAGAGAAAGTGGCATCACTTCATTTCAAATGCTTCAGTCTCATCTGGTCACTCTTTCGGGAATTCAAGGAGGGAGCGAATTTGTGACAATCTTTGGACAAGATCGTCATATATTCATCGACTCCATTTTTACCACTTTGACCCAACTCGCCGAGCAACTCAACCATGGAAACTTTAATCACTCTGCATCGGTACTTGCATATAAGGCTCTTGTGACACACCTCACGCCTTTCCTCCAATTTAATATCATCAAGCCTGAAAGTTCAATGATTTGCCAATCGTTTCTTCGAGATACACATACCGAGCTTCGAGTTTTCCGTGATACGATTTTGAAACTCATGTCATCGGTTTCGTCTTTGATTTATGAAAGATCTCAACTTCAGCAAGTGTATGTTAATGGAGCGCAAGAATCAATGACGCAGATGCAAGAGGATAATGGACATACGGTTGACAATTTGGAGCCTCACGATGGCACGAGCACAGAATCAGGAGGACAACATGATGCCAGTGGCACGTCAGGGAATGTTCACGAGATTTCTCTTGCTGACACCGTACCCGTTTATGACGAAGAGCCTGCAAACATGGTACAATGTAATGTGGTTTATGATGTATATGCTGATGATATGCTGCATATTGAGGATTCTGAACCTAATTATGACAAACATGGGATGGAAACGAGTGATAGCAATACCACTTCTGATTCATCCGATGTAAGTCATAATGGGGGAGAGATTGTTCAGAATGCTAAACATCATGATAATTATCCTATAACTGCCTCGTTAACTGATTCTGTTTCCAAGATTAAAGAGCTCGAAACGATCGTTGCTCGGCAATCAAAAGATTTTGAGGATGCCAAACTTGAATTTTCTAAGAAAACGGACAAATTTGAAACATACTTTGAAAAACTTGAAAAGTCAAACGTTGTTCTTGAAAGAAAATTGGATCAAACTGTTCTAGATTCTAAAGCTGAAAAAGATAATCTTGTGAAACAAATTCAACTGCTTGAATCTAAGTTGGCATCCCAAGATAACGTGCTCAAAGAAAATGAAACATTAAAGGCCCAATTACAGGAAAAGGTTTTTGCTATAGCTGCGTTGAAAAACGAGTTAAGGAAAAGTAAAGGACCTAGTATGGACACTAAGCTTGAAAAACCATCAATCTTGGGGAAACCGCCTACAAATCAGTTCGTCAGACAAACGATTGTCAGACAACCTACTGCATTTAGATCCGAGCGACCACAATCCTCGAGACCGCGGTTTGCCTCCCAAGTTGATTTGGTTCATCTTATTAGACCAGTCACTCCAGCAACTAGGCCCAATGTGATCACTCCAGCTTTAGCAAGACCAAATCATATGATTGCCTCTAGTTTCCCTAAAAATACCAAGACCACGTCTAGAACTAGTTCAAATGACGTTTGCCATGAATCTGATCTTAGGGAAGCTAAGCAAAAGACACATGTAAGAGATAGGAATTTCAAACCTAGTCAGATGCCTTCTAGTTTACCCAACACTGCTAACCGTAGCATGTCTAATCCTAGGAGCATCAATCAATCATCTAGGGATTCTAGATCTTACTCGGACATTAAATATGCTACTTGTAAAACATCTAGAAAATGTGTCTTTACGGCAAATCATGATGCTTGTATCAAAAAATTGCTTAATGAGGTGAACTCCCGTGCTAGACCTAAATCCCAGTGGGTCACTAAAATCAAACCCGTTGGTAAAATGTGGCGCCCCACTGGTAGAACTTTCACTCTTGTAGGAAACGAGTGCCCTTTAACTAGGATAGTCTCTGATTCTACGAAGACTACTAGGGAGGAAATTGCAAAGGATGATACATCACTTAAGCCTGAACTTAAGGTTTTCTATAAAAGGAAACGTTTGCCAACTAAGACAAGTGAATCATCCCCTCAGGCCACCTCTGACACAAGTAAAGCCAACTGTGAACCCCCACGTGCTTCACAAATAGATATCTCTCACCCATGCAAAAGTATACAAACTCCTAATGAGAATGCAGGTACCAAAGTTGATGTTCCAAAAGAACGAAGCGGTTCAATCGTTGTATACCGTTCAACTAAGGACACTCTTAGAGTTTGGTTGCTGAAGAAGCTGATATCAGAGAAACAAATGTCTTAGGGGATTCATGGTTAAGCTGCACAAGGACTTACAGTCACATAACAGACTGCAACTCGATCTCCAAAGACAGGAAAGTTCATCCCGATGATGACTTATCCTAAAAACGAGAAATTCATTTTTCTCGGGCATGAGCTTATGTTAAAAACATTCCACGTTTTTAAGCTCATGCACAAGGACTTATAGTCACATCACAGACTATAACTCGCTCTTCAAAGAAAGGAAAGTTTATCGCCGATGGTAAACTTATCCTAACAACGAGAAATTAATTTTTCTCGGGCATGAGCTTATATAAAAAACATTCCAAGTTTTTAAGCTCATGCACAATGACTTACAGTTAAATGTCAGACTGTAACTCGAACTTAAAATAAAGGAAAGATTATCTTTTATGATAACTTATCCTCTTAACGAGAAATTAAGTTTTCTCGGGCATGAGCTAAAATTAAAAACATTCAAGGTTTTTTTTTAAAGCTCGTGCACAAGGACTTACAGTCACATAACAGACTGTAACTCGATCTCCAAAGAAAGGAAAGTTCATCCCGATGATGACTTATCCTAACAACGAGAAATTCATTTTTCTCGGGCATGAGCTTATATAAAAAACATTCCAAGTTTTTAAGCTCATGCATGATGGCTCCTCGTTAAATGACAGACGACGACCCGGACTTCAGAGACAGGGAAGTTTATCTACGCAACGATAACTTACCCTCTTAACAAGAAATTAATTTTTTCTTAGACACGAGCTTACCCTAAAACCATTCAAAGGTTTTAAGCTCGTGTAAATGGTTTATCATTAAATATCAGATGGTAACCCGTGCTTCAAATAAAGGAAAGTTTATCGCCGATGATAAACTTATCCTTACAACGAGAAATTAAATTTTCTCGGACACGAGCTTACATTTAAACCATTCAAAGGTTTTAGGCTCGTGTACATGACTTACAGTTAAATGTCAGACTGTAACTCGAACTTAAAATAAAGGAAAGATTATCTTTTATGATAACTTATCCTCTTAACGAGAAATTCACCTTTCTCGGTCATGAGCTTGTATTAAAACATTCGAAGTTTTAAGCTCAGAAAGGAAAGTGTATCTTTTAACTAAGAGAACTTTTCCTCGTAACGAGAAATTAACCTTTCTCGGTCATGAGCTTTCCATTAAAACAGTCAAAGTTTTCAAGCTCATGAAAAACGACTTCTAAGTAAATGTCAGCTTAGGACTCGTCCTTCAGATAAAAGGAAAGTTTATCGCCGATGGTAACTTATCCTTAACAACGGGAAGTTCACAACTTTTCGGACTTGAGCTTGCTTTTAAGATATTCAATATCTTAAGCTCAAGTAATTGTTTTTCAAAACTTTGAACACAATTTTTCGAGAATTTCTCAAAAGGTTTTTCTAAATCTTTCAAAATTGTGTGTTCAAAAAACGTTTTGATAAAACAAGCATGTCTTCTGGAATCGATAATATTTACGAACCTAGAAATGTCATTCAATAATGACACGGGGTTGTAAATAAAGTTCGAGCAGAAGTTCAAACTTTTAAAACATGCTCAAAATGGTTTGCTATTATTTCAGATAGCAACCCGCTTTTCATAATCAAGTCAAGCATTTCACCGGAAAGCTTTGACTCAACAACGGGAATTCATTTTCTCGGGAACGTGACGAGGAGACCAACATTCGTGAACAAGAACCATGTGAATCTTTCATATGATGTTCTCCATCATTCAGGTCCTACCTCGTACATTGCTAATCTTGTGAATTCATTATCATATATGATCTTTGCACGTGATAAATACCTTACACTTGTGTTTAAAAGGTATTTAATTTACGTTTCAAGTAGACCCTCATTAATTTGAGGGGGAGCTTGTGTAATTCATGAAGATAATTGGACTTGCATTTTTCTTCCCAAATTTTCTTAAAATGCTATTAAATCAATTGATATTAAAAACATCGATTGGGTTAATATTTTTAATATGGGGGAGAAAATGTGATTTAATATGGGATATGATCAATCATAAATGGCTTGACTTAACGTGATAGCTCATCCCGACATGTGCAAAATGTTTTCGGATATCGTAGCATATGTTAAGGGGGAGCAAAATGGATTTGCACTTCAAAATGGATTTCATGGTGACATACACTTACCCAAAACATCTCTATTCACGACGGTGAAGATTGTGGTGACATAAGGATGGTAGGATAGGTTAAAGTCCAATGATTTCTCTAGAACCGGAGGAATCTTCCCAAGGACATTCCATAGCTAGAAATAGTAGTCCTTAGGAAAGATGGAGAAAGATTGTGAACGTAGCTGAATGCCGACCAAGTACTTAAGTTAGCACTGGAACAATCACAACAAGGTGCTAGTTATGACGTATTGGTAAGCATTGAAGGGGTTGAAGAATGAAAAAGAAATGTAAAGATAAAGGGTGTAAAGAAAGAAGCCCTCCTTACAACCTTAGGCAGAAACCGGGTCAATACATATGCTATTGAGGTCATTTTTGCTAATGATTCTCGATATTGAAGAAAGACGTCATGGACCCAGTGATGCAATGCACAACCCTTCCCAGCTAACTCAAATATCTCTCAAAAGGTATTTGTTTTAATCACACGGAGATCAACACATTATCTATTGATTTATTCACTCCGAATAAATTGGTATTGAAAAGGTGGCACTCCTCTCCAGCCTCCGATCACTAAAAATCCAAAATGCACGATCGAGTCTAGAGCCATTTGAGATCATCAAATATCCCATTAGGACACACTTTCATTATTCCTTGCTTCTTCACACACTGTGAAAAGTAAGAACGATCTTAAGAGTCCTACGCAAAATCTTCATGATCTTGCCTGAACATCCGAGTAATACGAAAGTATTTACAATGAAGATGGAAATCCTTCTTGTGCAAATATCAAAAAGCTCATGGTAGGTGACTTGTGCGATTCTTTATGAATCAAACTTGTGATAACTGGAAAGCAACAGTGGTTTAATTCTTAATTGAACTTAAACTCGTTCCAGGCCTCTTCGCATTATCATATGATCTTGCCAGAACACTCAGAGTGACTCTTTATTGATCACAGTGACGAGTGGAAATCCTTCTAGTGTTAACATCAAACAGCACTTGGTAGGTAACTTGCAAGATTCTATATGAATCAAGCTAGTGACAACTGGAAAGCAACGATGGTGCGGTTCTTAATTGAACTTCACTTGTTCCAGGATCATGAATTGACGGCTTCAAATCATGCGGATAATATTATCCAAATGATCCACTCTTTACGTTCGCAGTCAGCTTTGGACGGTCGAGTAAAGAGAACGGGTTTACTCGCGAAATCTTGTCAAGGAGGTTCTTTATTGAAACTACCTGCCACAAGTACGATATTTAATATCGTCCAACGGTCTTCACCGACCGGAGGTAAATTGCTACCGAATTAGAATGAAATGTTCAAGGCCATTTCATCCATGTATATTGTTTGTTGCTAACTGTCTTATGCAGCGTAACAAAAAGGTGGCATTGCGGTGTACAATCCAGAAGAAGTCGTCACCACATGCTTATACTACATACAATTAGTACTTCAACAAATTCAAAAAAGCCTGAAGGTCAAGTCTTCCGCTGTATCAAACTCTGAAGCTTTCAAGAATTTAAAAGTATAAGTATGTGGAACATGAAGTCACAAAGAGGCAAATATCACAAGTGAAGAATGCACAAGGTCAAGGCAAGGAAACATGCTCAAGACTAAAGTCAAAGATCACATCAAGCATATTCACAAGAACAAGATCGAAGACTCAAGCATAGATGCTAGGTTTAAGATTTTGTAAAAAGATGTGACCTCCCTTAGGGGGAGATTGTTGGAAATACGTTTTTCCTAATAAAGTCTCGGTCACATCTTAGTTAGCATAGATCACGAGATATAGACTATTTAGAACTTTGTAACTTGGAGCGACCTCCCTTAGGGGGAGATTGTTGGAAATACGTTTTACGTATTTATGAAGGATCGGTCGCTCCAATGATAATTATGTAATGGGCTCGTGATCTATTTACTTTATGTATGGTCCATATAGCCCACATGTAGGGTGGGCTATATATATCCCCCCCTAGCATGTTAGGAGGGGTTGTTGATTACCACTTTTCACTTAATCATATTTCCATCTTTTCTTTCTCTCTCTACATTTCCCCTTTTCTCTCCTTTCTCTCTCTAATCCTTCATCTCTTTCCTTCATTTCCTTATGATTATCATCTAAATCAACCATCTAAATCCAACAAATCCATGATATAGAATAGGCCATTAATCACGTAGACCTTCATGCATAATTTTTTTCAATTAGTTCTTCTATCCTCAGATTCAGCTGTCATTATTTTAGGTGGGGTTTGGGTGGCTCATCTAACTTGTTTGTTAAGTATGTCAAGTATGTGTCGATAATAAATTAAGGGAGTCAACTCGTTAACTCGTTTATTTTGTTTGAATCGAAAATTAGTTATATTTATTATACAGGTTAAATCGGTTAAACCTGCCAGACCTAAAAACCCGTTTAATATGGTTAACCTTTTTAATGTGTCAATTTTTGTATATAAAACATGTTAAATGAATTAACTCAAATCTCGTTTAACATATTTATCATGTGTAACCTATATAACACGCTAGGCCAAATATTTATATACGTATAATAGGTCATGTTTGGGATATGTTTAAACATGTTGAAGTTGACATAAATGATCTGATTATTTGAATAATTTTAGTTCAAATTAAAGTTATCTGACTTGCCAACCCGACCCATATTACCACCCTTTATCGAAACTATAAGAGCAAATGGAGTGGTCGCGTTATGGCCTGGCGTAAAGCTATGCCGCAACATTTGGGAATGGCGCATCATATCGTGGGTTGGCGCCATGGCTCTGGCGCTTTGGCTACCGACCCATGCCATGGATTTAAACTTTTTTTTAACTTAAAAGGTATATACTGATACAATCATTTTGCTTGGGTTCAGATTAAGTCTCGGAATCTTCTCGAATTGATCACGGTTCAAAGTGGAATAGTTGTTCTCGGTGACAAAAAGGGGATTGGTTTTCTATTCTACTAAAAAGGTTTAAATGCACAAAGATATAAAATTAGACTAAAAGCAGTTAATAAAATAAGACTGAAATCGAATTAAAATTAAACATTAAAACAGAAACAGTAAATACCCTTTACTAGAAAACACTTCATTCTGAATACAAGGCTTATTCGGAATAAATGGGAAAAAGGCTTCATGCGGAATGTTTCCAGTTCATCCGGAATAATTAACAAAAGGTGGTTGATCCGGAATGTTTGACACAAAACGACTGATCCGGAATATCCGGTTGATCCGGAATATCCTGTTGATCCAGAATAATGGTTGATGCGGAATAAATGGTGTTGATCCGGAATAAAAGTTGATCCGGAATAAAATGGAAAGGAGCTTGATCCGGAATAATGGAGTTGATCCGGAATGTTTGAGTTGATCCGGAATAATCGATTATTCCAGATGAAAGGCTTTGATCCGGAATATAAAATATTCCGGATGAACGACTCTGATGCGGAATATTCTAACTGATCCGGAATCTGGGAATGAAGAACAGTAAACAGAAAAAAACAGGGTAAAACGATTTTTATCAAATCAAGCCAAATTTAACCTAAAGATTTAAACCAAACTAAACACTAATCATCTATTAACCATAAACATCAAATCCCAACAATAAAAACACAAAACCCAATAACTTTTGAAGATCAAATCAACCAAATAAGAACTTTAAACTTAAAATAAAAAAGATGAAGATGAACAAGATTAATGGAAGGATTATATTGATTGATTAAGGTAGAGTAAACAAAAGGAAAGATTAAAAACTTACAAGATTAAAGATTCAACAAAAATTGAAAAATCACCAACACCTTAATGGTGTTGGCTTCCTACGAAAGAAAAGAAAAAACTGGAAAATGAAGACTAGCTCAAAAAGTGTGAAGGTGAATCCTATTTATAGGCCTAGTGGTTGGTTGGTGAGTGGGCTTTCTCCCTTTCTTCTTGTCTTCTCGTCTTTTCAGAAAAGTTGACGTTTTCGATTCTGATTCGGGATTTATCGACGATTAAATTCAACTCGTCTTTTAATTTCTTCATTTAATTGACTTGAGTTCCTTCGACATATGTAAATCTTCCATCTTTGGTCCTTTTCTTCGATAAATCTTCAAATAGGCCCATTGACTTCAAATCATTTGCATCTCTTGGACAATAGATTTCGTCTTGAGTCTTTTTCTTCGATAAAACCCGTACATTCCCATGTTTTCTTCAATATTCATCCGGTTGACTCTGAAAACACAATAAACACAAAAACCACGCATAATTCCAAACAAATGATATTAAATACGCGTTTTGGTCTCGTTTTAGCAAGAAATAAGTGGTAAAAGGATGGGTGTTTTCACAACTATCAAATCCCTTACACTTAACCATTGCCATGCCCTCATGCAATGCTTAGTGATAAAGCAATTTTACACTTTTCTCATAATCAATCAACCTTGGCCTTATTAACATACTATTAAACAAAAATTAAAGTACTAAGAGAAATTAAAACTTTAAAGTAAACAAGAGGATAGAAAACCATTTTCACTTGAAAATAGCTATATGGAAATAACTTGCAAAGAGATCAAGGACTTATATTAGGGCTTTGGCGCTGCGAAGATTTATCACCCTCAAGTTTCACGTTCCCCAAACTAAGCTTAAAAACGAGATCATTGTTATTATAAGTTAGCAAATCAAACACTTACACACATGGCTTAATTATATGCTTAAACTCCCTAATTCCTAGGTGTATCTCTTATATTTTATTTTTGTCTTAGAATGATCATGAAGATGCATTTTTGGACTTATTGCGATAGTTTATTTAGGCTGGAAGCAAAGTAGGACGATTTGATTAATAGTTAGCTAAAGGACAAAATCTCTTAAAACTGCTTCTCGGGATATCAAAAAGTTCATATCTTGGCATAACTTGCTTCGCGATTTGAGACCTTTCTCGGGTCGATATTTGGCATGTACTTCATACTTCATATCTTTGAGAGACGTTCTTGAGATAATGGTCTTCTCTTCGTTAATAGAGTTTCTTCACTTGGAGACTTTTGAGGGGTACTCCAACTTTGTTGACCACGACTTCATCATTATTTCTTCAATCGCTAATTGGGATTTTGAGATACAACGATCCGCCTCCTTTTCGGACTTGGATCTATTTATCCTCATACCTTGTTAGGGTCTTTTCGGATAGACTTCTCCATGATCTTTATGGGAGTTGATTGCTTTTCGTCGTGAGTCTTGATCCTTCATATTGATTTTGGGAATAATGCTTTTCACATCACCTTGGATCTTTAGCAATAAGACTGAATCCTCATGCCTTGTTAGGGCCTTTTCGGACTCGCCAATCTTCGCGCCCCGCTTCATTAGTTATGCCTTGGCTATGAAATCTTATCATTACGGAGCAACTTTTAAGCGATCTTAGGCTAGAAGCTAAGTAACTTTTCAAATCGTACGACCTTACTTATTGCAGATAAATTATTAGCAAGTGATGGGAGAATAGGCAAATAATCACACCAAGTGTGCTTTTGTAAGAATACCGACTTATAATTGAATCTATCATTTCTCGTTCTCCACAATTTAAAATCTCAAGTAATGAGACTCGTGGATGCTTAGCCTAATAAACCAATTAAGGTCTACATGGTTAAGGATACTAGCTAGAATAAACTTGGATAAGTCTATTCGGGTTGAGTCAAAATAATCGCAACGGGCCTAATATGTCAAAGATTTCAAAACTAGCTACACCACTTTATTAATATTTTTTTGACTTTATTGCGGGATATATACATATGAAAGCAACGATAAAAATTTAAAAATTACGACTAACTGGCAAAAGTTAATTAAAAATTTGAAAAATGCTGAAAAAGATGATTTTCCGGTTAAATGAAGGCATTTTAATGGAAAAGTCCACTTAAAACTTCGATAGAAGTCCCCCCTACACTTAAGATAAACATTGTCCTCAATGTTTAAGCATGTGGGAAAAGTCTCCCCTACACTTATGACATTGTGCACGTTGGTTAAATCAAGCTAAGGAAGAGACGACTAACGTGATCAATTTCAAATGTGAGTATGAGGAAAATTGAATCATGATAGTTGAGAGATAGAACCGGATTGCGGATAACACGGGAGCACGGTTCTTCAAAGTTTCCAAAAGTGCATTCATCCCTGTAATCACATCACCACACAAACACAAACAACCTATATAGGTCCCCCCTACACTTAGGAGGTTAAAACGGAAAAGGATAGATACTCGGGTTGCCTCCCGAGGAGCGCTTGTTTTTATAACCGAGTCACGAGCCTGACTCGACCCAAAATTAGTTCATGGGAAACGTGATGAGGGATGGAATCATCTCATGAGAGATGTCCTCACCAAAGTACAACTTCACTCGTTGGTCATTCACCTTAAAATTAGGTCCATGAGGTTGAGCGAGCTCGAGAGTACCATATGGAAAAATTTGGGCAATGGTGAATGGGCCGGACCAACGAGATTTCATCAAAGAATTTTCATAAGCCTCATTCCGGAGTTCATTGAGCTCATTGAGTTGGATCTTGTGTAGGTCACCGGCTTTGTTGATATCTAAATTAGCCCACTTCAAGGCCCAGTAAGCCTTATGCTCCAACTCAATGGGGAGGTGGCATGCTTTCCCGTACACGAGACGATATGGTGTACAACCAATCGGAGTCTTGTATGCGGTACGAAAAGCCCGCAGAGCATCATCAAGTTTATCGGCCCATGAGGCACGATGCTCTCCCACGGTTCGTTCAAGAATTCGCTTTAATCCTCGGTTAGAGATTTCAGCCTGGCCATTAGTTTGTGGGTGGTATGCGGTGGAAAGACGGTGATTGACACCATACTTAGCCATGAATCTTGCGAATTGATCATTGCAAAAATGAGTCCCGCGATCACTAATAATAGCACGAGGCACACCGAATCTAGCGAATAGCGACTTCAAAAAGTTACAAACCACCCTTGCGTCATTAGTGGGTAAAGCTTTGGCTTCAACCCATTTAGAAACGTAGTCAACGGCTACAAGGATGTATTTGTTTCCTTTAGATGAAGGGAATGGCCCCATAAATTCGATACCCCAAACATCAAAGATTTCACATTCTTGTATGAAATTCTGAGGCATCTCATCTTTATGAGTGATCTTGCCTTGTTTTTGGCAAGCATCACAATGTTTAACCATCTCGTGAGCATCACGATAAATGGTGGGCCAATAAAATCCCGAGTCAAACACTTTTTTGGCGGTGTTTAAGAATACTTTGTGGCGGTTCCTTTGCAAGCCAATGCCGGGCTTGTCCCTCTAAGGAGAAGGGAAAAAGTTGTAAACGGATTACCTCATGTGGAACACCATTGAATTTAACCGTATTCGTGAGTTGCAGGAATCTTTTGATGTGGTCATGAGGATCATCAATGGTACGCCCCAAGAATGGTTGAGCAGAGACCATCTGAATAAAGCCGGATTTGAGCTCAAAGTTGTTGGCTGCAATCGTGGGTATGACAATTGGATCGTTGTTGCCTTCCACATGTGCTTGCAAAAGTTCAATCATAGGGCGATTGTCCGGTAGAGGTTCATTGTTGTTATTATTCATGATGTTTTGAGGTGGATTGTTATTGTTGTTGTGTACACCGACCATGTCTAAGTTATCGAGAGGCTCGAGCTCTTGATAAGACGTTGATCGAGTGCGCATACACCTGCAAAAGAACTAACAAAGCAAAAACAAAGCAGAAATATTTTTAGTTTTTTTATGTTTTTTAATTTTTAGGATTTTTGAAAATTTTATATTTTTTTAGGGTTTTTGAAATTTTTTATGAAAAAGTAACGTTCACGGCGAACGGATCCCAAAATCCAAGTTCTCACAAAAAACTGTTAATCTTTACGAGAAGAGCCGGCAGCGGCGCCATTTGATACAATCATTTTGCTTGGGTTTAGATTAAGTCTCGGAATCTTCTCGATTTGATCACGGTTCAAAGTGGAATAGTTGTTCTCGGTGACAAAAAGGGGATTGGTTTTCTATTCTACTAAAAAGGTTTAAATGCACAAAGATAGAAAAATTAGACTAAAAGCAGTTAATAAAATAAGATTGAAATCGAATTAAAATTAAACAGTAAAACAGAAACAGTAAATACCCTTTACTAGAAAACACTTCATTCGGAATACAAGGCTTATTCGGAATAAATGGGAAAAAGGCTTCATGCGGAATGTTTCCAGTTCATCCGAAATAATTAACAAAAGGTGGTTGATCCGGAATGTTTGACACAAAACGACTGATCCGGAATATCCGGTTGATCCGGTATATCCTGTTGATCCGGAATAATGGTTGATGCGGAATAAATGGTGTTGATCCGGAATAAAATGGAAAGGAGCTTGATCTGAAATAATGGTTGATGCGGAATAATGGAGTTGATCCGGAATGTTTGAGTTGATCCGGAATAATCGATTATTCCGGATGAAAGGCTTTGATCCAGAATATAAAATATTCCGGATGAACGCCTCTGATGCGGAATATTCTAACTGATCCGGAATCTGGGAATGAAGAACAGTAAATAGAAAAAAACAGGGTAAAACGATTTTTATCAAATCAAGCCAAATTTAACCAAAAGATTTAAACCAAACTAAACACTAATCATCTACTAACCATAAACATCAAATCCCAACAATAAAAACACAAAACCCAATAACTTTTGAAGATCAAATCAACCAAATAAGAACTTTAAACTTAAAATCAAAAAGATGAAGATGAACAAGATTAATGGAAGGATTATATTGATTGATTAAGGTAGAGTAAACAAAAGGAAAGATTAAAAACTTACAAGATTAAAGATTCAACAAAATTGAAAAATCACCAACACCTTAATGGTGTTGGCTTCCTACGAAAGAAAAGAAAAAACTGGAAAATGAAGACTAGCTCAAAAAGTGTGAAGATGAATTCTATTTATAGGCCTAGTGGTTGGTTGGTGAGTGGGCTTTCTCCCTTTCTTCTTGTCTTCTCGTCTTTTCAGAAAAGTTGACGTTTTCGATTCTGATTCGGGATTTGTCGACGATTAAATTCAACTCGTCCTTTACTTTCTTCGTTAAATAGACTTGAGTTCCTTCGACATATGTAAATCTTCCATCTTTGGTCCTTTTCTTCGATAAATCTTCAAATAGGCCTATTGACTTCAAATCATTTGCATCTCTTGGACAATAGACTTCGTCTTGAGTCTTTTTCTTCGATAAAACCCGTGCATTCCCATGTTTTCTTCAATATTCATCCGGTTGACTCTGAAAAACACAATAAACACAAAAACCACGCATAATTCCAAACAAATGATATTAAATACGCGTTTTGGTCTCGTTTTAGCAAGAAATAAGTGGTAAAAGGATGGGTGTTTTCACACCTATCATATACCTTATAATTTTTATGGCACCAAAAATACCTCGATGACACAAAAAATCACCAATGCCACTAAAAAATGACGCCATAACATTTCTCGTGACATGTATCATTTTGCTGATGTGGCACTATTTATTTGGTATGACACCTGTAGAAACTAGAAGGGGGAGGGGGGAGGGTGTTTGAATAGTTTCTTAAGTTTACTTATTAATAAATGGTTTTCAAAAATCCTTTTCAAAAAACTTAGACTTGAGCAAATATGTGAAACCTTCTTATACACAATATGGACAAAGGATAGAGCAACTAGACTAATAATCACAAGTATGTATAAGTAAAGAATAGTGAATGTAAAGAGATAAGGAAAAGAAAGATCAAACCAAACACCAATGATTTATAGTGGTTACACAACGAAGCTCACTCATCGTTCCTACTCCACTCCTCGAGTACTCCTTACTCGAGAGTTCACTAATCAACAAGCTCCTTATGGTGGAGACAACCGTACACGTCCCTTAACCAATTTCCGACTCTAAGCTAAAATTCGAGCCCTAATCTTAGCTAGGACCAATCTACACCAATATACTTTATGGACAAAGTATTAACCTTAGTACATACACAACTTTTAAATAGACACAACTACTTGAATCTTCACAACAATGACACAACAATGAATAAATAAGATTTGATCTTCAATGAATCTTTGAGGTAGACGCAACACTTCAAGGATGAAAGTGTTCTTCTCTTTGCACTTGGAGAGGAAGAGATGGGAGGAGAAAGATTCACTTCTAAACAAGTAGTAATCAACCAAATGACCAAGGATTTGAGTGATTTAAGAAGTATGAAAGAATCTAGAAATATATGTGCAAAAGAAGTTGGGAGAAATTCTAAGAATGGTCCACTATTTATAAGACAAGGCTCCAACGGCTATATCTGTCCGCGGTCCCTTATCGATAGGAAACCGCATAGCCACTTAAGGAACCGTCAGAGTAGACTCCGCTTCTTTTTGTCTTTTAGTGGGGTAGTTCATCTGGTGATAAAAATATCTTGAAAGGATATTCCAAACCAAGATAAAATATGCCATTTTCAAAATTTTAAATATTTAATTTAATAAAACATTTTCTTAAAATTTTTTTTAATGAAAACTTGTCACACTTAATAAAAAGTGAGTTTTAAGAAAAGATTAAATCCTTGATCACTTAATTAGGATGAGTACTTGTTTGTACATACCGTAAGTGATAATGCTTGAAATGAAAAATACTTGAAACTAAGAATTCGTTTTTCGTTGTTTTCGTAAATGCTTGTTTTTACATATTGTCGTAATCAAAACAAAGCAAGAATATCACGAGACTTGTAGCACGGTTTCTCCTAATGTGGTATACATCCTTTTTTTAGGCATCATTGCATTAACAATCTCCCCTTTTTTGATTCTGACAATACATAAACTTAATCAAGTGAAAAACAAGATTTTCAAAGACGATTTTATTTCATTTAACCCCCTTTGTCGAAGCAAAAAGGTTGCAAAAGTCATTGAAGAAGAAAAAAATCAAACTTTGAAAATGCTCCCCATTGGTGCTTACTTCCCCTTGCTTGGGGAACCAAGGAATCGAGATATGGTAACAAGCTACCTAGAAGGGTTAGTAGAAGAGAAGAAACACCCAACAAGATATAGCAAAGGTCACTACTACAAAAAAGTTCATAGAGACCTCCAAATAAAGACCGGTTAAGAAAAAAACCAATTTTTATTAACAAATATCAGAAGGAAATTGAATATGTCAAGATACAAAAACCGGTAATTTAGTAAAATCCGGTTTTTTTTGCTAAAAAAAATTTAAGCCGGGGAAAATTCCCTCTATTATCTATTTTTCAGGAATTTGAAGCCCACTACCAATTCTTATTTTCTTCTCCCAATACACACACGTACACACCAACCGCACACCTAATTCTTCCACTGTGCTGATTGGTCTCAATACCTTTCTTCCATCCCAAGTCGATTTCCCTACAATATAATTCAGGTTATTTGATTAGTTCTATCATCGATTTCTTATCATCCTTCACTTACTTTCTCAGATCTTTGCATGTTCTTTGTTGGCATCCGATGTTAGGGTTCTTGATCCACATCCCCAATTAGTATTTTTTATTTTTTTTTAATATATTATCAAACGTTAATTAGATAAACATTCTAATTTGATATTTTGCCCAAATACAAAACCCTCACCAACATCAATGTACCAGAACTCTTGAGGGGTATTGATGTGATTATGAGATACTCTTAATATTGTCAATGGAGTAGATATGTGGGTTTTTGTTTCGGCTTATATAGCCGGCTTATGGCTTATCTGGTTTTGGGCTTATGTTTCATTAGCTCACTTGTTGCGGCTTATTTTGAAAATTTGCGGCTTATGTAAGTTTATTATGTCATAAGAAACTTATATAAGTCGAAAGATATAAGCCACAAAAAATAAACTAATGAAACCTAATCAGAAAACCAAATAAGTCATAAGCCTGATATTTAAGCCGAAAGAAACTCCCCTATGTATCCCTTTTTACCACAGCCTGTTAATATTTTAAGGTATTGTTTGAATATTACTTATATTAATTTTCACTTTTCAGGCTACAAAGGGTGTTAAGATGTACTTTTCAAGTAAAGCTGTGATAGTTGTTTCAAGTGGTTAAGTTAGCTAATGTCTAGCTCTCATCTTTTTTTATATTGTAAGGTAAAAACACTCATTTATAATAAGGTAAAAGGATTTGCAAAGAGAACTAATTATCGACTAAATTAAAAGTAATCAAAACTATTTGGATTGCTATAATCACATTGAAACTATAGCTAGAAACACCGCAAAGTTTGTTTCTTATTATTATATTTTCTGAGTTTTTTGCAATGAGTTGATAGCTAATCTTCTTTATCTTGAGCTTCTTTCTACAAGGCAGAACGTTATAAAGAAATGGTAATTTCTTAGATGTCCCTTGTTAAGTCATAAACTAACTATTGCTTTCTTAAAAATATAATTGATAATCTATATATAATACAAATGAAAGAGTTAATGGTGAGCAGCTAATGCCATTTACTCGAGTGTTTTTGTCGAAGATTTCAACCATGTGAAATGGGTTGATTAATACATGCTCATTGGGTGCTACTAGACAATTATTGTATTTCATGGTTATATTCATTATATATACTTGTGGAATGGTTTAAACAGCTTTTTAGTATATGTTTCATAATGTAATCCTATTCATTAACATTTTACCTTTTATTTCTTTTGTATTCTTAGTATTGTGATTTCAATCTTATATTCATGCTTTTGCATAGAATAATGACGATATTGTGATTTCAATCTTATATTCATGATATTGATTGGTATACTAAAGATGAACTTGAAGTCCACGATATAACTCGAACAACTTTTACGTTAATAGTTTTCTTTGTTAATGATTGAATTGTTTATTAGTTGATACAAGTAATATGAAGTAATCCTTGTTTGGGCATGACTCAGGTACTAGTGTAACAGTCTTTACATGTGTGATATATTCACATGGTGTTGTTGCAAGTATTTTGAGAAATATGGTGCGACCTTTAGGTCTCTGTTGATGTGATCTACCTTCCCAGCTCCTATAGCTCGTGTCAACTCTCAAAACACGAATGCTCAAAGGTGACGTCTTAAATTACGTATTAGATATTACTCCAACATCATTCATGGGGATTTTTTGATATTGCTTATTTCAATTTTGGTTGGGTGAATACTGAATATTACTCTAAATGCAAGCTTTATCATGAATGTTTGGGATTTATTTCTGAATTAATTACTTACAGTTTCTATTTGGGATAGTGTGCAAATAATCATGGGTGAAGTAAGTGACAATCGAAGTGGGCTCAGATGGTATTGCTTTGATCACCATCTCTAACCCTCCTATTAATGCTTTATCTATTCTGGTGCTTGCTGAATTAGAGGAAAGTTTGCTGAAGCTGTGGGAAGGGATGATGTAAAAGATATTGTTTTTACCAGCAAGAATGGTCGATTTTCTTGTGGATTTGACACCAACATTTTCTAAAAAGTTCACAAGGTTGGAGACATTTATGTCCTACCTGATGTATATGTTGCCCTCGTGACCAACCCACTCAAATATTGCAAGAAACCTGTAGTTTTTGTACAAAGTCTTGCTCTTGGGGGTGGCCTAGAAGTTGCAATGGGATGCCACACGCGTATTGCAGCTCCGAAAGATCACTTGGCTTGCCAGAATTATCTCTTGGAGTCAGGACAGACTTTGGAGGTACGCATATGTTTTGCAACTGATTATGTAATGTTCGGATGAACATATTCTGCTTCTTATTCTCATATTTATGTAGTCGGCAAAAGTTTAGATAATCAGGTTCATTCGAGTTGTAACATTTTATGGGTTAGAAAATTCATGCTGAGATTAAAGGTACATCAAAGGAAGAATTGGTGGGAACTCTTGATAAAGTCTTGGTCTATTTCAGATTTATACATGTATCTTAACTCTGCTTGTAATGTAAAACAAAAAAACTTGCATGATATCAATTATGTTTTCTTTGTTGGTTTCTTTCAAAACGCTTTCATTTATACATGTTGCCTTTTGTAATATAGGGTGATGATGTGTATGAAGCATTCCATAAGGATCTTGAAAAAAGGCCTATATCGGGAAAGAGTGCGTTAATTGATGCTGCAAAGTATATGATCTCTAAGGTTCAAAGTCTAAACTTCTTTTATCTGTTGTGTTAAGCAAAAATGCATAATTTCAGATTATTAGCATGCCTGATCGTTGTTATCATTGATAATCAAATATGGTAGCAATTTCACCAACAAGCTTGAGGGAATGTTTAAGGCATGTATCTATAAAAAATTTTGCCACTAGTTTTTTGCTTGCTTGTTGTGTTGTAATCTGCTTGTGCTTGTTGTAATCTAGCTTCAGGGTCTGTTTGATATGGCTTACTATAACATGGGATATTGGCTATATATATTTTAATGAATTGAGGCATGTTGTATTGTAGGTTCACACGTACACTTGGATGATCTAATTTAAAACAACACTAACAGAATAAGAGCTCGTGTGCAAGGTAGAGTTGACATTGCAAAGAAATATATAGAGCTTGTATTGGAGAAAGCTTGATAAAAATGGAGTACGCTTAGCTTCTAGTTAGATAATGAACTGTAAGGTAGATTCGAAGTTTGTATAAGTACAATAAGTTGAATGATAGAAAATCTGCCTTTAATTTGTTGCGATGGCATGTATTGAGACTTATTCTCTTCAATTTAGTTGTGTATTTTAAAATTATGAAAATTTTATATTTTTCCAAAAATTATTTTTTTTTATAAAAAAAATCAGAAAGACCGGTTCTTATACAAGAACTTGTCTCTTTAATCTATAAAAGAGACATGTAGACACCGTGTCTTTCTACAAAATCGGTTTCAATGTTCATATTAGACACTGGTTGAGAAACCGCTTTCGATATGTTTTAGTTATAGAAATACCCCCTCGCATAGAGTGGTTCCAAAACCACTATCTATGAGCCCTTTTAACCAGTCTCTATGAGAATTTTTGTAGTAGTGGGTCACAAAAAAATAAAAGAGAAGAAAAGAGACCAAGATCCAAGATAAGTCATGCTATAAGGAAAACATGAAAGAAGATACAAGGAAACAAATCATACAAAAAATGTATGAAAAAGAAAACAAGTTAAAAGAAAAGCATAAATCTAATCCTAGTTAAACTAGAACTCTAAGATTTGCTTGAACTAGATGTCTTGAAGATAAGCAACCAATGCTTAGATAAATGACAAGGTAGTTGTCACTACTACAAAAAAGCCCTTAGAGACTGGTCAAAAAAGCCTTTAGAGACTGGTTTTGCAAAAGGTCTCCAAAGGGGGATGTCTCTTTAGCAAATCTTAAAAGGAATGGTATTAAAACCAGTCTCTATAATACGTATAGAGACTTGTTTTATAAATAAAAACAAGTCTCTTTAGAGATTGGTATCCATAGTATTCCTCCAAAACTAGTCTTTTTAGCAACATCTAACCAGTCTTTTTATAGACTAAAAAGACGTGTATTCTCTAAAAAACTAGTCTCTTTGGAAATCGGTTTTTAAAAAAAAAATTGGAATTTTTAGTAAATTCCAAATTTTACAATTTTAACCGACCAAAATGAATAAATACAAATACAATGAATATATATAAACTAATTTAGAAGGACCAAAACTATAAAACCAACAAACTAAAGCAACCAAACACAATTTTTATTAAAATTAAAGTCAAACTAGAATTTACAACAATACTAGAATTTAGCTTAATCGTCTATGTCTAATCTCGCCACAATGTGAACCATGTGCCAATGATCACGTTTATCTCTTTGGTATCCAACGGTTTCTCGTTATTCCACGATACCTAAAATAAATTTAATCGAATGTAAACATTAGGAAAAAAATACTGATAAGCATCTAACAATGTACAAATGCAAACTAAATAAACAAAGTTCAAAATCAACATGTAGGTTCAAAATAAGCCACATTATAAGCTGTAAAGTTAAAACTAAAGGCACACTTACTTTGTTTGGGAAGTTGTCGGTTTGATATTTCAAGACGAAGTCCTGCATCCACTTCATGACGTAATATCCACTCTCCCAATCATATTTCTGAAGATTCACAACTGGAAATTCCCACTTCAGACTTCCAACGACCCTAAGAAGAAAATAATACTTGTGAGCTAAATTTTATAGAAACAAATGTGAAATGTTAAATATTTTTTTATGGTACTTACGCTTCCATAAGTCCAGCCAGCCTGTAACATTGCTCATCTGTTTTTGAACCCTTTTGCGAATTCAAAATGAATCCCATTCCATGATTGGGGCATATTATGAATAGTACATAATGTCGGCTGCATGTTGTGAACGCATATTAAAAAACAATAACCTAATGAACAAAATTTAAATGATGTTTAAGATGGTAAGATATGGTACCCCTATAGAAACGGTGCTAGATAGAAGTCATAATCCGTCATTGAGAGAGTTAAGTAGTCTATGGTGCTGAACTTTTGATGGAAGCTTGCATCTGCTGTGATAAGTCCGGGGTTCAAAAAACCAACCTTGTTTTTTGAAAAGCGTCCGTTTTGATGATACAATGACCTAAAAGTAAACAGATGACATAAACCAAAATCAAATTTTGTGATATAAAAAAAAGAATGCATTTTTAAATGGTAATCCATACATTGTACTTACATCTCAAAAAGAATCATGACGCCACACTCTAGTTCTTTGTATGTCAACAGATCAATGATATCCGTTGCGTTAATTGCAAAATTGTATTCATCATCTTGGCGAAAAACATTCTTGTTAAAAGTAATAGGACACGGCTCAACAATATCAACACAGAGCATCCATCGATTATATCCGTCTATTATGGTCCGAGGCCTATTCGATTCTATATACTTCTCCATATATTCCAACATTTTTCTGTGGGAAGCTTTCTCCTATTCAACCTACACATTTAAATGCAGCAAGTCTGAAATTCAGTCTAATTCAGCAACTACAACATCCCTTAACAGCCTATCCAAGAACTAACATGGTATCAACCTACTCTAAGAACTAGCATGGTATACATCTAATTCAGCAACTACAACATCCCGTAACAGCCTATCCAAAACAGCTTCAATATAAATGTATTAGGCTTACCGGATCTGAAACTTGCTGAATCTTCTTCATCGCGTTTTGCTGATCTGAAACTGACTGAATCTCCTTCATAACGTTTTGCTTCTTGGGGGTTTCTTCCATTTCTTTTCCCAGATTTTTGGGTTCTGTGTCGGTTTCGTTTCCTTTTGCCTTCTTTTTCAATGGTGATGTTTCAGGTTGAGGCCTCAAACGCTTGGTTGGAACTCCTGCTACGGGTTGTTTAGACCCTCCCTACAAATACCAATTAAATTACATTAACAACTATTAAATACCTATTTTTTACATGAACTATTAAATTATAACAGCAAATGGCATAGACAACAAATATAATACCAGATAGCGACCAATCACAGCAATTGGCCATTGAATGAACCTATTAACTGCAGACTCTAAAGTAGGTAGTTCGTCATCAGGAACGGGGAGCTCCGTATTATGATGAGGTGCAAAAACTTTCACAACAGAAACTCGCATGTGGCCCTTTCTTAATTTTGTATTGTGTATAGTAACATTTTCTCCCAAACTGGGATACACTCTTGCAGTAGCACATATGACCTGCTCTCCGGATATAATAGAACTAGGGACGTACAAGCAGCCAAATGTTTCCTCCTACATAACCCGTAGTAAAGAGTGAAAAAAAATTCAGAAGATTAAAAGTTCATAGATAAACAAGGATTAAATATGAATATGAAGTGGTTTACCGTTATGCGATGTAGTGGGACGTTGCTTGCAGTCGAGTTAACATTGGTCCTCATAAGGACCGAGCTCGGGACTTGAATCTGCTTTGTTGGAATAGACACATTCTGCTTGTCCGTTGTGTTGCTTTTGGTGGACATCTTCTGGACCGAGTTTGTTTTCAAATGATGACGCGGTTCATTGCTTAACATCTGGTCTGATGTGACCGAGCTCTGGACTTGAATCTGCTTTGTTGTAATAGACACATTCTGCTTGTCCTTTGTGTTGCTTTTGGTGGACATTTTGTGGACCGAGTTCGCTTTCAAATGCCGTTGCGGTTCATTCATTACCATCTGGTCTGATGTGTTGCCATCGTCTTCCGTTGGTGAAGACATATTGTTTCTCGATTCCAGTTCTTTCATTATTTCAGCCTTCATTTCCGCCCTTATTTCCAACCAAAAGGCACTTGATTTCATTTCTTCTATCATTTGTTGCTTAACTTCTTGCCTTATCTCTTCAGTATCTTTCCTTGTCCTCTTTTTCGGAACATATCCTTGAATTCCCTTTTTGTATCCAACACACACCCGACACCCCTTGTGCGCCCCCGTGCTCTGGTCCGAAAACCACAATAAGTGAATCTACTCCAGCTTTAGCTTTCTAAGAATCTTGGGCCAAATCTTTGGCTGCTTGTACCTATTTGGTCACATCCCAACAATTCATTAATAAACACTTTCTAACAAACCATGCTAATGACTTGAAAACGTAAATGATTATAGTACCATTTTTTTTTGAAACATCAAGTAAGTCGGATGGCACTGTCGTGACACCGTCCTTGTTTCGGGGAGCATGGCCTAAACAGTAGTTGCTTGCACGATTATCTGGTATTAAATGGAGTTCGGTCGCCTTCTCGGGGTCTTCTCTCTCCTCTTACCATTTCTTTTCAAAGCCCTGATACCCTTTCGGTCCTAGGCGAGAACGACTTATAGGTTTTTTTGCTCGCGCAATGGCTTTCAGACGCAATTCCCACAATTAGGAGTAACAATAGAATTATAAACAGGTGAAATGACAATCTTATAAGCTATTAACAACCTTATCTAATAAGCTATTTTCTCTAATTTTTTTGGTTTTTCTAAAATTTTTTCAGCTAAACTAGCTACTGTATGAATGGCTAATCTTAAATTGTCTAAATGAATATCACAAAAAAGCCAATACTAGATGAACAACTGTAGAAGTCCTAATAGCCAGTTTTACCAAACACTACTCAATCCTTCACTAAATGATTTTCTAGCTTAATTCTAATCAACGATAACTAGCTACAGATTATAAGCTCTACTAAAATAGTTATAAATCTTACCTTTTTTATAGATGTGTTTTCATTTTGACAGAACTCCTCCCACACTGCTGGCTGTATGAATGTCCATTTAGTTGGTTTAAGTTGCTTCAGCATGAACTTGACTCGTAGTTTCGTCTTAAACGCCTTCCACTTTTGACCACATGATAGGAGTGTACGACTTTTGATTAAGTCAAGATCTTCATGATTTTCGAGTCTAAAATGTGTCTGATATCAAAGTATTATATGTTAGTACATTCTTAAGTTATATTATATTAAGATTATTGATGGTGAATAGCATACCTTGATATCGGACCACAAAAAATCTCTTTCTTCCTTTTTCACCTCCTTCCAAGTCTTTTTGAGAATTGAAATTAACCTTCTGCTTCGAGTGCCACAATATTTTGCATAGAGAAACTGCCAGGTTCCTACAGCTTGTCCGAATTTGTTGAATTCGACAGATTCACCATCCGGAAGATCTCCGATTTTGTTGATCCCTCTTTTTATTTTTGGTGCGGGAGGATCCTATAATGAAAATGAGCAATATGAGATTAGTAACAAACTAAACTGAAAAAGTATTAATAGAGAAATGAAAACAGCCCTAAAGCTTAGGGGGCAAAAATGTTTGACAAACTAAAAAATGGGCACAACAAGATTAAGCTCGTTTGAGCTTATTTCTTGATCTTTTTAACTCCAATTTTTTGGCAACTGTTCTAAGTTGAATTGTTAAATAAGATTTGTAGATTATTGAAGTAGATTTGACAGAACTGAAAATGATTTGGACTTATACTAGTGACACATCAGTAACTGAAGAATGCTTATTTTAATAAGCTAAAACTAAAACTAGTTAAGATGGTAAACACGTTTGGCCTGTGACCAGGAGGTCACAGGTTCGAATCCCGTTGAATTCTTATATCAGTAGAACAACAATTAATCAGCAAAACTAAATTCTTATATCAACAAAAATATGAATCAATGCTCAAACTTATAACAGCTCAATAAATCCTACAAACTCAAATATACAGCAGACTATCCAAGTTCACAATCCAATAGCTTAAACTTACTGAAATGAATGCAGATCATAAACAGATTACAAATCTAGATTAAACAGGTATATCTTAAACATTTGCTAAAACCAGTATGTATCAGCTAAAAACTATATGAACATTCAGCAGGCATGTGCACAAATAAAAGCTCATATCTAATACACAACGGATAAAGAAATCTCAGATTAAATATCAAACCCAGCAAACTAAGAGCAAAACCAAACCCTAGCAATCAAAACATAAAACATTCGCAGGTCTAACATTCTTATTGCAAAACATTCAAAGATTCTAGAGACTTGAATGGCAAACAGAACTAATATTTTTGGTGGACAAATGCTTTTGACTGATTCAGTTAACCAAATTACTAGTCTATCTAAAACTCCATAAACAAGTCATAATCGAAACCTAAGTCCAAACCTAGGATGGTGACAGTTTAACCAATAGATCCAAACACTAGTCAAGCAACTGGTAGAAAAAAATAAACATTTAGCAGGAACGAGATAACCTACCCTAAAACCAAACCATCCCAGACACCCCTAAACAGGCAGAATAGTATAATTTTTTACAAAATGTTTTGAACCACAATCACATAATTACTCAAAACTAAGCATACTCATATCCAAAATTATCAAGCTAAAAACATTTAACTCCTACCTTCACACCAAAATTGTAGAAAAGCAAAATCACATGAACCACAATCACATAATCACATGAACACATCAAATCAAACACAAACATAACAGAATCAATTCTTAATCACTACAAAACAACATAAACAATAATACGAAATGAAAAATAAGACAGATTAGGGTAGCAAGACATACCATTTTCTCAATGTGGAGGTAGGTTAACGATGATTTTCTGTTTAGGGTTTATGCCCCTTTTATACATCTTGTTTGGGGGTAACTGAAAACGAACGTGGGATTGATTTGGGATTTGGACGCGGGAAAGAATTAAAAAAATGGAGGGATGATTTGATTTTTTTGGATCCGGTTTTGTGGAGGATTTGTGTTTGATCTGCGAGGTAACCGGCAAACATGATGTAGTTAGTTTTTTTATTAACATGTTAAAAAAAGTTAGTTTTATTAACAATGATTAAAAAAATAGTTTTATTCTTTTTTTAAGTAATAAAAAATCCTTTTCAAATTGTTTTCTTTTTTTTAATAAATAAAAATGTTTGTATAATAAAAATATGAAGTACAAATCAATTATAATTTATTTAAAACTAATTCGTTGTAAAAAATAAATAAAATGTTGAGTATAAGTAAATATTGAAAATTTACATTGCTGTCGAAAAACGTGTGGATGAACAAACGATGACCGCCCGGATATTAAAAAGAACATACGTATATACAAACTTTACAACAAATTCTCGAAATATTAAAAATGAAAAGAGAATTAGTTGCGTTACATAATAAAACATTATTGTTAACGTTAATTTGTATATGTGCGTTTTATTACCTGTATAACAAACAATGGTTTTTTCAATACTCTTGACCTTCTTGGTGGTCGGATCTCAAGTAAATCGTATCAGAAAGAACATCATCTTGAGACTGAACACCGATAGAGAAAGGAGGTAGCTCGTCAAACTTATTGTATTCGTCTTCGTCAACAACATCATCGACACCAACTATACTCTGTTTACTTTGCAGGACAATGTGCCATCTATTGTTTGACGGGTCCTCTACATAGAATACTTGATTAGCTTGCTTTGCTAGAATGAATGGATCCGATAAATAAGCATTTGTAGAAAGATTAACAAGTATGAAACCATCATTATCAACTTTAACACCTCCCGAATTATTGACCCATCTACACTTTAACACAGGTATAATAACCGTAGTGTAATCCAATTCCCAAATTTCTTCAATGACACCATAATACGAATCTTTTGCGATTGACATCCGCGATGCATATGTTGTTGTGGCTATTAGTGTAACTCCAATATTTTGAACGGTACTCTTATCATCTTGTTGCTTGGTATAAAACGTATACCCGTTGATGTCGTAGCCTTGATATTGAAGTACACGGCATGGACCGCGCCCTAACTGTTGTATGTCTATGTCAACATTTGCTTGAGACGTACCAACGACTTTATCTTCTAACCATTTTGAAAAATTTCTTTTATGCTCAGTATCTAACCAACGTTGGCCTAGATGATTGTTATTTCTTGATAGGTATCTCAGGTTCTCTTGTATGTATGGTTCAATACATGTCATGTTTTGCAATACTGTAAAATGTGCTTGATTAAAATCGACATTGTTGGTAACATCTTTGTGACCAATAGTACCCACCCCTGCAAGTCTACCTTGATGTCGAGGTTGCGGAAGTCCAATATCAGGGACATCAGCCATATATTTTGTACAAAACTGAACCACTTCTTCCGCAACGTATCCTTGAACGATACTACCCTCTGGTCGAAATCGGTTCCTTACGAATCCTTTTAAAAACCCCATGTACCTCTCAAATGGATACATATACCGTAGGAAAACAGGACCAACTTTCTTTATTTCTTCAATTATATGTGATACAAGGTAAACCATGACATCAAAGAAAGATGGAGGAAAGTACATCTCGAGTTGACAAAGAATAAGAATAATATCACGTTGCAACTATTCTAACTTTGTATGATCCAAAACTTTAGAATGAATCATGTTAAAAAACATACACAGCTTTGTGATTGTCTGTCGAACCGCAGGTGGCATCAATCCTCGAATAGCGATCGGAATCATTTGCGTCAGTAATACATGACAATCATGGGATTTCATACCAAGCAATTTCAAATCTTTCATTGAAACCAAACTCTTAATGTTAGTAGAATAGCCAGAGGGAACCTTAATACCAAATAAGCATTTGGCAAAATGAGGTTTTCTCCGCCTTTGACAAGGTGTAACAAGCTGGCGGCAAATACATTTTTTTCCCGTTCGTCTCTTGTGGTGCAAGCTCACTTCTAATTCCCATTTCGAGCATGTTGTTTCGAGCATTGATCCCATCTTTTGTTTTCCCATGAATGTTCAATAACAACCCTAACAAGCTTTCACAAACATTCTTCTCGATATGCATAACATCAAGGCAATGTCAGACACGCAAATTGGTCCAATACTTTAATTCCCAAAATATATACCTTTTTTTCCAGATACATTTAGTAGCTGCTTTATTTATTTTTTCCAAAAATGATGTTTAAATCCGCAACTTTAGAAAATGAAGCATATCCATCCATAGGTGCGGGCATGGATCTATCCTCTCTTGTACCATCGAACAAATTTTCCTTATTACGGTAAGGTTGATATCTGTCAAGCTCCCTTCGATGCCCCATATATATTGTCTTCCTAGAGTTAGGCAACCATCGAGAGTGGGTGTCATTTTCACAAACAGGACATGCCTTCTCCTCTTTCTTACCATACCCAGACAAGTTACCGTACGTTGGAAAATCATTTATAATACAATAAATCATGGCAAATAGCCGAAACCTCTCTTTTTTGTATGCGTCATAGATTTCAACGCCTGTTTCTCATAGATCTATATTGTCATCAATTAGCGGGCGCAAGTACACATCAATGTCGTTCCCTAGTTGTCTAGGACCTGAAATTAATAACGACATCATGATGTATTTCCGTTTCATGCACAACCAAGGTGGAAGATTGTATATCGATAGAAGAACAGGCCAAGTGCTATGACGACTACTTAAGCTTCTAAACGGATTAACTCCATCAGAACAAAGTCCAAAGCGTATGTTTCTGATCTCAGAGCCAAATTTTTTGAAATCACGGTCAAAATTTTTCCACTGAGGAGAATCAGCAACATGTCTCAGTTTCCCATCGTTTTTACGTCCTTCAGCATGCCAATGCAACAATTTGGCATCGTTTGGGTTTGCGTATAACTTTTTCAATCTAGGTTTGACGGGAAAATACCACAACATCTTCATAGGGGGACCATTCTTTGTCACATCACTATCAAGTTCAGTAAGATTCTTATTCTTGTATCTCGATTGCTTCCACACAGGACATTCGTGTAGGTCTTTGTACACTTTTCTATACAAAATACAATCGTTTCGACAAGCATGTATTCTTTCAACCTCCAATCCCAGCGGACATGTTAGTTTTTCGCTTCATACGTCAAAATAGGCAGGTCATTATCTTTCGGGAAAGCTTCGTGCAACAACTTTAATAGTGAAGTAAAGCTTCTGTCACTCCAATTATTTTTGGCTTTTAAGTCCAACAACTTGACCATAAAACAAAGTTTGGTGAACTTACAACATTCGAACAATGGTTTTTCTGCCTCCGCGTACAATTCCTGTATTTTTTTAACAGTCTTCTCCTCAGCATCATTTAACGCGTCGTGTAGCATCGCATCCAGATTTTGTTATCATAATTATCGCCATTAATATTATTCTCATCATGATTAGCGTCTAAAACAATTGTGTCACTATCAACCCGCGTCTCTTGTGTCTCACCATGAAGATCCCAACAAGTATAGTTTGGGCCAAAGCCGTTTTTAATCAAATGTCGTCTAATAATGTTAGGCGCATCAATGGAAACATTATTTCTGCACACTTTACACGAACAAGAAATATTTGTTTCTCTCTTACTTTCTCAATGATCCTCAACGCATTTCATAAATTCAGCCAATCACAATAATAATAATAATAATAATAATAATAATAATAATAATCATAACTAATATTAAAAAACACAACTAAATCACTCAGTCACTCACCCACGGTCAAACACACACACAAAAAACACACACACCTAATACCGATCATTTCACACACACAAAACACACACTAAAACCGATCATTTCAATCAAGCACACATCAAACTAAGCTAATTCGATCTTCCACAAATCGACAATAATGTTTGGTAAGTTTTACCCCATTTTACGACTTATTTTGGGATTTATGATTATATTTTTGCTTATCAAACACACATCAACCTAGTTATCTTTCATTGTTTTATTGTATTTTAAGTATTTGTATGTGATTCTGACTCACGGGTATGTGGATGTTTGACACCTCGTTTGTATTTCAAATGTTGGGTTAACTAGATTTTTTGTAAATTCATTAAGCAATAAGGTGTACCTTAAGAGGTATTCCCCTTTTGCAATTGATGATCGTCTTAGCTAGGATGTAGCATCAGTATTAGGGGTTGACGGCTTTTACTTAGCTTAGGAGTTAGGATTAGTCTTATAGGTGGTGTAAGGGGCCAAGTTGCTTTTTTATCATGGGTTCTTTCTCTTTGTATTAGCCGACTCTTAAATGTATTCAGACGGAAGTTCTTCCACCTCAGCTCGTTTCCTATAAACAAGATATGAGGGTCGGAGGCTCACTTGCATCATACATCTTTTATTTCCTTTGGTCAATAAACTAAACGTTTGGGGTCATATACGTGTGGGTTATTTCTTATCGTCCCGTGTAACTTGTGGAAGGATAGTTTATTCTCTTTACAAGTTTCCGACTCCTTATAGTCTGCTTTCTGTTTGTTGATAGACAAGTCCAATATATAAGTATTTTCCTAAAAATTTCAACACGAGTTTTTCAGATAATGTGGAATCAGTGTAGTATGATTAGCATATCGAGTTTTTCATATTTTGACCCTAACCTGACCTTATAACATATCGGATTATCAGGTTTCGGATTGAAATGGGTTGGGCTGAATCAAGTTGTGTTGTCGGGTTGCTATCGAGTTGCGGTGAATCTGACTTACTAAACAAGTGGTGAATTGGGTTGCTATCGTGTTGGGTTGTCGGGTGGCTATCTGGCCGGGTTGCTATCGGGTTAGACTTAGGAGTTTTGCAGCCTTTATTATTGGTTTTTTTGGCGTTTCGTGTTCACGAAACAGAATGTCTTCCTCTGATGTCGTCCTTATATTAAGGCATCTTAGATGTTTAAGCTTACAAAAATTAGGTTGATGTGTGTTTGGTAACTAGGTTGATGTGTGTTTGGTAAGCTCACTTTCACTTAATTTCTTACTAACTGGATTTTGTGGTTGAAATTGTAGAAAAAGACGAACAAATTCGGGATTATATTTTAACAAATTACCAGCAAATGGATTACAGTCCACAAACTTGGAGAGTTATGGATGCTGACGTTTCAAATACATTTTCTTTTCCACGATTCTATAAGGAAGGTATGTAATCATTAAAAGTATATTTTCATTTTTAGCCTTTTTTTGTAGTTTACATATTTTAGTTCCTTTATTAAGCGAGTGTTTTTGTGTAGGAACCACATAATATGATAAAAAAGTGAGACTAGTGACTGATCAAATGTGGAAGTGGGGTGTCGCCAAGTATGGTAAACCAAATAAGGATTGGAGTCAAAAGATGTTGGATGAATTTACTGATGCTATGTTTGCTACATTTGGAGACGATGGCCTTGAGTCTTCAACAAAAACCTTTTCTCGTCCACTAATCTATATCCAAGGTAGCTTATTTGATAGCTTTTACTTAATATGTTTTAGCTTGTTTAGCCTATTCTAGCTTATTAGTTCACTTTTAGTGTAATCTGTTAGTGTAAAGTATATTATTAGGAGTGTTTGTTTCATATAGTTTGACTCATTAAAGTCAACTCTTAGGTGCTAGTTTGGTAACTCATAACACGTGTTCAACATTGGCAATAAAAAAAATACTTTTAAGAGATTTTGGCAGAAATGGTTTTCTGTTATGGAGAATAAGTTATGGAAAATAGCAAGACAGTTTAAAGGATTCCAAAACACTAAAATTCTAGCCTTAACACTCAGAAACAAAGATTTAAGAGCTGACTGAAAGTTCCAGTAACTTGAATTTAGCACTGACCCAAACTTTTTGATGGCAAATTGCCTGTTTGACATGACTGTAAAAAATTAAGACTTGACTAAACTTTGACTAATGAAAAGGTGTACACTGGATTTGGTTAAAAACTCTTGCACAAATACACAATGACTCTAGTCCTTAACACTAGTTTAGAAAGTTTATGAAAAATTTATCAAAGCTAGACTTGTTTAAAACTGATGAATTGAGCTAACAACTATCAGACTGTATCAGCTTAGCTAAATTCACTAGAAATGAACCAAAATCATACACCAAAACACTAGAACGAAACGGATTAGGTACTAGGACATATAATGCAGTAATAGCTAAAAATCAGTAAGTCTAAGCAGGACTAAAGCTGTGCAAACAACTTAGCAACTACAAGGACATAACAAGTTCATCAAGTAATTGAGTGGAGCAATAGTTTTAGTGCTTTCATTAGTCCCACTATTGAACCCACTATTGATGGCACCACTAACACATGTACCCATTGTGAACACATTATGTACCCATTGTGAACAGGAAGATGATAATAGATGTATGTGTGCCATCCATATTGGGTAGTTGTTTTGCTATTTAAAGGTTTGTAGTTTGCGTCCAATTATCACTCATCTCAGTTTTCTAAAACAAAAAAAACAACAATAATGGCCTGGTTAGGAAGGTTAAAAGAATTAAAAGAAGTTGTTGGTACAGATAATTGGATTGATCGAATAGTAGCATATTTTGAAAAATCCGTCGAAGAGGACAAAAGTTTTGGTCAGAAACTTGAACATTTACATGGGGTTTTAGATGATGCTGTTGAAGAAAGACAACAGTTTATCCAGGAATTAGAACGTGTCGGAGATATATATCTCTTAAAGAAATGCACTAGAGTATTGAAAGATACTCAAAAGAAGGATAAGAAAACCTTAAGTCGGATGGAAACTTTAATTAAAGATACAGAAGCAAGAATAACTGAGAAGGAGGAATTGGTTAAGAAAATGAAGGATCCATAATAATCCTTATAAATACTTAGAAGGAGCCTTATGATTGCAGTCTATATGATATTTTTATGTTAGAGTGTCTCTTTTAATCTAATTAATAATTGTTGTTCAGATAGAATAAGAACCATACTAACACATGTTGTTGTGTATAATGATGCTTCTGCATCTTTTATGGTTTTTGTGTTTGTAATGTACTTGTATGTTTGTATGAATAAAAAAGGCTCCTTTATTTATGAGTTTGACAAACATTAAAGTTAAAATAACTTTGCATTGACATGAAAAACAGTTTAGTATACAGTTAATTGTGCTTATAGATTTTTTACTTGTTATGATTTTATTTTGTTGTTATTGTTAGGAGCATATTTATTTTGTTGTTATTTTTTACTTGTTATGACTAACTATTATTTTTTGGTTTTGTAGAACCTGTTCCTGGATCTGAAAAACTCAGGGATGAAGTTTGGGATTACATTAAGGACAAGTACGGGTGGTCAGAATAACTTTTTTGGCCACTTTCAAAGTGGATACAAATAGATGATGATGTTTCAAAAAAGTTCAATATTCCAAAAAGATTCAATTCTAAACCAGGTATGTAATCATCAACTTGAAAATGCTTTAGGTGTCAAATGCACCAGTAAACAACAAGAAACTACACTTTTATAACAGATATGAAGACTTGGACTAATGACAATTTTATGCAAAACAGAGGACGATAGATTTGAGATGGAAACACATGATGACCAAGATGATGATGAACCCGATGAGAACGATGATTCTGATGATCAGGCATGGACTCCTAAAAAAACAAGAAGAACAGGCAGTTCAAGTCGATCAAAAAATAAAATCGTTGGCAACAGACCTCCACCAGTCAGGCATTGCGTTCTTGGGTTACCATGTATCAAACCCAAAGTTGTCAACAGAATTGTTTAATTAATCTTATATGGTATCCTAGACATGATGTACTCTATATATTAGTAAGCTGCAACATATGTAGTTGGAAGGTACTCTATTTTGACACCCTTTATAAAGGGTTTACACTAAACATTATTATGTATATGTACATAAATTATGAATGAATATCTTGGTAAAAGATATTCAATTTGAGAATGAAGTACAGTAACATAGAAGAACAAAGACTTACATGAACAAAATACTTGCAAGTTTTTGAGCCGATCTTGTTATTATGTTCGTAGTTTTTTTGTTTTTGATGAAAGTGATTCGTAGGTATTATACCGTATAATATGTTTTACAAAAAAGAAACAATCCAGGTACATATTATATAACAAATAAGTTTTACACAAGTTATGATTCTTAAGTTTTTTATTTATTTAATGGTCCTTATAATTTAATCAAATATAAACTTTATAAAGACTAAAAACGTAATATGTTATAAAACCAAGTATATGCCGTTGAGTCCTTATGATTGTAAGTTAAAAACAATTAAGCACAAAATTTATTCACATAAACACTAGTTTTCAAAATTTATAAAGACTGGTTGTTAAAAAAACCATTGTTTTTAAATGTCTAAAAACACTAGTTTTTTGATATAAAACGGTGTCTTTACGATTAACACATAAAGACTGGTTTTTACGTAACAACCAGTGTCTTTAAATGTATAAAAGGAGTGGTTGCTGCCTACAAAACTAGTCTATTTAGAATTCACCTTAAAGAGACTGGTTTTTTTTTTAAGAAAACAAGTTTCTATTCATTCCCTTCCCACCATTTTTGGGTCATAGACACTTGTTTTCATGAAACCAGTCTCTTTAGGGGGTCTCTAAGGGTTTTTTTTATAGTAGTGTGTAGAAGGAGGTGGTGGTGGCTTGGTAGTAATCTCATAGTCATAGTGAAGAGGAGGTTTGACTAAGAGACTCTTGATGTAACTCAAATCCTCATAGATATGAGCCATAGCAAGATGTTGATATTGACAACAATGACAATATGTCCCATGATGCATGACATTATCATGTGAAGGAAGAAGAACACTAAAGGCTAGTGGTGGAATAAAAGAAGTTCCACAATCAACATTCTTAGAAGGAGAAGAAATGTGATTTTGAGTGTTCTTGGGTGAATTGGTATTGAAAGCAATTTGGGAAAATGGAGGAGAATCAAGGCTTTCATTTGGTGAATAAGACATTTTGATATGAGAAAGGATGCAAAATGCTTAGGGTTAAATAGAGAAAGCTCAAGATATTTTGAGGGTGGTCAAAGTGTTGAAACTAAGATTCCAAAAAGTGTTGGAACAAATTTGGAGTTTCAGAAAGACCCGAAAAAGGAAGCACTGTCTGCGGTACCTTATCTCCACCGGCGGTTCTATATTGATATGGAGCCGCGGTCTATTTAAAGAACCGCCTACAGTGCCTTGGTTTTGGTAGTGAAGGAGGATTTTCCAATCCAGCAAATCCTATTTTTCTAGTCTAACTAATCATAAAGATATGTTAAAAAGCAAAGATAGACAAAGAAAATACACAAGAACTCACCAAACAAAGTTTTGACCAAAATACATGGATTTTAAAGAAAATCGATGTTGGAGGTGTGTTGAACTAGACAATAAGTCATGACACAATGATCCTCCATAGTTCACTTTTGTTCTTGCTATATTTGAGAGACACATACATATGAATTATGTAAGCTCGATATCAATAGCAAGAAGCTATGAAAAACGTTTTTAGATTGAATTAACAATGCAAAAACTTTTCTCGACCATTTTCGAAAGAACTTTGAGAATTTTGAAAAAGAGAAGAGAGGTTTTCCAAAAAGAGTTTACAAGACTCAATGACTCAAAGAAATAAAAGACTCAAAAGAGAAAAAGGCTTGATTAATGAAATGCACAATTACGGAATATATTCCATTAAACCTAGACCTAGACGCAAGTAATTAAAAGGTTCCCTCTTAAGTGGCTTAGTGAAGATATCGGCAGAGTTTTCTACCGAGGGTACCTTCTCAATCGAAATGTTCCCTTTTTGAACATTATCCCTAAAGAAATAGTGGCGAATCTCTATGTGCTTAGTTCGTGAATGTTGCACGGGATTCTTGCTAAGGTCTATTGCACCCTTATTGTCGCACATGATGAGAACATCATTAAGAGAAATCCTGTAATCAACAAGATCTTGCTTCATCCATAGAGCTTGTTGACAAGCTTTACCGGCACTCACATACTCGGCTTTCGTGGTGGATATCGTAAGAGTGGTTTGTTTCTTGGAGAACCAAGAAGTTAAACAACAACCCATGAAGGTACAAAGTCCACTAGTGCTTTTCCAGTCCACATAGTCTCCCGCATGATCCGAGTCCACGGTAGACAATGGTTTCTATGCCGGTCCATTTAGGATACCATAATCCTAAATGTATAGTGCCCTTGATGTATCAAAAGATACGCTTAATCGCTTCAAGGTGAGAGGTTTTGGGAGCCTCTCAGAAGCGAGCACAAAGGCAAACACTAAACATGATATCCGGTCGACTTTCCATTAGGTACAACAAACTACCAATCATACCTCTATATTTGGTGTTGTCTACCGAGTCACAATCATCATCTACGGTGAGTTTAGTATCCGAGGCCATAGGGGTCTTCATCGGTCTAGAGTCTTCTAATCCAATTTTCTTTAGCATTTCTTTAACATACTTGGATTGATTAAAGAAAATACCATCGTCCATTTGTTTAATTTGGAGTCCTAAAAAGAAGTTAAGTTCTCCTATTATACTCATTTTAAACTCGTCATGCATGATTTCGGAAAAGTCATCACATAAGCCTTGACAAGTTGAGCCAAATATAATGTCATCAACATATATTTGCACGATAATGAGGTGATAACCTTTCTTCTTTGTAAAGAGCATATTGTCTACTACCATTCCCATGGTATACTCATGTTTAACACGAAACGATTTAAGTCTATCATACCATGCTTTTGGTGCTTGTTTAAGACCAAAAACAGCCTTTTTAAACTTGTAAACATGATCCGGTTTCTCAAAATCAATGAATCTGGGAGGTTGTGTGACAATCCGTCAATTTCAGGTCGTTATTTTAATCTCGACTATTACGTATTACATGTTACTTTAATGAGAATTTTAAATTATCGGCTAACCGAGAAGGTTATAGTTTGAAACTTAACGTAAGAATGTCGTTTAGATGAAAACCGACAAGAAAAACTTTAAGTATCGATAATATATTCTCAAGTTTATCATATGAATGATTTTATTATATTTATTTTTATTTCTCGTATTTTACGTTTTAACGAATGACGAGAACTACGAATGATCGCGATACCGACGGATGCCCAAAAATTTACGTTTTATTATCGATTGTCTCGATATTTAATATTTTCGACGTTTCCGATCTAATTACGTTTTAAGTCGTGTCGATGTAATATTATTATATTTAAGAAGCGTTTTAACTTTTAAAAAGTATTTTTACGAAACCCGAGTCCCGTAAATATTTTCAAAAAATATTTACATTTTATACCCTTACAACTATTTAATCTCATTTTGGACCAAAACTATCACAAGTTGGTAAAAACTACCCTCACCGACTATATAAAAGGCCTCCACTCACACACACACCTCATTTTATTCATTAAAAATTTTAAAAATATCTCTCCTTCTCTCTTTGAAACCCACGACCAAAAATCACCACACAAACACATTGATTTTTCAAAATCAAGCTTGAATCCAAGAAAACTAAATTAAGACCCATCTTAATCTTGAGCTACCCATCATATTGGTATGATTTTTATACACATGCATTAACTTTTTCAAATTTTTATTTTTCTTGATGAACTAGTAGTGTTTGATCCATTTTTATGTTGTAGATAAGTGTTAATATTAATATATTCAAGTTTTAATTGGTTGCATGTTTGAATTTTTGAGTGGGTAAATTTTTAAATGATTATTCAAGGGTGATTGAGGTTAGATGAGTTGTTTAAAATGATATTAGGATGATATTAGATGTATAAAAGTGGTGGAAATGGGTCAAAATATTTATTTGACATGATTTCTAAAAATATATTTTGGGACAGTAGCTTATAACAGATTATTTCGTGGGTTTAAGTTCTGAGATAGGCTTATATTATTTGATACTGTTGTAGTAATCTTCAAGACGCTCGTTTTGCCGCTTGAATGAGCTTCTAACTCATTACGAGCGAAAAGTTATGCTAGTTTTAGTATTTGTGTACCGGGAGACGAGTATCGGCACAATCCGAAAATTGTTGTCGATATTTGGATCGAATCTCGGGGACTATAGAATGCGTTTTAAAAATTTTCAAGGACTGATGTAAGTTTCTAAACCTCAGGTCATGAGTCTATTTTCAAACCCGAGTGTCGGTTTTATAAATGGAGTTGTTTAGATATGTTAAAATGGTTTTACAAGTAAAAAGCGTAAAACTGTCCGGTTTTTACAACACGAAGATGTGTCAGGCAGAAAGTCTTAGAAGTAATATTTTTGAATGAAACTTGAACCGAGTCTTCTTCATATTATATGTGAGTTTGTGACCAAGTTTCGTCGAAATCGGACAAGTGTAGATAGGGTAGATTGGTGTGTACATTTGGAGTGTACATGCTGATTGGTATTTTGGACATGTCGTTCAATAATTATGTGGCGTGAGTTGAGTATTCGCCATTGGATATGGTGATTTACTCAAGTGTTAAGTCGTTATGTAAATGACTTAGCTACTGGTCCGAGGGAAGTAAAATGAGAATTTGACTTGCGTTGACTTGGCGTCTTAAGACGAGTCAATATCGAGAGTGCAATTGTTTAAAAGAATAGTGTTGAATAAAAGGGTATTGTAATAACACTTGTATTATTAAATTTTTCGGGATTGTCTTGGTTTTGTAATTTTGATTTTTATATTACTTAAGTATGATTTATACTTAAGTAGATTTTTAACGAACGCGCCTTATTTGATAGGTTGCGGTTTTCGTGTTTAAACGGGCATCACTAATCGTCGGCGATCGTCTCATTACCACTATTGGCTAAGGTGAGTCTATAGCCTCGCTTTTAACATGTTTACTTGTTTTATAAAACCCGCGAGGGGGATAACATGCTTGTTTTATTAAAATAAAGGGTACAACGAGAAGTTGTGGAAACCCTATTAATGGGTGTAACGAGAAGTTGTGGGAACCCTATTTACTTGAAAAGTATTCATTGAAATTGAAAGGTACAACTATAAGTTGTGATAAACTCATGATTGTTTTAAAATTGAACACAAAGAACTTGTTTGTATGTTTAAATGAAAGTTATTACATATGTTTGTTTAGCCTTAAAAGACCCATGAATCGTGAATTGTTAATCGAAGTAACGCTAATGCTATGGATAGATCTATCGGGGTGACGCCCAGTCCGATCGCGATTAGCTCTCGCGTGGTGTTGTGATGCACTAGTAATGAAACATCGGATGCATTGTATAAGAGAAATATACGCACTTGGCTAGGTGTGTTGGGCTGAAATAATATATGTTAACGTTCAATGTCACGAGACTTATGTAATGACACGATAATTATGTCCGTACAACATAATTATCTTTGATAAATTAATAACCCTGGAAGGTTATTTCTGAATACTTGTGTTCTCTTTATTTAAATTAAACTCTATAGGTTCACTCGGCAAATTTTGCTGACTTTTTAACATGTTTATCTCAGGTCCATATAGAAGGCACTCGATGAAGGCGGTTTCGTGAAGCTTGCATATTTGAAATGTTTGGCCCGCTTTTATATATTATATCCATTCAAATAACTTTTATCCTTTATTATAGTTTGTAAACTTTTTGAATTATCTGGGACCGCGTATGAAATTGAACTTTGATTGAACGAAAATGAATGGATGTTTATTAAAACGACTCTTTTTGAGCTGTTTTCTATGATTATGAGATTGAACCATGATAGTAACACCCAATGACCCTTCCGCTGTTATGATCGAAATTGGGGGTGTTACAGATTGGCATCAGAGCTCAAGTTATAGAGAACAAAAAGATTTTCCAAAAATGAATTTATGAAATCTTTTAACTATAACTGTTGCAAGCGAAACCTCCGAGTTGCCAATGGACGAGAATGAAAGTATTTATATATATGGGATTATATATATGTTGTAATCTTTATCGATTATTTGAACTTGTGAATTACAAGGTATGTTTTCATTTATTTAATTATAAATGATAATTTTATATTTATACGACGTAGATTGTCACGAAGCCACCCAAGTCATTTTTAATGCTAGCGCCGAAGCTATTCCTGAAATGAATCGTGTTATTCTCGAGATTAACTAAGTTGTGGATAGACATGATCCCAACGAAATGGTTAATATTCTTGCTGATATTCTTCTGATTACGAGGATTTTGATTTCCTTGGTTGTTATTCTTGATTTATCGATTCGCTTATTTCGTTTAGCAAATTTAATTTGCATTTTCACAAATCTTCGACATTATACTGTTTTGATAAAAACAAGTTTGTCTGAGATGGTACTATTGATTTTTGGGAATTGAGATTGATTTATATGGTATTCACATGCCAACCAGGATTCCATATCATATCACTGATCATTTTCTGTTAAATCGGTTTCTCATTTGTTTCGATCTTGATCTTCTGCGTTGAGCTGGCGATGCTTGAATAAAGTGATTTATAATCATTGAAATAAATTGGCCATTTATTTGAACAAGGAAATTATAAATTGTTGGTTGAACTACAAATTTTTGAATCTTATTCAGAAGGACTTGATCAATCCATGGAAATAATGATTCATAAAGGTGTGGGCTTAAGCATATAGCATCTGCGTGATTAAACTCTTATTGACTCGTAATTCGTTTGCTCGATTCATTCTTTGATTTTATTCCTTTAATTATTTGATCGTGAAATGGTTGTATTGAGATTTTTCCGAAACCACCAATTGAGGAGGATATCAAGCGTCTCTGAAAGACATTGAAGAAATCTTCTTCTTGTGGGACCGAGGAACTTTCTTAGTCATGTGAAATACCCAGTAACTCTTAGTAGATTAGTTTATCAATTGTAGTATCTTCTCATTAATCCCTAACTAAACTGTGACAACAGTTAGTAGGACTAGTCTTTTAAGTTGTATGGCATTTGACGATGATTATCTATAATGTTTGACAATACGACTTGTACTAGTTTGTGATCAATGGAATGAATATCTTTTGATTCCTAATTCTACATCGTTCTATTATTATCTTTCTTTGCTTTTCTCATGTAAAATTCCTGTGGTATAACGCAATCACTGAATGAATACTCATTATGATTTGATTTGCGTTACACAAGACTCATGCAGTCGATGAAAGCTATGACTGAAGCACGAATGTGCCAAGTTATTAGTGAATAAGTTGCTGTATCTTAGTTGAATTCATGGCCAACATGAATGATGGATCTGGAACCGGTGGAGCTGAAGTTGGAGCCGATAATGTTTGTGGTACTGATGGAACAAATGTGCCCGAAGTTAGAGGCTATAACTACACTTCATTCAGTAGTTGCAAACCGTAGACTCCTAAGGGGACTAAAGATGATGGAGGATTGTGTCAGTTATTGAAAGCTAGCGTCAGTCTTTCGAATCAGTGACCCTAATCAGGAGGATAAGATGTAGTTTAAAATCGCTACTCTCCAAGGTCGTGCATTAATTTGGTGGATTGGCATACTTGCTTCCATAGGTATCGTTACTTATGGAACACCATGGACTAAGGTGAGAAAACGATTAACTGAGGAGTTTTTCCTCGAAGTATTTCCAAGGTATGGAGCAAGTGTTGTACAATCTGAAACTGAAGGGAAAAATAATTCCAAATTGAAAATTCTTTTTGTGCATTAGAGCTCGTAAGTATATCGAAAAAGGTTGTGGATTATTCATGGCTTAGGTATCGTAGAAGGAATCGTAAGAGAAGTAAGTGGAATTACTCTAGTCATCTGTCACTATTCTGAAGTATTTCTGGAAGAATTGCCAAAGCTTCCGCCTACAAGGCAAACAGAATTCCTAATTGATCTGATTTCTGGTGCTGCAACTGTGGCACATGAGCCATATTTATTAGCACCCTCTCAGTTGAAGTAATTATTCGTGCAGTTTTAAGAACTATTTGATAGATGTTTTATTCGACCGAGCTAGTCAGTTCGTAGAACTCATATTCTATTCGCTAAGAAGAAAGATGATTCGTTTCGTATGTGTATCGATTACCGAGAGCTGGTTAAGCTAACAATCAAGAATTGTTACCCGCTTCTAAGAATTGATGATCTATTTGATCAACTTCAAAACTCTCGTGTTTTCTCCAAGATTCTGGTGTTTTCTCCAAGATTGGTCTTTGTTTTGCTTATCATCAACTTCGCATACGCGGGGAAGATATTCCTATTACGGCGTTTAGAACTTGTGATGATCATTATGAGTTTAGGGTTATGCCTTCTGGTTTGACCTGTACACCTGTAGTATTCATTGACTTAATGAATTGTATGTGTAAGCCGTGTCTTGATAAATTCGTGATTGTTTTCTTTGATGATATCCTAATCTGCCCGAAGAGCGAGAAAGAACATGCCGAACACTTAGGGATTATCTTGAACTTGTTAAATAACGAAAAGATGTACCCAAAATTTTTAAAGTGTGATTTTTGGCTTGGTTCTGTACAACTTCTCTGTCATGTGATTGAAAAATGTGGCATACATGTTGATTCTGCGAAAATCGAAGCCATCGAAAATTTGAATGTTCCAGCTATTCCAACTGAAGTACGACAAATTCTAGGTTTAGCTGGTTATTACTGAAGGTTTATTAAAGGATTCTCTTTGATATCAAAACCATTAACTAAGCTAACTAAAAAGAATGAACCGTATGTGTGTGGCATTGATGAGGAGAAAGCTTTTCAGACCATGAAAAGAAAACTCTGCAACACACCGATCTTATCATTAATCGAAAGAAGTGAAGATTTGTGTTGTTTATTGTGATGCATCTCTAAAGGATTTAGAGTTGTTTGATTTGTATATGCTTGTAGGAAACCTAGGAAGAATGAGGAAACTGCACAACCCATGACTTGTAATTGGGTGCGGTGATATTACTCTTCGTCTATTGAGACATTAATTGTTTGGCACTAATGTACGGTATCCACCGATAGTAAGAGCCTACAATGTATTCTGGAATAAAAGAGGTAACTTAGCCTTTAAGTGATTACGATTGTGTTATTCGTTATCATTCGTGGAGTTGGAGTAAATTACAATGGATTCATTGTTAAGCTCTCGAAAACTCAGTCTGAATATGACTCGATTTCTGTCAATGTTGATTGATTGACTCTGCTCATTTATTTTGATAAATAAATCGATCGTGCTAGTTAAGGATCGTTTGTGAACCACTCGTAGTAGACATAGAAGTTATGATAATGTGAAGCGAAAACCTTTGAAATTCAAGGTAGGTGGAAAAGTTATGCCAAAGCTATCACCCTGAAAAGGTGTTATGTAGTTTGGAAAACGTGGGAAGTTAAGTCCCCGTTAGTTTGGACCATTCGAGCGGATATCGAGTGTAAGTCCAGTGGCATGAAAACTTAAATTACCTCGAGAGCTACAAGGAATTCACAATACTTTTCATATGTCGAACCTAAAGAAATTTCTTCTTGACGAAGATCTTATTATCTCTCTTGATGAAGTATGAATCTCGGGGACTATAGAATGAGTTTTAAAAATTTTCAACGACTGATGTAAGTTTCTAAACCTCAGGTCATGAGTCTATTTTCAAACCCGAGTGTCGGTTTTATAAATAGAGTTGTTTAGATATGTCAAAATGGTTTTACAAGTAAAAAGCGTAAAACTGTCTTGTTTTTACAACACGAAGATGTGTCGGGCAGAAGGTCTTAGAAGTAATATTATTGAATGAAACTTGAACTAAGTCTTCTTCATATTATATGTGAGTTTGTGACCAAGTTTCGTCGAAATCGGACAAGTGTAGATAGGGTAGATTGGTGTGTACATTTGGAGTGTACATGCTGATTGGTATTTTGGACATGTCGTTCTATAATTATGTGGCGTGAGTTGAGTATTCGCCATTGGATATGGTGATTTACTCAAGTGTTAAGTCGTTATGTAAATGACTTAGCTACTGGTCCGAGGGAAGTAAAATGAGAATTTGACTTGCGTTGACTTGGCGTCTTAAGACGAGTCAATATCGAGAGTGCAATTGTTTAAAAGAATAGTGTTGAATAAAAGGGTATTGTAATAACACTTGTATTATTAAATTTTTCGGGATTGTATTGATTTTGTAATTTTGATTTTTATATTACTTAAGTATGATTTATACTTAAGTCGATTTTTAACGAACGCGCCTTATTTGATAGGTTGCGGTTTTCGTGTTTAAACGGGCATCACTAATCGTCGGCGATCGTCTCATTACCACTATTGGCTAAGGTGAGTCTATAGCCTCGCTTTTAATATGTTTACTTGTTTTATAAAACCCGCGAGGGGGATAACATGCTTGTTTTATTAAAATAAAGGGTACAACGAGAAGTTGTGGAAACTCTATTAATGGGTGCAACGAGAAGTTGTGGGAACCCTATTTACTTGAAAAGTATTTATTGAAATTGAAAGGTACAACTATAAGTTGTGATAAACTCATGATTGTTTTAAAATTGAACAAAAAGAACTTATTTGTATGTTTAAATGAAAGTTATTACATATGTTTGTTTAGCCTTAAAAGACCCATGAATCGTGAATTGTTAATCGAAGTAACGCTAATGCTATGGATAGATCTATTGGGGTGACGCCCAGTCCGATCGCGATTAGCTCTCGCGTGGTGTTGTGATGCACTAGTAATGAAACATCGGATGCATTGTATAAGAGAAATATACGCACTTGGCTAGGTGTGTTGGGCTGAAATAATATATGTTAACGTTCAATGTCACGAGACTTATGTAATGACACGATAATTATGTCCGTACAACATAATTGTCTTTGATAAATTATTAACCATGGAAGGTTATTTCTGAATACTTGTCTTCTCTTTATTTAAATTAAACTCTATAGATTCACTCGGCAAATTTTGCTGACTTTTTAACATGTTTAGCTCAGGTCCATATAGAAGGCACTCGATGAAGGCGGTTTCGTGAAGCTTGCATATTTGAAATGTTTGGCCCGCTTTTATATATTATATCCATTCAAATAACTTTTATCCTTTATTATAGTTTGTAAACTTTTTGAATTATCTGGGACCGCGTATGAAATTGAGCTTTGATTGAACGAAAATGAATGGATGTTTATTAAAACGACTCTTTTTGAGCTGTTTTCTATGATTATGACATTGAACCATGATAGTAACACCCAATGACCCTTCCGCTGTTATGACCGAAATTGGGGGTGTTACAGGTTGAACCACATATACCTCCTCATTGATCAAACCGTTAAGAAATGCACTCTTTACATCCATTTGTTGAAGCTTAATGTTACACCCCATTTGGATAAATGGAATGTCACAGGATAATCATGGCGTAATATCAACGCATAAAGTAAATGTCCTAAAACATTACATGACCATATGGATAACCGGAATCAAACATCGGTCCCCAACATAAAATCATAAACATAGCATGAAGTAAAAGCAATGCAGAAAGAACAGAACATAAAATAGCTCCCATCCTATGCATAACTTTTCCATGCTCCTGACCTTGTGTACCTTCCATTTGGGGACATGAAAAGAGAAAACGGTTGAGCGAGACGCTCAGTGCGCAGATATATAATAATAACATGGAATAGCATAAAATAAGCGAGGGCTGAAATTGTTAGCCTCAAATTACTGAGTCAAACAAGAATGTTCGGTCATAGGTTTATATTGTAACATTTATTAGAACGTTGTAATAGTTAGTTAAAATAGTCGTGATGTTACAGGCTTGATGGCTAGCTTAAAAGGCCTCTTTCAAGGTACTAAGCATTTTATTCAAGCCCAACCCAATCAAATATATGGCCCATTAAGCCACATGTAGGCTAGGCTATAAATACCCTTCCTAGCATGTTAGGAAGGGTGTTGATTGTCATTATTTCTTAATCTAATCTTCCAAAAGTTTCACATACTTCTCTCTACTTTCTCTCACTACTTTCTCTCTCTAGAATTCATCTACTTCATCTATTTTCTTTCTTTCTTCCTTGCTTAATCATCACAAATATATGGGACAACAATTGGTATCAATCGCCATGGGGTAGTTTTGTGATTGATTGTCGTTATATCATTTGATTCGTATGATTTAATCCATACATCATCTCGAATTCAAATCTTTTTGTGTTTTTCGTGATCTACATCTTTATTTACATCTCCTACATAGTTGTGGTAGGGATTTGGTTGCTTTTAGTTGGTTAAAATCACGGATTTCTTGTAAAAAAAATCTCATTTTTTACCTAAAGTTTTGGAACTGCACAGTTATTCCGACGGAATTCCATCGGAAAAGGGTTTCATATTCCGACAGTTATTCCGACGGAATTCCATCGGAAAAGGGTTTTAACATTCCGACGGTTATTCCGATCGTGTATTCCGACAGTATTCCGACAGGTCATATTTCGACAACATTCCGATATAATATTCCGATTGGTTATTCCGACAGGTCATTCCGACAACATTCCGATACAATATTCCGACAGCCTACATTCCGACAACATTCCGATGGCACATTCCGATGCTATGTTTTGCTAAATTTTGTTCGAGTATTTTTAGACTTAGCCACCATCTAGACTAGTTTCGGAATATCGTTTATACGAAGATTAAAAAAAAGAACAAAAAAAAATTTAAAATTTTCCCGTCAAGTAAATTCAAATTTTTTCCATACTAGTTTTAGGACATTTCTAGCTCAATTTCAAAATTTGGCGATACAAAGTTTTTTGGTCTACCGTTTTGTCGGACTGGAGAATTTATTGTCGGACTGAAGAAAAATTGCAATTTTCGGAATTTAAACCACAACAACAATCACAACACATCTACTTAAGATCCTTTTTCACTTCAACATATTAAAGCTTATCAAGATGGATTCAACTATAGAGTATCGTGTGACGAACAACAACATCATGGTGGCAGGAAATAAAGAGATACCACCAATGCTTGTGACCGGTCGATATGCACAATGGCAATCACGGTTTATTCGATATCTTGATACTAAACCAAATGGTGATCTTCTCCGACGGTGCATCAAAGAAGGACCCTATACTCTCACTACCATAACCATTCATGCAATTCAAGCAACCGACTCGACGACCGGTTCTGATGAGCAAACTATTGAGGAAACATATGAGAACACTTCGAAAGAGAAACGTGCTTGGATTGATGCAGAGAAAGAAGCAATCTAGTTGATTCTCAGTGGGATTGGGGATGATATTTACTCAACGGTTGATGCATGCTCTACTGCAAAAGAAATGTGGTTTGCCATTGAACGCTTGCAACAAGGAGAATCACTTAACAAGCAAGATGTCAAAACTAACTTGTTCTGGAACTTTGGCAAGTTTACTTCATTGGATGGGGAATCAATTGATTCATACTACTCAAGGTTCTACAAGATAATGAATGTCATGACAAGAAACAATTTGCAAGTCTCCACTATGCAAGTCAATGTGCAATTTCTACAGCAACTTCAACCAGAGTGGACACGGTTCGTAACTTTGGTGAAACAACAGAGTAAGTTAGACGAGGTAAACTATTACACGCTCTTTGACATTTTGAAACAATTTCAAAATGAGGCGAATGAACTTCGAGCTGAACGGAGAGCAAAGACTGCTAATCCACTTGCTTTGGTGTCTACCACTCAACACACTTAAGATCATCGCTCTCGTGCTCCCAAGTCATACTCCACAACATCACCCTCACCAAGGTACTCCACTACATCCTCCTTACCAAGATACCCCACTTCGTCTAAGTATTCTGCTCCCACACGATCACGAGACAAAGAACCAAGAGCACCATCACCATCACCTGAGCCATCATCTGAAGAGGACCGTGATGAAGAACTAGCTCAGAAGGATAGGGAGATGAAGCAACAAATTGCTTTCATTATGAAGACCTACAAGAAAATCTTCAAACCCACCAACAACAATCTTCGAACATCATCAAATACAAGGAACCAATATGTTGAGAGTCCTCGAAGGTACGACACACGTCAATGTGATAAAAGTCCTCCTCGGTATGATCGACGTAATCCAACACATGTTGAGGGTTCTGCACGGTATAACCGACAAACTGCTAAGCATGATGCTCAGAGGATTGCTACTGCTCCTAAGAATAGGGAGACTGTTGGTACTCAAGTGGTTCAGCAAAGTGGGATTCAGTGCTTTAAATTTCAAGGCTATGGGCATATGGCAAAGGAATGTAGGAAGCTGAAACGGGTTAGGGACTTTGGCTATCATAAGGAAAAGATGCTACTTTGCAAGAAGATGGAAGCTGGGGTTAAAATGTCGGTTGAGGAAGGATCAATGCTTGATGATACTGATGATGAAGCCTCAGATCAAGAACTTGAAGCACATTACTCGTACATGGCAAATGTTGAAGAAGTTCTCAACGTCACTGAAGATGACAATGGTCCTATTTTCGACATTGAGCCAATCGATAAGGTACACACTGAAGAGGAATATAATGTGTTTGGTAATACTCATGAGCATTGTGAGCTACCCAAAGCCATTAATGACACATGTATGATGTAAACGGTTGATAGCAATACCACACCCGATTCATCAGACATGTGCAATAATGAGTCTAAGGATGATCAACATGCAAATGAGTATGATGATGACGAGGAGCGTATTGCGCTTGCTAACTTAATTGCTTCTTTACAAAATGATGTCAAAGAAAATAGAAAGAGTCAAAAGCAATTAAAGAAGGAAAACGCTACGCTCACTCAAAAATTTGAAGAATGCAAAGCTGCTCTAATTAAATCTAGTGAGACCATTGATAGCTATAGATCTCAGCTTCTTCAAAAGACCAATGAGGTTGAGGGTTGCAAAGGGTGTTTAATTAATGTTAAAAAGGACGATTTTCAAGAGAAATATAACGAAACTCTTAAGCTTCTTGAACAAGAGAAACGTAATTATAACCCCTCTTTGAGTACTTAACGTCACAAAACGTATCTTGCTACCACTAAAGTCAATGAGCTAACTCAAGTAAATGGTTTTCTTCAAGAGGATAAAACTAAACTTATGAATGAAAAGAAAGTTGTAGTTGAAAAGATGGAAAAGGATTTCAAAACTAAACAAGCGAAGGGCATCGACAAAGTGGTGGAAATTGAAACTCTACTTGATTTTTACAAGAAAATTGTTTACAACTAATCGATCAATTCAAACCATGAGAATGTTGGCACCTCGTTCCTTTTTCAAGGATAGAACTAGTTTTGCTAATCCTAAGTACCTTGAGCATGCTCAATATGAGAATCAGCACTTATATCTTGATGAGTCCTAATGGACCGATCTTGATTGTCTTGTTGTTAGGCCCGATAGTGAAGAGACACACGATTTGGAAGAAGAGAATAGACCAAAGTTAATAAAGATTTTGTTAAACCATATAATTATGCTTATGAAAACAGTCGTTATGGTCTTTTCACACCGCAAACACAGAAAACTCGTGAACAAATATTTTTCGAATGTGAACAAATAAGAATTAAATGGAGACAAGCTTTTGCCACTAAGAAAACTAATGTTTCAAAATTTATTGACTGTTTGCCATATAAAGCTTCTGTAAGCAAGAGTAAGCAAGCACTTAGTATTCTCAGGAGTAATATTGTAAATTTCAAAAAGGTTGTTAATGATGACTGGAACAAACGTGAACTTTCGAAAGGAGAGAAAGAAATTCCTCATGATATAACTGTGCTTGTGAAAAGTATTTTGATTCCGCTTGCGGAAAGAACGCAAAAACATATTTTGGAATTTGAAACACTAATTAAGCAAGAAATGTTTGATGATTTGAAATATGTGGAATCTCTTGAACAAGAAGTTAACGACCATCAACCTGAAAGAGACTAGTTTTCTACAGCTTATGATCTACTCTTACATGAATGTCTCTCATAAGATATTATGTGTGCTTATGTTACATCTTGTGCTGATATTGATGAATATTCTGATGTTGCAAGCAAATATCTTGATCAAGTTAGAGAATGTGAACGTCTTGAAACTGAGCTTTCGAATAAAGTTGAAAAAGAGTTTTCAACATAGATATGATTATCTTCAAAAACATTGTCACTCACTTGAACTTGCTTTGCAAAAGAAAGTTGGCAGTTTTTCAAATGATACACCTTTGGAAGTAAAATTATCTGAGTCATGTCGATTATTAAACGAAAAAGTCTTGATATTTCGGATTTGAAAGCTCAGTTACAAGAAAAAGACATAGCAATAGCAGAGTTGAAGAAACTCGTTGCTAAGATGGGTGGGAAAGTTATAGAACCTAGTGTTAAGCAACCTGTTGTTAGACAACCCAATGCCTCTAGAGTGAATAGATCCTCTATCTTGGGAAAACCATATGCTTTCTCAAATTATTCGTTTGCAAAACCTGTGTTTCCCCCAAGATGGATGGAAAGGAAAGGTTACCACATACTCAACCCATAAGGAATGCTATAGCACCAAGCGTTAAGCACAATAATGTGATTAAACCAGGGATGTATAGAATGACCACTAAACCCACAAACAAAGTTAGTCACTCACCTCAGACTTCTAGAAACACTAATATTCGTGTGTCTTCTACTACAGGAGTAGTCTCCACTGCTAGTGTTAGCCGACCTCAGCTTAAGAGCACTAAAGTGAATGATAAGGTCTGGAAACACAAGAGTCAAGGGAAGATGAAGGAAGAAGAAGAACACCCTAGGAATTTGAATGTTTTTAAGAATAAAAAGTCTTTAATCGCATGTAATGACGATTTGAATGATTTGAATGACTTGAATGATTTGAATGCAATGAATGTGAAATTTGTTTATGTCAAATGTGGAAAGTGTGCTAATGCTAATCATTCTATGTGTGCTATGAATAATGTCAAAGGCGTAGAACCTAGAACTAAGAAGCAAGTTGCGATGCCTATTAGTGCTAGTAAACCCAAACACAAAGTGAACCATTCTGGTGCAACCCCCACTAAGCAAAGTAATGCATCAGACTCCACCACTAAGAACCCTAGAAGCAGAATTAAGGAATTATATGAGTCTGCTAGCAAGTCTTGGAAATGGTGGTTTGCTAATCAATGTCCTCCAGGATATAAATGGATGCCTAAAGTTAGGACAAAAAATGTGACAACGAGTGTTAGTATGCCTTTAAACGTTGCTAAGGACACTAATGATTCTACAATCACAACTACTGCGGTATCCAATTTAGCAAATGCTCCATCGTGTTCTAACTCTTCTGCAGGTGATACAAATAATTCTCTTCATACTGGACTCCGGATGCACGAAGCACATGACGGGGAATCTCAAGCTTCTAATTACCTTCGTGGAGAAGTTCCTGGGTACGGTCTGATTCGGAAATGATCAATTTGCACCGATCCTAGGATATATAGATTTGGTTCAGGGGAATATCACGATCAAAAGGGTATACTACGTCGAAGGGCTCAATCACAATCTTTTCTCGGTTGGTCAATTCTGTGATGCAGATTTGGAAGTTTCTTTCAGAAAGAAGACTTGTTTTGTTCGTGATTATGATGGGAATATTTTACTCACCGGTTCATGGAATACCGATCTTTACACAATTTCACTCCAAGACACGACTTCATCAACTCCAATTTGCTTCATGGCTAAAGCTTCAACGACTCAGGCATGGTTATGGCATCAACCTTTATCTCATCTTAATTTTGATACCATCAACTTGCTTTCCAAGAAATATATAGTAAGAGGCCTTCCAAGTTTGAAATTCATCAAAGATCATCTTTGTTCTTCTTGTGAGCTTTGTTAAGCTAAACGAAGTAGCTTCAAAACAAAGACCACACCAAGCTCTAAAGGACGGTTAGATCTTCTCCATATGGATCTTTGTGGTCCCATGTGTGTTCATATTATCAATGGAAAGAAATATATTCTGGTAATTATCGATGATTACTCAAGGTACACATGGAATCACTTCTTGAGTTCCAAGGATGAAACACCCGAAGTTCTCATTAGCTTCCTTAAACTGATACAACATGGTCTTCAAGCTCAAGTTAAAGTGGTTCATACTGACAGAGGTACATAATTTTTGAATTCAAATCTAAGAAACTATTTTGAAGCCGAAGGAATTGAACATGAAACATCTATTGCTCGAACACCCGAACAAAACGACGTTGTTGAAAGACGAAACCGTACTTTAGTTGAGGCTGCTCGAACATTACTATCTGCTTTAAAACTTCCACTATACTTTTGGGCCGAAGCCGTGTCAACCGCATGCTACACACAAAACCGCTCCTTAATTATCCCAAGACACGAAAAGACACCATATCACATAATTCATGATCAAAAACCTTCACTCAAACACCTTCATGTTTTTGGATGTACTTGTTACATAATACGAGATGGTGAAAATTTGGATAAGATGAAAGAGAAAGGTGATGCATGTATTCTTGTGGGATATGCAACTCAGTCTAAGGGGTATATAGTATACAACAAGAGAACAAAATTGATAGTCGAGACTATTCACATCCGATTTGATGAATTACAAGAAATGGCATTTGAACAAAACAATTTAAGTCCCGAAACACAACGACAAACGACTTCCGTTCACAACCGCACGGAACTCGGAACTCAAGACCACAACAATGAATCGTCAAGTTCAACGCTGGTTCAAGGAAATGTTCCTAGAGCAGATATGACAGTCAACACGACACTTGAAGAGTTGGAAATTTTCTATGGACCAATGTATGATGAATATTTCACGGGGGAGAAACAAGTTGTATCGAAGTCTTCCGCTGTCACTCATGATAAGAATGATGATACCGATCATCATCAACAACAGGATACAACTTCATCTACTTCAACACCGGTTGCTGTAGAGTTACTTCCTCAGAATATCACATCAACAACCGCTCCTACAGCATCCACAACTACTGTCATTGCTCCAGAGAACACAAATCAAGCAGACAATGCATTATCTGACAAAGGCGAATTTATCAACCCATTCGGTACACCGGTACACGAAACTGGAGAGTCTTCTACTCGCCATGTTGATCCGTCAAATATGCATATGTTCTATCAACGACATCCTTCAACACATCATTGGACCCGAGATCATCCTTTGGTTCAAGTAATTGGAAACCCTTCACAGCCTGTTCACACAAGACGACAACTAAACACCGATGGCGATGTTTGTATGTTCGCATTCGCCGTGAGTTCAGCTGAACCAAAAAACATCAAAGAAGCCATGGCTGATCATGCTTGGATTGAATCGATGACGGATGAACTTCAACAATTTGAAAGACTTAAAGTCTGGGAACTTGTTGACAGACCATACGATGTAATACCATTAAATCTTCGATGGATCTGGAAAAACAAGATGGATGAAGAGAACACGATAACCAAGAATAAATCTAGGCTAGTGGCTAAAGGGTATGGACAGAAAGAGGTTATTGATTTTGAAGAATCATTTGCACCAGTTGCTCGTATGGAAGCGGTCAGGATTTTCCTTGCTTATGCTGCACATAAGGGATTCATCGTTTATCAAATGGACATAAAGATGGCGTTTCTTAACTGTCCTTTAAAGGAAGAAGTCTATGTCACGCATCTAGAAGGATTCGTCAATCCTCATTATCCTGACAAGGTGTATCGTCTCCACAAAGCACTTTATGGACTCAAGCAAGCTCCAAGGGCGTGGTACGACGAGCTCTCAAAATTTCTCGTCTCCAAAGGTTTCTTAAAAGGTTCCATTGATCTAACTTTGTTCACTTATAAATATGGGGATGACATTTTGCTTGTGCAGATTTATGTTGTTGACATTATTTTCGGGTCTACAAACCGAAAACTTTTAAAATGGTTTGAAAAAGTAATGCACAACAAATTTGAAATGTCTATGATGGGCGAACTAAAATTCTTTCTAGGAATTCAAGTTCACCAATACCCAAGTGGTATCTTTATTAACCAAGCTAAGTATTGTCAAGAAATAATCAAAAAGCATGGTATGACCTCATGTGACCCCATTGGGACACCGTTATCAACCACATCCCTAGATGCTGATTTGGAGGGAGATGTCATAGATCAAACGAAATATCGTTCCATGATCGGCTCCCTCATGTACTTAACAGCAAGTCGACCAGATATATCACATGCTACGTGTTATTGTGCACGATATCAAGCACGACCCACTGAAAAGCACCTCAAGGAGGTTAAACAGATCTTTCGGTACCTAAAGAATACCATTCATTTGGGACTCTGGTATCCGAGGGAAACCAGTTTCTTTCTAACGGCCTATTCAGATTCTGATCATGCAGGGTGTCTTGATACACGAAAAAGTACTTCTGGTGGTTCACAATTTCTAGGTCAAGATAAGCTTGTGGGAAGGTCTTCCCAGAAGCAGGATTGCACGTCACTGTCATCCGTCGAAGCGGAGTATGTGTCTCTATCTGCGTGTTGTGCTCAAGTTCTTTGGATGAGAAGACAACTCACGGATTATGGATTCCACTTTGATAAAGTACCTATGTACTGTGACTCAAAGTCCGCCATAGCCATCTCCTGCAATCCGGTACAACATTCCCGCACGAAGCACATTGATGTCAGATATCACTTTATTAAGGAACAAGTTGAAAGGGGTATTGTTGAACTATACTTTGTTGGAACTGATTACAAATTAGCTGACTTGTTTACAAAAGCTCTTTCGAAAGAAAGGTTTGCGTATCTAGTTAGGCAAATTGGTATGAGATGTTTGACTCCAGCAGAACTGGAGATTCTGGCAAAGAAGCCTACTTGATTCATCTATCAAACATCTACTTGTAAATATTAATGAAAAAGCAAAATACAAAATTAAAAATCTTTGAAAATCCAAAAATATTCTTCTCGACATGTCTTTCAGTATCGATAATATGGACGTGCCTAGAAATGTCGCTCAATAACGACACGGGTGTGTACATAAAGCTCGAGTGAAAGTTGTAAATATTTTTCAAAACATGTCCTTTCTATCTTTTATAAAGGAAATTGTCTCTTTTGGACAATATCTCCAACAACGGGTAGAGCAATCTATCTTGGGTTGAGCTTGTCACAAAACATTCAACGTTTTGAGCTCAACACAATGGCTTGTAATCACTTTCAGATTGCAACCCGGATCTATATTCACGGGGGAGTGTACGCTTTAGTGCCCTTACCCTCAGCAAAAGAAGAGAAATCTTCTTACACTTGAGTGGATTTGTCAAGACATTCAAAGTCTAAGAACTCAAGTTTATGCTTTAGAAAAACCTTTTCGCCAAAAAGAATTGATTTTTCAAAAAGCGTTGAACACAGTTTTTTCAAGAATTTCTCAATGATATTCAAAATCTTTCAAAAATTATGTGTTCAACAACTCCTATCCTCAAAAGATAAATGTGGATCATATCCTCGTAATGAAAATCCCATTGGATCAATTTTGGAGGGGGACTGTTCCAAATTCATGCTAGTTGACACATTTTTCTCCCGAAGTTTTTCAAGACCATTTTTCAAAATATATTTTAATCAAATTTGGTATCTCTAATATCAAAAGGTTTTATATATTAGAGATAGGGGGAGAAAATGTGATTAAAATGTGATCTAAAGACTCAAGCACTCATGGTTACGATAAAAAACCCACAACATCTTTAATTCACGACGTTATTTGTGTCAAAAGGGTGGTTAGGTTTAAGTCATGTGATCCAACCAGAACCGGAGGGATCTTCCCAGGGACAATCCAATAGATTATTAGCAGTCCTTACGAAAGATGGAGTAGAATGTTGTTGGGTCGAAATTATAAAGTATTATGAGTTGATGTGTCAAAACTAAAAGACAAGGACTAAATCTGACAAGTGAAGATTCTACAAGCCGGTGGACAAACTTGTAGAAGATATATTGCAAGAAGATAAAAGATTTAGTGAATATATTATTTAGTGAATATATTATTTAGTGAATATCTTATTTACTAAATATCTTATTTACTACATATCTTATTTAGTTTCCTTGTAACAAGGGTTTATGTGTAGTATATAAACACATACCCTACGTAAGTTTTATTCATAACAATCATTCACAATGTAACCTACAAGCAATTCGTGTGTCTAGACGTGGGATTCAATGTATACACGTCTAGGTGTTATTTGTGTTTAATAATACAAGTAACGTTTGGGAAAATTCATCTTGTCCACAACACCTTGTTCATGATTATTGTTCTAATTCCGCTGTGTTAAATCATATGAATGATAATCATGCCTAGCAGCTTAAAGATCCGAATCTATTAGGTTTTATCAATTGGTATCAGAGCGGGTGGCTCTCGATGCTAGGATCAACGAGGTGTTCGTTCTTAGTGAAAAAGAAGAAAATCCCGTATAGTGTTTTTATGCAGTTTGTGTGCGCAGCAGTAGTACGAAGGACATAACTTTTTATTGAACCGTTGGACCGCCACGAAATTTTTTGTGTGTGTTCTACACACATATATCTAGATATCTACCAGAGGGATTATCGAGATCTATTCCCAAGAAAAAGTTATTAACCGTCGAAGTCAGCAGTGATCATATGCTGTTTTCTGTGAACAGTAATGGTAAAAACGCGATTTCTCCTTCGTTAACCGTTGGATCATCGTGAAATTTTTGCTGTAGGTTCTTAACACTTGTGTCTAAGATTTCACCAAGGGGATCTTCGATCTGAGCTCTCATGAAGAAGATATTCGATGTCGAAGTTCGCTGCAGAATATGATCTTTACATAAAATCATGATTTAGGGTTTATAAAACCCTAGATCGATTAGGCGCTGATGTGTGTTATTTTGATGCTGATAGATGTTAGTGTTAGTGGATGTCGTTGACGCTGACAAGGCATGGATGAGACGCTGATGGCCAGGCGCTGACAGGTTTAAAGATGGCGCTGACAAGTTATATGTAGGCGCTGACAGAAATTCATGTGTTGTTTGAGATATGGTTTTTCAAACGCTGACAAGTGTTGTCTGATATTGGACAACACACACTGATAAGATCTTGGACAGTGAAGGATATTGGATGACAAAGGATTCGCTGCTGTTTGGTATTTTGGTTACGTTTTTGCACACAAAACGAGGTATTTACACACGAAGGTACATGGGATCTCCGTTTCTATACAGAATATCAAATTGATATTCATGGCTCGGATATTTTTTATAGGTCGTATATGATTAAGGGGAAGAGTTCTTATGGTAAGTTTGATGTTGAAGTTAGTTTTCACAAATTTGTTTTTCTTATTTAGGTGAGCAATACACCTTGTCTCTGTACTAAATATATTGTTACAGCGTACGACTGGCTCATAGTCGTGAAGGTTACCAGTTCCCATGTTACAAAAACTGTGGTGAGCAATACACCTTGTCATTGGACTAAATATATTGTTATAGCATACGATTGGCTCATAGTCGTGAAGGTTACCAGTACCCATGTAATAAAAGCTGATGGGTGAGCAATACACCTTTATCATTGGATCTAAATATATTGTTATAGCTAACAACTGGCTTATAGTTGTGCGGTTTTTGTTGGTTTCAGTTCCCGTTCTTACCAATAAACTGAGCCCCCTTTTGCAGTGAAAGAGTTGCATTTTTCTCTAGTCGTTTCGACAACTAGGGGAAGAGTTTATCAACTAGTGAGCAATTGGGTGAAAGAAATACAAAGTTTGGGTTATTCTGCTTCTACATCAAAATTATTGTACTTATTTTTCTTCAAGATCGTTACATAGAGCTACTTTTGGAGAATTTTCAAGATTGCATACTTTCACATATTCCCTATTGATGTGTCAAAAGGGGAAGAATATGTGCTATACTTAAGGGGAAGCAATTTGAAGATCGTGTACCATATACAAAAGGTTTTGACATCATCAACTAGGGGAAGATTGTTGGGTCGAAATTATAAAATATTATGAGTTGATGTGTCAAAACTAAAAGACAAGGACTAAATCTGACAAGTGAAGATTCTACGAGCCGGTGGACAAACTTGTAGAAGATATATTGCAAGAAGATAAAAGATTTAGTGAATATATTATTTAGTGAATATATTATTTAGTGAATATCTTATTTACTAAATATCTTATTTACTAAATATCTTATTTAGTTTCCTTGTAACAAGGGTTTATGTGTAGTATATAAACACATACCCTACGTAGGTTTTATTCATAACAATCATTCACAATGTAACCTTCAAGCAATTCGTGTGTCTAGACGTGGGATTCAATGTATACACGTCTAGGTGTTATTTGTGTTTAATAATACAAGTAACGTTTGGGAAAATTCATCTTGTCCACAACACCTTGTTCATGATTATTGTTCTAATTCCGCTATGCTAAATCATATGAATGATAATCATGCCTAGCAGCTTAAAGATCTGAATCTATTAGGTTCTATCAATTGGTATCAGAGCACTGTCACATGTAATTTAAGAGTTGATAGAAACGTAGACAAGAAGCTTATGGAAGCTTCTATTTAGATAAACATGCAAGATATATTCTGCATAAGTTTATTTAAATAGAAGATTTACTTTTTTATTCATTATTATCTCTTGTAAACCCTAATCCTTACACTATAAAAGGAGGCCTTAGGGTTAGACATAAGACACATCTTTTTCACACACCTCTTCCACATATCTCATAACACTTTCATTATAATCATTCATGATATTATTAATCAAAGTGAAAGTTTTGTTTACTTTGTTTTGTTCTTTGTTCTAAGTGTTAAATTCCGCATAACACTTAGTTTGTTCAATACAACAAAGTTTCTCTACGTGTTAAACTTGATTTAATCTCGTTAACACAAAGCTAAATCGATCTAAGTTTGGGATCAACAAGTGGTATCAGAGCTTGTTGACAAACTTTGATTTGAAGAACGAGATCTAATACTGTGAGCTGAACCAGGCTAAGGAAGAAGGTAAAGAAGAATCCGATGATGTTTTCAGTCAAGGCCAAGTCTACTTCAAGTTCTAACTCATCTTCGTCATCTGATAATGAGGTTGTGATGATTCTTCTTGTAGGTTAAATACTGAAAGACTTAACAAAGAGGTGTTAAGATTGTTAGATGATGTGAGTACTGAGAGATGCAAACTGTCTAACTATCAATTAGCTCTCACTCAAACTGAGAAGACAGTTTCTGAGTACAAGAAAATGGAGTTTGACCTAAAAGATAAAATTAATATCTTAAAACATGATTTAAACTCTAGTATGGATATTAGAAACATCATGGAAAGGGTCAATGCTGAATTACAGGCTAAATTGGATGAGGCTATCAAGAATAAGGATAATGTAGACCTTAAAATTCAGAGATTTGATAAGGCCTCACAAACCCTAGGAGAATGTGTTAGTAAACAGAGGGACTCTAGGGATATGTCTGGGATTGGGTTGAAAGAATATGTTGCCGTTCCACCACCTGCTGGGGATTTCTATGGTGTCCAAAGAAAGGACTTATCTTGGACTGGTATTCCAGAACTCCAAGAAGAGGAATTTATTCCTCCACCTAGAGTTCTTTCCCCAGTTGAGGAATATCAACAAAAGGTTATTGACCTAGAAGAGTGGAAAAAGGCCAACCCCACTTTATTTGTTAAAGGTGGGATACTTAGTGAGAGTCCATTTGTGCCTACACCCATTGAGAGTCCAGTTGTCTCTACACCTATAACTGTGACAAATCCTATCACTGGAAAAGCTGTTAATCTTGGCTCCCCAATTAAGAAACAACCTAGTGTTAAATACGCTGAAATGTATAGGAAACCTAGGTCATTCAGAAGCCAAGCAAGTGTTAATGGGACATGGTTTTATCAGTATAAGCCTAAGTTTGTGTCCAAAAAGGCTTGTTACTCATGTGGGAGCTTCTCACATTTGGCCTATAATTGTGTTAGTGGATACAATTCATTCGCTGATAATAGGTCATCCAATGTCAACAATAGACCTTTTGTCCACACTAGATCACAGGCTACTAGACCAGCTCCTTTCTTCTCTAAGGCAGCTAATACCCATGGACAAAGGCCCTTTCAAAAGACCAACACTTGGTCAAACAGACAGTATGTTTCTGTAGCAAACCCTAATTTGGGCGCTGATAGGAACAAATTCAGCGCTGACAAGGAAAAATTCAACGCTGACAGGAACAAATTCAACGCTGAAAAGAATAAATTCAACGCTGACAAGAATAAATTCAACGCTGACAGGCACAAAAGCAGCGCTGACAGCTCCAAGTTTGGTATGAGACCTTATGTTAGACCATATAAACAAAGATACTTGGTTAGTAAGGGTCAAGGGTCTAAAGCATCATCCCACTTAACTTGGAAACCTAAACAAGAGAAAAACTCTAATTTTAATGGTATTTCAATGACTTGAAATAGATTTAAATATCTTGAGAAGGTAACAATTTGGGTGTTTAGGTCACAAAGGGATGAACAGGGATTTGTGGTAACGAATAAGACCACTCTAGTTGAACAACTAGACAGATCCAAGTCTGACAAGGCTTGGATCTCCAAAGAAAACTAATTTGTTTTCTTTTTGAGCAGCCTATCCAAAAGTAGGTTAATGATCAAGGATATTGGGATAGTGGATGCTCAAGGAACATGCATTGTTGGTCTTTCCACTAATATTATTTTTATCCACTAACATGTTATCTCTACCCATTGTCGTAGGAAAGGTAGCCTATGTTGGTGTGTTTTTGTGGTTTTTGTCTAACTATGCAGGAATGTGGAGCTACATTAGGATGGATACATAATTGCAAACTTTTATTTATGATGGTTGGAGTGTTTACATTTCTATCTTGAGATAAAATTTTGCTTCGTCACATATAATGATTTGTATGCTTCTGTTAAGGGGAGGTAAACCTCTAGGTTTTTGGGACTCTTAGAGCACTCTTGCACAATTCTAGATTGTGTCCACTGGTGAGTAGGGGTTAGAAATATTGAAGGCTCTTTCCTTATGAAATTGTTGGAATTTCTAAACCTCGAGGCACTGTAGCGTGCACGTAGTTTATTTTGCATGCATGTTACCAAGACTTTTGACCTAGAATTGGGTGTGGTCGTATGGGTGACTTGGGGTAGTTATTATTTTTGGGTTACTTGGGGAGTTGCAAAGGTTTTATATGAGTTAACTTTCTCTTTGGGGCATTTGTGAACAAAGGACTCTAGAGTTCATGTGTGTCTATCATGCTTTTGCATGAGTGTATGCATGAACAGTGTTTGTCACTCTTGCTTATTAGAGACTAGTTAATTTCTTTAGGATTATTACCTTTGTTTGTGTTTTAACTAAGGTTTTATGCATTCTCAAGTACATTTTATGCTGTGCCATCTTAGCTGATGTCATTTTTAAACTTCTTTATAGACCCAAAACGTTTCATCACCCTTACAATTTTCAAATTTTTTTTTGGATATCTGGAAGCCTAATGATCATTGAGATGTTTTTCCTAGTGATTAACATCTAGTACCAGCAGAGATCACTTTCACAAGGGTGTATAGTGTTATGGAGATGGCTGAGACTATTGGCACTAGCTTTAATGCAGGTCAAGTCAATCTTATCATCAGTAAGTCCATTCTCATGTCCTATGAATCAACATTGAGGATTCAATTCCCGAATGTGGATGAGGACAGTATGAAACCTTTGACATTAATGGAATTGACGAAAATCTGTATTAGCTTGTAGAAGCATAATACAGATATGGTACATATTGTCAAGGATCACTGTTTTGAACTAATAGACTTGTTGTTTTGGAAGCTGATGCAAGGAGGACGTTCTTGGTTCCGTCCTTGTATATTGATCTTGGAGAGGAGTCTTAAAAAGGGGAGGAGCAATCGAATTTGAGTGACAAAAGTAATAAAGAAAGCTCCAAAGACTCTACATGTGCTGAAGATGATTAAGACCAAGTGAAGGCTAACTATACAAGTGATTTGAGTGATTGACTTTTCGAGATTTTTTATTACTCAAATTCAGGGATAAGTATGTTTGTAAGAATCCTCTCTGTATGTTTTATTTTATTCAAAAACTTGATTACTAGAGTAGATATCAAGTTTAGGGGAGGATTGTTGGGAATAAAATTAGCTAAGTCACTGGGACGTTGACAAGAAGAACTTGGACGCTGACAAGAGTAAAAGAGGCGCTGACAGATGAGACGCTGATAAAGGTTATCAAGGCGTTGACAAGAAGAATCTTAAGACAAAGACAAGGACTACATCTGCCAATGATGAATTCTTCAAGCTGGTGGACAAAATATGAAGATAAGAATTCAGAATATATTCTTAATGTTTAAAAAGATTTAGTCAATAAGTTATGTTTATCTTATGTCTCTTCCTAAAATAGTTGATCTTAGCTTTTTGTACAAGACTCTTTAAACCTATAAAAGGAGGCCTTAGGGTTAGACATAAGACACATCTTTTTCACACACCTCTTCCACATATCTCATAACACTTTCATTGTAATCATTCATTGATATTATTAATCAAAGTGAAAGTTTTGTTTACTTTGTTTTGTTCTTTGTTCTAAGTGTTAAATTCCGCATAACACTTAGTTTGTTCAATACAACAAAGTTTCCCTACGTGTTAAACTTGATTTAATCTCGTTAAGACAAAGCTAAATCGATCTAAGTTTGGGATCAACAAATGTGAACGTAGCTGAGTGCCGACTAAGTACTGATGATAGCACTGGAACAATCACAACAAGGTGCTATTAATGATGTCTTGGTACGCATTGAAGGGGTTAAAGAATGAAAAAGGAATGCAAGGATAAAGGGTGTAAAGGAAAGAAGCCCTCCATACAACTTAGGCAGAAACCGAGTCAACACATCATGAAGACAACACATCATGGACCCAGTGATGTAATACACAACCCCTCCCCAACTAACTCAGGCTTCTCTCAAAAGAAGTTTGTTTTATTGTCACGGAGATCAACATGACTTCTATTGACTTTCTCACTCCGAGATAGTTGATATTGAATAGGTGGCATCTGCTCCAGCCTCCGACCACTAAAAGTGCACAAATCGAGTCTAGAGCCAAGAGATCAATCAAATCTCGTTAGGACACACGGATGAAGATAAAGAGAGTCCTACGCTATATCCTTGTGATATTACTAGAACACTTAGAGTGATACTAATTAGTATTCACAATGATGAGTGGAAATCCTTCCAGTGTTAACATCAAACAGCACTACAGTAGGTCATGTGTAAGATTCTTTATGAATTGAACATATGTAAAACTGAAAAGCAACAGTGGTTTGATTCTAAATTGATCCAAACTCGTTTTAGGTTTCTACGCAATATCTTTATGGTCTTGCCAGAACATTCAGAGTGATATTCATTAATATTTACAGTGATGAATGGAAATCCTGTCAACATCAAACAGCGGTACGGTAGGTAACTTGCGAGATTCTTATGAATCAAGCTTGCGTCAACTGGAAAGAAACAATGGTAAGATTCTTAATGAATCAAACTTGTTCCAGGAATTTGAATTGACGAATTTAATCAAGCGGATATTTATCCAATTGATTCACTCTTTATGTTCGCAGTCTTGCTTTGAGACGGTCGAGTAAAGAGAACGACTAGTACAACCACGAAACCCTGTCAAGGAGGTTCTTATATGAATCTACCTATCACAGGTACGATATTTAATATTGTGTAACGGTGTTCACCGACTGGAGGTAAAACGCTACCGATTTAGGACGAATGTCAAAGCCATTCAGTCCGTGTATATGTTTTGTCTCGAGAAGGTGGCGTTACGGTGTACTCAGCAATGTCAAAGATTCAAAACCACATACTCATGCCCAAAGACACATTCAACAATCAAGAAAGCTAAAGACTTTCGCAACTTTGATGATTAAAATCTTCCTTATCAATTAATGTAGAGGAATGACCTCTCTTCAAGGGAGATTGTTAGCAAGCTTTCAAGATTGTGCAAAGTATGAGCATGTGGATAAAGACACAAGATCGCAAGATGGCAAAGATAAGTCAAGAATGATTTGAAGATCTCAAGTTTAAAGACAAAGTAGAAAGACAAAGACAAAGGCTCAAAGATCACAACATGAAGGAACAAGACTACTATTACACGTTCAAGACTCATTTATGACGAAATTCGTAATCTCTGTTGATCTCCAAATATCGAAGAAGAATGACCTCACATTGGGGGAGATTGTTAGCCTCAAATTATCGAGTCAAACAAGAATGTTCGGTCATAGGTTTATATTGTAACATTTATTAGAACGTTGTAATAGTTAGTTAAAATAGTCGTGATATTACGGGCTTGATGGCTAGCTTAAAAGGCCTCTTTCAAGGTACTAAGCATTTTATTCAAGCCCGACCTAATCAAACATATAGCCCATTTTGCCACATGTAGGCTAGGCTATAAATACCCTTCCTAACATGTTAGGAAGGGTGTTGATTGTCATTATTTCTTAATCTAATCTTTCAAAAGTATCACATACTTCTCTCTACTTTCTCTCACTACTTTCTCTCTCTAGAATTCATCTACTTCATCTATTTTCTTTCTTTCTTCCTTGCTTAATCATAAAAAATATATGGGACAACAGAAATGAAAGCGTAATAATGAAAATGCAGCGGAATTATGTAAGTCCTGGGAATCATGTAAATACTGTAAATACTGAAAGTCTGCTGTTTAATCATGAAAACTATGATTTAACTGCCAAAAAGCTCATATAAGTCATGAAATATATCAACGTGCATGAATACATGGAGGGGTGACCTCGTCATGCAATTAGAGGGGCTGTCTCTAATTATAATAGTCTGGGTAGGAGGGATCATGTAACACCCTTAAATTTATACAACTCAATATAGCGGAAGACTCGTTGGTGTTACGGGATAGCACATTACTCACATCATAGACAACGCATAAAAATTGCGTCGTTTATTAATAAAGCATTTCCATTCATAAATATCAAAGTTACATAGGTCCCAAGTCATAATATTTCATACAAGTTTTACTAAGAATTTGAATGGATATTATTATTTAGGTGCGGGCCATGAATTCTTGTTGTCTTCTCGAGAATTACCTTCAAGTACCTGAGATAAAACATGTTAAAAGAAAAGGTCAGCGATAACGCCGAGTGAATTCATAGAGTTTAATAAAAAACATCAATATAACATCGGTATAAAATTATTACCGAAAATCATTTTGTACAATCATTGTAATAGGCCATAAAATAGCCAAAGTCATTTTATACAAATCCTTATCAAAATCATAATATAGGCATTTGCCTTAAAAATCAATATACGAACCAATGTCGTAAAAATATCATACAATACGTTTTATAACGTTGTATGGAGTTAAATAAAAACCGTTACATGATTATGGTTATGAAAACCAAAACACAAACATAATATCAATCGTAAGACCCCGTATTGCTAGTCAGGTAATATATCGTAATTTAATGCTTAAAGCAGTATTTCGTTAATTGGATTATTATAAGCCGCATGACATTGTTACCTTACTAAACCAACCAACGGGTAGCTAGCCCGAAACTCAATTTGCCCATCTAAATTAGCGTGTCGTCACAATAATCACGCTTGTGTAATCTTCTCATACATAAATTCGCTTACCAATCAAAGTGGCACGACGGGGATCAACCGTCAAGGCGCGAACTGGGGTGATCGTCCCCAAATAGTACGATTATATGCATAAGCGTCTACCAAATCCTGGTAGTTCACAAATCATGCTAATGGGACTTTTAGTGACATAACCTAACTTTAATAATCCATTTTATTTCATCTATCGGGTCATTTAATCATTCATCGGGTCATATAATCATTCGGGTCCAAATCAATAAACAAGCAATCGGGACAAATGGTGTCCTATTTTATAAAAACTAACATGTTATCTCCCTCGCGGGTTTATAAAATATTTCATAAAAACATTTAAAAGAGTGCGAGGCTTCGAACTCACGTTGATGTGGGAAGGCGGTTATCGGCGATTTGGATGTACGGTACGTGCTTCAATCACGGAAACCTAGACAAATAATACTTGTCTTAGACTCATGTCCAATGACTTTATAACAATAACAATTATGTATACATATGATGATTTTATATATATGATGATCAAGTGGGTTTACATATTCTCATTTACTCGTTTTAGTGTTATGTGTCGATAACTTTTATACTAGTTTACTAGTTTTACCTATTTACGTGTTTTAGGTCCAATAAGCCTATTATAAGTTTATTAACTTGTATTAATCCATTTCATACTTGTATTATCAATATTTATACTTTACAAGTTGGGCCCAAATGGGTTAAGCCCAATAAATAAGTTTATAAGTGTTTTAGCCATTTTCTTGTATTATTAGTCCAATAACGTTAGCTTAGCCCGTTAATGTCCGTATGTTTTATATTTCGGGTTTTATCGGTTTTTACTTGTTATATATGTTTATATATCAGTATACGAGTTTATAAAAGTTTACATTAGACGGGTCCAACCGTCTAAGTTTTATTTAACAAAAACGTTAATTTTACGGTAATAGCCGAAAAAGTCGTAAAAATCATTTTTATAGTTTTATAACTTATAAAACTTATCAAACTACCATTTTTATAAAATGTCCATTTATTTATCCTTGTACATATTTATATAAATGTATTATATAAGTTAGTGGGTTTTAATTCACATTTTATACTATTTTTATTTGAGTGCTTATATAATACTATTATACTTTAATTTCCCAAAATCTGATTTTTACTTTCATGTTCACCAAAACAGCCATATCTAGAGTTTCTATATGGAGATAGAAGCTCAAATTTTTATGGCATAAACTACATGATATGTGCTCCATTTAACTCTTCTATGGCTACTGTTGAATCAGCTTCTAAGTATTTTATAAAAATCGTCCAAAACAGTGTACTCAGATTTGTACTCTAAACTTGTTTTGATCATATCTCACTCATTTTTATGATTCCATTGTATGACCAACTCTCACATATGTATAACACCTAATACTTACTGAATATTGATTCCACTTTACCATTTTATCAGTTTAACATTTGGTTACTTACTGTTTTTATACAGCCATCACATTAAGCAAGATTTTAACCATTTTACCTATGGTTTTACATCTTTTTAACCATGTTTATCAAATCTATCAACACCAAATCCCCACATAATAATTTTAGTCATCATTCATCATCATATAAATATACATAAATTAAGAAATTACATGATTACATAATCAAAATAACAAGAGGATAGGAAGAAACAATCTCTATACCACCAATAGTGATGAAAAGATGAGTTTTTGATGAACAAGACTTGGTTCTTGTTACCAAATCTTCAACTTTAGCAAGGAAACTTCTTGGGTCCTTTGAATGGATGAACACCTCCAAGAAATCAGCCCTTGAACCTCATGAAAACTCCTTTTTAGTTGTTAAGATCACCTCAAATCATCATGTGTTCAATGGGTTATCATCATATGCAACTTATACATATGATTTGTGGTTAAGATTTTTGATCAATGGTGGTGTTTTTGATGTATATGGGACGTTTAAGGAGAGAGTAGAGAGAAAATAAAGTGGTTTGCATGTATGAGAATGAGAGAAATGGTTTTGGGAGCTTGTTTTATGGTTTTGGTGAAACTAGGTGGACATGTGTCCATTTAGTGCATGTTTGCTTGCCACCAAAGGGTGGTAAAGCTTATGTTGGAAGCCACTTGTATAGGGGTGGGCAAGTGTAAACTTGTCCCATCCCTATTAATTTACGGGTACTCCTCGATTCTAGTTTCCTCGATTTGCGTGCCCTCGGGTCGTTTTACGAAAAACGTTTTTATAAATTATGAATCAACGGCACAAAACGAATCTAATAAAAATTGTCTCATCAAAAACGGAGTTTGAAAACGTAAATACGTAATCCCAAGGTTTCCGGTTTAGTCGTAAAGGACATTAAATTATAATCGTAAGTCCTAATCTCTTCTCGTAAATTTGTGAGTTTATGAACCAACACAAATTTAAAATTCCAAAATAATATTCACGGATAAATTTATTTTCTGAAATGTCGGACTGTCACCAAAAACGGTGTATGTAAACGTAAGCACGTAACGTAGAATCCTCCGGTTTAGACGTAGTCGACGCTACTTCAAGACGTAAATCCAAATTACTTCCCAAAAATAAGTGAGTTCATAATATAATATTAAAATAATATTTTCAAATAATAATTGAGAATAAAATTATCAACCATAAATTGACGGATTGTCACAGCATTTACCCCTAAACAGGATCTTCGTCCTCAAAGATCATCTTACCTTACTACTCGCTTCTTATAGAGTTAAAGCCATGTGGGTATTTCCTCCACATTCAGTCTTTTCTCACAAGTGCAATTCATTACAATACGCGAGTTTCATCAAACATAACTACGGGAATAAGATCAGGCTTATTGTTGACTTACTTTCTCTATCCATGATGTTCACGGGTTTTTGATGAATGCAACTTTTCGCCGATCTAAACTTTACTAAGAAACAATCAGATTCTCACTTGATAGACATTTCATCAAGTTCGATATACGAAACATATTTCACGCAGCTCTTGAAGTCCTAGGGTAGATCCAGCTTATATGCCTTTCATACCATCTTTTACATCATCTCTATGGTCCCATACAACGGGGACTTATATCCCATGATCTTCCAGATCATCAATTCATTTTTCCATGGTTAAATTTTTTGGCATAACTTCGCTACCCATCTGGCACTTCAAGATCTACATTTCATATTCACATAACCCTCTACCCACTACCGGCAGTCAATAATCAAATCCTAATTTCAACAATCATTTCAGGTCTCGCGGGTCGAGTATTTTGTAAGGTTAGGTTCGCCATCATAGGTAACCTTAAACCTAAAAGACACGTCCAACTCACAATGGGTGTATGTCGGGTGTCTTCAGCTCAACTCCTGCTTACAGATGTTCTAATATATAAATCTTAACAAGATTCAATCTCGATCCTAATACGATGATTATCAATGATAATCTCTCCAAAGAAAACGATTTTACAGTTCATTACCAAAGGTCAATCATTCAAACATAAAACAACACTTATAGTATTTCGTATCGTTACTTTACCTCGTCCCTTCGATTGGGGTGGTACACAGCACTCTCATCAAGATTCGTTCTCAATGACTTCTGAGCAATCTCTAGAAATTCAATGCGAAGCGAGGGTCTTGATAGATATGATCGATACAGGCACACCATGCTTACATAACTCCTTAAAATACAAAAGAGTCAATTTCTTCATCAAGAATCTATCATTAACAGGAATGATATTAGCAGATTTGGTCAGTCTGTCGACGATGACCCATATCGAATCAAATTCAGATGATGACCTTTGCAATAGCTAGACGTTTACTAATGTATGAGGCAATGTCTGCCTTCATAATTTTCCATTAGTACAACTTCTTCTGATAATGATACATTAAATCAGAAATGACAGGAATAGAATACTTATACTTACAAGATTCCAACATAACTATATCTCACAATCCTCCATATTTAGACAACCACAAGCGGCCTTTTATACATTTAGCGCCATCAGCTTCTCAATTCTCTTGGTTCACATTAGTCGTGAACCCCTTTTTTATTATCTATATTATCTTTTCTTTTTTTTACAAACATTGTTTATTTTTATATCGTTCGGCAATTTATTTTGCACCTTCATTATTAAGGAACATGTCCTAATTGGTTCTTTATCCTTTCTATATAATGCGTCGGTATCTAAATTCACCTCTCTTGATGATATAATTATCATGTCCACAATTCACTCATATATTCTTTCTTCATATTTTCTAAGTTTTAATTTCGTCTCAACTATCATTTTTATCCGTTTTAATCAACCTGACGTCTAAAGCGTCAATAAATATTTCAAATAATTAAATGTTAAATATTTAAATTTTTATGAAACGTAAACGTAAAAATTTTAAATTTTTTAGTTCAACCAATTATATAAAAATGTTCAAAATAATTTGAATTTAATTAACAAGATTTCTGTTGATTTACTAAAAATATTTAGTAGGATTCGTAAATGTCTGAAAAATCTTTGGTCAAAATTTTCTTAGTTGAAAAGCAAAAAGTGTCGTTTCAAATTTCAAGCCATAAATTATATAATTTCCTCAATTCTTCTTAAGATGTCTAGAAGTATACACAAACATTTACCTCTAAACAGGAGTTTAGTTAAATGTTTTAGGTTTAAGGGAATAATCCCTTAAAAATTTCTTTGATAAAATATCTGTCAAAATATATTTCCATTTTCTTTTTAGTAAAACCCAAAGCCTTAATGGCTCTAATTTTTTTTTGAAGAATCAATATAGATTCCATTATCTTATCAATCACACAGTTAAATAATATAGAGGATTAAGTCTTTAATCACATGTTAAATATTTAAGGTACAAGTTTTTATTGGTTGGTCAATTCATGGCAATCTATAAATAATTATTAACTCCTTCTTATTCTTAGAAACAAACAAATGGTCCTTAATGATCATAAGCATGAATTTATCAAATTACAGCCTACACACGTGATTCACCAAATTTATGAATACTACATGTGTATTAGTCAATCCAAACGACATCACGTGAAACTCATAACGTTCATTACAAGTACCGGATGTAGCGATTGGAATAGATAATCTTTTTCGCAGATGCGAAGTTGATGATAACCATGCCATGGATCAAATCTTTAAAACATACGCTAGAACCTTGTAAATGATCGAACAAATCTTCCATTTCGAGTCATGGATATCGTTTTCGATTGTCAATTTACTCAGTTTACAGTAATCTATAAATATAAGGAATGATAACACCATTGCTCTTCATAATGACGAGCTCGGTAGAATAAAATCTTTCTGCGACAACTCTCTCAGTTGTACGGTAATTCTTTTAATTCAGATGGTGCTGACGTACAGTGCACACGCCACAGGTGCAGCACCGAGAATAGAATCAATACCAATTTCAACTTGCCTTAATGGCGAAAGTCTAGGTAATTTACCAACAAATACCTTCTAAAATTTCAGATAACAGAAACATCTTTTAATAAGTTCATATTAGGTTCTTTCTAGATTATAATACCTATGACTAATTCACAACCATTCACGGTATAATTTCAAGTCTAAATACAGGATATGGTCATCCATCAAGAATTATTTAGATCACTTTTGATAATCATCATCTTATCATTTAGGGGAATTCTACTCGAGTTCCCATCAATTAAGACAATGTCGTTATGTCATAATTAATCAATCTATTCTACTGGCACTATCAACTTTCCAATTTCATTACCATTGATAAGATGTGAACTTCTCAAAAGACCAATAATAACACATAATCCTTCACAGGTTCAAGGATATATGGAGTCACAACTACAATTAAAAGAGTAAGGTTAACGCATAATCTATGCGAGAGAATTTCAAATCAGATACAGACGAAAACATTTAACGAATATGAATATATCCCATGTTTTCATAATTTGAGTACGCATTCGAAAGATCCTCGGATCGTTACCCAGGTCATTCAAATGAAATCTAATCAAAATAAATGATAAGAACGTCGATACATCCAATCGGGTATCAACACTCGGTAATCAGATACTTTTACTAAGAATCTCACTACGGGATAATTGGACAAGAAAGAATTGTCAATTGTCAAATAAGACAATTTTCACAGATGACTAAATTCGACTCAAAAGAATAGATTCTACGGGCACATATGTAGGTGTCCCTAACACTATGTCCCTATTTCTCACTTCTTGCAGATCTCATCAAATTTAATCTTTCACAATCTTCAAAGAAAATGTAGTGTTTATTCATTAGTTTTATGGTGGCTACTAATCAGTCTTGCATGGTCCATCCAAATTGTATGTAGGCGCGCAACTATATACAATTTCAAGATTAACGATGCAATACTCAGTTTGTCAAAATTTTATCATCATGTTTATAATAAAAACAATCATGCTTAATTCTTAAATAAGAATCAAGAATAAATTTACAAAGATTTTCTTTGTTATGAAAACAATTAAGTTTTTCCAAGGTGTTTTATAAACAACCTCATTTCGTTAACAATCACTTATAAATCTTACTTCGAATAATCCTTATAGTGATGAAAATTTAATTTTTCTCAAGGGATATTGTTTTATTTATAAAAACAATGAGTGATCTGCAAAGGAGTGATGTAGAGTTGTTCACCAAGAACTAACTACAATATAATAGGAGATGAGCTTAGCCAAATAATCATGAGGTTCATGACCTCGATGGCACTCAGGAAGAATAATTCATAATGTAACTCAAATCGAGATGAGTACTTGTTCAATGGTTGCATCACTAATGCGAGCATTAGGAAGAAGCAAGAAAAGATAGATATCATCGATACATGTAGAATTTAGCAATCAAAGGTAGTCTTTTCATTAATCACAAACAAGTCAAATTGTACCGTAACACATTACGTGTCACTATGTCATACAATTTCCAAAACTCATCCTACCAACTGATATCTCAGTTAAGTTAGGGATTTTTAAAAGATACCATAATGAATACTAATCTACAAGAGTCATTAGGTGTTCCACATGTCCCGGAAGATCCATCGGTCCCAATTCAGAAGAAGATTTCTTCAATTTATTTCTTGGACACTGGGCATCCTCGTTAGTGGACATTGGCCTAGGAACAATCCTTAACACGAACCTACAATCAATTAAAACCTTATAATTCAATCACATGACATAATAATTTCCTCTTATCAATCTCATATTCCATGCGAGTTAAATTTTACTTTATTCAAGTTTTAACCAATTTTATACTCAATTCGATATCCTACCTCATTCTCCAATACTTTCAACCTTATTTATAAACCTTAATAGGTCAATAAAAGCTCGATATGATCAACACTTAATTTCCGATTCTATAACTTCTTCATCAATAGTTATCACATGAGTCACTAGTATGAAATGACTCACACATTCAATTAGACTTCTCGGAAAGGTATTAGTGGCATGAGGCTTTTGGGTAATGGTTCCAGTGACAACCTCAAGTGCAACATTCACCCTTTCGATTTCAATTTAAGAATTGGATGACAACAAATCAGATGACATCTTTCTAGGCGGTAACGTTTTGTCAAACTCCACTCTATAAGAAAAGATCGTCAGGACATCGATATCAGTTTTAATCTCGCCAATTCTTCTTCAAGATCATAATCAACTACTATCTACATTTCTACGAATATCAACCATTTGTTAGGATCATAAATATCCACAACTTGGTTTAGATCTAGGATAACTAGAATTCCTACGAGAATAGCTTCGATTAATTTACTAGGGGATTTAGGGTTCCTTGTGACAATCTACGTCGTATAAATACCTCGTATAAATATCAAAATAATCATCAAACAATCATGTAATCAAATTACATCATATATATATATATATATATATATATATATATATATATATATATATATATATATATATATATATATATATATATATATATATATATATATATATATATATATATATATATATATATATATATATATATATATATATATATATATATATATATATATATATATATATATATATATATATATATATATATAATCTAAGTTATATATATATATATTAAAATAACACTTCTCAGTCTGGCCTTGTCGGTAACTCGAGAATTCTTTGGCACCGTTATAGTCAAAAGATTTTTAGACATTTTTAGAAAAATGTTTATAGTTAAAATATTTTGAAATGTTTTATTCAAAACCTTAGTTTTAAAAATCTTTCGTTCTCTATAACGAGAGCTCTGGTACCAAACTGTAACACCCCCAAATTTATACAACTCAATACAGCGGAAGACTCGTTGGTGTTACGGGATAGCACATTACTCACATCATAGACAACGTATAAAAATCACGTCGTTTATTAATAAAGCATTTCCATTCATAAATATCAAAGTTACATAGGTCCCAAGTCATAATATTTCATACAAGTTTTACTAAGAATTTGAATGGAAATTATTATTTAGGTGCGGGCCATGAATTCTTGTTGTCTTCCCGAGAATTACCTTCAAGTACCTGAGATAAAACATGTTAAAAGAAAAGATTAGCGATGACGCCGAGTGAATTCATAGAGTTTAATAAAAACCATCAATATAACATCGGTATAAAATTATTACCGAAAATAATTTTGTACAATCTTTGTAATAGGCCATAAAATAGCCAAAGTCATTTTATACAAATCCTTATCAAAATCATAATATAGGCATTTGCCTTAAAAATCATTATACGAACCAATGTCGTAAAAATATCATACAATACGTTTTATAACGTTGTATGGAGTTAAATAAAAACCGTTACACGATTATGGTTATGAAAACCAAAACACAAACATAATATTAATCGTAAGACCCCGTATTGCTAGTCAGGCAATATATCGTAATTTAATGGTTAAAGCAGCATTTCGTTAATTGGATTATTATAAGCCGCATGACATTTTTACCTTACTAAATCAAACAACGGGTAGCTTGCCCGAAACTCAATTTTCCCATCTAAATTAGCGTGTCGTCACAATAATCACGCTTGTGTAATCTTCTCATACATAAATTTGCTGACCAATCAAAGTGGCACGACGGGGATCAACCGTCAAGGCGCGAACTGGGGTGATCGTCCCCAAATAGTACTATTATATGCATAAGCATCTACCAAATCCCGGTAGTTCACAAATCATGCTAATGGGACTTTTAGTGACATAACCTAACTTTAATAATCCATTTTATTTCATCTATCGGGTCATTTAATCATTCATCGGGTCATATAATCATTCGGGTCCAAATCAATAAACAAGCAATCGGGACAAATGGTGTCCTATTTTATAAAAACTAACATGTTATCTCCCTCGCGGGTTTATAAAATATTTCATAAGAACATTTAAAAGAGTGCGAGGCTATGAACTCACGTTGATGTGGGAAGGCGGTTATCGGCGATTTGGATGTACGGTACGTGCTTCAATCACGGAAACCTAGACAAATACTACTCGTCTTAGACTCATGTCCAATGACTTTATGACAATAACAATTACGTATACATATGATGATTTTATATATATGATGATCAAGTGGGTTTACATATTCTCATTTACTCGTTTTAGTGTTATGTGTCGATAACTTTTATACTAGTTTACTAGTTTTACCTATTTACGTGTTTTAGGTCCAATAAGCCTATTATAAGTTTATTAACTTGTATTAATCCATTTAATACTTGTATTATCAGTATTTATACTTTACAAGTTGGGCCCGAATGGGTTAAGCCCAATAAATAAGTTTATAAGTGTTTTAGCCATTTTGTTGTATTATTAGTCCAATAACGTTAGCTTAGCCCGTTAATGTCCGTATGTTTTATAGTTCGGGTTTTATCGGTTTTTACTTGTTATATATGTTTATATATCAGTATATGAGTTAATAAAAGTTTACATTAGACGGGTCCAACCATCTAAGTTTTATTTAACAAAAACGTTAATTTTACGGTAATAGCCGAAAAAGTCGTAAAAATCATTTTTATAGTTTTATAACTTATAAAACTTATCAAACTACCATTTTTATAAAATGTCCATTTATTTATACTTATACATATTTATATAAATGTATTATATAAGTTAGTGGGTTTTAATTCACATTTTATACTCTTTTTATTTGAGTGCTTATATAATACTATTATACTTTAATTTCCCAAAATCTGATTTTTACTTTCATGTTCACCAAAACAGCCATATCTAGAGTTCTATATGGAGATAGAAGCTCAAATGTTTATGGCATAAACTACATGATATGTGCTCCATTTAACTCTTCTATGGCTACTGTTGAATCAGCCTCTAAGTATTTTATAAAAATCGTCCAAAAACAGTGTACTCAGATTTGTACTCTAAACTTGTTTTGATCATATCTCACTCATTTTTATGATTCCATTGTATGGCCAACTCTCACATGTGTATAACACCTAATACTTACTGTATATTGACTCCACTTTACCATTTTATCAGTTTAACATTTGGTTACTTACTGTTTTTATACAGCCATCACATTAAGCAAGATTTTAACCATTTTACCTATGGGTTTACATCTTTTTAACCATGTTTATCAAATCTATCAACACCAAATACCCACATAATATTTTTAATCATCATTCATCATCATATACATATACATAAATAAAGAAATTACAAGATTACATAATCAAAATAACAAGAGGATAGGAAGAAACAATCTCTATACCACCAATAGTGATGAAAAGATGAGTTTTTGGTGAACAAGACTTGATTCTTGTTACCAAATCTTCAACTTTAGCAAGGAAACTTCTTGGGTCCTTTGAATGGATGAACACCTCCAAGAAATCAGCCCTTGAACCACATGAAAACTCCTTTTTAATTGTTAAGATCACCTCAAATCATCATGTGTTCAATGGGTTATCATCATATGCAACTTATACATATGATTTGTGGTTAAGATTTTTGATCAATGGTGGTGTTTTTGATGTATATGGGACGTTCAAGGAGAGAGTAGAGAGAAAATAAAGTGGGTTGCATGTATGAGAATGAGAGAAATGGTTTTGGGAACTTGTTTTGTGGTTTTGGTGAAACTAGATGGACATGTGTCCATTTAGTGCATGTTTGCTTGCCACCAAAGGGTGGTAAAGCTTATGTTGGAAGCCACTTATATAGGGGTGGGCAAGTGTAAACTTGTCCCATCCCTATTAATTTACGGGTACTCCTCGATTCTAGTTTCCTCGATTTGTGTGCCCTCGGGTCGTTTTACGAAAAATGTTTTTATAAATTATGAATCAACGACACAAAACGAATCTAATAAAAATTGTCTCATCAAAAACGGAGTTCGAAAACGTAAATACGTAATCCCAAGGTTTCCGGTTTAGTCGTAAAGGACATTAAATTATAATCGTAAGTCCTAATCTCTTCTCGTAAATTTGTGAGTTTATGAACCAACACAAATTTAAAATTCCAAAATAATATTCACGGATAAATTTATTTTCTGAAATGTCGGACTGTCACCAAAAACGGTGTATGTAAACGTAAGCACGTAACGTAGAATCCTCTGGTTTAGACGTAGTCGACGCTACTTCAAGACGTAAATCCAAATTACTTCCCAAAAATAAGTGAGTTCATAATATAATATTAAAATAATATTTTCAAATAATAATTAAGCATAAAATTATCAACCATAAATTGACGGATTGTCACAGATCAACTCCTTGTGAAGGATGCAAGGCACACACCACATTCACCATGAAAATACTGTCTGAAACATGTAATCTAGGATGCACCCATTCGCCCCACATGATAATAATAATAAAAGCCAAACTTGTAAAGGGACGCTGCGAGCAATCACTCTCTCCGTAGAAGAGTCATAACACCGGTGCCTCCAGTGATATGGTTACGGTACCTCCGTAACTAGGTGAAACATGGCATGCTTGTATATAGCTCAGGCAATTAAAACAATCATAACATATACTGATGTGTTTAAGACACTTAAACTACGGGGAAAACTGATGGCTGCAAACGGGGAATCCTAAATGTAGGAAGGAAAAATGTCCTTACTGAAGGACGGAATATCCGTACCTCACGTCCAATAACGCAACGAAGATTAACGTGGAAGATGAGAACGCGAAGAAGTTCACACTCCATAAATGCTACATAATAAAGAGGGACGTGTTGGAAATACGTTTTTACGTATTTAGAAAGGATCGGTCACTCCAATGATATATTCAAGTATTGGGCTCGTGATCCATTAAGTATACATATAGTCCATATAGCCAACATGTAGGGTGGGCTATATATACCCCCTCCTAGCATGTTCGGAGGGGTTGGTCACTTTGTTATTTCACAAACATTCACTTAATCAACCATTCTTCTCATTCTCTCCTTTCTCTCTCTTCTTTCTCTCTCTAAGTTCTTCCTCCTTCCCTTCCATTCAATAGATAATCTAAACATTGCTTAATCCTAAGAAACCGTAGACCTACAATTGGTATCAAGAGCATTGGTTGATTCTTTGGATTTGCGTGTATTTATCTATTGATTTGGTGGTAAATCTTTTCATCTTTCACAATTTTTTTTCTTTTTTATTTCTCGTCTCTTTTATTTTCAATTTTAATGAATTTAATGGTAAACTTTTTTACAAAATAACAAAACTTGGATCCTTCTATTAAGTTGTTATCCTACTGCTTTTATTATACTTTTTTTGTCACAAATTCTTATCCATCAATTTTTATTGTGATAATTTTTTATTAGATTTAAAATTTCTGTTATTATTAACTTCTATCAAATCTTCTTGTTTTTTCTTTTTCTCTCGATCTCCTCTTGATTTTTTATTTATCAACTTTTGTCAATTTTTTTAAGTATTGTCTACTGTACTACATCTGCTTTATCCGTACATCACTTTTGTCTCAAACTTGTTTATTCATTACGATCTATACTCCATTAGAAAACATCCAGGTTTGTAAATCTCGATCGCAATAACCCTAGGGTTCTTCTTTGCGATCACTTATTCAGATACCTTATTCCGACGTGGATTCCGATCATACTTTGCGATCGTGGATTGCGACGGGTTTAAGGAACATTGAGACGAAACTCTGTCCACATTCTGATCGTGACATTCCGATGGTTTAATTATTGCGACGGAAAGTTTGAATATTGCGATGGTTGCATGACAGAGATTGCGATGGGAGTTGGACTCTATATTGCGATGAATATTTTGGATATTGCGATGGAATAGGTTTAAGTATTGCGATGAAAAATATAGGTTTGACTATTGTTTGAACCTAAGACTTAAACACACCCATGACTTAAACACATCCTCGACCATACTAAAACACAACCAAAGTTTATTGACCAAAGTTTATTGACTCAAACGATTACACAGACTAAATATCAACCTTTTGCTCCAAATCTAATCCAACACTAATCATCTACCTAAACCAATCGTCTTGACTGACTCCTAACTGACTCTTCTCTCTCGAACCAACAAAACCCCAAACCTCGAAAACATCGACACATACCCAACAATACTCAAAAACCAGACTCAAACACACCCAAATCAAAACCATCACGATCTCAGATTTGATTCGTGTTTATACTTGCATACATATCGAAACACACGAAATATCATATCATCATCGATCAAATTTTTGGGTCAAACCCATTTAATATTCGAAGTAAAAGAAAGGATCTTAACAATTATGTTAAATCCAATCTTTGTGTTTCACTAACAAACACAAACAAACCACATGCAATCTATTATTAACCTGTTAATTAACTTACCCGAGACCACATTGAATGATATTGAAGCCACGCCTTGTGTTCTTTTTGGATTAATTATTCGGATATATAAGATTTTATTGAGTTGTAGATGATCTAATTCACTTGATTCGTGGGGTGTGATTATCATAAATCACGATTGAGATTTAAATTTTTAAGGGGAGCAGATTCTTTTTTATTTTTGAGGTGATATGTTTTAGGATAGAGGGGGCCGGATAAAACAAAGGTGTTTCTATGTGTAATGCGAGAGAGATAAAAGAGATTAGGTTTGTGAGATTGTGTTAAATTAGGGTCAGGGAACCTAGGCGGAGGTTACTACAAGATTAGTTTGGTAGGTGATTAATACTGCCACGTTTGTGTGGTGACTGTTGATAAAAGACACATGTGTAGTTTGTTTGAATGGGTCAATATATGCTTATGAGTATCTTGGGCAAACGTGTATAGCTCAAAAGAAAGTGGGCTATTCTTTTTAGTTATATCCGATATTATGTTTTTGGATAAAGAAGATTATTTATATCTGGTATTGTGGTTTTTTGTTTTTATATCCGGTATTGTGTAGTTATAGCTCAAAAGCAAGTGGGCTATTTTTTGGTTTCAAAGAAGACTATTTTGGACCGGGTATTGTGTTTTTGGGCTTTACATTAATTTTTTGGACCGGGTATACTCAAGATAGTGGAGATTGGTTGGTCTTTGCATTATTAAGTTTACATTTCAAGTGAAATTTAGTAAGTGCAAAAAGACTTGGGCAACTAAAGCAATTCCATCAACAAACAAGGTTTTGTTTACGGTCTTACGGTTTTTCCTTATCGTCATTTCTCATCGACCTTCCATGGACTCGTTGAATTTCAAGTCACAAGAGGGAGACTTGCATCACATGCAAGACACAGCTAGAGAAAGTGGTGTAATTTCATGTCGACTACTTCAGTCACATCTTATGACCATTGCATGGGTTCAAGGAGGAAGCGAATTTGTGAAACTCTTTGGTCAAAATCATTATACATTCATCGATTTACTATTCCTCAACTTGCACTAACTTTCTGATCAACTTCATAAAGAAGACTTTAATCACTCTGCCTCGGCACTTGCTTATAAGGCTCTTGTGACACAACTTACGCCTTTCCTCCAATTCAATATCATCAAGTCTGACAATTCAGAGATATGCCGGTCATTTCTTCAATACACACATAATGAGGTTAAAGACTTCCGTGATACACTGTTGAAATTTATGACATCGGTTTCTTCTTTGATTTATGAAAGATCCAGACTTCAGCAAGCGTATGATAATGGAGTGCAAGAATCTATGATGCAGATGCAAGAGGAGAATGGTCATACGATTGACAATTTGGCGCCTAACGATGGCAAGAGCACGAAATCAGGAAGACAACATGATACTAGTGGCACGTCAGGGAATGTTCACGAGATCTCTTTTGATGACACCTTACCCGTTTATGACGAAGAGCCTGCGAACATGGTACAATGTAATGTTGTTTACGATGAATATGCTGATGATATACCGCATATTGAGCATTCTGAACCTAATTATGACAAACATGGGATGGAAAAGAGTGATAGAAATACCACTTCTGATTCATCCGATGTGAGTCATAATGGGGGAGAAAGTGTTCAAACTGCTAAACATCATGATAATTGTCTTATAACTGCTTCTTTGACTGCTTCTAATTCCAAGATTAGAGAGCTCGAAAGGATTGTAGCTCAACAATCAAAAGATCTTGAGGATGCCAAATTAGAATTTTCCAAGAAAACGGACAAATTTGAAACATATTTTGAAAAACTTGAAAAGTCAAACGTTGTTCTTGAAAGAAAATTGGATAAAAAAGTTTTAGATTCTAAAGCTGAAAAGGATAATCTTTTGAAACAAATTCAACTGCTAGAATTTAAGTTAGCATCCCAAGATAGATTGCTCAAAGAGAATGAGACTTTAAAAGCTCAAGTTCAGGAAAAGGTTTTTGCTATAGCTGCATTGAAAAACGAATTAAGGAAAAATAGAAGAACTAGTGTGGACACTAAACTTGAAAAACCATCAATCTTGGGGAAACCGCCTACAAATCAGTTTGTCAGACAACCGACCGTCAGACAACCTACTGCATTTAGATCCGAGCGACCACAATCCTCGAGACCGCAGTTTTCCTCCCAAGTTGATTTGGTTCATCTTTCTAGACCAATCACTCCAGCAACTAGGCCCAATGTGACCAAAACTGCTTTAGCAAGACCTAATCACATGATTGCCTCTAGTTTCTCTAAAAATACCAAGACCACGTCTAGAATTAGTTCAAATGACGTTTGCCATAAATCTGGTCTAAGGGAAGCTAAGCAAAAGACACATGTAAGAGATAGCAATGTCAAACCTAGTCAGATGCCTTCTAGATTACCCAACACTGCTAACCGTAACATGTCATCTCCTAGGAACATCGATCATTCATCTAGGAATTACTCGGACATTAAATATGCTACTTTTAAAACATTTAGAAAATGTGTCTTTACGGCAAATCATGACTCTTGTGTCAAGAAATTACTTAATGAGGTGAATTCCCGTGCTAGACTTAAATCCCAGTGGGTTGTTAAAAGCAAACCCATTGGTAAAATGTGGCGCCCCACTAGTAGAAATTTCACACTTGTAGGAAACGAGTGCCCTTTAACTAGGATAGTCTCCGATTCTACTAAGACTGCTAGGGAGGAAATTGAAAAGGATGATACATCACTTAAGCCTGAACTTAAGGTTTTCTATAAAAGGAAACGTTTGCCATCTAAGACAAGTGAATCATCTACTCCGGTTGCCTCTGGCACAAGAAAAGATAACTGTGAACCCCCACTTGCTTCTAAAATTGATATCACTAACCCATGTCAAAGCATGCAAATTCCTAATGAGAATGCAGGTACCAAGGTTGATGTTCCAAAAGAACGAAGCGGTCCAATCGTTGTATACCGTTCAACTAAGGACACTCTTAGAGTTTGGTTGCTGAAGAAGCAGATATCGGAGAAACGAGTGTCTCAGGGGATTCATGGTTAAGCTTACTCAAAGGACTTACAGTCACATTAGAGTCTGTAACTCGATCTCAAAAGACAGGAAAGTTCATCACGATGATGACTTATCCTCAAAACGAGAATTTTATATTTCTCGGACACGAGCTTACATTAAAACTATTCTAATGTTTTAAGCTCGTGTATAGGACTTACAGTCACATTACAGTCTGTAACTCGATCTCAAAAGACAGGAAAGTTCATCCCGATGATGACTTATCCTCAAAACAAGAAATTAAATTTTCTCGGACACGAGCTTACATTAAAACTATTCCAAGGTTTTAAGTTCGTGTATAGGACTTATAGTCACATCACAGACTGTAACTCGTTCATCAAAGAAAGGAAAGTTTATCGCCGATGATAAACTTATCCTCATTAACGAGAAATTAATTTTTCTCGGGCATGAGCTTATATAAAAAAACATTCCATGTTTTTAAGCTCATGCACGATGGCTCCTCGTTAAATGACAGACGACAACCCAGACTTTAGAGAAAGGGAAGTTTATCTACGCAACGATAACTTACCCTCAAAACGAGAAATTAAGTTTTCTCGGACATGATCTTATCCTAAAACCATTCAAAGGTTTTAAGATCGTGTATAACGCTCATCATTAAATATCAGATGATGACGCGATCTTCAAATAAAGGAAAGTTTATCGCCGATGATAAACTTATCCTCATTAACGAGAAATTAAATTTTCTCGGACGCGAGCTTACATTAAAACTATTCAAAAGTTTTAAGCTCGTGTAAATGGCGTATAATTATATTTCATATTATGCCCCGGACTTCAAGGAAAGGAAAGTTTCACCGATGATAAAATTATCGTTACAACGAGAAATTAATTTTTCTCGGGCATGAGCTAATATTAAAAACATTCGAAGTTTTTAAGCTCATGCACAATGATTTACAGTTAAATATCAGACTGTAACTCGGACTTTAATTTTAGAAAAGCTTATCTTTCATGATAACTTTTCCTCGTAACGAGAAATTAATTTTTCTCGGTCATGAGCTTGTATTAAAACATTCAAGTTTTAAGCTCATGAAGTAAAGTGTATCTTTTAAATAAGAGAACTTTTCTTCTTAACGAGAAATTCATCTTTCTCGGTCATGAGCTTTACGTTAAAACATTCAAAAGTTCTTCAAGCTCATGAAAACGACTTCTAAGTAAATGTCAACTTAGGACTCACTCTTCAGTTAATAGGAAAGTTTATCGCCGATGATAAACTTATCCTCACAACGGGAAGCTTACAACTTCTCGGACTTAAGCTCGTTTTGTAAGATATTCAACATTTTAAGCTCAAGTAATTGGTTTTCAAAACAATGAACACAACTTTTTGAGAACTTCTCAAAAGGTTTTTCTAAATCTTTCAAAATTGTGTGTTCAAAAATATTTTGATAAAAAGAGCATGTCTTCTGGAACCGATAATATTTACGATACTAGAAATGTCATTCAATAATGACACGGGGTTGTAAATAAAGTTCGAGCAGAAGTTCAAATGTTTTAAAATATGCTCAAAATGGTTTGCTATTATTTCAGATAGTAACCCGCTTTTCATACTCAAGTCAAGCATTTCACCGGAAAGCTTTGACTCAACAACGAGAATTAATTTTCTTGGGCATGGTTTACTTTATAACCATGCAAGGGATTGTGTTTACAAAATAACACAATCTAACACGAATATATGTACGCTTCAGTGCATTTATTTGTTCAAACAAGAGAAATCTTGTTTTTATGAAGTTATCATCTCCACCAGTCATAGCAATTTACAATTGATATCTACATACTCGACGATGCGACTACTCAAACGACGATTACAACTCTTTCAACAGAACACGGGTCAACAATTGAGGGGGCAATTGTCCAGCATTCAGAATCTTTGACGTCGGTGCCAAGTTCACATGTTGGTGTCAAGACAATGATATCAATCGTACACATGGAGTAAAGAGATAACTTCAGACATGATGAGGCGACCAACATTCGTGAACAAGAACCATGTGCTTCTTTCATATGATGTTCTCCATCATTCAGGTCCAACCTCATAAATCACTAATCTTGTGAATACATTATCATATATGATCTTTGCACGTGATAAATACCTTACACTTGTGTTTAAAAGGTATTTAATTTACGTTTCAAGTACACCCTCATTAATTTGAGGGGGAGCTTGTGTAATTCATGAAGATAATTGGCTTTGCATTTTTCTTCCCAAATTTTCTTAAAATGCTATTAAATCAATTGATATTAAAAACATCGATTGGGTTAATATTTTTAATATGGGGGAGAAAATGTGATTTAATATGGGAAATGATTAATCATAAATGGTTTGACTTAACGTGATAGCTCATCCCGACATGTGCGAAATGTTTTCGGATATCGTGGTATATGTTAAGGGGGAGCAAAATGGATTTGCACTTCAAAATGGATTTCATGGTGACATACACTTACCCAAAACATCTCTATTCAAGACGGTGAAGATTGTGGTGACATAAGGATGGTAGGATAGGTTAAAGTCCAATGATTCCTCTAGAACCGGAGGAATCTTCCCAAGGACATTCCATAGCTAGAAATAGTAGTCCTTAGGAAAGATGGAAAAAGATTGTAAACGTAGCTGAATGTCGACCAAGTACTTAAGTTAGCACTGGAATAATCACAACAAGGTGCTATTTATGACGTATTGGTAAGCATTGAAGCGGTTGAAGAATGAAAAAGAATTGTAATGATAAAGGGTGTAAAGAAAGAAGCCCTCCTTACAACCTTAGGCAGAAACCGAGTCAATACATATGCTATTGAGATCATTTTTAATGATTTTTGATACTAAAGATAAACATCATGGACCCAGTGATGCAATGCACAACCCATCCCAGCTAACTCAGATATCTCTTAAAAGATATTTGTTTTAATCACACGGAGACAACACATTATCTATTGATTTATTCACTCCGAATAAATTGGTATTGAAAAGGTGGTACTCCTCTCCAGCCTCCGGTCACTAAAATACAATGTGCACAATCGAGTCTAGAGCCATTTGAGATCATCAAATGTCTAATTAGGACACACTTTCATAATTCCTTGCTTCTTCACACACTATGAAAAGTAAGAAAGATCTTAAGAGTCCTGCGCAAGATCTTCATGATCTTGCCTGAACATCCGAGTAATACGGAAGTATTTACAATGAAGATGGAAATCCTTCTTGAGCAAATATCAAAAAGCTCATGGTAGGTGACTTGTGCGATTCTTTATGAATCAAACTTGTGATAACTGGAAAGCAACAGTGGTTTAATTCTTAAATGAATTTAAACACGTTCCAGGCCACTACGCAATATCTTAGTGATCTTGCCAGAACACTCAGAGTGATACCTTAGTGTTCATAGTGATGAGTGGAAATCCTTATAGTGTTAACCTCAAACAGCACTTGGTAGGTAACTTGCAAGATTCTATATGAATCAAGCTCGTGACAACTGGAAAGCAACGATGGTGCGATTCTTAATTGAATTTCGCTTGTTCCAGGAACATGAATTGACCGCTTCAAATCATGCGGATATTATTATCCAAATGATTCACTCTTTATGTTCGCATTCAGCTTTGGACGGTCGAATAAAGAGAACGGGTTTACCCACGAAATCTTGTCAAGGAGGTTCTTAATTGAAACTACCTGCCACAAGTACGATATTTAATATCGTCCAACGGTCTTCACCGACCGGCGGTAAAAGGCTACCGAATTAGAATAAAATGTTCAAGGCCATTTCATCCGTGTATATGTTTTGTTGCTAACTGTCTTATGCAGCGTAACAAGAAGGTGGCATTGCGGTGTTCAATCCAGAAGAAGTCGTCAACACATGCTTATGCTTTCTGCACTTAATACTTTCACAAATTCAAGAAAGTCTAAAAGTCAAGTCTTCCGCTGTATCAAACTCTGAAGCTTTCAAGAATTTATAAAAGTATAAGTATGTGGATCATGAAGTCACGAAGAGGCAAATATCACAAGTGATGAATGCACAAGGTCAAGGCAAGAGAACATGCTCAAGACTAAAGTCAAAGATCTCATTAGCATATTCACAAGAACAAGATCGAAGACTCAAGCATAGTATGCTAGGTTTAAGATTTTGTAAAATGGTGTGACCTCCCTTAGGGGGAGATTGTTGGAAATACGTTTTTCCAAGGAAAGTCTCGGTCACATCATTATTAGCATAGATCACGAGCTATAGACTATTTAGGACATTGTAACTTGGAGTGACCTCCCTTTGGGGAAGATTGTTGGAAATATGAAGGTCTACGGAAATATTGGCCTATTCTACATGATGGATCGGATTGATAAAGTGGGTTGATTAATTGATAAATATAAAGAAGATGAGAATGGAGATGAGGGTGTAGAGAGAGAAAGGAGAGAAAAAAGAAGAGTAGAGAGAGAAAGTAAAGATTGAATAATGAATGAATGAAAACCACCAGCCCCTCCTAACATGCTAGGAGAGGTATATATAGCCCACCCTACATGTGGGATATATGGACTATATCTTTACTAAATAGATCACGAGCCCATTACATTAATATATCGTTGGAGCGACCGATCCTTCATAAATACATAAAACGTATTTCCAACAATCTCCCCCTAAGGGAAGTCGCTCCAAGAGACAAAGTTCTAAATAGTCTATATCTCGTGATCTATGCTAACTAAGATGTGACCGAGACTTTATTGGGAAAACGTATTTCCAACAATCTCCCCCTAAGGGAGGTCACATCTTTTTACAAAATCTTAAACCTAGCATCTATGCTTGAGTCTTCGATCTTGTTCTTGTGAATATGCTTGATGTGATCTTTAACTTTAGTCTTGAGCATGTTTCCTTGCCTTGACCTTGTGCATTCATCACTTGTGAAATTTGCCTCTTTGTGACTTCATGTTCCACATACTTAAACCTTTGAATTCTTGAAAGCTTCAGAGTTTGATACAGCGGAAGACTTGACCTTCAGACTTTCTTGAATTTGTTGAAGTACTAATTGTATGTAGTATAAGCATGTGGTGACGACTTCTTCTGGATTGTACACCGCAATGCCACCTTCTTGTTATGCTGCATAAGACAGTTAGCAACAAACAATATACACGGATGAAATGGCCTTGAACATTTCATTCTAATTCGGTAGCATTTTACCTCCGGTCGGTGAAGACCGTTGGACGATATTAAATATCGTACTTGTGGCAGGTAGTTTCAATAAAGAACCTCCTTGACAAGATTTCGCGGGTAAACCCGTTCTCTTTACTCGACCGTCCAAAGCTGACTGCGAACGTAAAGAGTGAATCATTTGGATAATATTATCCGCATGATTTGAAGCCGTCAATTCATGTTCCTGGAACAAGTGAAGTTCAATTAAGAACCGCACCATCGTTGCTTTCCAGTTGTCACTAGCTTGATTCATATAGAATCTTGCAAGTTACCTACCAAGTGCTGTTTGATGTTAACACTAGAAGGATTTCCATTCGTCACTGTAAATACCTAATAGTATTACTCTGAATGTTCTGGCAAGATCACTAAGATATTACGTAGAGGCGTGGAACGTGTTTAAATTCATTTAAGAATTAAACCACTGTTGCTTTCCAGTTATCACAAGTTTGATTCATAAAGAATCGAACAAGTCACCTACCATGAGCTTTTTGATATTCGCTCAAGAAGGATTTCCGTCTTCATTGTAAATACTTTCGTATTACTCGGATGTTCAGGCAAGATCATGAAGATTTTGCGTAGGACTCTTAAGATCTTTCTTACTTTTCACAGTGTGTGAAGAAGCAAGGAAATATGAAAGTGTGTCCTAATGAGATATTTGATGATCTCAAATGGCTCTAGACTCGATCGTGCATTTTGGATTTTAGTGATCGGAGGCTGGAGAGGAGTGCCACCTTTTCAATACCAATTTATTCGGAGTGAATAAATCAATAGATAATGTGTTGTCTTCGTGTGATTAAAACAAATATCTTTTGAGAGATATCTGAGTTAGCTGGGATGGGTTGTGCCTTGCATCACTGGGTCCATGATGTCTATCTTCAATATCGAGAATCATAAATGATCTCAATAGAATATGAATTGACCCGGTTTCTGCCTAAGTTGTAAGGAGGGCTACTTTCTTTACACCCTTTATCTTTACAATTCTTTTTCATTCTTCAACCCCTTCAATGCTTACCAATACGTCATAACTAGCACCATGTTGTGATTGTTCCAGTGCTACCTTAAGTACTTGGTCGGCATTCAGCTACATTGACAATCTTTCTCCATCTTTCCTAAGGACTACTATTTCTAGCTATGGAATGTCCTTGGGAAGATTCCTCCGGTTCTAGAGAAATCATTGGACTTTAACCTATCCTACCATCCTTATGTCACCACAATCTTCACCGTCGTGAATAGAGATGTTTTGGGTAAGTGTATGTCACCATGAAATCCATTTTGAAGTGCAAATCCATTTTGCTCCCCCTTAACATATACCACGATATCCGAAAACATTTCGCACATGTCGGGATGAGCTATCACGTAAAGTCAAGCCATTTATGATTGATCATATCCCATATTAAATCACATTTTCTCCCCCATATTAAAAATATTAACCCAATCGATGTTTTTAATATCAATTGATTTAATAGCGTTTTAAGAAAATTTGGGAAGAAAAATGCAAATCCAATTATCTTCATGAATTACACAAGCTCCCCCTCAAATTAGTGAGGGTGTACTTGAAGCGTAAATTAAATACCTTTTAAACACAAGTGTAAGGTATTTAGCACGTGCAAAGATCATTTACGATAATGTATTCACAAAATTAGCAAATTACGAGGTTGGACCTGAATGATGGAGAACATCATATGAAAGATTCACATGGTTCTTGTTCACGAATGTTGGTTTTCCTCGTCACGTCTGAAGTTATCTCTTGACTCCATGTGTATGATTGATATCGTTGTCTTGACACTAATATGTGAACTTGGCACTCTCGGCATCAAGGATTCTGAATGCTGGACAATTGCTCCCCCTCAATTGTTGACCCGTGTTCTATTGAAAGAGCTGTAGTCGCCGTTTGAGTAGTCGCATCGTCGAGTATGTAGATATCAATTGTAAATTACTACCGTTGGTGGAGATGATAATTTCGGATTTTGAAGTCAAAGATTTCCGGTGAAATGCTTGACTTCAATGTGAAAAGCGGGTTACTATCGGAAATAATAGCAAACCATATGGAGCATGTTTTAAATCTTTTAAACTTCTGCTCGAACTTTATTTACAACCCCGTGTCATTATTGAATGACATTTCTAGGTTCGTAAATATTATCGAATCCAGAAGACATGCTCTTTTTATCAAAACGTTTTTAAACACACAATTTTGAAAGATTTAGAAAAACCTTTTGAGAAATTCTTGAAAATTGTGTTCAAAGTTTTGAAAACCAATTACTTGAGCTTAAGATTTGGAATATCTTAGGAAAGCTCAAGTCCGAGAAGTTGTAAACTTCTCGTTGTAAGGATAAGTTACCATCGGCGATAACCTTTCCTTTTCTCTGAAGAACGAGTCCTAAGTTGACATTTACTTAGAAGTCGTTTTCATGAGCTTGAAAACTTTGACTGTTTTAACGGAAAGCTCATGACCGATAAAGGTTAATTTCTCGTTATGAGGAAAAGTTCTCTTATTTAAAAGATACACTTTCCTTTCTGAGCTTAAAACTTCGAATGTTTTAATACAAGCTCATGACCGAGAAAGGTGAATTTCTCGTTAAGAGGATAAGTTATCATAAAAGATAAACTTTCCTTTATTTTAAGTTCGAGTTGTAGTCTGACATTTAACTGTAAGTCATGTACACGAGCTTAAAACCTTTGAATGGTTTTAAAGTAAGCTCGTGTCCGAGAAAATTTAATTTCTCGTTAATGAGGATAAGTTTACCATCGGCGATAAACTTTCCTTTCTTGGAAGTCCGGGGCATAAACTGTGACGTGATTATACGCCATTGTGCATGAGCTTAAAAACTTGGAATGTTTTTTATATAAGCTCATGCCCGAGAAAAATTAATTTCTCGTTGTTAGGATAAGTTTACCATCGGCGATAAACTTTCCTTTCTTTGAAGATCGAGTTATAGTCTGTGATGTGACTATAAGTCCTCTTTACATTAAGCTTAACCATGAATCCCCTGAGACACTTGTTTCTCTGATATCTGCTTTTTCAGCAACCAAACTCTGAGAGTATCCTTAGTTGAACGGTACACAACGATTGGACCGCTTCGTTCTTTTGGAACATCAACTTTGGTTACTGCAATCTCATTAGGAATTTGCATGCTTTGACGTGGGTTAGCGATATCAATTATAGAAGCACATGGGGGTTCACAGTTGGTTTTACTTGTGTCAGAGGCGACCTGAGTAAATGATTCACTTATCTTACCTGGCAAACGTTTCCTTTTATAGAAAACTTTAAGTTTAGGCTTAAGTGAAGTATCATCTTTATCAATTTCCTCCCTAGTAGTCTTAGTAGAATCGGAGACTATCCTAGTTAAAGGACACTCGTTTCCTACAAGAGTGAAAGTTCTACCAGTGGGGCGCCACATTTTACCAATAGGTTTGATTTTGGCAACCCACTGGGATTTAAGTCTAGCACGGGAGTTCACCTCATTAAGTAGTTTCTTGATACAAGAATCATGATTTGCCGTAAAGACACATTTTCTACATGTTTTACAAGTAGCATATTTAATGTCTGAGTAAGATCTAGAATTCCTAGATGATTGGTTGATGCTCCTAGGATGTGACATGCTACGGTTAGCAGTGTTGGGTAAACTAGAAGGCATCTGACTAGGTTTGAAATTCCTATCTCTTACTTGTGTCTTTTGCTTAGCTTCCCTTTGACCAAAATCCTGGCGCACATCAGTTGAACTAGTTCTAGACGTGTTCATTGAACTATTCTTAGAGAACCTAGAGGCAATCATGTGATGAGGTCTTGCTAAAACTGATTTAGTCACATTAGGCCTAGTTGGTGGAGTGACTGTTCTAGAAATATGACCCAAATCAACTTGGGAGGCAAACCGCGGTCTCGAGGATTGTGGTCGCTCGGATCTAAATGCAGTAGGTTGTCTGACAATCGGTTGTCTGACGAACTGATTTGTAGGCGGTTTCCCCAAGATTGATGGTTTTTCAAGCTTAGTGTCCACACTAGGTCCTCTATTTTTCCTTAACTCGTTTTTCAACACAGCTATAGCAAACACCTTTTCTTGGACTTGAGCTTTTAAAGTCTCATTCTCTTTGAGCAATCTATCTTGGGATGCCAATTTAGACTCTAGTAACTGAATTTGTTTCAAAAGATTTTCCTTTTCAGCTTTAGAATCTAAAACTTTTTGATCCAATTTTCTTTCAAGAACAACGTTTGACTTTTCAAGTTTTTCAAAGTATGTTTCAAATTTGTCCGTTTTCTTAGAAAATTCAAGTTTGGCATCCTCAAGATCTTTTGATTGTTGAGCTACAATCGTTTCGAGCTCTCTAATCATGGAATCAGAAGCAGTCAATGAAGCATTTATAATACAATTATCATGATGTACTATAGCATTCTGAATAATCTCTCCCCCATTATGACTTACATCGGATGAATCAGAAGTGGTATTTCTATCACTCTTTTCCTACCCATGTTTGTCATAATTAGGTTCAGAATGCTCAATATGCGGCATGTCATCAGCATATACATCATAAACAACATTACATTGTACCATGTTTGTAGGCTCTGCGTCATAAATGGGTAAGGTGTCATCAAGAGAAATCTCGTGAACATTCCCTGACGTGCCACTGGTATCATGTTGTCCTCCTAATTCCGTGCTCTTGCCATCGTTAGGCTCCAAGTTGTCAACCGAATGACCATTCTCCTCTTGCATCTGCGTCATTGATTCTTGCACTCCATTATCATACGCTTGCTGAAGTCGTGATCTTTGATAAATCAAAGACGACACCGATGTCATGAGTTTCAATATTGTATCACGGAAAACTCGAAGCTCGGTATGTGTATCTCGAAGAAATGATTGGCAAATCAATGAACTTTCAAGCTTGACAATATTGAATTAGAGGAAAGGCGTGAGTTGTGTCACAAGAGTCTTATATGCAAGTGCCGATGCAGAGTGATTGAAGTTTTCATTGTTGAGTTGCTCAGCGAGTTGGGTCAAAGTGGTGAATATTGAATCGATGAATATATGACGATCTTGTCCAAAGATGGTCACAAATTCGCTCCCTCCTTGAATCCTCGAAAGAGTGACAAGATGAGACTGAAGCATTTGAAATGAAGTTATACCACTTTCTCTAGCTTTGACTTGCATTTGATGCAATTTTCCCTTTTGAAACGATTCCATTGAAGTTTGATGAAAAATTCTTGAACCCTTTGTTTGGTAATTTGACTTTTTCTTGGCTCAATAATATTTGTTGGTTCAAACTTGATAAAACAAACCGGAGACCAAGTAAAATTCGGTTCACTCTAAAAATAAAGCCCGTCAACAAATAAATCCAAGCTACGGTTAATATAATGATCAGCCCGACAATTTATATCTAATTTTTCGTGGTCTCGTCAACTAATTTTTGTCACTTAATCCCGACTCGTTGTCACGTTAAAACTCGAACAATCAACCAATTTTAAAAGAAAAATCCCAATATGGAAAAATTTGAAATAAATTAGCTCCCAAAATAATCCCAAATTAATTACTTCCCAATTTGAAAAAAATTGAAATTAATTAAACGTGAATATGAAAAAAACATTGATAAGAAAAATCCCACAAAAAACGTGGTAGAGAATCTGACCACCGCCCCACTTCCCAATCAATTTGACACACGTGTCCTCCTTTGTAAACTCCGTCCACTGCTCAAAATTTATATAAAAAATAAAACGTTTATCTCTGTTACTATATCTCTCTCTCTCAAAAACACAACCCTACCTTTTCTTTATCTCTCTTTCTAACCTAATCGCTATCAACACCAACACAAAACCAGTTTCAAGATCCGTTGATTATAACACATCTAATCAATCCACAAAACCCATCTAATCTTTAATCCTTGAAAGGATACTTGAGTTGATGAAAGTAGAAGACAAGGACTTCAAGATCTTGATCAATCAAGGTCGCGGGTAGGTTTTTCCTGATTGTTTGTCGAGTCTTTCTATCATCTGTCGAGTCGTTCTGTCTAGTGATGTTTTTCTTTGATTGATTGATCGAATTAAAGAAAGATTGTAACAAAGTTGTTATTAATCTTCTTTATTTTCGTAGATTAATGACAGATCTATGATGAAATGCTCGTTTTAGTGTTAGATCTTGATTGATCTATGCATGCATGTTGAATCACAACAAAAAATGAATCTGAGATCTTGGTTTTGAGTTTGTTCGAGTCAAGAAGTGTATGTTTTGAAATATATCGGGGGTGTTGGGGTGTCGAGTGATTGTTGGTTTAGATATTGGAGTCGAGAGTAGAGGTTGGGTGTGAGTTCGAGAGTAGGTTTGTGTTGGAGTCGAGTCGAGTGGGGAGAGTCGTTTGGTGAAATCGAGTGGTGTTGAGTGTGGATTAGTTTGTGTGTTGAAAATGATTTGTGGAGTCAGTCTGTTGAGGGTTTGGGTTTCAATGAGTCGAGAGATATGTGTGTTCGAGGGTTGTGGGTGTTTGGTGATTGGAGTCCGAGTGTGGTGTTGTTGAGTTCGAGGGTGTGGGTGACCGAGAGGATGGGTGTGCGAGTCGAGAGAGGGTTTGTTTGTCAAGAGATTTGAGGGAGGGTCGAGGGTCTGTTGTAAGTGATGAGTCGAGTACGGTTTTCGAGTTGTATGTTGTTGAATGAGTTCGAGTCCAAGTCGAGACAATGTGAGAGTCTGGTTGTGTTGTAGGGACGAGAGTTGGAGTCTTGTTGCCCGTTATGTTTGAATCAAAGATGCTTCGTTCGGAACTTCGTTCGTTCGGAACTTCGTTCGTTCGGAACTTCGTTCGTTCGGAACTTCGTTCGTTCGGAACTATATGAATGGAAGAACAGTTTTGTTGGGACAGTGTTGGACAGGTTTGTTGGACAGAACTCGAGACCCAATTGAATAAAAAATAAAGAAAAGACAGATTCGTTGGACAGATCTCGAAACCCAGATAGGATAAAAAAGGTTATATAAAAAATTATAAAAAAAAGGTTATATAAAAACTGATTATAAAAAACTGATAAAAGAAAAACTAATAATAAAAAAAAAATGGATCTTAAAGAACTGATACGAAAAAAAACTGATTATAAAAAATTTATTTTTGAATAAAAATTTGAGATTTTTATATAAAATAAGTAAATCAAAGATTTAATTATGATTTAAAGCATAAAAACACAAACTTTTTATAAAAATACAAACTTTTTAAGATTTAAGCGTGATTAAATCAAAACCCATCAAAATCAAACAAAAGAAAAACAAGAATAAACCAATCTAACCAGGCTCTTGATACCAATTGAAGGTCTACGGAAATATTGGCCTATTCTACATGATGGATCGGATTGATAAAGTGGGTTGATTAATTGATAAATATAAAGAAGATGAGAATGGAGATGAGGGTGTAGAGAGAGAAATGAGAGAAAAAAAGAAGAGTAGAGAGAGAAAGTAAAGATTGAATAATGAATGAATGAAAACCACCAGCCCCTCCTAACATGCTAGGAGAGGTATATATAGCCCACCCTACATGTGGGCTATATGGACTATATCTTTACTAAATAGATCACGAGCCCATTACATTAATATATCGTTGGAGCGACCGATCCTTCATAAATACGTAAAACGTATTTCCAACTAAATACGTTTTTACGTATTTAGAAAGGATCGGTCACTCCAATGATATATTCAAGTATTGGGATCGTGATCCATTAAGTATACATATATTCCATATAGCCCACATGTAGGGTGGGCTATATATACCCCCTCCTAGCATGTTAGGAGGGGTTGGTCACTTTGTTATTTCACAAACATTCACTTAATCAACCATTCTTCTCATTCTCTCCTTTCTTTCTCTTCTTTCTCTCTCTAAGTTCTTCCTCCTTCCCTTCCATTCAATAGATAATCTAAACATTGCTTAATCCTAAGAAACCATAGACCTATAGGACGTGTATGAGTCGCTTGGTTAACTTATACTTAATAATTATTAATTATTTGACATTTTCTTAACTTGTTTTACTTGCTCTTGTATTGCCTTAAATGTTCTTACCTGTATTACTGATTCATGTTACAACATGTATTTAGATTAGTGTAATTCATGTTCTTATAATTAATAAGCATAAAATATGTATAATTCATGATCATATAACAAAGTTTATTAAATAAATACTTTAAGCTAAATGATAATTATTAATTAACGATAAAATGCATGGTTTACATTTGGGATTATTAATTAATAATAAAATAAGCCTAAGTCAATAAAACTTTACCAAAGCTTGATAATTACATAACCAAATTAAGTCTAGATATTAATTTAATTACATAAAGAAATACTTAGATCAATTCCGTTAATAAAATATAACCTAAGTTACATAAATAATTTAATTACATCACGTAACAATAATTAAATCAATCTTGACTATATAACATACGCTTATGTACCCGAGCCTACCGAGACACCCATGTCTCGGTCGCACTAAACAAACAATCTAGCCAAAACAACCCAAAACAGTGTTGTCCAATATATAATTTTTGTTCTATCCAACATACTTATATAGTTCTGTCCAATATACTGCATTCATGTTCTGTCTAATATACTCCCTGCAGTGTTGTCCAATATATCCACCCAGACTTGCTAATGCCTATTTATTACCCACTAGTTTATTTAGGTTCCTGCTGTTGATTACTAGTTACCCACTGTTTATACTAATTAACCACCGAGACACATAGGTGTCTCGGTTCCCACTACTACTAAACCGAAACCCCATGTTAGGGTTTTAGGGTTGCCACTGATTGGTCTAAAAACACCCCTGTTGGTGGATTTAAACCCCCACCGAGACCATATACTGGTCTCGGCTTGCATGTAGGCTGAAAAACAACAAACAACACCTTAAATCTTGTATGCCCATGTTTATTAACATGTTCATTATTCGTTTTAGAAGGGTTCTTGATTACATGATTGTGCAAAACACAAAGGAACAATCTAAAAATTACCTAAAACATGTTAGAGTTTTAAAACAATAAAACACGAATCACGTACCTTGTTTCTTGATTAAAAGAACGTTTTTTCTTCCTTGGTTTTAGGGGAGAAGTCGACGGCAGTAACTCACAAAAGAAAAGAATCGGTCGACTTTGTTTGTATTTAGGGTTTTAATAAGATCTAGTTTCCTTGTATATATGTAATACTTCCTCCCGTTATTTTTTTCTTCTAGTCGGTCTAAGATTGTGTGTAATGGCTTTAGCCCATTCTTGGCCCTTCCATCCGTATAAACAAACAGTCCCCTTTTAACTTTTTTTTAATTTCGCGACTCGCTAAAACCTTACGCGTACTCGTGTCTTAAACTTGTAAATTCCCTTTGTTATCATAGTATGTGTTAAACGTAATTATTATATACGTAATGGCTTGTCGTGTTATTTTAATATATGTAAATAATAGTCGTGTTAATTATTTGTGTCGCGTGATTTAAATGTCGTGAATTTGTATTTTGTAATTTTACTGATTTCGTAAATACATGTCGTATATAAATAATAATAGAATACGTAATTATTTGTCGTACTAAAAATAATATACGTAATAAATATATTAAACGTTCTCATTACGTGTCGTACATAATTAAATCATGAGTTTTTAATTTATACGTAAATTTCATGTACGTAATATTCTAATGATTTTTATGCGGGTTTTACAACTCTTCCCCTCTAAAAGAATAACCCGTCCTCGAATTAGAGATATGATATCTTGGAAAGGACATAAACGTGACGTGACTGTAGAGAACATGGAACATGACGTGACTGAAAGGAACGTATAACATGAATTGTCTGGAAAAGAGCATATCTGAATCATGGGAGAAAAGATGATGAGAATTCACATGAAAAGATACATAAATGATATGATACTAAGTATCATACCTACTGGTATAAGCACACACAACGCATTGATGAGCGAGAAATATTGAGACGTAGTACGTGAACAATTGTGAACGTGATACGTGAGCAATTGTGAACGTGATACTTGGAGATATGGTACATGAAATATGAGAACATATGGTGAGTGAGAATGCGTGCAACATATCGTGAACGTGACATGAGAACGTAGGGTAAACATGACATGGAAACATATCGTGGGCGTGCAATAACTGAGGAGGTAACGTCAAACGATACGAGATAAGATGTGAAATGTGACGTGAAACGTCTGTCTGAGGATGGAAAGTCATACTAAGCTTGAGTCTGGTCTCCCAAGTTTTCTACAATTCTTTCCCGAATGAAAAGTGAAACGTAAATCTTAAAATAGGATACAATCAAGAACGTGAATGATGTCCTGAACGTGGAAGTGAAAGTTGGTCATAAAAATGAATGAAAAGGAATGTAACAGTGAACAAGGTCGTGAATGCGAACGTGAAAAGTAACTAGCGAGCTAAAATAATCATATGAACATGAACGTACATAATGAACGCAAACGTGAACCTTTATCTGATCTGATAGCTGAAAGAGTGTCATGTAGTCGTACGATCATCGGCTATAAAATATCTGATAATCTGCTACTGCGTACTCCTTTCGGATGAAAAGAGACATATAGGATAGCTTAAATGGTCGGACGACGATTCGAAAATTCTAAAGGTTGAAATGACTGCAAGCGTCTTGGCGTTCTATCTCAACCTGCTGATAAGTCAGGCATTTAGATATGAACATAACTACATCTTGTTTCACGCTTCTCCACCAAAAGCTGGTTTGGATCATGATACATCTTTGTAGGACCTGTATACATAGAAATTGGAGAGCTACGAGTCTGAGTAAAATTAGACGTCTCTTAGCGTAGGATTTTTCTGGGACATATAAGTTAGGTGTAGGATTTTCTCCTTTAAACATAGGCTTAGTCATGGTAAAAATTTATCGTGAAAACAATGTGATTCTACGTGTCACTGTAATCAACAACATACGTACATGAAAGATTTCAGTGTAAAATTCTTCTGTTGTAAATCTTGTAACATAGAGTGAAGATGGTTTTTGTGTCTTCTAGATTTAAAGAAAGTCAGAATGTTAGCAATGAACATAATGACGAACTCGTCCAGAATTCATGAAAATTTGATTTCTCAAATCCACAACTACTGCTGAGCATTCGTGAACTAATAGGCACATACATGAATTCATAATGACCATGACGTGTGCGAAGAACAGTCACGGAAGTGTCCTGCTCTTTTACTCGCAACTGATGGTAGCCTGATCGTAGATCGATCTTAGAAAGTGTTTAGTTTCGGGTAGTTGGTAGGATAGACCAATAATATTTAGAAGTAAAAATACAGTGATGAATGGTGGTATGATTGGTAGTTCCTTCTAGTAACATATCTGGAAAATTCTAAGAAATCAACTGATGATGAATAAAAGGAACTTTAGAAGTCGTGTCTTAAATGATGGCTAGGAAGTCATCGTAGCTAACAACACATGTTTGTAAAGCAGTAGAAAAATTTTCACCGATTTTCATGGTGGAAAAACCCTGGTGGATGTATTCAGGAATCTGAACATCGCAGAATATAAATAGATACGAATAGCGATCCATTGTAGAAATAAAAGGTCTTGTCGTCAAACTGAAGTGAAAGCCTTATATACATGGTGATACAACGACGTCTTATATGGACATGAACTTCCGAACACGGAATCCAGAAATGAAAGTGTCATGTCCACTCACGAAGTAAATGTGGCAGATTTCACTGAATGTATTTCGTCCGTCTCCTATGGAACGAACACTGTGTGACCAACTATGAATAATGAGTCAAGGATGGTATTGAAATTTTAGTGGCTTGATTCTCACATGGCACAACAAGTTAAGTATATCCTTGGAAAGGTACCCTGAATCACTGGGGCTGAGTTCAAAAGTTATGCATGAATCGTGTGTCTCGACTCATGTATTGTGAAGTATACGTGTGACATGTGTCTTGACCGGTGTCTTGACATGTGTCTTTAGTACATATACATGAGAGGATGTGTCTTGACGGATGCCTTGACATATGAAAAGAAATCATAATGGAAATGGTGGTTAAAATGCCAGAGTTGGCGGATCTGCTAGACTACTGACTTTAGTATTTCTGGTTATGACTTGACCGGTGTTCTGTTGTGTTTGCTAGAATAGTTATTGTCACAGAAGTGGTTACTATCGTCTTGTCTGTCAGTTCCATGATGGTCATTCTTATGACGGTGCTTCATGTAACTATTTAGTTGAGTGGCCGGCTGGTACCGGTTCTCACTCATAAGACTGAAAAGGCAACTGATTGACGTGTGACATATAATTAAAAAGGTAAGGACATGGATTGTGATGGAAATCGTCTGGTGGTGAAGCATCTTCTCGTCCGATAGCTTTGATCTAACGCCTTTGTCTTCGTCTTATAGGATCTCCAGGTTGTGAACAACATCAGCATCTCGTAGCATCTCCAAATAATCAGCAGCATCAACATTTAGTAACATCTCCAAGTTATGAGCGGCATCAACATCTTGTAGAATATCAACAATTGGAATACGTCTAGGATGATTTAGAATCGCCTAGCGCATACTCGTGGAGTATATGTAGATGAAATACACATGGATTACGATACATGTAGTGCAATGGAATACGGTAAATGGAGTACACGTGGAACGTGGTACATGGATTACATATGGAGTATGGTATATGGGGTACACATGGAATACTATACGTGGGGTTCACGTGAAACGCACATGAGATGATCGATATGGTGTCACCATCAGACGTGATTTAAAAGGAAAACTGATCAAACGGTTTGGAAACCGAAATGAAGTGAGCAATCCTGATGGCCTAGCAATATCAGTGTAGACATCATTCTAGTTGCATAGAGGAAACACTAAAAGGATGGTTAAACAAAATTCAACGATGATTTGCATGAAAGCATGATTAATGAAAGCAACAATGACTATCATAAAAGTAGGATTAAATGAAATCCATCAATGTGTAGCATGAGGGCATGATCAACATGATGAAAACATAATCAGCATAAGAGACGTAAGACATAATCAACATGAAGACGAAATCATCATGAAAGAACATGGAACAAAATTAACATAAAGGAGGATAAAACATAATCAACATGAAAACAAAGTTAACAATGATAGTATGAAAGCATACTTGGCATAAGGAGACATAACAATTAAATGAGGGAACATGAAAAGTTATGACTGTAATGAGATAAATTTTGAAAGTTAATAGTGTGGACGACTAGGAGTAGTTTCACAATGCAAAACAATGCAACTTAAATGATAAGTATGACTCAATATAATACGACATAAACATGAAAGATGCGTGAACTATTTTAAAATGCATGAAACAATTTATAATGCATAAAACAGTTTAAAATGCATGGTTAATATCTATGATGATATGTACATGAGTGAACGCCTATGGGTCGGTTCACAAAACAAAAGGCAAGTGTGGACGCCTATGGGTCGGTCCATTAATCAAACAAAAAGTTTTGATAAAAGCACATGCGACTAAATAGAGCCAGTCCTGTACCAACCATTATTTAGTCAAAATTCTTGCGACAATGAGATGCATGCATAAATGAATACATGAAATGAAATAAAATGAGTACGTGAAAACCAACTGTCTAAACCTAAAAGAAAACGTATGACCAAGTATGAACTACGGTGGTTCAGTCCATATTAGCCAAAATTCTCAAGGAACATCATGCATAAAATAATGACATGTAACTAAGTATGGATGACGGTTGTTCAATCCATATTAGTAAAAACAATTTTGAGAAAACATCATGGTTAAAACATCAAGGTGCTGAAAATATCGATACATGGAATAACAAGCGTTTGCCTAGGAAGGTCCTGGTGACTACCCACTAGTCACAAGTCAAGTTTTAGAGCCTACAGGTCGAAACCTTGGCTCTGATACCATAATTGTAACACTCCATTTGGATAAATGGAATGTCACAGGATAATCATGGCGTAATATCAAAGCATAAGGTAAATGTCCTAAAATGTTACATGACCATAGGGATAACCAAAATCAAACATCGGTACCCAACATAAACTCATAAACATAGCATAAAGTAAAAGCAATGTAGAAAGAACATAACATAAAATAGCTCCCATCCTATGCATAACCTTTCCATGCTCCTGACCTTGTGTACCTGCCGTTTGGGGACATAAAAAGAGAAAACGGCTGAGCGAGACGCTCAGTGCGGATATATAATAATAACATGGAATAGCATAACATAAGTGAGGGCTGAAATGAAAGCATAATAATGAAAATGCAGCGGAATTATGTAAGTCCTGGGAAAACCTAGTACATGTAATAAACTGGTTTATTCTGAACGTGTCATGTTCATGTAAATACTGTAAATACTGAAAGTCTGCTGTTTAATCATGAAAATTGTGATTTAACTGCCAAAAAGCTCATATAGGTCATGTAATATATCAACGTGCATGAATACATGGAGGGGTGACGTCGTCATGCAATTAGAGGGGATGCCTCTAATTATAATAGTCTGGGTAGGAGGGATCAACTCCTTGTGAAGGATGCAAGGCACACACCACATTCACCATGAAAATACTGTCTGAAATATGTAATCTAGGATGTACCCATTCGCCCCACATGATAATAATAATAAAAGACAAACTTGTAAAGCGAAGTTGCGAGCAATCACTCTCTCCGCAGAAGAGTCATAACACCGGTGCCTCCAGTGCTATGGTTACGGTACCTCCGTAACTAGGTGAAACATGGCATGCTTGTATATAGTTCAGGCAATTAAAATAATCATAACATATACTGATGTGTTTAAGACACTTAAACTACGGGGAAAACAGATGGCTGCAAACGGGGAATCCTAAATGTAGGAAGGAAAAATGTCCTTACTGAAGGACGGAATATCCGTACCCCACGTCCAGTAACGCAACGAAGATTAACGTGGAAGATGAGAACGCGAAGAAGATCACACTCCATAAATGCTACATAATAAAGAGGGACGTGTATGAGTCGCTTGGTTAACTTATACTTAATAATTATTAATTACTTGACATTTTCGTAACTTGTTTTACTTGTTCTTGTATTGCCTTAAATTTTCTTACCTGTATTACTAATTCATGTTACATCATGTATTTAGATTAGTGTAATTCATGTTCTTATAAATTAATAAGCATAAAATATGTATAATTCATGATCATATAATAAAGTTTATTAAATAAATACTTTAAGCTAAAATGATAATTATTAATTAATAATAAAATGCATGGTTTACATTTGGGATTATTAATTAATAATAAAATAAGCCTAAGTTAATAAAATTTACCAAAGCTTGATAATTACATAACCAAATTAAGTCTAGATATTAATTTAATTACGCAAAGAAATACTTAGATCAATTCCGTTAATAAAATATAACCTAAGTTACATAAATAATTTAATTATATCACGTAACAATAATTAAATTAATCTTGACTATATAGCATATGCTAATGTACCCGAGCCTACCGAGACACCCATGTCTCGGTCGCACTAAACAAACAATCTAGCCAAAACAACCCAAAACAGTGTTGTCCAATATATAAGTTTTGTTCTACCTAACAAACTTATATAATTCTGTCCAATATACTGCATTCATGTTCTGTCTAATATACTCCCTGCAGTGTCGTCCGATATATCCACCCAGACTTGCTAATGCCTATTTATTACCCACTAGTTTATTTAGGTTCCTGCTGTTGATTACTAGTTACCCACTGTTTATACTAATTAACCACCGAGACACATAGGTGTCTTGTCTCCCACTGCTACTAAACCGAAACCCATTGTTAGGGTTTTAGGGTTGCCACTGATTGGTCTAAAAACACCCATATTGGTGGATTTAAACCCCCACCGAGACCATAAACTGGTCTTGGCTTGCGTGTAGGCTGAAAAACAACAAACAACACCTTAAATCTTGTATACCCACGTTTACTAACATGTTCATAATTCGCTTTAGAAGGGTTCTTGATTACATGATTGTGCAAAATACAAAGGAACAATCTAAAAATTACCTAAAACATGTTATAGTTTTAAAACAATAAAACACGAATCACGTACCTTGTTTCTTGATTAAAGAACGTTTTTTTCCTTGGTTTTAGGGGAGAAGTCGACGGCAGTAACTCACAAAAGAAAAGAATCGGTCGACTTTGTTTGTATTTAGGGTTTTAATAAGATCTAGTTTCCTTGTATATATGTACTACTTCCTCCCGTTCTTTATTTTCTCTTCTAGTCGGTGTAAGATTGTGTGTAATGGGCTTTGGCCCATTCTTGGCCCTTCCGTCCGTATAAACAAACAGTCCCCTTTTAACTTTTTTTTTATTTCGCGACTCGCTAAAACCTTACGCGTACTCGTGTCTTAAACTTGTAAATTCCCTTTGTTATCATTGTATGTGTTAAATGTAATTATTATATACGTAATGGCTTGTTGTGTTAATTTAATATACGTAAATAATAGTCGTGTTAATTATTTGTGTCGTGTGATTTAAATGTCGTGAATTTGTATTTTGTGATTTTACTGATTATTCGTAAATACATGTCGTATATTAATAATAATAGAATACGTAATTATTTGTCGTACTAAAAATTGTTGTTCCCTAGTTTAATCACTTCACCATGGTTGATTAATAGAAAATAGATGAAAAGAATGAAGATTTCTAGAGAGAGAAGGTAGTGAGAGAAAGTAGAGAGAAGATGGAGAAACTATGTGAGATTAGATTGAGAAAATAAAAACCACCAACCCTTCCTAACATGCTAGGAATGGCTTATATAGTCGGGCTCATACATGTAGCCTTAATGGACTATATTGTTTAATGGGCAGGGCTTGAATAAAATGCTTAGTACCTTAAAAGAGGCCTTTTAAGCTAACCATCAAGCCCGCAATGTCACGACTATTTTAACTAACTATTACAACGTTATAATAAATATTACAATAAAAACCTATGACCGAACATTCTTGTTTGACTCAATATTTTGAGGCTAACAATCTCCCCCAATGTGAGGTCATTCCTCTTTGATATTTGGAGATCAATGGAGATTACGAATTTCGTCATAAACGAGTCTTGAACGTGTAATAGTAGTTTTGTTCCTTCATGCTGTGATCTTTGAGCCTTTGTCGTTGTCTTTCGACTTTGTCTTTAAACTTGAGATCTTCAAATTATCCTTGACTTGTCTTTTCCATCTTGCGATCTTGTGTCTTTATCCACATGCTCATACTTCGCACCATCTTGAAAGCTTGCTTACAATGTCCTTTGAAGAGAGGTAATTCCTCTACTTAATTGATAAGGAAGATTTTGATCATCAGAGTTGCGGAAGTCTTTCGCTTTCTTGATTGTTGAATATGTCTTTGGGCATGAGTATGTGGTTTTGAATCTTTGACTTTGCTGAGTACGCCATAACGCCACCTTCTTGAGACAAAACATAGACACGGACTGAATGGCTTTGACATTCGTCCTAAGTTGGTAGTGTTTTACCTTCAGTCGGTGAAGACCGTTACACGATATTAAATATCGTACCTGTGATTAGGTAGATTCAATTAAGAACCTCCTTGACAGGGTTTCGCGGCTGTACTAGCCGTTCTCTTTACTCGACCATCTTAAAGCAAGACTGTGAACATAAAGAGTGAATCAATTGGATAAATATCTGCTTGATTAAAGTCGTCAATTCAATTTCCTGGAACAAATTTGAGTCATTAAGAATCTTACCATTGTTGCTTTCCAGTTGACACAAGCTTGATTAAAAAAGAATCTCGCAAGTTACCTACCGTAGCGCTGTTTAATGTTGACGCTAGAAGCATTTCCATTCGTCACTGTGAATATTATAAATATCACTCTGAATGTTCTGGCAAGACCATAAATATATTGCGTAGAAACCTGAAACGAGTTTGAATCGATAAAGAAACAAACCACTGTTGCTTTTCAGTTTTACATATGTTTAATTCATAAAGAATCTTAAACATGACCTACCGCAGTGCTGTTTGATGTTAACACTGGAAGGATTTTCACTCATCATTGTGAATATTAGGTAGTATCACTCTGAGTATTGTAGTAATATCGCAAGGATATAGCGTAGGACTCTCTTGATCTTCATCCGTGTGTCGTAACGAGATTTGAATGATCTCTTGGCTCTAGACTCGATTTGTGCACTTTTAGTGGTCGGAGGTTGGAGCACATGCCACCTATTCAATATCAACTATCTCGGAGTGAGAAGGTCAATAGAAGTTGAGTTGATCTCCATGACAATAAAACAAACTTCTTTTAAGAGAAGCCTGAGTCAGCTGGGGAGGGGTTGTGCATTACATCACTGGGTCTATGATGCGTTGTCTTCATGATGTGTTGACCCGGTTTCTGCCTAAGTTGTATGGAGGGCTTCTTTCGTTACACCCTTTATCCTTACATTTCTCTTTCATTCTTCAACCCCTTCAATGCTTACTAAGACATCATTACCAGCACCTTGTTGTGATTGTTCCAGTGCTAGCATCAGTACATAGTCGGCATTCAGCTACATTCACATTCTACTCCATCTTTCCTAAGGACTTATAATAATCTATTGGATTGTCCCTGGGAAGATCCCTCCGGTTCTGGTTGGATCATAGGACTTAAACCTAACCACCCTTTTGACACCAATAACGTCATAAATTAAAGATGTTGTGGGTATTTGATAGTAACCATGAGTGCTTGAGTCTTTAGATCACATTTTAATCACATTTTCTCCCCTATCTCTAATATATAAAATCGTTTGATATTAGAGATACCAAATTTGATTAAAATATATTGTGAAAAATAGTCTTGAAAACTTTTGGGAGAAAAATGTGTCAAACTTAGCATGAATTTGGAACGCTCCCCCTAAAAAATTGATCCAATTGAATTCTCATTATGAGGATGTGATCCACATTTCACTTTTTGAGGATAGGAGTTGTTGAACACACAATTTTTAAAAGATTTTGAATAAATCATTGAAAAAATTCTTGAAAAAATTATGTTCAATGCTTTTTAAAAATAAATTATTTTTGGCGAAAAGGTTTTTCTAAAGCATAAACTTGAGTTCATAGACTTTGAATGTCTTGACGAATCCACTCAAGTGTAAGAAGATTTCTCTTCTTTTGTTGAGGGTAAGGGCACTAAAGCGTACACTCCCCCGTGAATATAGATCCGGGTTGCAATCTGAAAGTGATTACAAGCCATAGTGTTAAGCTCAAAACGTTGAATGTTTTGTGACAAGCTCAACCCACGATAGATTGCTCTACCCGTTTAGTCGTTTACATGAGCTTAAAAACTTGAAATGTTTTTCTTGAAAGATCATGACCGAGAAATGTAAGTTTCCCGTTGTTGAGGATAAGTTATTAGTTGTGATCAACTTTCCTTTCTTTGAAGTACGAGTCACAATATGAGGTAATTGTAAATCATTGAAATGACATGTTTTGAAAAAATATTTACAACTTTCATTCGAGCTTTATGTACATCCCCGTGTCGTTATTGAGCGACATTTCTAGGTATGTCCATATTATCGATACTGAAAAACGTATCAAGAAGAACATTTTTGGTATTTTGAAAGTTTTTCCATTTTTTATTTTGTTTTTCTAATGATATTTACATTTTATTTTATTTTTGTGTTTTTTCAAGTTTTTAGAAAATAATTCAAAATAGATTTTTGTACAACATAAGAAGGTGATATAGAATGTACAAAATTGGAACCCTTTGAAGAAGGATAAGTGGGTTCAGAATCCATTGTTGTACCTGCAATGACAGAAGAAGAGTTTGAAGAAATACTAGTGTTAGGAGTAACAAATTCATTGTCTATATTCAGAACACCCACATTAGTGCTGGAGCAGGTTTCAACACTCTTCTCTGTGGTAATCCACTTAAGGTCAACTTCTTTGAAGATCCTACCCGTTGGTTTCCACTGAAGACTAGATTTAGGAGTAGTTTTCTCTTGCACAACGGAAGACTTCTTTAGAGAGAAACTATGTCCTTTTTTAATCCACGTTTCAGATTCGTTGTTAGTGCTTTTCTTTCAACGGGTCTGTATCTCCTTGTTATCTTATGGGATTCTGTATTCGATCTTCGTTCAATGGAACGAGATTTGACCTCATAAAGGTATTGTAGAATGCAATGGTCATGATTTCCATTGTGAATGCCCTTTTTGCATGTGGGACATACAGGGAATTTGGGATTCATGAAAGTACTTGTATTCCTTGGTTTTCTAAATCGATCAGGCGTAGTGTTCGAAACACGACTATTCATGGATGGTTTCCAATTCCTAGATTGATGGTAAGGGATCCTAGGTTTTGGTTGACTACCATTAGGAGTGTGTTAAATTCTAGCAGGATTTGTTGAACTAGGTTTTGAATACACGGGTTTGTCTTTCTAAATATTCCCTTTTTGCTTAGCATCCTCTAGGTTGTTGGTATGAACAAAGTCATTTGAACCTATAGATTCCTTTGTGGACGCGAATATCACACATTTTGGAGGAGTCCTAAAAGTTCTAGGTGCATTCACATGGTTGGGTTTAGCAACAGTGTGCTTTCTAAATGGAGGAACATAGGGTGATATGGATGGTTTTGGAACACTTTGTTGCACACATCGGTCTTAGGAGGTAACCTAGATTTCACATGAGAAGAATTGGAGAACGGAGTCGGTTTTCCTAAGATAGATGGCTTTGGATCCTTATAGGAATTGGGTGTTCGAGCAACAGGTTTCATAACTTTAGGTTCCACAGTTTTCCCACCCATTTTGGCAACGAGTTTTTCAACTCTTCTATCGCTCTGTCCTTTTCTTGCAACTGAGCTTTCAAGTCTGTAATTTCCATACTCTTTTAGTTCATTTCTCGACACAAGGCGGAAAGTTTTACTTGCAAGTTATTATCATTTGGACCTTTTACGACTTTGTCTTGCAAAGCAAGCTCCAGAGTATGACAGTGTTTTTGAAGGAATTCACATCAGTGTTGAATCAACACAAAAGCCTTTTGATCAACATTATCTGTGTGTTTCGAAAGCTCTGTTTCAAGATGTTCAGACTCTTTCACTTGATCAAGATATTTGCATGCCACGTCAGAATATTCGTCTATAATTGCACAAGATGTGAGAGAAACACAAAAATATCTTTGGAGAGACATTCATGTAAGAGTAGATAATATGCTGTAGAAAACTCGTCTCTTTTAGGTTGATGGTCGTTCACTTCTTGTTCAAGAGATTCCACATATTTTAAATCATCAAACATTTCTTGCTTAATTAATGTTTCATATTCCAAAATATGTTTTTGCGTTCTTTCCGCAAGCGGAATAAAAATACTTTTCACAAGCACAGTATATCATGAGGAATTTCTTTGTCTCCTTTTGGAAGTTCACGTTTTTTCCAGTCATCATCAACAACTTTTTTTAAATTTTCAATGTTACTCTTGAGAATACTAAGTGCTTGCTTACTCTTGCTTACAGAAGCTTTGTATGGCAAGTATTCAATAAATTTTGAAACATTAGTTTTCTTAGTGGCAAAAATTTGTCTCCATTTAATTCTTATTTGTTCACATTCGAAAAGTATTTGCTCACGAGTCTTCTGTGTTTGCGGTTTGAAAAGACCATAAAGACTATTTACATAAGCATAATTATATGGTTTAACAAATTTGTTATTAACTTTTGGTCTACTCTCTTCTTCCAAATCACTTGTCTCTTCACTATCAGGCCTAACAACAAGACAATCAAGATCGGTCCATTGGGACTCATAAAGCTATAACTGTTGATTCTCAGATTGAGCTTGCTCAAGGTACTTAGGATTTGCAAAACTAGGTCTATCCTTGAAAAACGAACGAGGTGCCAACATTCTCATGGTTTGAATTGATTGATTAGTTTTATAAACAATTTTCTTGTAAAAATCAATTTGAGTTTCAAGTTCCACCATTTTGTCGATGTCATTCGCTTGTTTAGTTTTGAAATCCTTTTCCATCTTTTCAACCACAACTTTATTTTCATTAACAAGTTTAGTTTTATCATCTTGAAGAAAAGCATTTACTTGAGTTAGCTCATTGACTTTAGTGGTAGCAAGATATGTTTTGTGACGTTCAGTACTCAAAGAGGTGTTATAATTACGTTTCTCTTGTTCTAGAAGCTTAAGAGTTTCATTATATTTCTGTTGATAATCGTCCTTTTTGACGTTAATTAAACACCCTTTGTACCCCTCAATCTCATTGGTCTTTTGAAGAAGCTGAGCTCTATAGCTATCAATGGTCTCACGAGATTTAATTAGAGCAGCTTTGCATTCTCAAAAATTTTGAGTAAGCGTAGTGTTTGCCTTCTTTAATTGCTTTTGACTCTATCTAGTTTCTTTGACATCTTTTTGTAAAGTAGCAATTAAATTAGCAAGCGCAATACGCTCCTCATCATCATACTCATTTGCATGTTGATCATCGTCAGACTCATTATTGTACGTGTCTGAGGGATCAGGTATGGTATTGCTATCAACCTTTTCCGTCATACATGTGTCAATAAGGGTTTGAGTTTGATCAGAATGCTCATGCGTATTATCATTAGCAACCACATTATATTCATCATTGTGTACCTCTTCCATTGGGTTAGAGTCGAAGACAGGACCATTATCATAGGAAGGTGTATTGCTGATGACATTCTCAGAACTGATGTCTTGTGTGCCAGTGCTGATGCTTTCTTTCCCAGGTATGGTATGATCATGATACGTACCATGCTTTGTATTCCATGATGTGCAACTTTCATTCACATGACCCGACACTATACCACAATTTGCCTTGAACCTTTTGTCGATCTCTTGTTCGTGAATTATTATTATGTGGACATAGGTTTCAATGGATTTGATGTTAATTGGGATCAGGTCTTTGAACGTTTGAGCAGTTTTATGATGTCTCATGAAGCATTCCTGTGTACTCAAAGACATGAGAAATTCTGAATCAAAAGTCTTTTCAAATGTCGTCTTGAGTTCAGTGAAGGTGATCTTGCATTCACTATCCAAAAGTCTTTCTTTGATGAGTTGTGCCGTATGTTTCTCCATGGCTTGTGTGAAAGCTCTTATGAACGTACCAGTGGATTCACCTAAGTCTAGCAGGACTTTTGAAAGGCTCTCAAACGATGATTGAAGTATTCTCAAACTTTCCATGCATTTATCTCTCAAGAAGCGTGTCCGTTGTTGTAATTGTTCCATCTCAAGAGTTGTGACAACTGAATACTCATTGCTCTTTTCCATGATGATGGTGTCTTGGTTGATGAAGTGACTTCAGATCTTAAGTAGATATGGTGTGATTGGGTTGTGGTTGAAATTCCAAAAATTGCGATTTTTCTTCAGTTCGACAATAAATTCCCTAGTCTGATAAAACGGTAAACCAAAAATTTTGTATCACCAAATTTTGAAATCGAGTTCGAAATAACCACAAAACTAGTAGGGAAAAAATTTGAAATGTGAAAAAATTTGGTGAAAAATAAAACCTAAAATGGCCTAAAAATTTGAATTTTGGTCCGAAAATTTGAATTTTTCGTCGAAAATTTTTCGCATCGCCAAAATTTAAAATCGAAGCTTAAATGGCATAAAAATGCTCTAGGAAAAAATAAATTTTACTATGGTTTTCCCGCAAAAAACTCATTTTTTTGGTAAACTATGTTCCGGGACAAGTCTAGATGGTGGCTAAGTCTAAAAACACTTCAAACAAAAAATACTCAGTTTCGGAATAATAGCCAGTTTCGGAATAATGGACATTTTCGGAATAATGGTTATTTTCGGATAAAAGAAGCTTTTCGGAAAAATGAGGAGTTTTCGGATAAATGAAGTTTTTCGAAATAATGTGTCTTTTCGGATAAATGCACTATTTTCGAAAAAAGTGAAGATTTTCGGATAAATGGTGTTTTTCCGGATAAATGAATGTTTTTCGGAATAAATGAGGTTTTCGGATAAATCAATGTTTTCGGAAAAATTAGATTTCTTCGGAATAAGTGAAATATTCGGAAAAACTGAAATCTTCGGATAAACTTCTTCGGATAAACTGACCATTTTCAGAAAAACCTTTTCGGAATAAGAGCTGATTTTCGGAGAAAAAGTGATTTTCGGATAAATATTTTCGGATAAAGGAGCACTTTTCGGAATATTTGAAATCTTCGGAATAATGAAGGTTTTCCGGAAAACTGATGGATTTTCGGATAAATGGTGGATTCTTCGGAATAAATATCTTCGGATAAATCAAACAGAACATTTACCTTTTCGGATAAATCCCTTTTTCGGATAAACTGAATTCGGATAAAGCTTGATCTTCGGAATTTATAAACCCTTTTCCGAAAATGTTTTTGTTGGCCACCTAACTTACTTTTCTTCGTACCGAGCCCCAAAAACAATCCCAACACCCCAAAAACTTGCGATTTTAACCACAAAAACTTAACCAAACCCCTACCTCAACTATGTAGGAGATTTATATCAAGATTTAGAGCCCGAAAACACTAAAAAAAATAATTCGAGATGATTTTTAAGATAAATCAACCGAATCAATCACTAAAAGCAACAACCAATCACTAATTTACCCCGTATCGATTGATACCAAATGTTGTTACCTAATTTAATCACTTCACCATGGTTGATTAATAGAAAATATATGAAAAGAATGAAGATTTCCAGAGAGAGGAAGTAGTGAGAGAGAGTAGAGAGAAGATGGAGAAACTATGTGAGATTAGATTGAGAAAATGAAAACCACCAACCCTTCCAAACATGCTAGGAAGGGCTTATATAGTCGGGCTCATACATGTATCCTTAATAGACTATATTGTTTAATGGGCCGGGCTTGAATAAAATGCTTAGTACCTTAAAAGAGGCCTTTTAAGCAGCATGAAGCCCGTAATGTCACGACTATTTTAACTAACTATTACAACGTTATAATAAATATTACAATAAAAACCTATGACCGAACATTCTTGTTTGACTCAATATTTTGAGGCTAACAAAAATAATATACGTAATAAATATATTAAATGTTCTCAATACGTGTCGTATATAATTAAATCACGAGTTTTTAATTTATACGTAAATTTCATGTACGTAATATTCTAAGGATTTTTTTTGCGGGTTTTACACTTAAAGTCTAAGACACAAGCGTAGGCTAAAAGGATTATAATGGATTCTAGTCTTGCTACCGGTGCGTATGTCTCGTCATAATCAATACCTTCTTGTTGATTATAGCCTTGAGCTACAAGTCTAGCCTTGTTACGAGACACAACACCATTCTCATCTAACTTATTCCTATATACCCATTTGGTTCCTATAAGGGTAGAACTTCTAGGTGGAGGAACAAGTTCCTAAACGTCATTAGCAATGAATTGATTCAATTCTTCTTGCATCGTGATGACCAACTCTCATCAATAAAAGCTTCTTTAACATTCTTTGGTCCAATCAAGGAGACGAAACAAAAGAGGTTACTTTGATTTTGGACTTGAGATCTTAGGGTCCTTTGATTTAGGTCGCCAATGATGTTGTCGAGAGCATGATCCTTTGACTCCTTAATGTTTACTCCCTTTTCAACATTAAGGTCTTCAACTCCTATGTTTCTAACTACTTTGGCTTTAACTATGTCTATTTCATCCAAGTCATCATCTACCAAAGGTGGTGTCTTGGATGAAGGAGGGATTTCATCAAATGTCATGTTAAGTGATTCTTCAATAACACCCGAGGTTCTATCGAGGACTATGTAGGCTTTGCTAGTTTGGGAATAACCTAAAAAGATACCTTCGTACGACTTTGCGTCGAACTTAGTAGGGTAGTATTTGGTGTTGAGAATGAAGCACTTGCTTCCAAACACCCTAAAGTATTCCAATGAGGGCTTCTTACCTTTAAGAATCTCATAGGGGGTCATTCCTAGGAAAGGTCGAATAAGAATTTGGTTGAGAATATAGGTCGATGTGTCCACGACATTGCACCAAAATTTTTGAGGCATAGATTGCTCGTTTAACATCGTCCTAGTCATCTCTTGGATGGTCTTATTCTTCCTTTAAACTACCCCATTTGATTGTGGAGTGCGAGGAGCCGAGAAGTTATTGGTAATACCATGAGCTTCACAAAAGTCACCAAATTACACTTCATTATCAAATTCCCTACCATGATCCGTCCTAATAGAGACAATTGAACATCCTAGTTGATTTTGGCTTCTTTGACTAAAGATTTCGAAGTGATCGAAAGCTTCATTCTTAGACGCCAAAAATCTAGCCCAAGTGAATCTAGAATAGTCGTCAACTATAACTAGGGTATAAAGGTTACCTCCATAACTCCGTATGGCGGAAGGTCCAAAGAGATCCATATAGGGATGAGCATTTTGACCCGAATCCCGATTCCGAACCCGAACCGTACCCGAAACCGTACCGATTCCCGGTACCCAAATCTCGTTCGGTACGGGATCGGGACTACGAAATATGGTGAAAAAAATTCGGGACCACTAATTCGGGACGGGATCGGGAAATTCCCGAAAAAAGCGGGAAAAATCCCGATTCCCCGGTACCGGTACCGATACCCGTACCGGTACCGATACCCGTACCGGTACCGATACCCGTACCGGTACCGATACCCGAATCCCGTTCGGTACGGGATCGGTACAAAACTTTTTAGATCGGGAAAAAATCGGGAGCACTAAATCGGGACGGGTTCGGGACGGGATCGGTCCCGAGCTCATCCCTAGATCCATATGTAGGAGCTCTAGGCACCGAGAGGTCGAAACCAAATTCTTGGCTTTGGGACTTGAGTGAACTTGCTTCCCAACTTTGCAAGCATCACAAAAGTAACTATCAAACTTCATCTTGGGGAGATGTCTTTCCAACACCTTAGAGACTAAAGATTGAATTAAACGCATATTAGCGTGACCTAATCTCCTATGCCAAAGAGTAGAACTATCATCTAAAGTCGCTAGACATACGTTGTCCTTTGACTTCCTATTGACCTTCATGACATAAAGCCCATGCTTTCTAACACCTTTTCCAATGACCTTTCCATCTTTTATGATTTCACTGTCATTTTCCGAAAAGATGACCTTACACTTACTGTCACAAATTTGACCTATACTTAGAAGGTTAAAACCTAAGTTATCTACGTGCTCTACATTTTCAATGGTCATAGAGTCAAGAGAAACGGTACCTTTGCCAATGATATTGCCACGTAGATTACTAGCGAATGTAACGTTACCTCGATCTTATGATTTGTAGTGTGAGAATAAACTTCGATTACCCGTCATGTGTTTTGAACATCCACTATCCTTAATCCACTCGTTGGGCTCTAAATTGATTCCAAAGCATATCTAGGTAACAACACACAAGATCAAACATTTGGTCCCTAATATCTCATGGGTCCAAAGTTGTTAGTTCCAAATATCCCTTGCATTTGGTTAGGACGCATGAATGGAGGAGACATTCCCCATGGGGAAAAATATTGTTGTTTATAATTGTTCTAATTCATATGGCCATTTTGTTATCCATTGTTTCTCCTAGGTGTCTTTGATCTTGATCTAGAATTATTGTTATTTCTTCTAGGTGTTGGAGTTTTACTTCTAGGTCGTGACTTATCTTGATCTTCCCTTTTAGGTTGACTCATTGTGTACTCTTGCAGGAGTAGATGATTGTCTTCATAAATTTCTAGTTCCCATTAAAGGTTTACATAAGGGCTTGTAGAATTTACCAAGGTCATTTTTATCAAGAATGGGTACTTTGACCTTGCTAAAAATAAGATGTCTTGGCCCTTCATAGACGTTTCAGAAAGTTCATGATTTTCATAAAAATCAACTTATGTCCGCGGTTCTTTATCTATACCCGCGGTTCCATAGTTATAAGGAACTGCGCCATATACTGGCGTACCGCGTACAGAGGTTCGTTTTTCTAAAAACCTAACTTGTTTTGGTTCATTAGTAGATGCTTCATTAGTGTTATATCCCAACCCAAGTCTTTCCTTAGAATGAATTTGTTTGTTTAACATATCATCAAGAGCACTAGTACCTTTCATGAACTTTTCCAATTTAATGGAGGTACTCTTGAGATCTTCATTCTCTTGTCTAAGGTTTTCACAACTTAGAAAACCTAAATCAACTTATTTGCTTTTCTCAAGCTTAGCTAATTTCTCTCTTAGCTCACTAATCTCATTCTCAAGCTTAGTTCTAGTTGATTTTAGCACTTTGTTCTTTTCAATTAATTTAAGGCTAAGTTTATGTAAATTATTGTATTGGCCTTCTAATTCGGTATCATCTAAAGAAGAAATATCATTGCTATAATATTCGGTTTCAGAATGTATCTCTTTAGAAGTGTGAGCCATAAGACAATTCTCATCTTTGGAGTTGTCATCAACATCTTCACTGATATCGCTCCTTGAACCTCCAACGAACGCCGTGTGGTTCTTTTCACGTGAAGGCTTAGGATAATCACCGATGAAATGATTTGGATCACCACATCTAAAGCATTTTGTTAATGCAAGTAATGCCTAAAAACATTATTAATGTTAACTAATCTTTCTTAGTTTTGATCACAACAAACTATACAAGACATTTATAGTCAAACACAATCGTAGAACGAATTATCTAACAAACACTATCATCAAGGTAATAATCATTACACTAACATATCTTAATCATGATTAGTGGTCATAAAAGTGATTAGCCTTAAAACTCACTTTTGTCATTTGTGACAAAGGATTTTTAATAAAATTTCTATTTAAGAAAATGTTTTATTAAAATGGAAAATGTAAATTTAAATATGGCATATTCCATATGCCATAAGAATATCCTTTGAAGGTTTCAAACTGCCTGAGATATTCCTACCCTACTAAGATACAAAAAGGAGCGGAGTCTACCTCCGCGGTTCCATAAGTACCTATGCGGTTCTTTATTGATAAGGAACCGCCTAGAGAGACAAGGAACTACATGCAGGTAGCCGTTATTCTTTGTATCCTATAAATAGTGGATCAAATCTACATTTTCCAAGAACATTTTTGGACATTTTTCTCAGCCCTCTTTCTCTTTTCTTAATCCTAATCATTAGTAAATGATCACTTAATGTGTTAAGTATGTTTATTTATGATTATCCTCTTGATCCCCTTCTTTACCTTGTCCAAAGAGAAGATCACTCACACACTTGTGTTGTGATTAAAGATGAAGCCTTGATGAAGATCATCCTCTCCTAAAGATCTAGTCATGTTCATCATTTATTTATCTATGTCTTGTGTAGATCCAATGTATTTGTGAATACTTGGACTAGTTGTGTTCATCCAAGCTATTTGTGAATACTTGGATTAGTCTTGTGTAAATCCATTTCATATGTGTGTGCTTGGATTTGTCTTGTGTACATCCAAGTTACATGTGTGTACTTGGATATGTTTAGTTGAGTTGTAATGAGTCGTGTGTTAGTTCTCACTAAACTACAAAGTAATTTGTGTGTGAGTCGTGTGAGTTATCACTTAGCTTCAAAGTGAAGAGTCGTGATGATTGGTTCTAGCTTTGGATTAGAACTCGAAATCTAGCCTTGTTTTGGAAAATGGTGAAGTAGGCGACGTATGAAGATTGGTTCTAGCTTTTGGATTAGAACTCGACATCTAGCCTTGTGTCTGAAAATGGTGAAGTAAGCGACGTGTGTAGATTGGTCCTATTTGATGATGACTAATCTCTAATATGATCCTTTTTCACGTTAGTAATCGTGAATCTCCTTGAACATGTTTATGAATGTGACTGTATGAATCAACTTCATGTGCTTGAATCTTCTATCTCTAAATAAAACAGTTAAAAACAAACCAATCTATATTGGCATCATGATTTTTAGCAAATCATCAGCTATCAATGGATTTGATTTATTTTTTGCCAGTTAGCCGTTTGCTATGTAATAGTCAATACTTTGTTTCTAAACAAGGTGTACTCATAACCCTACAATTTTTGGTAAACTTTCAACCATCAACAGATTTGATAATGTCTTTACCTAGTACCTTTTGCACCAGGACCAGCCAACTCTTTGTCTCTAAACATGGTGAGTCAGAACCATATATTTTTTAGCAAACTACCAATTGTCAACATATTTGAGAAGTCTTTACCACAAACCGTTTGCTTATGGACTAGCTAGTTCTTATGTGGGTTAGACATGGTGAACTAATTACCATTTAAGAAGTGTGGCTGGAAGCCAAACACTTAAGTTCTCTTAAGCTCCTCTAGCTTCCTCTTCTCTTAGCAAATCCTTAATCTGTTTCTTAATCAACCTTATCAATTCAAAAGCTCTAGTGGGTTCCTCAAAAACATCTAGTTGAAGTTCTAACATCCTTTCCAGCGTTCTTCTTCCAAAAGGATATCTCATTTCCTACATCATATAATATGTAAGATCATCCACATCAAGTGTAACACCACATTTTGATAAATGGAATATCACAAGATAATTATGGCGTGACATCAAAGCATGCAAGGTAATATATCCTAAAACATACATGACCAAAGGGATAACTGAAATCAAACATCGGTTCCCAAATATAAGCTCAAAACATAAATAAAGTAAATGAACAAAGAAGGACTAAACAAACATAAGTATATGAAGGCAATAGGAGAAGAAGTCTAAACTAGCTTCCATCCCATGCACGTCCTCCAACATGCTCAAGTCTGACCTTCGGTACCTGCCGTTTTGGGACATGGAAGAAAAGTAACGGCTGAGCAAAATGCTCAATGAACGGATATATGACATAGCATGATAAGACATAACATGATAAAACATATAAAGCATGAATAGCAGCGGAAATGATTAAGTCCTAGAAAACCTGGAACACGTTTATTTACTAGTTTTATTTTCTGAAATGCTTATGTTTGCTTATGAAAATCTATATTTAACTTATAGCCAAAAGCCCATATAGGTCATGAGGTAATCAACGTGTATGAATACTTAGAGAGGTGACCTCATCATGCAATTAGAGGGGTTGCCTCTAATTATAATAGTCTGGGTAGGAGCGTTCATCTCCAATTGTGAAGGATGTAAGACACACACCACATTCACCATGAAATCCTGACTGAACATGTAACTAGGATGCACCCATACGCCCACATGATAATAATAATAATAACAATGGCTAAATAACTAAAAGGGACGCCACGAGCTATCACTCCACCGTGGTGAAGTCATAACACTGGTGTCTCCAGTGTTATGGTTATGGTACCTCCATAACTAGGTGAAACTGGCATGCATGTATATGGCTAAGGCATTTAAATAACATAAGCAATTAAACATATAAACTACTAGGAAAACAGTTGGCTGCATTCGGGGAATCATAATAAAGGAAGAGAATGTCCATACTGAAGGATGGAATATCCGTACCTTATGTCCAGTAGAAGCTAGAATAAAAACGCTGAAGAAACTACTCCGCCTCCACGGATAATACTACATAAGATAAGGGACGTGTATGAGTTGTCTAATATACTGTATATTTTACTGGTCCTGTGTGTTCTTAGCTTTTTATTCATGTTATGTCATGTTTTACTGTTTTATGTGTTATCTGGTATTTATTTATGTATTCTGATCATATAAATCATGTATTCTTGTATTACAATACTTGTATTGCAATACCGAGTAACTTTCTAAAAGTAGCAGGTTTCCTAAAATAGAAATTCCAAAAATAGAAAGTTTCCAAAAATAGAAAGTTTCCAAATTTAGAAAGTTTCCATAAATAGAATAAGCTGGATTAATATGTCTAAAATATAAGCTAGTGCTTATTAGTCATAAGTTATAAGTCATGATGATTTAATAGTAAAGTTTTTTAAATTAAATACATAGGCTAAAATGATTATTAATTAATAATGAAAAACATGGTTTACTAATTTATAAATATAACATGATAAGTTTTATAAAACTTTACCTTATACAAATAATTAAATTAAAGCATGGTTTTTATTTAATTAAGTTCATAAATACAATACTTAGTCTATATCATGAATTATTACATTTAATAATTTTAACCTAAGTTTTCATGATTAAATAATTAGTTATAATAATAACATGTAATTACATTAATTATTTCAGTAAAAGTGGTTTAGCCAAAATAACCCTCATGAACCGAGTCCTAACCCGAGCCTACCGAGACACCAAAGTCCCGATCGCACTAAACCAAACAAACCAACCAAAACCACCAGAATGTTTAGCGACAGGAATTTGTGTCGCTGTTCTGTCACTAAACTGACACAGGTATGTCGCGAGTCTGATTCTGGAAATCTGCGTCAGAATTTTCTGTCGCTGATTCTGTTGCTAATTCTGGAAAACAGACTAACCGAGCCCCCTGCTATGTTTTTGGTTTCCCCTTGCTCGGCCAGAATACCTATCGAGAGCCATGGGCTCCCAATTTTGCCATTGTTTTAACCAAACAGCCCCCGTTTGGGGTGTTTGGTGTTGTGACTGCCAAAACAAAACCCACCCTGACCCTTTACGGGTTGCGACTGGCTGGGACAAAACGCCACCGAGACCACCAATGGTCTCGGTTCTCATGCCCAAACAAACAAACCCGAATCAATCTTGTTTTCTTTCATGTTTTATAATTTGTTTATATGATTAATGATTAATTAAAATGAAATCGTGATATAAGGATAAAATAATAAAGGACGGAAGTAACATGGTGATACCGATTACGAATGGATTGATGATGAACAACACGAACCCGAGTTAAGATCAAAGATCTTCCTCCTCTATTTTCTTGTTAAAACCGGCGGCATAATTAGACATGGGGGCTAGGGTTTTGTGTGTTTTGTTGTAAAGTGTAAAAATGAGAAAACAAAATAACTCCTTGGTGGTTTATGTGAACATGGTCCGGGCTTAAAGCACTTTGTTTCTTTTCTTGTTTATTTTTGTTTTACACGCAGCCCAACATACACACTTAATAGTTTTCGTTTTCATTTCATCTCTTAAATATTTATCGTACGTGTTCGAGTTTTAATGTCGTGTTTTATTTCTTGTCATGTTATAAATATTATACGTAATATTTATCGTGTATTAATAATATACGTAATGTTCGTAACTAATATTCGTGACACATGTCGTACATTATTAAATGTATCGTTTTAATTTAAATCGTGATTTCGTACATTTAATATTCTTGGTATTTTAAAGCGGGTTTTGCAACTCATCCCCTCTAAAAGAATATTTCATCCTCGAATTAGAGTCGTGATAGTGTTGTGGGTTTTACAATTCTTCCCCTCTAAAAGGATCATCCGTCCTCGAAGTAGAAACATTATGTTGCTGAAAGGACATGAACATGGCATGACTGAAGAAGACACGGAACGTGACGTGGTCGAAGAGGACATGGAACTTGACATGACTGAAAGAACATATTTGCTATATGGAAGGAAAATGATAAGAAATCTAGATGGAATCCTCCGTTTCCAAGTGGCTTCCCGCTCGAAACGGTCCTCAAAAGATCTTGGCGAAAATAATAATCTTGGTCTTCATGACCCTGTCTTGATGATACAAAAAGTTTCTGGTTATATCGTCGTAAGATAGATCCTCATGAATCTGATCAAGTGGATACGGAATAACGTGCAAAGATTATGAAAAGTTATGATGTGAAATAATCTGGAATAACTGAGTTAGTAACGTTTGAGCGATGATGCGCGGGACATACTGAAACGTAGTACGTGAAAATTTGTGAACGTGATATGTGAACATTTGTGAATGTGATACGTCAAGATATGGTAACATATGGTGAATGATGATACATGCAACATATCGTGAAAGTGATATGAGAAGCGTGAAATGAACACTATGTGTGAAACATATCGTGAACATGAGATAACTGAGGAGATAACGCCAAACTATATGATGTGAGACGTGAAATGTGACGTGAAACGTCTGTCTGAGGATGGAAAGTTTGTTAAACTTGAGTCTGGTCTCCCAAACTTCTTCTAAAACTTTCTAGAAATAAATGAGAAATGTAAATCGTAACCTAGAATACGATCATGAACGTGAATAGTGTCATGAACGTGAGTGCGAAAGCAGATCATAAAATTCAACAAGGACGTGAACGTAAATGATGAACACAACGTGAACCTTTATCTGATCTCATAGCTGAAGGCGTGCCAAGTGATCATACAATCTTTGGCTAGGAATATGTCTAATAATCTGCTACTGTGGAATCCTTGTTGATGGAAGGGGTATGCAGACTTGGTCAAATGGTTGAAAACAACCCAGATAACATCATGCTTCTTCTGAGCTTGCGGTAGTTCGGTGACAAAATCCATGAAGATCTTCTCCCTTCTCTATTCACAATTTCTAATGGTGGAAATAGCTCCTAGCCTGTTGGTGTTCTATCTTAACCTGTTGGCATGAAAGGTACTTAGATATGAACTTAACTGCATCTTGTTTCTTAGAAACCAGATACACAGAAGTTTGGAAAATTATGAGTTTCTAAAATTAGGCTTCTTTTAGCGTAGGATTATCTAGAACACCTAACTTAGTGTAGGGTTCTCCCTTTTACACGTAAGTTGAGTCATGGTTAGATTAACTGTGAGAAACAATGTGATTCAGCATGTCACTGTAATCAACCTGAATTCGTACTGGAATAATTTCATGTTGAAATTTCTTCTGTCGTAGAATTTGTAACATAGTGCGAATATGGTTTTCGTGCTCCTCTCCAGGCTTGGAGAAAATCAATATGTCATCAATGAAAACAATAACGGATTTGTCAGTGAATTCATGGAACTCAATTAATTACATCCAAAATGCTGCTGGAGCATTCGTGAGACCAACATAGAATCATGAATTTAGCATGACCAACTCGTGAACGACTAGTAGTCATAGAAATGTCTTGCTCTTTCACTCGCCACTATTGGCAGCATGATCGGTAATCGATCTTGGAAAGTGCTTAACACCATGTTGTCGATCGGACACGTTGTCACAACATGGAGGGAAGTAACGGTCATGAACGGTGATTTATTTACATCGACGGTAGTAGATACATAATCTCATGTTACCGTCCTCCTCCTTAATAAACCGAACTGGTGCACACAATGCTGATACACCTGGCGAATGAACTTCGTTCAAGCATCTCCTGTAGCTAACCCTTCAACTCTTTAGTTTAAGGAAGCCATGCTATACAGAACCTTAGAACTGGTTACGCTTCCTAACCTTCTCAATGGTATGTTCCCCTTGCGGATAAGGAGTATACTCGGCATATGAAGCTCGACTCGACTCGATTAATATATATAAAAGGATAACAAGATAAGCTCGATAAGGCTCGCGAGCTTCTTAAGCCAAGTATATTGGACCTCGAGCTCGACTCGAATATATACTCAAGTAGCTCGAGCTCGAGCTCGACTCATTTAGATCGAGTCAATTTCTAGTAGTTTATGAGTCGATCTCGAGTAACTCACGAGCTGTCTCGGCTCGTTTACACCCCTAAATGAAATTTAGGTTTACTCTTTTATGTTGATCATAGAGTGCCTTGATTTCTTCTAAATTCTTCCTTACTAACTTGGCATGAGTAAAATGCTTTACTTTCTTCAAGTAAGCCATCATCTGGTTCCTTAATTGAGATGTTGTTGGAGGCTTGATTCTCTCCAATCTTTTCTTCTCAACAAAGAATCTTGTTTGATCTCATACCAGATCATCAATAAGTTTAGCCTTTGTTTCTTTATCATAGACTTCTCTTTCCTAAGCTATTAAAGATTCTACAAGGATCTCACTTGCTTTGAATTCAGCCTATATTCTATCATAATCATCAATATTGGTTTCTTGCTGAATTCTATGAGCTTCAAGCAATACTTGTTTCTCTGCAAGCTCTTCTTGTTCTTGCTCTTCACATAATTGAGCTTGTAGCCTCCATGCTACTTCTTCATCATGCTCAAGTGCTTGGAATTTCTTCATAGCACCCTCCATACTATCTGAATCATCTTCTTCTTCAGACTCAGATTCCAACTTCTTCTTGCCTTTGTCCTTTGGGTCAATCTTTGGCATTCTTCTTGCAACTCTGAAAGGTCTCTCTTTACTTTCTTGAGGCTGCTAACCAGGTATGACAATACCTTTAGGAGCAGGTGGTGCTGTTTGCACTGACTTTCCTTTGTCTTAGACTTGTGAGGCAATAGTTGTAGGTTGTTCCACCATTTGTTCATATTATGTTTGTGGCTCTACAGTTTGTTTTTGTTGAAGTTGTTGTTGTGGTTGTTCAGCTTGTTCTTGAACCACTTCTTTATTATTTGTGCCTGTTTTTCTGTTCCACCAACTTGGCCTTTTTAGCTGATGTATTGACCTTTAGCCCTAGCAACAGGTTGGCTAATGTCTCTTCCTCTCCAAATGTCTGAGTTCCACTCTCTTCTGAAACTGGCTTGGAGGATTCTCGCTCAGCAATACTTGTACCTGCAACGGTATTTGGCCCAACAGTACTTGGCTTGTCAGTACTTGTCTTAGCAGTACTTGTTCCTGCAGTAGGCACATTACTTCCTTTATCACTGACCACCAAGGTATCATTTGACACGTTTTGAGCAACTAAAGTATAATCTTCAACATGTAACTCTTCAGTTTGTTGCTATTCATCACCTTCTCTCATATCTTCTTGTGCTGGTGATGGAGTTGGACTATGAATTCCAAATTCTTCATCAAGGTCTTTTAACTCTCTTTGAAAAGTTTTAAAGGCTGTTTCTTGATGTGGTGGTGGTGATTGGTGTTGTGGTGGTGATTGGTGTTGAATGTCTTCTTGAAAATGCTCAAAACCAGTATCAAAACCAGCATCAACTTGATCATCATCATTAATCCTCCCCTCAACTACAACATCATCCCTGTTTCTCTTAGAAGAAGATCTCCCTTTCTTGGATTTCCTCCCCTGTTTGGATGCTTTCATTTGGTCTTTCATCTCCTTGAGCTGCCTTTTTATTTCTGCTCGCTTTGCCTTGTGTACATGAGAATGTTGTCTGATCCAAGCATTAGATCTTCTCCTTAGGGTCTTGATCTTGTCATCAAGCTTTATGATCTGTTTAGCTTGATAATCCCTATCTTCTTGTATTTCTTTAACCTGTTGTGCCAATGAACTACAAAGAAAAGTAAGTGCAACAAGATCCATCACATTAGATGTCCCATCATATGGTGAACCACTAACAGTAAGAGAGACATGTGAAGTGTGGATTCTCTCATCAGAGACTTGTTGGTCATGGTGAGAGGAAGAAGTATGTACTTCCTCAAAATGTTGGGGATGTTGGTGTGAGGGTTCTTGATGAGAATCGCTAGAAGTACTAGTATCCTCACCCACAATGTTAGCTGCTTGGCCAACATGTTTTGAAACAGAGGTGTGATTCTACCAGAAAAGGTAGAACCTTTCTTTCCTAAGAATGAAAAATTTCTTGAAGTAGGGAACCTCTAATGTTTCTGATGAAGTGGGTAGAGCAGGGTGTTTCTCATTAATCAGTGCTTGAATTAACCTAGGCTACATCAAGAATTTCTTTGAAGCCTCTAGGTTCCTTTTCATTCCCTCAAAAATTAAGTTTGAAAAATTGAAAATTCTATAACTTGCCAAACAGATACCAGCTATTGCTAACGCATCAGGAATCTGATCAAAAGAAGTACTTTTGGAACTCAAACAATGAATAATAGTGTGAAAAAGTAATCTCCATTATGGAGAAAATAAACCATTAAAAAAAGTTAAAATTTCTACACTACCCTCATAACCCATGGCCAATAAGCGATCATGTATCTATGTATTATATAGCATAGTAATGCGATCATTATCATTAAGCCTTCAGGTTGCTCTTAACAGTACTTCTGTCACATAGACAGTCCTATGGCTTACCCTATCTTGAATACATGGCTCTCCATGTCTAACAATAAGTGAGACAGTCCTCCAAAATTGTTCTATCAAGGGTACAGAAATAGTAGGACTTACAGTAAGTGAAAATTGGACGTGACTTCAGAAAAGAAAGTCCAACATCTCATGAAAACCAATAGATTGTTCATTCTGAATCAAATTAGCAACTTGGTTGTGTTTAGAGATGATTTGTAGAGCAGCCATTGTGAGTTGTTGTGATCGTCGATAAGAATTAGGGATATAAATCAAGAGTAATAAGAGAGAGATTTTAATGTGTGAATTATGTAATTGGGGTTAGCTTATATAAGGTAAGAAAACCCGAGAGCGAAGAAACCGCCAAAATTTACATAATATGCCCTCCAACGGTACGTCAACAACGGTCAATTAGCGGTACTGGGACATACGCGGTACTTGGAATTTTGCCTAGCGGTACTTGGTCTGAAAACAATACCCCAAAGATAATCACCGGTACTTCCACACTAATTCTGTTGGAATCTCTTCTTTCTTGTTCTAACATACCTGGGAACACATTACAAACAAACACACATACTATACAATAATTGAGATAAAATAAATGTACAATTATATACACCCTTAACTAATGCAACAGTTATTGGTTTATCATACCAATATGTGTAACCAGAAACTCAAACCTTTTAGTCTCAAATGCTTTGGTTAATAAATCAGCCACATTGTTATCTGTATGGATCTTCAAAACCTGAATAAGCTTCTTGTCATAGGCATCTCTGATGAGGTGATGTCTGATTTCAATGTGCTTGGTTTTGTAGTGAAACACTGGATTTATGACAATACAAATTGTACTTTCATTATCAATGTAGATTTTGGTATTCATAAAATTGAAACCATAATCTAACACCTGATTTTGAATCCACAGTACTTGTCCACAACAATGAGCAGCAGCCACATATTTAGCTTCAGTTGTAGAAGTAGCAACCACAGTTTGCTTTCTACATTGCTAAGAAATATGTCTTCTGCCTAGGAATTGACAACCACCTGTTGTTGATTTCCTATCATGATTGGCTCCAGCATAATCACTATCTAAGTAAGCTTCTAAGTCAAAATTTGACTCTCTTGGATACCATAATCCAAGATTAGGTTGACCTTTAAGGTACTTAAAGATCCTTTTCACAGCTTGTAGGTGTGAAACCTTAGGATTTACTTGATACCTTGAACATGCACACACAACAAATATAATATCTGGTCTAGAAGCAGTAAGTTACATGAGTGAACCTATCATAGATCTGTATAAGTGAAGATCCACATCAATACCATGCTCATCCTTTGATAAAGACTTCTTGACTTCAAAAGGTGTGCTTGTACTCCGTATATCCATATTTGAAAATTTCTTTAAGATTTCAGCAACATATTTATCTTGACTAATAAATATTCCATCCTTTCTCTATTTGAATTGTATTCTTAAAAACAAAAGTTAGTTCACCCATGGAACTCATCTGAAATCTTCCTTTCATAAAAGCTTCAAACTCTTCACACCATGATTTCTTGGTTGAACAAAAATAATGTCATCAACATAGCCTGAATTAGAATGATGTCTTTATCATTCTTCTTGATAAAGAGAGTTATGTCAATAGTTCCTCTTCTATATCTATGTCCCAAGAGGAAGTTGGATAAAGTTGCATACCAAGCTCTAAGAGCTTGATGTAAACCATAGAGAGCTTTGATTACCTTGTAGACTCTATTGGGGATTTAGGATCTACAAAACCTAGAGGTTGTGAAACATATACCTCTTCATTGATGGTGCCATAGAGAAAAGTCCTCTTGACATCCATTTGATAGACTATGAACCCCATATATGATGAAAATGCCAAGAATAATCTAATGGCCTCTATCCTTGCCACAGGTGCAAAGACTTCATCTTAGTCTATTCATTCTTCCTATCTATAGCCTTGAGCAACAAGTCTAGCCTTGTTTTTGACTACAACACCTCTTTCATCCTTTTTGTTTCTAAAGACCCACCTTGTACCAATAATTCTTTTTCCATAGGGTAAGTCCACTAGAATCCAAACCTTCTGCAATTCAAATTGCATAAGCTCATCCTACATGGCATCCACCCAACTTTCTTCATCAAGAGCTTGAGAGATGTTCTTAGGCTCTACTTGTGAAATAAAACAAGCAAAAAGACATTGTTGAGTGTCTCTATGGTTTGTTCTCTGTTGTTGCTTGACATAGCTTACAAGAGCATGGGTTTCTGTTCTAGCTTGAAATTGTCTCCTAGTTTGCACAACAGACTTTGGATCACCAATAATCTGAGCTATAGGATGGTTGGTGTTGACTCTATAAGAGGGAATAGGACTAACAAAAATATTTTTATCCAAATTATTGAAATCAGTCACTGCACCCTGGTCATCATAGGAAGAAGATGAGAAGATTCCTTCCTTGGGACTAGCATAAAAATCTTCATCATCCATTGATTGCAAAATGTCTTATAGTGCATCAATAGTGTTTGGAGTAGCATTACTTAGAGTAGCAGTACTTGGAGCAGCAGTACTTACAGTTTTTGAAGCAGCAGTGATTGGAGCTGAAGTACTGACAGTACTATTTTAGATGTACTTCTAATCTTTGTGTACCCAAAGTTTCTTCTCTAACATGCCTAGTCTGAGATGTAACATGTTTTTCTTGATCCACAAGCCTCTATAATTTTGCTTATGAGGCTTGATCATCATTTTCTCTGTCTTTTTGCTTCTGAGTAGGAATAGGTGAAGTTGTAGAAGAGACTGGTACAAGTATGTGAACTTCATCATCATCATCATAGTCTGGAATCGAGACATCTTCATTTTGAGACTTGATATTTGTACTAGTCGTTTCTTCACCTTCATTGTTAGTTTGACGGTCTTTTTGTATAGAGAAGTAATGCATAGAGTTTTTTAGATAATCTAAATCAAACATCAAGGAATAACCTATTCCAGGAACATTAGACTTATTCTCGAAGAAGTTTACATGGGCCTTTTCCTCTACCTTTCTTTCTGCCAAACTATAAACTCTATATGCTCTACTTTGCAAGGAATATCCTACTAAGTATCCTGAATCAGACTTTCCATCAAACTTACCCAAATGATCAAGAGTATTTAGAATTGAAACATGACATCAAAAAGGTCTTAAATGACTTACGGCTGGCCTAATGCCTGTCAAAAGTTCATAAGGTGTCTTGTTATGAGGCTTGGTTACTAATACCCTATTAAACACATATAAAGCAGTATTTATAGCTTCTGCCCAAAATGTATTAGGTAAAAGTGAGTCTGCTAACATTGTCCTTGCATCCTCAATCAATGTCCTATTCTTTATTTCAGCAACTCCATTTTGTTGTGGAGTTCTAGGATTATTGAATTGCCTGTTAATTCCCTTAGACCTACAGAATCATCAAACTCAGAATTTTTGAATTATGTCCCATTATCTGACCTAATGATTAAGACTTGTTTAGAAAATTGTTTTTCAACTAATGTAACAAAGTCTTTAAGTAAACCAGTTGTTTCACTTTTAAGAGCCATAAAGAACACCCAACTAAATCTATAGTAATAACTAAGCAAAAGGTCTTGTGATTAATACCCCTACAGATACAGGACCAAAGAGATCCATATGTAAAAGTTGTAAGGGTTTAGTCACTAAACTGATAGTCTTGGTCTTACAAGATGCTCTGTGTTGTTTTCCTTTTTGACAAGCAACCCACGTTAGGTCATTTTGAAAAGCTTTGGTTGGTAGTCCTCTAACTAAGTTTCCTTTAACCATTTTATTCAGATTTTTGAAGTTAACATGACCTAATATTCTATGCCACATATGAGACTCATCATTTGAAGCATTAGCTAACAGACAAGTAATACCACCCGTTGGAACAATAGTATGAAGATTGAAGGTATATATATTTTCTTGCCTGGGTACTTTGAGCAGTATTTGAGATTCCTTAGGCATATAAAAGTCTGGAGAGAGCACCAAACAATCTGTATATGTGAATAATACCTTATTTGTTTTGTCACACATCTGTGACATAGAGAAAAGATTGAACTCATTCAATTCTCTCACAAAGAGCACATCTTCAAATTCCAACTTTCCAGTGTTGATCTTTTGTTTTCTAGTAATTTTGCCTTTGCTTCCTCCAAAGGCAACAAGACCTCCTCTGAATTTTTCAAATTCAGCAAGATAGCCTTTATTGTCTGCCATGTTCCTTGAGCATCCACTGTCTACTATTCCTTTGTCTTTCAGCTCATTGATTAGATGTTCTGCACATAGAAAAACCAAATTAGTTTTCAACAGGGACCCAAGCCACATTAGGCTTGGATCTGGTAGGGCCAACATACTTGAGTGTTTGATAAGTGGTCTTCCCTATAAGACTACATACACTCTTGAACTTCATAGTTATAGTGGGCTAATAGAAAATATATGGAGATTTAGTATCCTTTGACCTGGTGATGGACGGTGTTCTAGAAGTGGTTCTGGTTGTGGTTGAGGGTGTGTAGCTGCCTCAATGACAGCTAGCATGGTTGTGGTGAGGGGTAAGTCTCTAAAAGGTAGGGTGTTCATGTTACCAAAAACAATTTTATTTTGCATAGGGACCTCATAAAAGTCATCATGGTCCCTACGGAAGTATCTCTGTTCATAAAAAACATTTGTAAAAACCTAGGGTAAGCAAGAGTCATATTGTTACCCTTGTTGTGACACATGCCATCAAAAATCATTTTTTAAAATTAAACTTTTGCCCATGTGAAATGCAAACAAGAGCGCAACCTACGGTTCAATTGATTTCATTGAAAGAAGAGCATTTGGGACTCAAATATTGAAGGATGACATGTATAAGGAACTTCTAGGCTGGGGAAATTGTTGTTTAGTATATTTGTTGATAACCCCAACTGGGGGCAAAGCATAACCCAAGCCTCGAAGCCCATCCTCTAGCTCTACTAACGGAAGGGTTGTTATACCATCAACATCATCAAGTGGTAATGCTTGACAAATGAGAGCTTCAGTAACAACCCATTGAACCCCATGAGCAGTAGCAACCAATGTAATCACTCCATCAATTGTTTTGGAACTAACAGTGTTCCAAGACTACTTGATGTGTATGATAGGGACAAGTGGAATATGAGAAAGCGCATACCTTAGAGGAGAAGCCTTCAAATACCCAATCATCTGAGTGTATTGGGGGTGCGAAGTATTATCTTCTTCTAAATAAGCCACCATGTTGTGTTGGCTTCTGAACCCCAATTCCACAGTACCAGGTTTAAACTTTGGTGCCATTTAGGATGATGTGACAAAACTTGATATGTTAACAATGAAGGTATGAAGTTTTTGAGAATTATTTTAGCAAACAAGAATAGCAGTTACCCTGTTTGAAAGAAATAAGCTAAATTTATAGGAGAGGTATTAGACAACTATTGGTTGAAAAGTGAGGCAGTTATATTCAAAAAGTAATCATGACAATCTTGAAAAATATATAACTTTTCTCATTCATTAATTAAAAGTTACCAACTCTCTAAATTACGACCCAAAATATCGTCAAAAATAACAACTGGGTGGACCCCAATGTTTTTCAACGGTCAAAAAGTAAACGTTAGCGTCTAACGGCTATATTCTTGTCAGCGTTGAAATTTTCCATGTCAGCGTTTAAATTGGTCTTATCAGCGTTTGGAAAGAAATCATGGCAGTGGCAAAAAATAAAAATAATTAAAAATAAAAAGACCTTAACAAAGAAGTTTAACCTAGTGAAGATAACTCTTAGACTGAAAATGACTATAGGGTGGTAAACACTGTCCAATCATGCACACTTACATAAGCAAGATAGACATAAGTGTCCTCAAGTGTCCCTTGCTAACCAAAGTTCTTAACAATGAAGAAATATCATATAAACTCTTTTTAACTTCTCAGGTAAGCCCAATTAAAATGTTCACCAAGTCTCCCGACCGACCAATCCCAATTCTAGGCCAAAACGTCGTGGCAACGTGCACAGTATATCAACTTTGCATGCTATAGTGCCTCAAGAAATAGAAATTATAATTCTTACTCACCAGTGGACTCAATCTAGAATTGTAATAAGAGTATTCTAAGAATACCCAAAAGCATAAAGGTTTCCTAAACCTCCCCTTAAACTAAGATATACATAGTTGCAAAATAAAAAGTATATGACAAAAATTTATTTCAAGATAGGAATTTAAACATTCCAACCATCATAAATAAACTTTGACACATCCTTTGTAAGCTCCAAAGATCCATAAGCAACTCTGTATCTAATATTACAATGCTCATAATGCCTGCATGATTAGATCAAAAACCACAAAACTAACATGTTGCTGTCAGCGGCCATTTTTACACTTGTCAGCGTTCAAATAACCTTTGTCAGTGTTAGAAAAATAAAGTGGAAAATCTAATACTTTACAAAGATAAATAACAGTGCAAATCTTGTACATATTATACAATGATTCCAAAAACACATTTAGGTGAGATTGATCATTTCAATACTTGTTACCAAGTACTGAAACCTCCCCACATCAAAAGATTTAGTTAAAAGATCAGCCACATTTTCTTCTGTGTCTACCCTATCTGGATGTATTCAAACCTTTTTCAAAACAATCTCTTATAAAATGATGCCTAATTTCTATGTGTTTTGTTTTAGAATGATGTACAGGATTCTTAATAATGCATAAGGTACTATTATTATCTACAAATATCTTGGTATGCATAAAATTATACCCATAATCCAACAGCTGGTTTTGTATCCATAGAACTTGTCCACAACAAGCAGCTACAACAACATACTCTACTTCAGTTGTAGAATTCGCCACCACTGTTTGTTTCTTGCATTGCCAAGATATGAGTCTGCTCCCAAGAAATTGGCATCCACCAGTTGTGGATTTTCTATCAAACTTATCACCTCCATAGTCACTGTCTGAATAGCCAATAAGCTCCAATGGATAATCTTTAGGATACCATAATCCCAAGTTAGGATATCACCTAAGGTACCAAAAGATCCTTTTAACATCATGAAGATGACACTCTTTGGGAGTCACTTGATTGCGTGCACATGCACACACAATAAACATGATATCAGGTCTAGAGGCTGTAAGATACATCAATGACCCAATCATTGATCTATAATGCTTGACATCCACATCTTTTCCATCTCCAGTCTTTACCCAAGGGTGTTCCCTATCCATGGGTGTGCTAGCCCGTTTTTCAGGAGGAGAAAAAACAAAGTTCTTCAAGATTTCAGCCACATATTTGTCTTGGGAGATAAAGATACCATCTTCTTTATGTTGTACTTGTAAAACGAAAGAAGTTCATCTCCCCCATTTCACTCATCTTGAATTTGTTTGTCATGAGCTTGGAAAAGTCTTCACTCATCTTCAGATCAGATGATCCAAAGATAATATCATCCACATAGACCTGAACAAGAAGAAAATCCTTTCCAATCTTCTTGGTAAATAGTGTTTGGTCTATGGTGCCCCTCTTAAACCCATTTTCCAAAAGATATGTGGATAACGTACCATACCATGCTCTTGGGGCTTAATGAAGCCCATACATTGCTTTCTTGACTCTATACACCTTGTCTGGATGCTCTGAATCTTCAAAACATAGAGGTTGCATGACATACACTTCCTCCTCAATTGTTCCATATAAGAAAGCACTTTTCACATCCATTTGATAAACTGTGAAACCCATGCAAGAAGCATAGGCTAGGAAAATCCTTATTGCTTCAATTCTTACAACAGGTCCAAAAACCTCTTTATAGTTTATTCCTTCTTCTTGTGTATAGCCTTGAGCAACTAAACGTGCCTTGTTTCTGACCACAATCCCTCTTTCATCCTTCTTATTCCTTAGAACCCAACGTGTCCCAATAGGTCTGACATACCTTAGACAATCCACTATCTCCCACACATCTTGAATTGCAAATTGGTGAAGCTCATCTTGCATTGCTTCAACCCATCTTGGTTCTTTAAGATCTTCAAAAATTTTCTTGGGTTCCTTTTGTGATAGAAAATAGGCAAACAAACATGCTTGCACAAGAGGGGTAACTTCCTTCTTGTGAATATTGGCAATGAAACCACCTTGAGTCTGGTGATTCCTCCTTGTTTGAACAGGAGTCTGAATATCACCAATTATTTGGGAAGGAGGATGATCTTTGGCCACCTTTGTAAGTATTCCTCCCCCAAATAGTGAGTTGTCATGTACAGTAGACTCCATGTTGCCAATATCATCTTCATAGCCACTCCCATCCCCACTTGAATCGACATCGTGATTGGGTATGGCATCTTAAACCTGTTCAAACATATTTCTGTTGGAGGAAGAGAACAAAGTTCCAAACACGCTGTCAGCGTCTGAATTCAACGCGTCAGCGTCTGAATTGGCTTTGTCAGCGTCTGAAGATGCATGCATGAATTCATCAACTGGTTTTTCTTGTGGCCATTCTTCCTCCTTTCCAGCAGAAGCAGATGCTTGCACAAACCCATCAGTCCACATAGGTATGGTGACATAATCAAATATGGGAGTGGGGTCAATTGCATGTGATCCTTCTTCTCTAGCCATATGTATACCTGGAATTTCAACAATAAGTTCATCCAAAACATTTGGATCCTTCTCCACAATGTCTGGATTAGTAACATGCATATAATTCAAGGACCTAGATAATGGTTCCAAATCAAATAACCAATCTGGTCCATTCTCAGGATCACTAGGCTTACTTTCTAAGAACTTAACATGCACGTTCTCAAGAATGTGTTGGGTCAAAAAGTTGATGTGGCAGAAACTCAAAAACGAAGAAAACATGAAGTTATTTGTCTAAGCGTTGATAAGAGTATTCCAGGCGTTGATAAGAACAAATTAGGCGTTGATGGAATCAGGCATTGTCATGTACAATCTAAGCATTGTCATGAACAAAACAAGCATTGACAAAACGTAGACAAGAAGCTTATGGAAGATTCTATTTGGATATATATGCAGGATTTATTCTGTATATGTTTATCTAAATAGAAGATTTACTTGTTTATTTGATTTTATCTCTTGTAAACCCTAATCCTTACACTATAAAAGGAACCAAGGGTCTTAGGTTTTAATCATAATTCATATTCACAATGTAAACCTAAAGCGTGTGTCGACTAGGTGTGGGATTCAATGTACACACACCTAGTGATTGTTAATTTTTAATATAGTTAGCAATCTAATTGTGTTTTAATTCATGTTATTCGTGCCTAAACACCTTGTTAATGTGTTATGTTCTAGTTCTGCTTTGATTATTTAATCATATGAACATAATGCATTCCTAGTAGCTTCAAAGATCCGGAAACCAAGGTTTCCACAATTGGTATCGAGCCTCGTGGCTCGTGATGCTAGGACCAACAAGGTGTTCGTGTATGGTGAAAAGAAGAAAAATCCGTCTAGGGTTTTTCTGGACGTTTTGTGTGCGCAGCAATATTCAGAAGGTCATAACTTTCGATTGAATCGTTGGATCGTCACGAAATTTTACATGTGTGTTCTACATACATATAGCTAAACATCCACAGGAGGGATTGTCCTGTTTTATCTCTAATCAAAAGTTATTAAGCGTCGAAGTAGGCTGCAGAGGTGAATTTCAGATTTTTGTTTTCACATGAAATCATGATTTAGGGTTTCTGAAAACCCTAGATCATTGCATATAACAGAAAATCTGATGTTCTATGGAAAATTAAGAGTGATAAATTATTAGGGTTTCATTCAAAACCCTAGATCTAGGCTGCTTGATCGTTTGTTTCTAGGGTTTATTTTACAAACTTTTGATTTGTCATGGAATAGCATGGTATAGCAGCGATTGTTGGAGGTCAGCATGGTATTTTGATGTGGTTCCCATATGTTGCTGCGAGATTCAAATATTCGTGGCATAACAAGTATTGATTATGTTCACACGATCAAGAAAGGAAAACATGTAGTGATTCTGTTCACATGGTGCTCGTTTCTTATTGGTGAAGGATCCTTGTGTTCACACGATCAAAGAAGTGTAGATTCACATGGTTATGGTAGACGTGCGTTCACATGGTTATTAGTGGTCCCAGCTTATTCTAAGACGTGAGTTTTGCTGAATTCGTTTGATATAATGGTCCAACGAAGGGACTTCATGCATAATAATTCATCTTTCGTGGGACCAGGGATCATGAGTTAATTTAACAAGGAGTAGCTAAAAGAAACGTGGTAGAGTACATGTTTTCAAAAGACGCTGATGTTTATATGTCGAGACATTGATAAGAATGAAGTTTTAGTTCGACGCTGACAAATTATTAGTTTGACGCTGACGTTTGTTATTTTGACGCTGACAGAATATGTCAACGCTGATAGGTTGACAGTGTTGTCCGATATATGGTATTTCAAGCGCTGATAAGTATTGTCCGATATTGGACAATACATCTGGTAAAGATATTGGACAGAGAAGGATATTGGATAACACAATGTTTGCTGCTGTTTGAGAAAATTGGTACGTTTTGAGCACACAAAAAAGTGGAATTTACACACGAAGGTACATGGAATCTCCGTTTTAATATAGAATATCAAGTTGATATTAATGGCTCGGATATTTTTACAAGGAGTAAATGATTTTTAAGTAAGTTAGCAACGATTCATGAAGTAATTTATTGGAGTATGTAATCGGGATAGCCTTGTGAAAGAGTTATTCGTTGACAGCTTTTACATATGAAGATATTGACTTGTCATGAAGAGGTGTTGGCTTAAGGGGAAGAATTCTTATGATAAGTTTGATGATTGAAGAAGATTTTCGTGAGTTTGTGTTCTATCATATCTTAAAGTCGTGCACTCCCAGTCATAGACTTTAAAGGTAACTTGTTTATGCTTACATGGTTACTGATGAAGTGATACAAGGTCTAGGAATATGTGATTTTTCTTATGGTTCTCTATGCACATATTTGCTATCACTTGAATGAGTTACATTATCGTGCTCAGTGTCTTACAAAGGATGAGGACTTTTGTATCAGCCACATACTTCATCACATCATCGTACAAGATATGGTACATAGGTTTGGGTTACTCTACTTCTACATCAAAAATATTATATTAATTGTTCTTCAAGATCATTACATAGAGCCTACAATTGTAGAATCTTTAAAGATTGCATACATTGTTTTACTTCCCTGTTGATGTGACAAAAAGGGGAAGACATACATGCTACATTTGAGGGGAAGCAATCTGAAGATCATGTACAACTTACAAGAGATACACATAGAGTTTTGCCACCATCAACTAGGGGAAGATTGTTGGGTCAAAAAGTTGATGTGGCAGAAACTCAAAAACGAAGAAAACATGAAGTTATTTGTCTAAGCGTTGATAAGAGTATTCCAAGCGTTGATAAGAACAAATTAGGCGTTGATGGAATCAGGCATTGTCATGTACAATCTAAGCATTGTCATGAACAAAACAAGCATTGACAAAACGTAGACAAGAAGCTTATGGAAGATTCTATTTGGATATATATGCAGGATTTATTCTGTATATGTTTATCTAAATAGAAGATTTACTTGTTTATTTGATTTTATCTCTTGTAAACCCTAATCCTTACACTATAAAAGGAACCAAGGGTCTTAGGTTTTAATCATAATTCATATTCACAATGTAAACCTAAAGCGTGTGTCGACTAGGTGTGGGATTCTATGTACACACACCTAGTGATTGTTAATTATTAATATAGTTAGCAATCCAATTGTGTTTTAATTCATGTTATTCGTGCCTAAACACCTTGTTAATGTGTTATGTTCTAGTTCCGCTTTGATTATTTAATCATATGAACATAATGCATTCCTAGTAGCTTCAAAGATCCGGAAACCAAGGTTTCCACAGAATGCGTTTTTCCTTCTTGTTGTAAACCCTGTACCCTCTGCTATTCATAGAATAACCTATGAAATATCCTTCATCACCTTTTGCATTAATTTTCCTAAGGCATCACTAGTATCTAGGATCACTACATGACATCCAAAGGGTTTAAGAAAGTCTGTATTAGGCTTCCTGCTCCAAAATAGCTCATAAGGTGTCTTATTGTGGATCTTGTTGACCAAGGCTCTATTTTGAACATAGCAAGCCGTGTTCACAGCCTCAGCCCAGAAAGCAATGGGAAACTTAGCATCTGTTAACATGGTCCTAGCTGCTTCTATTAGTGTTCTATTCTTTCTTTCGGCTACACCATTCTGTTGTAGAGTTCTAGCTATGCTAAAATCCCTAGAAATTCCCTTATTGACACAAAAGGAATCTAGAAGATTGTTCCTAAACTCACCACCATTGTCACTTCTATGAGTTTTAACCTCATTACCTGTTTTCTTCTGAATCTGTGTGATGAAGTTAATTAAAGTCTTAGCAGTATCACTCTTTAAGGCCAAAAAGAAAGTCCATGTAAACCTAGAATAATCATTTGTAATGAAAAAACAGTAAGATTTACCATTTAGGCTTTCTATATTGGTTGGCCCAAATAAGTCCATGTGAAGCAAGTGAAGTGGTTTAGAACTAGAGGGCACACTTTTAGACTTAAAGGATACGTTATGTTGTTTGCCTTTAAGGCATGCAACACAAGAGTGATCATTGTGAAAAGTCTTTGAAGGCAAACCATCAACTAGATCATGTCTCACAAGTCTATTAATGTTCTTAAAATTAATGTGCCCTTACCTTTTGTGCCATAAATTACTTTCATCAACTGATGCTTTAGCATAAAGACATGAACGATTTTTGTTCATCTTAATACCTTTTAGATTAACATTATAAATGTCCTTATGCCTAGGTGTTCTATATTCAATAAACATCTCATCAGGGATCTTTAAATCCTTACTCAACACCTAGCATTCAGTATCAGTAAAGAGAACTTTATTTTTGTTTTCACAAACTTGTGACACACTAAACAAGTTATAATCAAGTTCCTTTACCAGAAAAACGTTTTCAAAACGTAAATTGTTGGTGATAAGAGTGCCTTTGCCAGATATATTACCATAACCTCCACCAAAGTACACTTTGTCACCATCTTTAATGGGGATAAAATCTATCAAATAATCTTCCTTCCCCGTCATGTGCCTAGAGCATCCACTATCCCAATATCAATGATCGTTGACCTACTTTTGAATGCCCTGCACATAAAGAAAACAAATTAGTTTTCTTTGGGAACCCAAGCCTGTGTAGACTTGGATTCATGTGGTTGTTCAACAAGAACTAATTTATACCTTGTAACAACCCCTTGTTCATCCCTTTGTGGCCTGAACACCCAATTTACCCCAATTCGTTTATTAATGACCTTTGAAAGATCGTTAAATCTATTACAGGTCATAGAAATTCCATTTGAATTAGGGTTTTTGTCTTGTTTAGGTCTTCATGTCAAACTAGATGAAGCTTTAGACCCCTTTCCCTTAGGTTGTAAATACCTATTGTTACTTGGACTAACACAAGATCTAACAGCAGCTAGTTGTGGTATTTTCATACCAAACTTGGAGCTTTCAGCGTTGAGTTTGTTCTTGTCAGCGCTGAATTTGTTCCTGTCAGCATCCCAATTAGGGTTTGCTATAGGAACCCATTGTAGATTAGACCAAGTGTTAGTCTTTTGAAAGGGCGTTCGTCCATGAGTGTTAGTCCCTTTAGAGAAGAAGGAGCTGGTCTAATGGCCTGTGGACTTGGTTGGACAAAAGGTCTGGGTTTGACCATGGTTGACCTATTGTCACTGGTGGATTTAGAGCCACTGACACACTTATAGGCCAAATGAGAAAAGCTTCCACATGTGAAACAAGCCTTTCTAGACATAACCTTAGGTCTAGATTGAAAGAAACCTGTCCCTTTAACACTAGCTTGGCTTTGGGGTGACCTAGGTTTTCTATACATTTCAGCATACTTAACACTAGGTTTTCTCTTAATTGGTGAGCCAAGTTCGATGGTTTCTCTAGTGGTGGGGTTGGTCACAATAATGGGTGTAGGAACAAATGGACTCTCACTGTGCATCCCACCCTTAACAAAAATACAAGGGTTGGCTGCTCTCTATTTTTCAAGATCAATCACCTTTTGTTGATATTCCTCAACTAGGGAAAGCACTCTAGGTGGAGGAATAAATTCCTCTTCTTGAAGTTTTGGGATACCAGTCTAAGAGAGACCCTTTCTCTAAACACCATAAAAGTTCCCAGCAGGTGGTGGAACAACAACATACTCATTCATCTCAATCCCAGATTTGTCCCTAGGGTCTCTTTGTTCACTGACACACTTTTCTAGGGTTTGGCTAGCTTTATCAAAATTTTCAATTTTAAGCCCTACCTTTTCTTTATCTTTAATGGCTTCACTTAACTGAAGTTACAAGTCAGCCCTACATTTCATTAAAGACTCTCTAGCTTCATTACTAACATTCAGATCTCTAGTTAAAATTTAATTTGATCTTTTAGGTTAAATTCCATTTTCTTATATTCCTCTATCATCCCTTCAGATTGCACAAGTGCCATTTGATAGTTAGCAAGCCTAGTGCTAGTATTTATAACATCTGATTTTAACTTTAAATTTTCTTTGTTAAGTTTTTCAGTGTTTAGCCTGCACCCTTTACTATAAAAAGCATCATCATATACCTCATTATCTGATGAAGATGAGGAGTTGGCCATGAGAGCAAAGTGAACATGCTCTTCTTCTTCTTTTTCAGCAATCAAGGCTTGATTCTCTACCGCATCCTTTGCCATAAAGCTCTAATCCCATCCAACACCATCAATATCTTGCATGGAAACCATAGCCTTTGGCTTAGCATCTTGAACCTTGATGATTTGGCTTGAATTATTTCCAGCAACAGTGTAACACCCCCACATTTACAACGTAGCGGAATACAATATTGGGGTGCTACTTCATAATACAAGCTCACGAGTCACAGTAAACGTATTTTAATATAAATGTTTACCAGTGATGATTTCATCAAAAGATCAGAGTTAAAAGGTCCCAATAATTTAAGAAAACTTATTTTCATATAAGTTGCAGTATACAAGTTTTTGTTTTATCTTTTTAAAAGAAAGGATTTTTATCCAATGTACAAAGTTCACCAAGTCCACTTCCTTCGATATCCGCATCCAATCCTATCCAAGCATGCCAATATAAACCTGAGATAAACATGCTTAAAGTCAACAAAAATGTTGAGTGAATCCATAGAGTTTATAAATAGTAACTTTGAGGACAAGCTTAATAAACATTTTATTCATAGAACAATCAAACGATGCTAGACCTACGAACCGAACCTTAACCATGTGCCCAACCTGGAGTGAGACACTCCCAATACTAAATACAATATATCCTCGTATGCTTCTCGCAAGAAAACATACTCCGGATAGGTCGTTAGGCCAAAATAGATATATTATTATTGCACTAGTGTTTACCAGTTATCGGTAATTCACGGTCCATGAAGGAAAGGCCACTACATAACACTCATAGCAACGTTCACATAAAAGCTACTTGTGTTCGATTTTCTAAAACAAGCATGCATCCCCCTCGCGGGTTTGAAAATCATTAAAGGATTTAAATGCGAGGCTATGAACTCACCTTAGATGCAGACAATCAGCAGAATATAAGTATCAATACCACACGGCATATCATAACCCAATACTGCTTCACATAATTATCAACACAGCATCATAATCTATACGGATTGATTCCAATAGTCGTAATACACCATAAATAGCTAATAATCATGTAGCGTCAACTGTATCCTTTCGCGGTTGTAATTAATTCCACAGCTATGCTCCAATCGTTTTGTGAGGTTTAGGTTTTGGTGTTTTCCCGATGGATGGTTACATCAACTCGACACAAAATAAATTAATAAAATTCAACTCGTAAAATCTTGGTGGTTGGCCAAGTAAAATAAAATAATAAAACAAATTATATAATATATATATCCAGTATATATATTTTATAAGTGAAAATGACGCAAATGATTCATGTCATATGTTACTATTTAGAACAAACATTCAAAAATATATTTCTTAAATTATATACATAATCCTTCAGAATTAATAGTGTATACAAAGTTATTTTTATATAATTCGATACTCGTTCGAAAATTATTATGTAACTCATTAAAATTTATTTACCATAATTATACGTTAAATTTCATCTTAATTGGAATAATACTTTTCAAAAGTTATTATATAACGTATTTATTCGTTACCAATTTCTTTTATAAAAGTATACATTTTTAGAAAATTTCGGCATGACCTTGCCGTTTTTATAACGTTTCCATGTATATAAAATACATAATTTTTCCCACTTTGTCTCAATCAATACCCAATTAATACTTTTGTCAATCAATAGTCTAATTAAGGTATTCTTAATCAATATAATTATTATATTGATTATATATTCCCACCATTAATATTTTAATTACTTTCCATATTTCCTTAATTAACTTCTTTCCATATTTCAATTAATACCATAATTAATATATTAATTATCCACCATCAATGTTTTAATTACTTTTCATATAATATTAAATAATTTTATATTTTAATATACCATTTATTAATAATAATATTAATAACAGTATTCTTTAAATCTATATTTATTTATTTATTTCTTATTTGTCCTCAAATAATTATATATCCCATTATATCAAATAATAACAATTATTATTATAATATTTTCTGAATTCTTACACTATATATTTTATTATACCCTAATTATTATTAATAATAATTATTATTATATTATCCTCAAAATATGTATTTTCATATATCCCACTATTGTTATTTCCTTTATTTATTTATTTTATCTCTTTTATAAATCACCCTTTTTACATAATAATTATAATAAAGATAAATTCATTATATAATAAATATAAATTTATTTATTCTTTTATTCATTGTACTTTTTATTTATCATTTCATTATATAAATAATAAAAACAAATAAAAATATACAAACATCATTATACATCTAGATCTACACCCAAAATAATAATCAACAATAGAAACAAGTCCGGAAACATCACCACCACAAGCCCGACACCACCATGGTGCGACTGTGGATGCTGTTGAGGGTCGGCCGCCACCACAGCGGTGTTCCTAGGCAGCGGGCAGCCCCCTTTTTGGTCAAGACTATAGCCAAAAACCACCATAAAGTAAAATAAAAATAAATTTAATAAACCATTTTATAAAATCTTGATGTAACCATCTTGCATGTGTAGATCGGGACAAGATCCAAGGGTTTTAAGGTTTTTTATGGTATACCCATATGTTCAAATGGTGAATCCGTCACCCACACACCACCATACGGCGGTGGTGGCCGGAAAACACCACCACAGTAGGGTGGCCGCGGCGGTTTGAGGATGGCAGCGAGAAGGTGATGATTTTAGGGGTGTTGGAACAAGGAGGGTGTCTCGGATTTAATATACATACGCCGGAAAAAATGGATGTTTCGCCGGAAAACTCACAGGAAAAGTTTTCCGGTGGCGGCGGCGGCAGCCATGGTGGCCGGCGGTTGCAAGTGGGAGAGAGGGGAGAGAGTGATTTTGTGTGTGTGCTTTTAGTTTTGTGTTAAAATGAAAGAAATGAGGTGAAAAAATATATATATAGTAATACTTCCAATCCAATTTAGCATGTGGTGAAAAGTTTAGGGTATGTTTTGAAAATGTTTTATTTACTCTTGTAAAATAAGTGCCCGAGGCTCGTTTGGACGACTTAACGGACGATTCAAGTCACGAGACTTGCGCCATCGTTTTTAAAATCATTTTTCCAATAAATATGAGTCCTTACTTCGTCGAGTTTCGAAAACGTTTGCTATTATTTATTTAAATGCTTGTTTAATCATTTTTAGCTATTCCGGTTAGATTTCACCGTAAAAATAAATCGTAAATTCTTTTACTCACGTTATTAGCAACATTTTAGGATATAATGAAAATACTATTTCTTCATATTTTCAAAGTTTTAGTTTTGAGTCGTTTCAACTATTATTTTTATTATTTTCGTTCAGTCCGACTCTAAAACGTCGAAAAATACTACAAGTAATTAAATAATAATTATTTAATTTATAAGACGTAAACGTAAAAATTAAGAAATATCAAATATCGAAATAATCGATATAAAAATATAATATTTTGGCATCCATTGGCATCGCGATCACTAGTAGTCCTCGTTACTTGTCAGAACGAAAAACTAAAACGTTGAATATTGGTTTCAGCTTAAACCGTTAAACGTCATAATAATCAACGTTATCATATACTTCAAATATATCCGAAAAATAGAATTAAATTATGATCTTATTTTTACGGAGTTTACATCCTCACCACCTTAAGGGAGCACCGTTCCGGGGCTCGTTAAAAGATATCACGTCATAGAAAATCTTCTCGAGTGTACATAACTTCATCGAATGCGTTACAAAATTACTTAAAACAAGGTAATCGTTACAAATCATACGAAATCACCTAATCACATGATTTCTAGGGAAACCTTCCATCAAAGGAGATTTCTCTGAAGCAGAAATCATTCGGAGTATACATTACTCCATCGAACGCACTACGACGTAAATTAAAACATTGAATGCCATTATTAAGCACATATAATCACATTACGACATGCTTGCAAACTAACCAAGCCATGTCGAATCAATTAGTTCAATCAAGTTAACTCATGCTTGCTAAATAATCAAGCCATGATAATTATGAATATTTGACAGGATTTTTGGATAAGTCCAGTCAAAAGAAAGTTTGCATATTAAAGGATGTCCACGGGCTTGATAGCCATGGATGCACATCCAAAACGAATTTTGTCATAGGAGGGTGCTCACACACGGATCCATACCCAAAATTTATTACGAGGTGTTCACATACGGATACATACCAAAATGATATTACGGGGTGTTCACAAACGGATGCATACCCAAGGTAATATAGGTACGTGTTACCTTCCGATCGGGCAGCATTTCACAATGCCACCTCGATCTCGCACCATGTACGATTACTCGACTAAATACAATACAATATTACGGGGTGTTCTCATATGGATACATACCCAACGTAACAGAGGCACGCGTTTCCTTCCGATCGGGCAACATTTCACAATGCCACCTCGAGCTTGCACAACGTACGACCACTCGACTAAGTCACATGTTAGAAATACGTTTTACGTATATTAGAAGTGTCGGTCACTCCACAATAATATTTATGTTGTAATAGCTCGTAGTTAGAAAATAGTTGTTAGTTACTTATTAACTTAAGTAAGAACCGGTCCATGGGCTTGTCATGGACCGGCCCAAGTCCACTTATGACTTGGAACTATAAATACCCCTTTCCACCAAGGAAAGGGGTTGGTTGTTGTCATTTCTTGTTTTCCACTTAATAAAATTCACATAGTTTCTCTCACTTTCTCTCTCTAACTTTCTCTCTCTAGAAATCAACAAACCCCTTCATAGATTCATTGATTATCAATATTCTACATTTGGTATCAAGAGCTATGGGGTGATTTAAGGTGGTGATTTGTGTGGTTTTTTAGTTTTTGATTGTATTAGTGTTCTTTAAGAAAAATCATCTTGATTCTTGGTGTTTTTGGTGTTTTTGTGATTGGGATTAGTGGATAAGTATTAGTTGTTACTTATTTTAGTCGAAAGCACAAAACTTTTTGGGTTATTTGGTCAAAATCTGGGCTTAATCTTAACTTTTACTGTTCGACTGTTCATCGGAGGAAGTTTCTGTTTATTCAGCAAAACTTCCGGATCAAGGAGTTCCGGATCAAGAAGTTCCGGATCAAGAAGTTCCGGATCAAGGAGTTCCGGATCAAGGAGTTCCGAGTCAAGAAGTTCCGAATCAAGAAACTTCCGAACCAAGAAGTTCCGGATCAAGAAACTTCCGAGTCAAGAAGTTCCGGATCAAGCCAAACTTCCGAACCAAGAACTTCCGAGTCAAGAAGTTCCGGATCAAGCCAAAGTTCCGAACCAAGAACTTCCGAACCAAGAAGTTCCGGATCAATCCAAAAGTTCCGAATCAAGGTAATCTTCCGAATCAACAAAAAAGTTCCGAATCAAGGTAATCTTCCGAATCAAACTTCCGAATCAACAAAAAGTTCCGAATCAAGGGTTATTTTGCTTGTTTTTTCGACGATTTTTTTAGAGGATTTAATCTTGGTTTCTTACAACAAAAACACAACACAATTCACAAGCTTTACTTCACTGCTCGATCAACCGATAATCTCTGTTTCTTTGAAGAAAACAAAATGAATCCAAATTCAGTAATGCCTCAGATGACATCTCTTACGGATATATCAATCATAACGGGAACTGATAGCCGTCCACCGATGCTTATTAAAGAGGTGTTTGAGGCATGGCAAGGTCGAATGATGCAATATCTAAAGGGGAAACCGACATACGGAAGGCTTATGGTCAAATCGATTTTGAATGGTCCACTCGACTATGGAACCATTACGGTTGACAACGTGACTAGACCACGAGAATTTGAAGAACTCACTCCAGCTCAACAACTTGTTGCAGATGCAGATGAAAAAGCTCTTCAAACAATTCTCCAAGCTCTTCCCCATGACATCTATAGGATGGTGAGTCAGTATACGGTGGCAAAGGATCTATGGGAACGTCTTAAGGTGTTGCTACAAGGAACGTCTCTCACCAAACAGGAAAGGGAATGTCAGTTGTATGACCTGTTTGATAGATTCACCTACAACCCAGGGGAAACGCTTCACGATTATTACTTCAGATTCACCACACTCATGAATGATCTGAATGTATACAATCTTGTGATTGCACCATTTCAGGTTAACACCAAATTCTTGAATACTCTACCTCAAGCTGAATGGGGTGAGTACATTACCGATGTCAAGTTAACCAGGGATCTGCATAAGTGCAATTTGGATCAAATATATGCCTTCCTTCAGCAGCATGAGAAGCATGTGATTATGCACCGTTCTCCTCGCGGTATGTACCCAGATTCCTTAGCTTTGATGGCGAATCAACCAAGCTTGTCTCACAACAACACACCTTATATCTTGGGACATCAAGCTTATCATCAATCACCTTACATGACTCCAGCCTTTCCCCAATACTCGATTCTACCACAACCACTCACCTCACATCAGCAACAATATCGGTTCAATTCACCTTCACCACAGTATGCTTCACAACTTCATCCAGCAAATGTTGCACCTTATGCAGCATATCCATCAAGCTACCCTGATCAAATGAGTATTCCTTCTACTGATTATGCAACTCATCCAGATCAAGCACTGTATTGTGATGATGAGGAAGTCCCAGTTCCTGTATTCCAACAAGGAGCTGACCCAGTTGAAGTGCTAACTACTATGTCTGCTTATCTCACAAGAACTTTAAGCAAACGAGGATTCAGAGGATCAGCTCCTACCAACAATCAGTTGAGGAATTCATCCAATTCTCGCCAACAAGCTACAATTGAGAATGGCAGGGTAATGGTTCAGCCAATTCAACCATATCAGGGGAGAACTTCCACTTCAACCAATGTTCGCACCGTCAATCCTGCTCCTGCTCCAATGGTCAACAACCCTCCACGGGCTAATACAGGCAAGTTGAGAATGATCACATGCTACAATTGCAAGGAAGAGGGTCATATGTCCAGGGATTGTAAGAAACCCAAGAGGAGAAGGGATGGACAGTGGTTTGCAGAAAAGATCTATCTGGTAAATGCTCAGGCGCAAGGAAGGGAACTTGATGAAGAGGAGGTTGCATTTCTTGCTGACCCAGGGATTGCTGAACAAGACGTTGTCACTACGCAGAATGCAGCTTACCAAGCCGATGATCTTGATGCGTATGATTCCGACTGTGATGACTTTCAAACTGCAAAGGCTGCTTTCATGGCAACTTTCTCCAGCTTAGGGCCAGATAAGAGATCTGAGGTACTTATTAATAACACCGATAATGCCACTGATGCTAGTATTCAACCACATCAAGTTGGGCAAGAGAGTGCTGATTCGAATGAATCTTCGGTGGTGAGTCTTTCAAATGAGGAGACAAACAATGATAGCAATATCAATGTGAGTTCCCAGACTTTGAGTGAATCACAACCGGGACCCAGTTCGCATACGCCTACTCCTGCTCAACAAGATTTGGTCATGGTTCCTGCTACATTACTTAGCCAAATGAATGCTGCACTCTTAGAAACCTTAGCTAAGAATAAGAATTTGTCTGATGAGCTTGCCTTAAGCAATGAGAAAGTACAAACTTTGGAATTAGTGCCTTCGTCTAGTGTTCTCACAAATCTCGAATATGATCACTTTAGAAACAAACAAATGGGTCACTTGCAAGAAATCGAAAACTTAAGAGCAAATCTGTCTAGTGAACTTAAAGAAAAGGAGTTAGTGGTCACTAATTTTCAAAAACTTCAAACTGATTTTGAATTACTCGAATCTAAGAAGACTGAAATGGAGATTAATGCTACTAATAAGATTAGAAGTCTAGACTACTTGCTGTTAAGACAATACGCTGCTTCACAACTAGTTCACTTATTTGATGCTTCGTTTAAAGAGTTTAACTTATCACGTCTAAAAGGCCTTCCCCCTAATCCACGATATGCAAAACAAGCTTTAAGACATAGTCCTAGACTTTATAATGCAACTCAATTAGGATTGGCTTTAGACCCGATTGTTTTTCCCAATGATCGAACAAGTAAGGTTCTAATTGATGAGGATCGGTCATACAATTCAGGAAAATATCCCGATTGTGATTATTTTAAAATGAATAAGGAGCTTGCAAAAACTGATTTTAGAGTTCGCTTCCATATGGATAAGGATCTCATTACAGCACCAACCTACATGATAGAGGAAGAAAGCCCTAGTACATTTCCTACACTTGTCAACATGGAAGGTCCTAAGGAAATTCCAAAGAATCTTCCACCTGTTAGCACTGTATGGTTAAACTTGAAAGAGATTAACCGATACTTTACTAACTTTGACAAGGTCATTTTGGAATGTACGACTTCAAATGGTTTAAACGCCGGAGAATGGGCTTTCGAACACATGAACGAGGTGTTTAAAACTGAGATCAATCCGTTTGTCGAAAGTCTAAAAAGAAGTTTTGCATCTCTTAAGGAAAATCTTCAGTTTGAAATTGGTGAAGTTCAAAAAGTGTTTTATGAAATGGACACCGCTTACGAACTGCAACTAATTGAAAAAGAAAAGATTTTAACCGAATATGACCGATTCTTGTCCGAAGTAATCTCGTGTGATGTGCTTACTATTGTAAATGTTAATTATTCGAATGAGCTTACATCCGCTATGATGAATTGTGATGCTGTGCATATTTGTGATGATGTTTGTGATCTTTCTGTAAATGTTGCTGAAACTGTAAATGAGGTAGATAATCATTCTTGTCACGAATCTAACGCTGAGTTTTTAAAGCTACAAGATTCTTACAATTTACTTTCAAAACGCTTTAATCAACTAGAACAACACTGTATATCTTTAGAATCAAAACAACAAACTCAAAATGAGGATCTTTTGATATCAAATGGTTGTGAAAACGGTGTTGAGACTAGTGACAAGATGATTGCAATTGTTAAGACATTAGAGGAAGAAATCATGAGATTGAAGAGAGAGGTATCATCAAAGGAAACATTAAAAATGGAACTAGAGGCAGCAGAGTCTAAAAACCAAGTCTTAGAAATTAGACTATCAACTGTTCTAGGGGAGATGGATCGGACCAGGCAGGGACTATCCGCTCTTTATGGTTCACTAGAAGAACGCTTCGCTTTTAATGCGGCACAGCAACATTATTATGTTGAACAACTGAACCAAAAGTGCGAGGAAATCTCTGACTTGAACATCCTGCTCATAGACAAAAATATGGTTTTGGCTGAGTTAAAGGAGACACTTCTTCTCACCCGACAAGAAGTTGTTGATAACTTAGCTACCGACTCTGCACCGTCCACTAGTGCTCCAACAACCAAGTCAGTAGTGCTTTATAAGAATCCGCTTCATAAGAGAAACCAGGTTACCTACGATGATTATATGAGGAATGCTATTAAGCATGCCGATCTTCTTAGGGATATTGTAGACGATCTTTATGCCTTAGATCCTTCTAGTAGCGACTATTATTCGGCTCATGAATATGTTAAGCGAGTTCAATATTGCTTGGCTTATTTGCAATACATAGGTACACCAGGTTCTGCACTACTTAATAATAGGCCCATTGCTGTCACTCCATTTAATAAGACTCCAGGAGCGAAACCGTCATTGGCACAATCAAGTAAGACACCATTAAAATCTGTTGCTAATGTTCCCACTTTGCCTTCTACAGGATTAAAAGCGACTACTAAGGCTAAAGGATCGCCACTCAAGAAAGCTAAGATCAAGCCCTCCACTAGTAGTGCCACAAAGAAGAAAGTAGAAGATCACAATAGGAATGCTAGTTCAGTTTTAAATAAAACGAATCATGTTAAGACTAAAAGCTCTGCGCCTGTGTAGCAGCCTAAACCATTCGTGAATTCTGATTTAAATTGTTGGAATTGTAATGAATGTATGTTTTCCCAGCGCCATGATTTGTGTCTGATTGATCACGTTAATGAAATGAATGCTATTAAGAATGGTCTTGAATGGAAGCCAACGGGTAGAACTCGTGCCCAAGTTGGCTGGCAATGGCGTCCCACTGGTAGGACCTTTACATTAGATGGAAAAATGTGCCCTTTAATTGAGGTTAGGTCTGAGCGCCCTTTAATTAGGTCAGCCCCCACTAAAGTGCCTATCAGTGAAGAAATACCTCAGGATTTGAGCCAATTAGAATCTACACCACCAATTAAGAAGAAAAGGAAGGCTAGGAAATCTAAGAAACCTAGAGTTAGCAAATCTAAGATTATTAAATCTGTATCTGCTAATAACAAGGAACACTCAGATTCCGATACCTCTACATTGTCTTTGTGTGGTGATATTTTCAGGTGGTCCAAATCATCCTGTGGTATTTGGACTCCGGTTGTTCAAAACATATGACCAGAAATCGCTCGATGCTCCGAAATTTCGTCAGCAAGTTTCTTGGTACGGTTAAATTTGGGAATGATCATATAGCAAAGATTATGGGGTATGGTGAATATCAGATTGGAAACGTGACGATTTCTAGGGTATACTATGTAGAAGGTCTTGGTCATAACTTATTCTCAGTAGGACAATTTTGTGATTCCAACCTTGAGGTTGCTTTTCGACAACACACTTGTTTCATCCGCAACTTGGAAGGAAAAGATTTGTTGAAGGGATCTCGTGGTGCAAATCTTTATACTTTGTCCTTACAAGACATGATGGCCGCTTCTCCAGTATGTCTTCTCTCTAAAGCTTCTAAGACCAAGTCATGGTTATGGCATCGCAGATTATCTCATCTTAACTTTGATGCTATTAATCACCTGGCTAAAAACGAGTTAGTTCGTGGTCTTCCAAAGCTTAAATTTCACAAGGACCATTTATGTTCCGCGTGTTCAAGGGGGAAAAGCACCAAGAAATCTTACAAGCCCAAAGCTGAAGACACCAATCAAGAAAAACTTCATCTTTTGCATATGGATCTTTGTGGGCCGATGAGAACTGAAAGTGTGAGCGGTAAGAAATTCATTCTGGTAATTGTGGATGATTTCTCAAGGTTTACATGGGTTAGATTTTTACGTACAAAGGATGAAGCACCGAAGGCTATCATTACTTTTCTGAAGTTCATCCAGGTACGTTTGAATACCACTGTCCGCCGTATTCGTACAGACAATGGTACAGAGTTCGTCAACCAGACTCTTCGTGATTATTATGAAGGAGTTGGTATATCACATGAAACATCCGCTGCACGCACTCCACAACAAAACGGTGTCGTTGAAAGACGGAATCGTACACTTATGGAAGCTGCTAGGACCATGCTTATTTATGCGAACGCTCCATTGTTCTTATGGGCAGAGGCTATTTCTACTGCATGTTTCACCCAAAACCGTTCTATCATTCGGAAACGCCATGGAAAAACACCTTATGAGCTTCTACATGACCGCAAACCCGATGTTTCATTTTTCCATGTGTTTGGTGCTCTGTGTTATCCAAACATCAATAGTGAGAACTTGGGTAAGCTTCAACCAAAAGCCGATATAGGTATTTTCATTGGTTACTCACCGTCCAAAAGAGCATACCGAATCTATAACCGTCGTCTTGGCAAGATTGTAGAAACTATGGACGCAGATTTCGACGAGCTGACAGCGATGGCTTCTGAGCAACACAGCTCTGAACCCGCGCTTCATGAGATGGGAACCGGTGCTATAAGTTCCGGATTAGTTCCCAACAATCCTACTTCTACATCATTTTTACCACCTTCAAGGCCTGAGTGGGATAAACTGTTTCAACCGTTGTTTGATGAATTCTTTGATCCCCCGACTGATGAAGTTCCAGCACCTGTAGTAATTGCTCCAATACCTGAAGTGGTTGCTCAAGTTAATGAACCTTTATCTAATGCATCTACAATTCACATTGAACCGGATGCACCTTCACCAAGTGATTCTCAAACTACACCTGAATCATCACCCCTACTTGTGCCTAATGATGTAGAAAAGGATACTACTGATCACGACCTAGAATATGCTCACTTGCAAGAGCTTCCTTTCTTTGGTGTAGCGATCCCTGAAAACCCTTCAGCCGCGTCTACCTCAGAAGAAGCTCCTTCTATTGTTCACTCCAGACCACCTAGGATTGAAAACCATAGCACTAAATGGACAAAAGATCACCCAATTAGGAATGTTATTGGAGATTTAGATCGACCAGTCTCTACACGCCATCAATTACAAGAGAATGCACTTTATTGTTACTTTGATGCATTTCTCTCTGAAGTTGAACCCAAAAATTGGCAGCAGGCTATGACCCAATCATCTTGGATTGAAGCTATGCAGGAGGAACTCAATGAATTCAAACGACTAGAAGTATGGGAATTGGTTCCTCGCCCTGACAAGGTTAACATCCTTACTTTGTTATGGGTTTATAAGGTTAAACTTGATGAGATGGGTGCGGTATTGAAGAATAAAGCTAGACTGGTCGCTAGAGGATATAAACAAGCCTTGGGTATAGACTTTGAGGAATCTTTTGCTCCTGTGGCTAGATTGGAGGCGATTAGACTATTCCTTGCGTTTGCTGCTCATATGAACATGATCGTCTATCAAATGGATGTAAAGACGGCATTTTTGAACGGTGAACTAAGGGAAGAGGTTTATGTTAGTCAACCGGATGGGTTCGTGAGTACGGAGTCTCCTAATCATGTGTACAAGCTTAAGAAGGCTCTTTATGGGTTGAAACAAGCTCCACGCGCGTGGTATGATCTCCTGTCAACATATCTCATGTCGGAAGGCTTCTCCAAAGGCAAAGTGGACCCCACTCTATTCACTCTCAAGGACGGCAACGACATGCTTCTGGTACAAATTTATGTTGATGATATAATTTTTGCTGCCACTAACATAGAATTGTCTAAACAATTTGAGAAGATAATGTCCACACGCTTTCAGATGTCGATGATGGGAAAAATCTCATTTTTCTTAGGATTACAAATTTCTCAGAATCCCAGAGGCATCTTTATAAATCAATCCAAATATGCTCTAGAATCTCTTAAGAAATATAACTTTGAGAATTGTGACCCCGTAGACACTCCAATGGTGGAGAAATCCAAGTTAGATGAAGATAGGAATGGGACTATTGTCGATCCAAAACTTTACCGTGGGATGATCGGCACCCTTCTATATCTGACTGCTAGCAGGCCTGATTTGCAATTTGCTGTATGCATGTGTGCCCGGTATCAGGCTCGGCCTACCGAAAAGCACCTACATGTTGTGAAAAGGATCTTTCGGTATCTAAAAGGAACACTTCATCGTGGTCTATGGTATCCGAAAGATTCCTCTATTGCTTTAATATCATACGCAGATGCCGATCATGCTGGATGTCAAGATACGAGGCGTAGCACTTCTGGATCTGTGCAACTCCTTGGAGATAGATTGATCAGTTGGTTTTCAAAAAGGCAGAAAAGCGCTGCAATATCAAGCACGGAGGCTGAATACATCGCCATGTCCGGTTGTTGTGCTCAAGTCCTTTGGATGAGATCACAATTAACTGACTACGGTCTTGGATTTAACAAAATCCCGATGTATTGTGACAACAAGAGCGCCATTGCCCTTTGCTGCAACTATGTTCAACACTCCCGGGCCAAGCACATAGACATTCGCTACCATTTCATCAAGGAGCAGGTGGAGAACGGAGTGATCGAGCTGTATTTTGTCACTACTGAGTACCAGCTGGCGGATATGTTCACCAAAGCCTTAGATCGAGGACGAATCGAGTTTTTGATCGACAAGCTTGGCATGAAATCATTCACTCCAGCGACTCTCAAAGAGTTGGCAGAAGAATCAGCTGAATAGTCGTGGTAAACTATTCAGAGTATCCTTTGGTTGTGATCATGTATATTATCGTCAATATATAAACCACAAAAAGAAAATACAAAAATATAAAACCTAGAAAAACCATAAAAAATATAAAACCTAGAAAAACCATAAAAAATATAAAACCAAGAAAAACCAAAAATATTTTTCGTTTTAAAACGGGCATGTCTTTTAGTACGGTAATATTTACGGCCTTAGAAATGTCGATTAATATTGACACGGTGCCATAAATAGAGTCCGTATAAAAGTTGTACATTTTTAAAACATGCCCATTATGGCTTGTAGTTATTTCTGACTGCAACCCGGTTTTCATATTAAAGTCACGTATTTCCTTGGAAAACGTTGGCTCAGAACGGGAATTAATTTTCTCGGGCGTGATTTACAAGCCAAATCATGCAAAGGGATCAAGTTTACTTTATAACTTGGTCTCACACGAATTTGTGTACGTCTCAGTGCATTAATTTGTTAAAATAAGAGAAATCTTATTAAAACCACGAATCAAAATTTTTCAAGAGATAAATTGGAAATGCTTTCATCACTATTTGACTCTTTAAACAATGACTACAGCTCTTTAAATAGAAAACGGGTCATTGTTTAAGGGGGAGAAAATAGTAAAATCATCTTCGTCATTAAAATTGATTTTCAAAAGTGATTGTGAAAATTAAGGGCTACATGGTAATTGATTGGTTTTGCTTTAGAGTATGACTAGTGTTCGTTCTAAGTGATAAGCATTGCTTTTAGATATTGGAGATATGCAAATAGATGCGTTTGCCAAATTGTGTGTACGTTTAACAAGAGTTAGGTGAAATGAAAAAATTAGAAACAAAAAGGAAAAGTTTAGAAAATGTAGGGACTAAAGTGATATTAGTTGAAACTAATCAAAGTTTTGACCTAAGTCAAAAACAATTCACCCCGCCCCTCACTATTTTCCTTTCACTGTTTACTCACTCCTTTGCCGCCATTGTTGAAAACATCACACACACACAACTCTTTCAAACATCTCGTATAATCATTCCATCCCGTTCATTCGTTTAATAAGGTAATAACATTGAATCTTTGACTTATTAATTCGTCTAAATCATCATCTATATCCCCTTAATTGATTCAGATAATTAACAAGTATCAGATTTAGGGTTCTTGATTAAATTAGGCTAAATTGATTAGGGAATTAAGGTGGGTTTTGCTCGGAATAGGTTCTATGATGTTTAAATTGCCTTAGTTTGCCTTAGAAACTCACAAACGCGCTAGAATAAACATCTGAGATTCGTTTGTAAAAGTTCCGGATGAACATGGCTTAGAACTTCCGAATGAAGGATTTCTTCTGAAAAAACTTCCGAATGAGGAAGTTCCGAATGAAGAACTTCCGAATGAGGAAGTTCCGAATGAAGAACTTCCGAATAAAGGAAGTTCCGAATGAAGAACTTCCGAATGAAGGAAGTTCCGAATGAAGAACTTCCGAATGAAGGAAGTTCCGAATGAAGAACTTCCGGATGAAGGAAGTTCCGAATGAAGAACTTCCGGATGAAGGAAGTTCCGAATGAAGAACTTCCGGATGAAGGAAGTTCCGAATGAAGAACTTCCGGATGAAGGAAGTTCCGAATGAAGGAATGTTCCGGATGAAGGAAGTTCCGAATGAAGAACTTCCGGATGAAGGAAGTTCCGAATGAAGAACTTCCGGATGAAGGAAGTTCCGAATGAAGAACTTCCGGATGAAGGAAGTTCCGAATGAAGAACTTCCGGATGAAGGAAGTTCCGAATGAAGAACTTCCGGATGAAGGAAGTTCCGAATGAAGAACTTCCGGATGAAGGAAGTTCCGAATGAAGAACTTCCGGATGAAGAAGTTCCGAATGAAGAACTTCCGGATGAAGAAGTTCCGAATGAGGAAAAGTTCCGGATGAAGAGTTTGATTATTATTGTTTGCATGCTATATATGTACTTGTTGTTTTATCTTATGAAATGTGTTATGCTTAGAAGTAAGAATGATATATATCTATCTGTTTTTGTGCATCAACCTTTCATATCTTATCTTAAGCAGATAAAATGACTAATCCAACAGTACAAGCTATCCAAGAATCTAGAGAAGCCGATATTGCTAAAGCACGAACCCTTAAGTTTATACCCAACAACTATAGGTTGAAGCAAGTCTCTAAATCCACTCACCATGGTTTTAAGGTAGCCATAGCCATCCTCGATAACTCTCATTTCAAGAACGCCCTTAGGAGTACAGCCTCGGTACCGTATGAGTATATGTTTGAATTTTGGGCTACCAAGGATTTCACTTCGAACAAGATCACCTTCACCATTGACAACAAGCAGCAGACACTCACAGTTTCACACTTCCGTAAGATTCTTGGTATACGGGATACACCCAAGGGCATGTCTTTCTCAAGGGATCCTACTAAAGATGAACTCGTGGAGCTATTTGACGCACTTGGATGTCCGGAAATACGAGTTGCATCTGAGTTTACCACTGCTAAGGTGGGACAACCTTGGAGAGCGTTGATGGGTATCCTCAGTAAATGTCTTACGCCAAAAACGAGTGGCCATGATGCACTGCGCAGTCCTATAATAAACCTCTTCTATGGCATGTACAAAGCTGCAAATTCAGATTATGCTTTGTTGATATGGGAAGAATTCACCTTTCAACTCTTCTACAACAAGAAGCTGAAGACAAACTTCTTTCCTTATCCTCGGTTTATTAAGCTTATCATAAATTATTTTATGAAGCTTGATGCTACTATTGATAGGCGTGCAGGAGGTCGCTATCACACTGAAGAAGCTGATGATACTGTAGATCTGAGGCATGAAGGACCGTCTATTGGTGTGATTCCGGGTCCTATTCCTGATTACCTTCTGTCTGACAAAATCAAAGGTTCTGCTGATTACAAGCTACTGCAGATAGAGATCAAGAAGCTGAAAGAAAACCTTCAGACTGGAGAAGACTCGTCCACAACGGTTAAGAGTAAAGGTAAACGCAAACAACCAGCAGCGTTACCTGAACCCGAACCCAAGAAGAAGAAGACAGAGGGTAAGAAGGGAAAGGGTAAGGATCTGATGCGTCTACGTGACGAAGAAGATATTGTTGATCCTACTCTGGATAAAACCGAGCAACAAATGATGAAGATTGCTATTAAAAGGAGTAGGAAAGATACTGGCGGTAGTGGTTCAGGGGCAAGGGTAGATATTGAGGATGAGTACGTGGAACCCGATGATGTTGATGAGTTTGGGTCACCTGAACACTATTCCACTTCGAAGGAGCCATCAATCCATATTTCAGCAAGTGTGGAAAAGGAACCTGTTGCTCCTACGATCGTGGTGTCAACTCAACCCTTAACAACTCAACCTCCACCCATACAACCTTTACCAACCCGACCGGCTTCAACACCATTTCTTCCACCACCCATAATCCCCATCCTTAGTACAGCAGTAACAACCGAGCCCCTCCAGTCAACCCAAAGCAGCTCTGCAACATCTGCAATGGCTGCATTAGTGATGGCCGAAATGTTTGACAAACATGTGGATACTCACAAACGCGAAATGGATGAACTTCGCCAAGAGTTGCAACGACGAGCTCAGAGGGAAGAAGAATCCAGGAAAGCCCAAGAGGAGATGATTGCTAGGTTCGCTTCAGATATGGAGTTGACTAGAAAAGCACATGCAGAAGAACTTGCTCGGGTTAAGCAGGCTGAGGCTGATAAGCATGCTGCACGTATTACCAGACTTCAAGCGATGAGGGATAAATATAAGGAACAAAAAGAAGCACTTGAAGCATCTGTGAAAGAAAGAGTGCAAGAATCCGTTGAATCCTTAATGCCTAAACTTCGCGATGAGTTGAAGACACTTGCTGCTGACAACTTGATGGTCAAATCATCCAACCCTTCAGAAGCCGCCTACAAGATTGCTTATGACCTGACGGATTTCGAATTGAAGAAGATCCTTAAGGCTCGTATGGTGGAACTTGGGTCGTTTGATAAGTCGAGGATTCAACGGGCTCTATATAAATCCCTGAATGATGCTATCATGGAAGATGATAGATTATTCAAAACGTTTGGAAGTGTGGTACCATATCACATCTTACCTGAGGAAGAAAGGGAAGAGAGTGAAGAAGAGGGTACGGGGGAAGAAGAGGAAGAAGAAGAAGAAGAAGGAGAAAAGGATAAAGACGATGACGAGGGTGGTGATGATGATGAGGATGATGAGGATAATGACGATGATGAGGATGATGATGATGGCGATGATGGTGGTGATGAGAATCAGGAGAGTGCTAGGGGTAGTAACGGGGATGACGATCAGGATGATGATGGGGGTGAACAACCGAAAGAGGGAGACAAGGTTACCAGCTCCAAGAAGACTGCTACTAAGACTGGAACCAAGTCCACAAAAGATGCAGCACAGAAGGACAAATCGACATCCTCGGAATCAAGACGAACTAAGTGGCGCCACGATGTGAATGCCACTACAGCGTCTTCGGCTCCCGGTATCTCTATCGCTGTATCTTTACCTATTACAACTAACCCCATTAGTTCTGTTGTTGTTGCTCCTGTGATTGCAGAATCAGTGACGGAACCCGAAGCTGCACAACACTCTCCAGTTCACGACACTGCTGAAATGCCTGAAACTGAACCAACAGATGTTCGCACTTCAACTCCTCTACAACAAGCACAACTGAACCAAGCATTCGTGCCTGGGAAGACACGTTGGAGATAGACGAGTCTGCACCACCACAGGCTTGGATCACGGCAGCAGCACAATATGATCCGATCACAGATGCTGACAAAGATGTGCTGTATCTCCGTATCTGAAGTCCGATTGACTTATGTGCATTTCTTGCTCATGAGTATAAGACTTCGGTTACTCCATCCTTGGTGAAGAAAGCACTGAAAGATAAGAGACTGCGTGCCAAAACCCGATTACCCCGAATGGAGCTCGAGTACTATGCCGATGAGATCCTGAAGGCTCTGAAAACCGTTCAACGGCCAGGTCTTCATGAATCAGAAAGAGCTCCACCTCCAATGGATCCTGCTCAAGATAATCAGATTGCTCTTGACTTCTTCGTCACCAACGATCTTGTGTATCTACTGAAGGGGTCTTCAAAGTACGCAACCTCCCTGACCTTGCTGAAAGCTGCCAACTGGGGGACAATACCCTTCATCGAGGAAAAGGTAAATCGACTCTGGGTCCCTAAAATGAATCGTAATTATGATATGTATGCTGTCATAGGTGCATCTCATTGGGACGAACGAGTTCGAAGGGCGTACAGGGGTTGCTGCTTGGTCAATTCTGGAAGCAATGTTAGATCCGACATCCGTATCTCCAGCATCTTAGGAATGAAAACTGAAGCCAAGAACGGCTACTATCATGTGACGGAGATTCGCTTAAAAAGGGAGGATGACAGGGAATACAAAATCCAGCAAGGAGATTTTTCCATCATTCGCCTTGAGGATATCGAAGATATGCTGCTTCTGATGACCAGAGATCAACTCACACATATTCCTCGTGAAGACCTGATTGCTTTGAATACAGCACTTCGTATGTTCACACGAAGCGTTGTCATCAAGTCACGAGTTGAGGATCTTCAGTTGGGAGTCGAAAGCTATCAGAGGAAGCTCAACTTAACCCGTCCTGTGAATCAAGTGCTACCTCAACATGTAGAAAGATGTCCCTATACCGGCATTTCTGTCCCGAATTCCGGCATTTTCTACTTGAACAGTCGAGGTTTGATGAAGTTTATGAGGGTGGGGGAGCTCCACAAGTATAGTGATGGAACTCTTCTACAAGTCAGAGGAAAGTTGGAGCATCTGAATTCGGGTGGGACTTTGCCAGAAATGACGGAGGATTGGCATCCGGGTTACCGGCAGATGGCAAAGTATGTGATCAAGAAGATCGATCAAAAGCTCCGTGAACGTAGATTGATGAGGAGCTTGGAAAGATTCGTGGGTGGAAGACCGTATTTAGTGCACCACAAGCTACTGCAACGATCCATCTGATGGGTCGTACATCTCAGGTCACTTTATATTGGTTTTCAATTGTGAATATGTAAATTTGTGAATAATGTGCTTGAATGGCTTGGTGTAGTGTTAAGGTATGATAATTTTTCAAGAATTTCTTACGAGATTCTAAATCTTTCAAAATATGTCATACCAAAGCACTACAACTATCCCTTATTAACTTAAGGGGGAGCAATAACTTGTTCTACGGCCAAACATCGATTTCATTTTTACCCAAAGACCGGTTAATCCATTCAATATCCCAAATATTAATGGTTAACATTTTGGATAAGGGGAGAAAATGGGATTAAGGAGACGTAAGTGATACTTGGCTAAAAGATGAAAAAGACTTAAAGATTATCCAACTTAATATGTGTAAAGCACGTGTTAAGGGGGAGCGTTTTTGATGAACAAAACACCTAAGGTACAAAACTTTTGATTTCAATATCACAAGTACTTTAGGTGATTTTCAATGATTTTTCATGGTGGCAATTCCTTCCCAAAACACGCTTAATTCACGACGGATGTGGTGACAAAAGGGTGGTAGGAATAGGTTAAGTCCAATGATTCATCAGAGCCGATGGAATCTTCCCAAGGACAATTCCCTAGATAGAATTAGAAGTCCTAGGAAAGATGGAGAAAGAATGTGAACGTAGCTGAATGCCGACCAAGTACTTAAGCTAGCACTGGAACAATCACAACAAGGTGCTAGTGATGACGTATTGGTAAGCATTGAAGGGGTTGAAGAATGAAAAAGAAATGTAAAGATAAAGGGTGTAAAGAAAGAAGCCCTCCTTACAACTTTAGGCAGAAACCGGGTCAATACATATGCTATTGAGGTCATTTTTGTTAATGATTCTCGGTATTGAAGAAAGACATCATGGACCCAGTGATGCAATGCACAACCCTTCCCCAGCTAACTCAAATATCTCTCAAAAGGTATTTGTTTTAATCACACGGAGATCAACACGTTATCTATTGGTTTATTCACTCCGAATAAACTGGTATTGAAAAGGTGGCACTCCTCTCCAGCCATCGCTCACTAAATCAAAACGCACAATCGAGTCTAGAGCCAAGAGATCATCAAAAGTCTCATTAGGACACTTTCCATTTATTCCTTGCTTTCTCACACACTGTGAAAAGTAAGAGATTTTCATGAGTCCTACGCAGTATTCCTGTAATATTGCCAGAACATCCGAGTAATACGCAAGTATTACAATGAAGATGGAAATCCTGCTTGAGCCAACATCAAACAAGCTCATGGTAGGTTACACGTGCGGTTCTTTTAGAACCAATCTTGTGAAAAACTGGAAGGTAACAGTGGTTTAATTCTTAATTGAACTTAAACTCGTTCCAGGCCTCTTCGCATTATCATATGATCTTGCCAGAACACTCAGAGTGACTCTTTATTGACCACAGTGACGAGTGGAAATCCTTCTAGTGTCAACATCAAACAGCACTTGGTAGGTAACGTGCAAGATTCTTTATGAATTGAGCTCGTGACAACTGGAAAGCAACGATGGTGAAAATCTTAATTGAAATTCACTTGTTCCAGGTTTCATGAATTGACGACTTTTAATCACAAGGATAATTTATCCAAGTGATTCACTCTTTATGTTCGCAGTCAGCTTTGGACGGTCGAATAAAGAGAACGGGTTTACCCGCGAAATCCTGTCAGGAAGTTACTTAATTGAAACTATCCGCCACGGGTACGATATCTAATATCGTCCAACGGTCTTCACCGACCGGAGGTAAAATGCTACCGAATTAGAATAAAATGTTCAAAGCCATTTTATTCGTGTCGTTGCTGTGTACCTGTTAAAGACGGTGGCGTTGCTGCGTACCTGTTGAAGACGATGGCGTTGCTGTGTACCAGTGAAGACGGTGGTGTTGCGGTGTACCTGTAAAAGTCGTTCCCACATGCTTATGTCTTTTGCAACAAAGTTCAGCAAAATTTCAAGAAAGTACAAGATAAAGTCTTCCGCTGTACCAAACTCTGAAGCTTTCGAGAATTCAACAAAAAGACGTAAGTGTGTGGAACATGAAGTCACGAGGAGGCAAAGTTCACAAGAAAGGCAAAGATCGCACGTGAAAGGCCAAAGAACAATGCTCTCAAGTCAAAGCCAAAAAGATCAAACCAACATATTCACAACAAAAGAAAGAAAAGAAGAAAAGACTACGAGCTAAAGAACGAAGACTTAGTATAGTATGCTAGGTTTAGAATTTTGTAACGTGGAGTGACCTCCCTTAGGGGGAGATTGTTAGAAATACGTTTTACGTATATTAGAAGTGTCGGTCACTCCACAATAATATTTATGTTGTAATAGCTCGTAGTTAGAAAATAGTTGTTAGTTACTTATTAACTTAAGTAAGAACCGGTCCATGGGCTTGTCATGGACCGGCCCAAGTCCACTTATGACTTGGAACTATAAATACCCCTTTCCACCAAGGAAAGGGGTTGGTTGTTGTCATTTCTTGTTTTCCACTTAATAAAATTCACATAGTTTCTCTCACTTTCTCTCTCTAACTTTCTCTCTCTAGAAATCAACAAACCCCTTCATAGATTCATTGATTATCAATATTCTACATCACATATCACATAAACACATATCAAGCAAGGTTTTGCACATAATTTCAAATATGGCTATCCGTCGTTCGATCATCGACGATCAAAGGGGATCAAGTCAAGCACAAGGATTCCTCAACTGAATAAACGAAGACGGCAACCCGGATTGTCTTTCATCTACCGATGCGCGGTCGGCAAACTTCAACTATCCATCGCATACCATTTTATTCCCTACAGATGATGATGACGGACGACACCACTGGATCTAGTAGGATCCGACCATTGTGCTTGGCTCTCGCGCCGAAGGCTCTCCTTTTTGAACTATCCTTGTGTGACCCTACGTTGGTATACGAGTCAACACTCTACGTTGGTATTCGAGTTCACAAGGCAGAATAGGAACAAATCAAACACCTCGAATTCAAAACTCGAGTCTATGTAGATTCGTCTGTGACATAAGCTGGCCGAACACATACGTTTCGGGGGAAGATGTCTTCTTCAATGGCCTCGAAGTTACTCAAACTCGACTTTCCTCCGGTTTGGTAGTCTGCTGATCTTGTTAAAATTTCTTCTTAGTTTCGGTACGAGGTTCCTTGGTAATTCGTCACCAACATGGTGATTTAGACGGGATTCACACGTTGTACATGACACCATAAAAATGTTTTACGAAAATATTCGGTCAAGGTGACTTTCTAAGTCAACACCAATCGAAAGAGAAAATGTCAAAGAACACAAGGATGTTCGGACATGTTCTTACGGAATCGAATCGAACATGATTACTTGCATAAGGATCCACCATTTGGAAGTGTTCTCACCCAAACATTTATTCAAAACCACGATTTTAAAGGCAACGACTGATTTGACACGACGTGGCTCTTCCTGCATTATGCATAGTTAGCTAGGCTATGTATAATTAAGGACCAAGCAACGACACATCTAATACGTCACGACTCTTCCTGAATTATGCATAGTTAGCTAGGCTATGCATAACTGAGGACCGAGTAACGACATATTCGACGCTACAAAAAGAAACTTTATGATTATTGCACAATCATACAAGATTATGAACATTTTTTACTTATTCTCGAAAATAAGTAAATCACGTGACATAGAAATCAGAAATTATTTTTAACCTGTTTCTAGAAATACATCAACTATTTGTATATTCCTTCTTAGGAAACATATTTTTCCTTCACCTTCTTGTAAAAAAATATCAACACAATTTGGTATTTGGTTCGATAAAATACTTTATATATTAATATATATTCTCGAAAAATTTTACATCATAAAATGACGCTAAGGTGGTTTGGAATCAAGGATCGATGCAAGTATAAATAGCAGGAATCAAGAATCAATGAGACCGAATGAGGTGAACGAGCAATATATTTGCCACTGAAATTGCTTGCACTATGAGTCAAGATACACCTAAGATATGTCAAGAGTTTCTAGGTAACAACGACATCTACGAAATCATGAAATGAACATCGAGCATCATCACAATTGCCGAAAATTTGAAGAACGGTCATATTCTCCATAATGAACCAAGTGTAATACATGCGCTCCCCAATTATACATTCAGCATCTTGAAGGTTATCTCCACTGTTTCGCGTGACACGCACATTCCACCAAATTTAGTTTCCAATAACAAGAGAAGGAAAGGTTGCGGGGTCCGTGAAGGGGACAAAAATACAACGTGCAACATATCCTTACTAACATGTACTAGAAAAATAACGATCTATATAAAATGGTCCTATACCAAGGACAGATCAAAGGTGAACAAATGACAGGACTACTCAAGTCCAATGGTAGAATCGCGAAATCAGAGAAGATAAAGTATGATTAACCATACACATCCAGAACATTATATATATTAATTATATATCCTTAATAGAAATAATACGAGTCTGCATGCGATGAAAAACTCACTTGCGCGTTCTAATTAATATCATTTATCATATTGTAAAAGAGATTATTTTTACATATTTAAAATATGTTACATCATTGAAAACTTTCTAACTTTGTCATGTTTTTTTTACAAGTCTCGTAGCAACGTAAAACGACATTTTGAAAAACAATCGTGTTTTGCCAGATGGCTAAGACTGACTCGAAAGTGCTTGGTAATACAAGCTTTAGCTTTACGTTAAAATATTCGTAAAAATAGAATTTATCTTATTTTGAAATTAAGAATAAGTTTTTCCAAAATCTCAAACATCCAAATACGTGACAAAGTATCCATTCACGAGCGTATATTATGAAACGTGCCAAAGTTTATATTTGACACAAAAATCAATTTATATCATGTTTAGACCCATGTATACACGCGTTTCAAAGCGTGAAAATTTCTCAACCATTCTTTCAACTAATCTAAGCAAGTTTTCGACGGATCTCATCACAGAAATTTATCAACAAGTTATGTTGTAAAACAAATGATTACATTAGTAATAGAGATTACTTTTAATGATTCACCAAAAAGACCAGAGAGGAAATAGTTTCGCCTCCTTCATGCGTTCCTTAGTCTCGGCTTAAAAGAGATAAACCAGACCAGAACACAAACAAAATCTAACCATGTTACATATATATAGATGTATATATTATATCGTAACGTGTATATATTACATATGTACGAGATTTACCATATCAGATAATAATGGAAACACCATTATTTAGTATAAATAGTAAAATCAAAAGTACGTCCATAGGGATAATCGTAAGGTGTAAATAGAGATCGAATAGTTCGTCAAAGAACGGTATCGTAAGTATATAATTACAATTTATACCACGCACACATATGGTATAAAATATACAATTAAAGACCTAGCACCAAGCACATAAAGAAGCGGGAAGGATTGCACGCGCGGATATCAGACATCGGTGAACGACTCGTGAAATATTTTAGAAAACAGTCCTAGTCCAGGTTTTGAAAAACGACCTAGTTCGCTATGACTTGAGCTCTGATACCAATCTGTAACACCCCCACATTTACAACGCAGCGGAATACAACATTGGGGTGCTACTTCATAATACAAGCTCACGAGTCACAGTAAACGTATTTTAATATAAACGTTTACCAGTGATGATTTCATCGAAACATCAAAGTTACAAGGTCCCAATAATTTAAGAAAACTTATTTTCATATAAGTTGCAATATACAAGTTTTTGTTTTATCTTTTTAAAAGAAAGGATTTTTATCCAATGTACAAAGTTCACCAAGTCCACTTCCTTCGATATCCCCATCCAATCCTATCCAAGCATGCCAATATAAACCTGAGATAAACATGCTTAAAGTCAACAAAAATATTGAGTGAATCCATAGAGTTTATAAATAGTAACTTTGAGGACAAGCTTAATAAACATTTTATTCATAGAACAATCACACGATGCTAGAGCCACGAACCAAACCTTAACCATGTGCCCAACCTGGAGTGAGACACTCCCAATACTAAATACAATATATCCTCGTATGCTTCTCGCAAGAAAACATACTCCGGATAGGTCGTTAGGCCAAAATAGATATATTATTATTGCACTAGCGTTTACCGGTTATCGGTAATTAACAGTCCATGAAGGAAAGGCCACTACATAACACTCATAGCAACGTTCACATAAAAGCTACTTGTGTTCGATTTTCTAAAACAAGCATGTATCCCCATCGCGGGTTTGAAAATCATTAAAGGATTTAAATGCGAGGCTATGAACTCACCTTAGATGCAGACAATCAGCAGAATATAAGTATCAATACCACACGGCATATCATAACCCAACACTGCTTCACATAATTATCAACACAGCATCATAATCTATACGGCTTGATTCCAATAGTCGTAATACACCATAAATAGCTAATAATCATGTAGCGTCAACTGTATCCTTTCGCGGTTGTAATTAATTCCACAGCTATGCTCCAATCGTTTTGTGAGGTTTAGGTTTTGGTGTTTTCCCGATGGATGGTTACATCAACTCGACACAAAATAAATTAATAAAATTCAACTCGTAAAATCTTGGTGGTTGGCCAAGTAAAATAAAATAATAAAACAAATTATATAATATATATATCCAGTATATATATTTTATAAGTGAAAATGACGCAAATGATTCATGTCATATGTTACTATTTAGAACAAACATTCAAAAATGTATTTCTTAAATTATATACATAATCCTTCAGAATTAATAGTGTATACAAAGTTATTTTTATATAATTCGATACTCGTTCGAAAATTATTATGTAACTCATTAAAATTTATTTACCATAATTATACGTTAAATGTCATCTTAACTGGAATAATACTTTTCGAAAGTTATTATATAACGTAGTTATTCGTTACCAATTTCTTTTATAAAAGTATACATTTTTAGAAAATTTCGGCATGACCTTGCCGTTTTTATAACGTTTCCATGTATATAAAATACATAATTTTTCCCACTTTGTCTCAATAATACCCAATTAATACTTTTGTCAATCAATAGTATAATTAAGGTATTCTTAATCAATATAATTATTATATTAATTATATATTCCCACCATTAATATTTTAATTACTTTCCATATTTCCTTAATTAATTTCTTTTCATATTTCAACTAATACCATAATTAATATATTAATTATCCACCATCAATGTTTTAATTACTTTCCATATAATATTAAATAATTTTATATTTTAATATACCATTTATTAATAATAATAATAATATTAATAACAATATTCTTTAAATCTGTATTTATTTATTTATTTCTTATATGTCCTCAAATAATTATATATCCCATTATATCAAATAATAACAATTATTATTATAATATTTTCTGAATTCTTACACTCTATATTTTATTATACCCTAATTATTATTAATAATAATTATTATTATATTATCCTCAAAATATGTATTTTCATATATCCCACTATTGTTATTTCCTTTATTTATTTATTTTATCTCTTTTATAAATCACCCTTTTTACATAATAATAATAATAATAAAGATAAATTCATTATATAATAAATATAAATTTATTTATTCTTTTATTCATTGTACTTTTTATTTATCATTTCATTATATAAATAATAAAAACAAATAAAAATATACAAACATCATTATACATCTAGATCTACACCCAAAATAATAATCAACAATAGAAACAAGTCCGGAAACATCACCACCACAAGCCCGACACCACCATGGTGCGACTGTGGATGCTGTTGAGGGTCAGCCGCCACCACAGCGGTGTTCCTAGGCAGCGGGCAGCCCCCTTTTTGGTCAAGACTATAGCCAAAAACCACTATAAAGTAAAATAAAAATAAATTTAATAAACCATTTTATAAAATCTTGATGTAACCATCTTGCATGTGTAGATCGGGACAAGATCCAAGGGTTTTAAGGGTTTTTAAGGTATACCCATATGTTCAAATGGTGAATCCGTCACCCACACACCACCATACGGCGGTGGCGGCCGGAAAACACCACCACAGTAGGGTGGCCGCGGCGGTTTGAGGATGGCAGCGAGAAGGTGATGATTTTAGGGGTGCTGGAGCAAGGAGGGTGTCTCGGATTTAATATACATACGCCGGAAAAAAATGGAGGTTTCGCCGGAAAACTCACCGGAAAAGTTTTTCGGTGGCGGCGGCAGCCATGGTGGCCGGCGGCTGCAAGTGGGAGAGAGGGGAGAGAGTGATTTTGTGTGTGTGTTTTTAGCTTTGTGTTAAAATGAAAGAAATGAGGTGAAAATATATATATATATAGTAATACTTCCAATCCAATTTAGCATGTGGTGAAAAGCTTAGGGTATGTTTTGAAAATGTTTTATTTACTCTTGTAAAATAAGTGCTCGAGGCTCGTTTGGACGACTTAACGAACGATTCAAGTCATGAGACTTGCGCCATCGTTTTTAAAATCATTTTTCTAATAAATATGAGTCCTTACTTCGTCGAGTTTCGAAAACGTTTGCTATTATTTATTTAAATGCTTGTTTAATCATTTTTAGCTATTCCGGTTAGATTTCACTGTAAAAATAAATCGTAAATTCTTTTACTCACGTTATTAGCAACGTTTTAGGATACAATGAAAATACTATATCTTCATATTTTCAAAGTTTTAGTTTTGAGTCGTTTCAACTATTATTTTTATTATTTTCGTTCAGTCCGACTCTAAAACGTCGAAAAATACTACAAGTAATTAAATAATAATTATTTAATTTATAAGACGTAAACGTAAAAATTAAGAAATATCAAATATCGAAATAATCGATATAAAAATATAATATTCGGGCATCCATTGGCATCGCGATCACTAGTAGTCCTAGTTACTTGTCATAACGAAAAACTAAAACGTTCAATATTGGTTTCAACTTAAACCGTTAAACGTCATAATAATTACCGTTATCATATACTTCAAAAATATCCGAAAAACAGAATTAAATTATGATCTTATTTTTACGGAGTTTACAATCAGACCTTCTTGGAGATCTGCACTCCCTCATGAAGTGTCCCATCCTACGGCAGTTATAGCACTCAACCTTGGATTTGTCAAATCCAGCTATGTCTTTAGCATTAAAGGACATCTTTCTTCCATACCTCTTATTCCATCTGTTAGCCCTTATTCTTGCAAGTGCCATATTCCCCTTGATATCCATCTCTTCCAAGTCAGCATCACTGATTTGCTCAAGGTCCTCATAGGTAACTAAAGAACCATTGGGTAATGCGGCTATGTAGGCACATACTGTATCCAAAGCAATACCAGTAGGTTTAAGGCTTGGTGAACCAACATTGTATGTGTCAGCGTCAAAATGTGAGCCACTGACAAAGGTTGATCCACCGCTAAAAAAAGTTGATCTAGTAACAGGATGTACATTCATTCCATTGACATATGAGTCTTTGTCAATGGTTTAAGATTCACTATGTGAGATGAAAGCCATGTTCCCAGATGTTGACTTGCTTCCATGTTAAAGTAAGGTCTCACTCTACAAAATCTTTAGCTTATTGTAGACATCATCAAATGAGGCACTTTTATGGGCATTAGTGGCAAGGATTAATCGAGCTTTAATTATCCATGCATCACCAAGACCTCTAAGGAATATAGAAATGATATCAACATCATCATTCTCTATTACCATAAAGGAGAAATTGCTAGTGATGTCTAGAAGCCGACTTCTTACTTCACTTAGCTTCTCATTGGGATGAGCCTTGAACACAGCATATTCACTCAAAAGTTGCTTCTTCCTCTCTTTTGTTGTATCTTCATTACCACATAGGTAACTTGAAGAGTTGCCCAAAGATTTTTAGCAGAATCAAAACTTTTGTATTTGTGTTGGTTCTTTGGACCCAAGGAGAGTTTAAGAATATTCAACATCTTCATATCATTCCTTCTCAAGGCTATATCAGCAACTGAAATAGCTCTTCCATCTTCAGGCCTTTCATCAAGATCTGCACCAGTCGAACCAGCTGTAGCTCTTGTTGCAATAGCAGCAGCAATCCTAGCTGCTTTATCGAATTGATTGCCATATTCAATAACTTCCCAAAGAGTATGGTCATGAACTTGAAGATATTGTTCAAAACTGAACTTCCATTGTTTAAAGTTGTCAGGGTCGAGCATAGGGATTTTGAGGTTGTGATTTGATGAGGATGAAGATTATGTGGTAGACATCTTGTTTGGATTAGGATTTCTGGTGATTTAGGGTTTACTGTTCTTTTTAGATCAAAGTTCCTCAACAAGCTCTGATACCACTTGTTGATCCCAAACTTAGATCGATTAGCTTTGTGTTAAACGAGATTGAATCAAGATTAACACTTCGATAAACTTTGTGTATTAAATAATCTAAGTGTTATGCGGAATTAACACTTAGAACAAAGAACAAACAAACAAAGTAAACCAAACTTTCACTCTTGATTTATAATGAAACTTGTGTACAATGAAAGTTGTATAGCTTGTGAAAACTTATAAAACTTGATATATCTCTATGAACCCTTTGACCTCCTTTTATAACACAAGGAGTCGTGTACAAAGGTTTACCTATCAACTATTCTAGGTAAAGATAATTATAGAAAATACAATATTGATCATATCTTTACTTGAAATATAAAACGTGTTGACTAAGTATTCCTATCAGTGGTTGATCATCTTGTTGTCAGCGCTTGAATATTTCTAGTTATTGTTTCATCTGTCAGCGCCTCGTTTACTCTTGCCGGCGTCCAATTTCCTCTTGTCAGCATCTGAGTGACTTAGCTTATTTTATTCCCAACAGTTTTTACCTGTTTGGGAACAGAACTAGTCTCAAAGACATGTCATTTAGGCAATAATGTGCTCATTAAAGGAGGATACACAACCTTTTTGGTCACTAAGGGTTCTTCCTGGGACTTTGTACTAGAGTCTGAACTATGGGAGATGCTGACATTAGTGATTTTTGGCTCATATAACTCTACACATTTGTTATTATTTGGGGGCATATATATTCCTGATAATGGTGGAGGAACTGCTTTCATTCCTTCAGCATATCTATCATTTTCAGGAGTATCTTTTGAATCCTTAAAACTATCAAATATCCCCCTTGATAAGTCCTTTTCAGTCAAAGTTATCCCAGGTTGATCATCTATGTACCCTAACCCTGTTTTCTCATAATAACCCATTTGAGAGTTTACAAGCTTTCCAATACCTTTTGAAGAGTTTTGCCAGATTTTAATAGTCTCTCTTTCATTAAATAAACTAGCCTTTAAAACTTCATTTTAAGCTATTACTTTAACAAGTTGTTTTTCAAAATCTTAGATAGCTATGTTTCTCTCTCTCATTTGAAGAGTTGGAATCCTAATTTTCGCTTCATAGTTTTGTTGGCCTTTCTGATACAAAACTATATTAGATTCTAATTTCTCAACACCTTGTTTAAAAGCATTTACCTCTACAGTACATGAATTAACTTTTTGATATTGTTCTTCTAATTCACTTTTAAGACAATTAAATTTAAGAACACAGTCTTTAGAACAGGGATGTACCTCAGTTTCTCCTTGAGAGAAAGCCATTAATCCATATTCTTCATCTTCATATGCTTGTGACCAGTTGACTGTACCATCTAAGGACACCAATGCTCTAGGTCCCTTTGAACTAGACTCCTTAGAACTACATGGAATCTTGTGCTCACCTTTTGATGATTCAAAAGTCTTGGTTCTGTTGTCATGCTTGTACTTCTGGTTGCTTTCATCAGACTTTTCCCTCTTGTATTCCCTAGCAAAGTGTCCAAGCCTTCCACAGTTGTAGCATTCAACCTTTGACTTTTCATATCCCAATGGCTCATTAGGATCAACAGTCAAAATCCTTCCAGTCCTTTTGTAGAGTCTATTGGATCTAATAGAGATCATGGTTGCTTGCCATTTTAGATCCATCTCTTTAATGTTTGCATCAGCCATCTGGAACAGATCATCAAGGGTTAACCTTGGTCTGTTATCTTGTCTAGCAAAGAATGAAAAGGCATCATTCTCATTGAACATAGATGGAGGTTTTCCATTTAGATTCTGAGTTATTGGTGAGTTGTTAGCAGTACTTTGAGAGTAAGTACTGTTGGTTTGTTCACCAATGGTAGTTTGAAGGTAAGTACCGCTACTTGATCCACTAGCGGTGTTTGAGAAGTAAATACCGCTGATTACATCAGACATAAGAGCCAATTTAGGCTTTGTTGTAAGTGTTGTACCACGTGAAGTACCTTTAACATCCATCTCATAGATTTTGAGATTGTTATAGAGATGATTAAAAGGAGTTGAATCCAAATCATCTCTCATGAGAAAGTGCATTGCCATGACTTTCCACTCTGGTGGTACTCCTCTAAAAACTTCTGATTGGCTTCTTCATGAGGAATTATAACTCCATTGATTGCTAACTGAATTAAGAACTTGTTGAATCTTCCATATCCTTTGGGATTCCTTCAGCACTGGAAATCACAAAGTTATTGAATTCCTGCTTCAACACTATTTTCTTCAACTTCTTAGATTTATCATTCCCCGTAAATCTAAGCTTGATTTCCTCTCACATATGTTTTGCATCTTTGTAGCGATGAAAACTAGGTAGAGTATCTTCTGAAAGTGCCATAGCCAAGGCAGTTTTGGCCTTTCTTTCTCTGACTTTTACAAGAACCTCTATAGCTGTTACAGTAGGTAGAGCATAACAGGAACCATCAGGTAGCCAGTTTAAGTTTTTGGGAGAATTCTCATTCTTGATAACTTCCCACAAAGTGTGATCAATATGATTCAAGTAATGTTCCATTTGTATGGCCCATGTTTCATAGTTGTCACTTTTGAGGATAGGAAGTTTTACAGCAGACAGAGTGTGTGGAGTTGTTGAAGGTGTTTGAGTAGCAACGACTTGTTCAGGTTGACCATCTTGTGGAGGAGGTACCACAGGTTCATCTTGAACATGTTGAGGTTGTTCTTGAGGGATTAGATCAGGTATGTTGAAGTCGTCAACATACTCATTGTGTGTATCTGGTTGATCCAGTTCCATGGTTTTGGGATTTGGTTTGGGGTACTGTTCTCCTTATTCAGAGTTTCTCAACAAGCTCTGATACCACTTGTTGATCCCTTTGAATAGATCTATATCCTGTTAAGGATTTGCACAATAGCTTGTAAACAAACTAGAGCACGTGAGATACTCTTACTCAACTCAAATATGTTATGCGGAATCTAACTTACTAAAGCAAAGAAGAACAACAGTATAATCTAACTATTCGATTCTATTATCGATTAAGGTGTTTTGTACATCACAATACATCGTACCTATGTTACTTTTATAGGCTAAGGAACAACTAGAATATTCTATAAAGATAACTATATCACACACGATATATTATCTATATTCTAACTATTAAGTATATTACATATGATATACTCCTTTTATAACTATGATATATATATCTTACTAAAGATATAATCCACTAAAACAAACTAGCAGTACTTACTGAAGGTCTACGATATCTTGGGATTTGTTAAATGATGGATTGATCTATTGATTAGATGGTGGAAATGGGGAAGAAGGAGATGAGGTGTAAGGAGAGAAAGGAGAGAAAAGAAAGGTAGAGAGAGAAAAGAAAGGTAGAGAGAGAAAGTGAAATTAGATTAAATGAAAAGTTGTTGAATGAAAGAACCACCCCTCCTAACATGCTAGGAGGGGTATATATAGCCCACCCTACATGTGGGCTATATGGACTATATTTGGATCACGAGCCTAATACATTAATATATCGTTGGAGCGACCGATCCTTCATAAATACGTAAAAACGTATTTCCAACAATCTCCCCCTAAGGGAGGTCGCTCCAAGTTACAAAGTTCTAAATATTCTATAGCTCGTGATCTATGCTAATAATGATGTGACCGAGACTTTCTTTGGGAAAACATATTTCCAACAATCTCCCCCTAGGGGAGGTCACACCATTTTACAAAATCTTAAACCTAGCATCTATGCTTGAGTCTTCGATCTTGTTCTTGTGAATATGCTTGATGTGATCTTTGACTTTAGTCTTGAGCATGTTTCCTTGCCTTGACCTTGTGCATTCATCACTTGTGAAATTTGCCTCTTCGTGACTTCATGTTCCACATACTTATACCTTTAAATTCTTGAAAGCTTCATAGTTTGATACAGCGGAAGACTTGACCTTCAGACTTTCTTGAATTTGTTGAAGTACTAAGTGTATGTAGTACAAGCATGTGGTGACGACTTCTTCTGGATTATACACCGTAATGCCACCTTCTTGTTACGCTGCATAAGACAGTTAGCAACAAACCATATACACGGATGAAATGGCCTTGAACATTTCATTCTAATTCGGTAGCATTTTACCTCCGGTCGGTGAAGACCGTTGGACGATATTAAATATCGTACTTGTGGCAGGTAGTTTCAATAAAGAACCTCCTTGACAAGATTTCGCGGGTAAACCCGTTCTCTTTACTCGACCGTCCAAAGCTGACTGCGAACGTAAAGAGTGAATCATTTGGATAATATTATCCGCATGATTTGAAGCCGTCAATTCATGTTCCTGGAACAAGTGAAGTTCAATTAAGAACCGCACCATCGTTGCTTTCCAGTTGTCACTAGCTTGATTCATTTAGAATCTTGCAAGTTACCTACCAAGTGATGTTTGATGTTAACACTAGAAGGATTTCCATTCGTCACTGTAAATACTTAATAGTATTACTCTGAATGTTCTGGCAAGATCACTAAGATATTGCGTAGAGGCCTGGAACGTGTTTAAATTCATTTAAGAATTAAACCACTGTTGCTTTCCAGTTATCACAAGTTTGATTCATAAAGAATCGCACAAGTCACCTACCATGAGCTTTTTGATATTCGCTCAAGAAGGATTTCCATCTTCATTGTAAATACTTTCGTATTACTCGGATGTTCAGGCAAGATCATGAAGATTTTGCGTAGGACTCTTAATATCTTTCTTACTTTTCACATTGTGTGAACAAGCAAGGAATAATGAAAGTGTGTCCTAATGAGATATTTGATGATCTCAAATGGCTCTAGACTCGATCGTGCATTTTGGATTTTTAGTGATCGGAGGCTGGAGAGGAGTGCCACCTTTTCAATACTAATTTATTCGGAGTGAATAAATCAATAGATAATGTGTTGTCTCCGTGTGATTAAAACAAATATCTTTTAAGAGATATCTGAGTTAGCTGGGATGGGTTGTGCCTTGCATCACTGGATCCATGATGTCTATCTTCAATATCAAGAATCATTAAAATGATCTCAATAGCATATGAATTGACCCGGTTTCTGCCTAAGTTGTAAGGAGGGCTTCTTTCTTTACACCCTTTATCTTTACAATTCTTTTTCATTCTTCAACCCCTTCAATGCTTACCAATACGTCATCACTAGCACCTTGTTGTGATTGTTCCAGTGCTAACTTAAGTACTTGGTCGGCATTCAGCTACGTTCACAATCTTTCTCCATCTTTCCTAAGGACTACTATTTCTAGCTATGGAATGTCCTTGGGAAGATTCCTCCGGTTCTAGAGAAATCATTGGACTTTAACCTATCCTACCATCCTTATGTCACCACAATCTTCATCGTCGTGAAATAAATGGGTTGCGGGTAAGTATAAATCACCATGAAATCCATTTTGAAGTGAAAATCCATTTTGCTCCCCCTTAACATATGCTACGATATTCGAAAACATTTCGCACATGTCGGGATGAGCTAACACGTTAAGTCAAACCATTTGTGATTAATCATTTCCCATATTAAATCACATTTTCTCCCCCATATTAAAAATATTAACCCAATCGATGTTTTTAATATCAATTGATTTAATAGCATTTTAAGAAAATTTGGGAAGAAAAATGCAAATCCAATTATCTTCATGAATTACACAAGCTCCCCCTCAAATTAATGAGGGCGTGCTGAAACGTAAATTAAATACCTTTTAAACACAAGTGTAAGGTATTTATCACGTGCAAAGATCATATATGATAATGAATTCACAAGATTAGCAATTTACGAGGTTGGACCTGAATAATGGAGAACAGCATATGAAAGAAGCACATGGTTCTTGTTCACGAATGTTGGTCACCTCGTCACGTCCCCGAGAAAATTAATTCCCGTTGTTGAGTCAAAGCTTTCCGGTGAAATGCTTGACTTGATTATGAAAAGCGGGTTGCTATCTGAAATAATAGCAAACCATGTGGAGCATGTTTTAAATCGTTTAAACTTCTACTCGAACTTTATTTACAACCCCGTGTCATTATTGAATGACATTTCTAGGTTCGTAAATATTATCGATTCCAGAAGACATGCTCGTTTTATCAAAACGTTTTTGAACACACAATTTTGAAAGATTTAGAAAAACCTTTTGAAAAATTCTTCAAAAATTGTGTTCAAAGTTTTGAAAAACAATTACTTGAGCTTAAGATGTTGAATATCTTAAAAGCGAGCTCAAGTCCGAGAAGTTGTGAACTTCCCGTTGTTAAGGATAAGTTACCATCGGCGATAAACTTTCCTTTTATCTGAAGGACGAGTCCTAAGCTGACATTTACTTAGAAGTCGTTTTCATGAGCTTGAAAACTTTGACTGTTTTAACGGAAAGCTCATGACCGAGAAAGGTTAATTTCTCGTTATGAGGAAAAGTTCTCTTATTTAAAAGATACACTTTCCTTTCTGAGCTTAAAACTTCGAATGTTTTAATACAAGCTCATGACCGAGAAAGGTGAATTTCTCGTTAAGAGGATAAGTTATCATAAAAGATAATCTTTCCTTTATTTTAAGTTCGAGTTACAGTCTAACATTTAACTGTAAGTCATTTTGCATGAGCTTAAAAACTTTGAATGTTTTTGATATAAGCTCATGCCCGAGAAAAATTAATTTCTCGTTGTTAGGATAAGTTTACCATCGGCGATAAACTTTCCTTTCTTTGAAGAGCGAGTTATAGTCTGTGATGTGACTATAAGTCCTTTTACACGAGCTTAAAACCTTTGAATGGTTTTTAGAATAAGCTCGTGTCCAAGAAAACTTAATTTCTTGTTAAGAGGGTAAGTTATCGTTGCGTAGATAAACTTCCCTGTCTCTGAAGTCCGGGTCGTCGTCTGTCATTTAACGAGGAGCCATAGTGCATGAGCTTAAAAACTTGGAATGTTTTTGATATAAGCTCATGCCCGAGAAAAATTAATTTCTCGTTTTTAGGATAAGTCATCATCGGGATGAACTTTCCTGTCTTTTGAGATCGAGTTACAGTCTGTTATGTGACTGTAAGTCCTTTTTGCAGCTTAACCATGAATCCCCTGAGACATTTGTTTCTCTGATATCTGCTTCTTCAGCAACCAAACTCTAAGAGTGTCCTTAGTTGAACGGTATACAACGATTGGACCGCTTCGTTCTTTTGGAACATCAACTTTGGTACCTGCATTCTCATTAGGAGTTTGTATACTTTTGCATGGGTTAGAGATATCTATTTTTGAAGCACGTGGGGGTTCACAGTTGGCTTTACTTGTGTCAGAGGCGACCTGAGTAGATGATTCACTTATCTTAGCTGGCAAACGTTTCCTTTTATAGAAAATCTTAAGTTTAGGCTTAAGTGAAGTATCATCTTTATCAATTTCCTCCCTAGTAGTCTTAGAAGAAACGGAGACTATCCTAGTTAAAGGGCACTCGTTTCCTACAAGAGTGAAAGTTGTACCAGTGGGGCGCCAATCTTTACCAACGGGTTTGATTTTAGCTATCCACTGGGACTTAATTCTAGCACGGGAGTTCACCTCATTAAGTAATTTCTTGATACAGGAATCATGATTTGCCGTAAAGACACATTTTCTACATGTTTTACAAGTAGCATATTTAATGTCCGAGTAAGATCTAGAATCCCTAGATGATTGATTGATGCTCCTAGGATTGGGCATGCTACGGTTAGTAGTGTTGGGTAAACTAGAAGGCATCTGACTAGGTTTGAAATTCCTATCTCTTACTTGTGTCTTTTGAATAACTTCCCTTTGACCAAAATCATGGCGCACATCATTTGAACTAGTTCTAGACGTGTTCATTGAACTATTCTTAGGGAAATTAGAGGCAATCATGTGATTAGGTCTTGCTAAAACTGATTTAGTCACATTAGGCCTAGTTGGTGGAGTGACTGTTCTAGAAATAGGACCCAAATCAACTTGGGAGGCAAACCGCGGTCTCGAGGATTGTGATCGCTCGGATCTAAATGCAGTAGGTTGTCTGACAATCGGTTGTCTGACGAACTTATTTGTAGGCGGTTTTCCCAAGATTGATGGTTTTTCAAGCTTAGTGTCCACACTAGGTCCTCTATTTTTCCTTAATTCATTTTTCAACGCGGCTATAACAAAGACCTTTTCTTGTAATTGAGCCTTTAATGTCTCATTCTCTTTAAGCACTCTATCTTGGGATGCCAATTTAGACTCTAGTAACTGAATTTGTTTCAAAAGATTATCCTTTTCAGCTTTCGAATCCAAAACTTTTTGATCCAATTTTCTTTCAAGAACAACATTTGATTTTTCAAGTTTTTCAAAATACTTTTCAAATTTGTCTGTTTTCTTAGAAAATTCAAGTTTGGCATCCTCAAGATCTTTTGATTGCCGAGCTACGATCGTTTCGAGCTCTTTAATCTTGGAATCAGAAGCAGTCAATGAAGCAGTTATAGGATAATTATCATGATGTTTAGCATTCTGGACAATCTCTCCCCCATTATGACTTACATCGGATGAATCAGAAGTGGTATTGCTATCACTCGTTTCCATCCCATGTTTGTCATAATTAGGTTCAGAATGCTCAATATGCGGCATATCATCAGCATATACATCATAAAAAACATTACATTGTACCATGTTTGCAGGCTCTGCGTCATAAGTGGGTAAGGTGTCATCAAGAGAAATCTCGTGAACATTCCCTGACGTGCCACCGGTATCATGTTGTTCCCCTGATTCTGTGCTCGTACCATCGTTAGGCTCCAAGTTGTCAACCGTATGACCAGTTTCCTCTTGCATCGAAGAGTCTTGCACTCCATTATCATACCCTTGCTGAAGTCGAGATTGTAGGGTCAATTAGATATAGATCTTGTAGCCTGTCAGGACCGGTGAATGACTTCTGTAATCACAAGTCAAATCACAAAGAGACTCTATACACAATATGAATGTAGAATATAAATATAAACAAGAGAAACAGAATAACTATAAAGACTTGATCCTTTCTAAGGATTTCTAATATTGATAAAGACTAGAACTACGTTTTGTGAAGGTGTATATAACCCTTCTGCCTAAGGTTCCTTTTATACTACAAGGAAACCCTAATACAGCATACAAGAAAACGTGTAAAACTGATATGCATATCTTCTCCTAATATAACTCATGCATATCCTAACAGAATATTAAGTAAATAATAAAGTTTGACTTCGACTAGGACCAGGAGCAGGACTTGCTCCTACTACGACTAGGACCAGAAGGAACTACATACCTCCTAGTCTACCTATTACATATAACTATTACAATGGTCCTAACAATCCTCCCCTAAACTTGAATTTGACCTGTTGAGTTCAAGTTTCCTGGAAAACGTGCAAAGAAAGCCCGAGGATTGTATCAGCAAAACAAATAGCAGCAGCAACAAGATAAGAATCAGAAGAACAGCCGCAACATGAAACACTAGAAGCTTCTCCAAAGCTTGTAACAAATCAGCATCAGGTTGAATCTTTCAGCAACATGAGCAGATTTGATGAGCCTTTACCAAGTAGCTGCTCGCTCTTGGGCTAGCTAGTCATTCTGGTGGAATAAGCATCACCCTGGGAGACTAGAACCCAGCCCAACTCTTAGAACGTGAATCAATGGTGAGTGGGGGTACCCTGATGATTTTAGGCAAACCATCACAGCCGTCAACGGATTTGATGCGTCTTTACCAGAAGCCGTACCCCTCTGGACTCGCCAACTCTTAGCAATAAAGCATCGGTGAGTTGAACACCCTATAGCTTTAAGCAAGCTATTACAGCTGTCAACGGATTTGATAAGATCTTTACCAAGAGCCGTACCCCCTTGGATTAGCCACTTTTCAGTCCAAGACTATGGCAAGTGAAAACCATCCAGTTTTAGGTAACCTGACAACCATCAACGGATTTGATAATCGCACCAGGAGCCGTACCCTCAAGGTGAATCAACTTTTTCTTGTCGATTAGACATGGTAAGTTGAGAACCATTTGTTGTGTGGACCACGTCCAACACCAAGTGAAACCAAGTACCAGAACAAACTCAAACCAGGAACCACATTTACCAGCCAAGGGATATTATGTACAAGTATAAAAGCTAAACTGTGTTAAAGTATAAGCAGATATTATATAAAAAGTATTTTTTTTTTTTTACTATAAAGAATAAAAGTCACCAATCACTATACATATTGGTGAAAAGAATCAAAATAAGAACAAAAATCAAAGTATAACTACTTACAACCCATTCACCTTACATACCAGAAGCTGCCTTCTTATCCGCTAACAACCGTGCTTGAATACCCTCTACCAAAGATGTGGCCATACTCGACTCATTCCCAGAAGGAGCAGTAGAAATCTGCAAATGACTTGCCAACATTGCTTCCATGGAAGAAATAGTCAAAGGATACACAACATCCGTCAACATAAACACCACATGACCAGAACCTAACTCCAACACATGTACTCCACATCCAGCATAGAGCTTCCAGCGAACAATCTCCCATTGCATTTGATCCTTCCATACGCCCAAAGGAGTAGCAGATGGAGGAGGATCCAACATAAGCTTGAGATCAGCCCAAAGACGGATACCAGGCCAGGAAGACACTGCCATTGGGTCAAATGGCATACTAGAATCAACAAGCCCAAACAACGCCATAAGATCCATCCGGTCAGCCCACGATAACACACCCTGCAAACTCGTGACCAATCGCACATTCCCATCACTCAAAGTAATCCGATGGGAGACGCCACCAGGAAGTGTTGTAGACCTCTCAACCGTATAACCCGTAATGCTCCCATTGCCTAAAGGTAAGTCAGAATCGCTATCCGAAGCTGCATCAATTAAGTTTTCAGGATCACGCTTCTCAAAAGGAACTGATTTACCGCAGCGAACACGACGAGTAAGTTTCTGGCGAGTGGAACGGCGAGGCGTGGGAGCCGAAGGAGTGGATTCAACCTTCACCTGAACTTCAGCAACAGCAGGAGAAGCAGTAGAAGTAGACTCATGAACATGTCCACCCAAAGAACCACTAGGAGCTGCATCAGAAGTGGGATTAGGTTGTGTTGCAGAAACTTGTGATGATGAAGATGGCACAGCAGATGTAGGAGCAGCAGGTATGGTAGGATCAACAAACGCACTTGCAGGAACATGAGTGGTGGTAGAAGTAACAGGTATGGTGGTGGAAGCATGAGGAGTGGTGGTTGTAACAAAGATGGTAGTAGCAGAACCAGCAGTAGAACCAATAGGAGCAACCAAGGGTGTAGTAGAAGGACCAACAGAAACAGCACCAGAACCAGAAGAACTACCATTTGAACCAGGAATGGGCACAGACGGAGAAACAGTAGAAGCAGCAGGCATAGAAGCAGTCACACCACGAGGATGGTAAACAAATCTTTCCGGTATAGGTTGACTCGCACGCCTCACCATATTTTCATAAAGTTTCTTGAGCTCATCAAAAGTCAAAGCCCGCACCCGAGCCCAAGTCCATGGAGCATTGAAATGAGCAGCAGATTGATATTTGACATAACGTTGCATCTGCTGGCGCTGCTCAGTCTGAGAAAGAGGTCTGTTCCTACGCTGTTTCTTGAGTTCCTCAACAAGAGTCAACTGATGCTTACGCATCATTACCATAGCACGCGGAATACAATTGTGTTCATCAACATCATCACCCAACAAATCTTTAAACTGAGCATAATCCCGAGTGAGAACAGTCAACACTTGCATCCATTCACCATCAGTCCAGTGCATAGCATCATGCTGAATTTGCGCACGCCTTCGCTCACGGAGCTCTTCCTCAGCAGCTCTATCCTCCTCATCAATCTCAGCCTGAACCCGACGAGCAGCCTCTTCACCAAGTCTTTCTTCTTCAAGCTGTCGACGAGTGCGCTTGCGGGTGGGAGATGGAGAATCAGTCATTGGAGCTTTTCCCTTCGGATCATTAGAGGGACCAGCATGAGAACCAGCAGCAGCATCAGAATCACCACCCATAGAAGGGGGAATAGCACTAGAAGTAGGAGCATTGGAGGACATTGGAGGACCAGGCAGATCATCATAAACTTTATCAGCAAAGGCAGCCTTTGCCAGCAACGTCAAGCCATCCTCAACATTCTCCAGACCCTCATCCTCAGAATCTGAAAGAACCACATGCTTCTTTCGACGACGCTGTTGATTCTCCAATACCTTTATACGATCGGCCAGAGGAAGAACAAACTCCCTTGTGAGCTTCCGATGTTGGTTCAAGTCAGCTTCCAAACAAATCATCCTCTCATGGTACCTGTGCATAAGATCTAGCAAAGATGTCAGAGTAGTAGGCTCCTCTGCCTGTCCACCAAGAGAACTTGGATCAGGGAAAGCATCACGGGAGCCCGAAGCAACATTGGGGTCAACATGTGGAGAACTAGCAGCAAAGGGGATATCAGTCGAGTGTGGGGCAGGGCTAGGAGGTGGAGTCCCCACAAAAGGAGACCTTTGTGGAGCTGAGGAAGGACCAGCCTTGGGAGGGGATGGTTGTTCAACCACCACCTCCTCAACTAGCTCCTCCTCTACCATAGGAGTGGCATCACCAGCAGGAGCCTCCTCCTCCTCCATGGGGTCATCATCTAACACAACCAACTCAGGAGCCTCCTCCTCCTGACCTATAGGACCCTGAGCCAAACCCATCATGGCTTCAGTCAGGGAACTCCAATCCCCAGGAAACCCATTCATCATGTTGTAATACACTTTCGCTGTTAGTTTAGATGGTACATGCTCAGCCCTATCACGTGGAATGCAAACAAGTATTTGTTGAATAAACCTAGGGTACATAAGAAATTTTTTCCTAGAACCAGCATTTGACAAATTACTAGCCATCCCCTCAAATATATAATGTGAAAAGTTAAACACTCTACCCTGGGCTAAACATATAAGACCAGTAGCCAAAGGAGTAGGGAACGCATCCCAACTCCCCGACTTGGGACTCAAACAATGGATTAAATAGTGAACCAGAAGCTTCCACTGAGGGGAAAACCTATTCTTTTGGAAGTTAAACTTCCCCCCATGTTCATAACCTATGGCAGCCATACCCTCTAATACTTCCGAATTGGGAAGTGATACAACACCCCCTCATCCTGAAGATGAAGAGAAGAGCGAATAGATGCTTCAGTGACCACATAAGCACGTCCATCTATGGTAGCATGGAGTGCTCGTGGACGTCCAGCCACATTCACAAGCTCAGCAGACGCCCAAAATTGACGTACCATACTATCATATATGGTAGGACAAACAGTAAATGCAAACCTCAAGTTTGAAGCTTCAATAAACTCTAAGATATCAGCAAAATGTTCACTATTAGGACCGTCACCCAGATAAGCAACACGATTATGAGCAGGTTGATAAGCAAGAGCAGCCATAGATCTTGATGAATGAATGGAAGAAGGATTTGGATTGGAATGAGAGGAGTAGAAGCGGTTTTTGTGTGTGTTTTAATTGTAATGAGTGGATGTTGACCATATAGGAAGAAAATAGTAACTGTTCATTGACCCTTATTAATGGGGGGTTGCCCTTTCAAATTAAGCCATAATGGCATACTAACCACTTGCCCTTTTTGAACATAATAACTTACCCCCAATTTAATTGGTGAATTCAAACTTGTAAATGTCAGTATTGGAAGCGTTGACCAAAAGTCAAAGTGCACAATAGTCGGACCAGGAGCAAAACGTGATTAATAAAGGACAAAAGGAATGAACAGTAGCCAGACCAGTACCAGTACCCATAGCCAAACACCACTAGACTTGGAAGGATTTGAAACCACCAGAAGGCATCCAATCATAACTAGAAGCTGACCAAAAAGGACCAGAAGCCAGTCATGTAAGGCCATATCCATCAGAAGAGAGCAAAAATCCTCCATCAGAAGCACCACACACCACCATAACCAAGAAATTATGTTGTTAAACACTATGAATACGTTAGACGGACCTAATATGTACACAAAGCCTCCCCTTAGGCTTTGCCTCCCCTCAATCCTAGACCTCAAGGATTGACCATCCTAATATGAACCACCAAGTGGTTAAACCGAGGACCATCAAAAGCTTTAGTCAGCAAATCAGCAACATTGTCATCCGTATGAACTTTAAGAACCTGTATCAGCTTCTTCTCATTGGCATCGCGTATAAAATGATGCCGAATCTCAATATGTTTCGTCCGCTGATGAAATACAGGATTCTTCACAATACAAATAGTGCTTTGATTGTCAATAAAAATTTTGGTATTCATAAAATTGAACCCATAGTCCAACATCTGATTTTGGATCCATAAAACTTGACCACAGCAACTAGCAGCAGCCACATATTCAGCTTCTGTTGAAGAAGTAGCTACGATTGTCTGTTTCTTACATTGCCATGAAATAAGCCGACGACCCAAAAATTGACAACCACCAGTAGTAGACTTCCTATCATTATTAGCACCAGCATAATCACTATCACTGTATGCTTCAAGTACAAAGGGGGATTCTCTAGGATACCATAGACCCAATTTAGGTTGAGCCTTGATATACTTGAAAATCTTCTTCACTGCATTTAAGTTCGAAACCGTTGGAGTCACCTGGTGTCTAGAACAAGCACTTACTGCAAACATAATATCCGGACGTGATGCAGTCAAATACATGAGAGAGCCAATCATGGACCTGTACATATGAACATTTACGGGTGGATCTGGCTCATTCTTAAGTTTGATTTTAGCAACTTCATAAGGAGTTGCTGCTGGTCGAAGAGGATCCATGTCAAACTTTTGAAGAATCTCATGAACATACTTATCTTGACTGATGAAAATCCCATCCGATTCTTGCTTGACCTGAAGACCAAGGAAAAATGACAGTTCTCCCATGGCACTCATCTGAAATTCGCCTTTCATCAAGTGTTCAAACTCATCACACCACTCCTTCCTAGTAGAACCAAAGATAATGTCGTCCACATAAACCTGAACAAGGATAATATCCTTGGAATTCCGCCGAAGAAATAGTGTTTTGTAAATAGTACCTCTTCTATAGCCATTCTTTAACAAGAAAGTGGAGAGACGCTCATACCAAGCTCTAGGAGCCTGATGTAACCCATAAAGAGCCTTGACCACCTTGTAGACTTTCTTTGGATGAAGTGGATCAACAAACCCCTTAGGTTGAGTAACATACACTTCTTCGTCAATTTTTCCATAGAGAAACGCACTCTTGACATCCATCTGGAACACCGTAAAGCCAACATACGAAGCAAAGGCCAAAAACAGACGAATGGCCTCAATCCTTGCAACAGGCACAAAGACTTCAGTATAATCAATGCCCTCAATTTGAGTGTGTCCTTGTGCGACAAGCCTAGCTTTATTCCTTACAACAATTCCCCGTGCATCCTTCTTGTTTTTGAGAATCCATTTGGTGTTGATAGCTGTCTTCCCATCTGGTAAGTCAACCAGAACCCAAACATTCTGAAACAGGAATTGCTGCATTTCCTCCTGCATAGCCTCCACCCAACTTTGATCCTCAAGAGCATGTGAAACAGACCTAGGTTCCACCTGTGAAAGAAAACAAGCAAAAAAACAGTGTTGAAAGTCCGTATGATTATTACGCTTTTGATCCTCAATATAGCCCACAAGAGCATGATGATCAGACGAGGCCTTCTGCTGCATTTTGCGTGTCTTGACGGTAGAAGCAGGATCTCTAATAATTTGAGTGGTAGGATGGTCTTTATGTGATTGCAAGACTGGATTGGAAGAAACCTCCACTTCTGGTGCCATGTTACCGAGATCACCAACGAAATCAGCATCATATGAAGCATTTTGGAAAATCCCGTCTATTGGTTGTTTATGTATATCATCCAGCTTGGTAGAAGACTTCTTCTCATGGTTCCCCAAATCAGAAGGACTGGAGAAACGTGTATTGGAAGCAGACTCACTAGCCGGAGTACCAGTAGTTGTGAGGCTGGCACTAGGAGCAGAAGCTGGAGTACCAGGAACAACTTTATCAGAATGCTCAACCAATGGAAACTCAAAACTACCTTGAGCAGCTGCTTTAGTAGCTTCTTGTTGTTGCTTGAGAAGAGTGTCAAGAGCTGCTTGGGAATCCTGTACATCCAATAGAGTGGCATCACTAGGAGGAGTGGGAGAGACCGTGGTGGAATAGGATGGAACCACAAAAATGTCATCCTCATCATCTGAATCAGAGAGACTAGAAGGAACACCAGTACTAGAAGTTGCAAACACTTGTGGTCCTGCATCATGGTTAGTTTTGAAACGAAAATATCCTAACGAATCACTAAGATAATCAAGATCAAAATACCATTCTGGACCTGTTCCTTGTATGTTTGTCTTCTCCTCAAAATACCTGAGATTAATAGTTTCAACTATCCGTTTGGCTTGAAGATTGTAGACACGATACGCCCGAGAATGAGCTGAATATCCTACAATATATCCTTCATCAGCCTTGCCATCAAACTTCCCCAAATAGTCACTAGTATTCAGAATGGTGACTGGACACCCAAAAGGCTTCAAATGAGCAATATTTGGAACTTTGCCCGTGAGCAGCTCATAAGGTGTTTTCTTGTGTGGATTGGTAATAGACATCCTATTCAAAACATAACTGGCCGTATTAACAGCTTCTGTCCAGAACATGGTCGGAAACTTGGAATCGGCAAGCATAGTTCTTGCTGCTTCTATTAGTGTCCGGTTCTTTCTTTCTGCCACACCATTCTGTTGAGGAGTCCTAGCAGCACTATAATCTCTTTTGATGCCCTTAGCATTGCAAAGTGCGATGAGGTCTCTATTTTTAAACTCGGTTCCATTGTCGCATCGAATACCTTTAACTTTCTTGGACAACTGATTCTCTATCAAGGTAAGAAAATCTCGAAGAATTGAGTAGGTCTCACTTTTGGCAGCCATGAAAAACACCCACGCAAACCTGCTATAACCATCAGTCACCACCAAACAGAATTGCTTGTGGTCTATGCTTCTGATGAAAGTAGGACCATATAAGTCCATGTGTAGAAGCTGCAATGGTTCAGTAATGAGACTTAAAGCAGTAATGGCCTTGAAGGATGCTTTGTGTTGTTTGCCTTTGCTGCAAGCAACACAATTTATATCATTTCTAAACGTCTTGGGAGGTAAACCAGAGACCAGATTCAAATTGGCAAGTTTGTGAATGGTCTTGAAGTTCACATGTCCCATCCTTCGGTGCCATTTTGTGGCTTCATCTTCCGAGGCTTTTGCAACCAGACATGCTAGTTGACCAGTAGGGTTGACTTCATTCAACTTGATGCTATATAGATTGTGTCTTCTAGGGATTCTGAGTAAAACTTGTGAATCATCCGGAAGCTTAAAATCTTTGGAGAGCACAAGTGCATCAGTATCGGTGAAGAGTACAAACTGCTTCTTGTCACAAATCTGAGAAACCGATATCAAGTTGAAGTGTTGAAGTGCTTCCACATAGTAGACCTGCTCAAAATTTAGATTTGGAGTCTTTATCGTTCCCTTGCCAGTTATTCTGCCTTCACCTCCACCAAAATAGACCTTGCCCCCATAAAATGGTACAAAGTTAGAAAGGAGACTTTTATTGCCAGTCATGCTCCTGGAGCAACCACTATCAACAATGCCTAGACTAGGATCCTGGTATGGAGTAACCTACAACAACAAGATAATAACAATGCAAAAGTTAGTGTCTTAAGGGGACCCAAACCTTTTCAGGTTTGAGCCTGCCTTGTGGATCATTAGAAGAATGCCAAGAAGATTGATGAGATCCACTATTGTTCCTTGGTTGCCTATTCATCATATGGGTATTATTATTTGACCAGGAACAACCTGCTGAGGGCTTAACAGCAGTTCCCAAGTTTCCCAAACCAAAAAGACGTGTGGTCAAAATGATGCGCATAGTTTGGATTATAATTTGCAAAATAATTACTAGTTGTTTGGAATCCATTTTCTCTCCAATAATCAGACATGAAAGGAGAGGATACTCTAGAAGTATGAAACATTGGAGCACTAGGATTAAGTCTTCTAGAAGCATATGGAGCAGCTCCTGGTGAACCAGGAGCAACTAATGCATGATTAACAGATGCATGTGTGTCATAGTAATCACAATCTTTAATTAAATGAAAGGAACTGCCACAAACAAAACATGTTTTGAAAGACCTTTTATTAGAATGAGACTGTTTCATACTGCCTACTTTATTACACACAATTCTAGGAAAAACATTCTTCCTAGGACTCAATAAACAAGGACCGGACACACTTGACTTGACAACAACTTTTTCTTCACACTTCCTAGCACCAGTAGCAGCATGTTCATTCGACTTGGAACTCGTAGGTCTTGACTCTTCACTTGAACCATTAGATGCAGAGTCACCGGCTTTGTCACTGAAAGTACATGAGACAAAGTCGTTAGTATTAGTAGAACTTGTTGGGGACTCAAGCATCTGTGATCCATCCGAGTCATTATGCCATGAGGTGGGCATGAAAGTTCCAGTAAGAGGAGGAGGAACAGCATGCATTTCTGCTGCTTGTTTAAACCTATTGTAACTAGGTTTGCCCTCATCCTCTTTGTCGGCATCAAAGACGCTTGAGAAAGATAAATCAAATACATCTTCAGAATCAATATATTTTTCAAATCCTAAGCCTCTTTTAGTTCTGCCAGACATGCTACTATCAATTAATTTTGAAAGATTTTTAGGTGCCTTTTGCCATTTGTCAAATCTTAACATTGTAGCATCTAAATTAGCTTGCATCTCCTCTTTTTCTTTGATACTAGCATCTCTTTCAGTTTCTGTATATTTATGCATATTTGTAGTGTTTTCTAAATCAATGCTTAGTATCCTGATTTTATCCTCATACGCACGTTGTGTATCTTGTAACCACTTCTTTTGTTGTTCCAATGTGTTTAATGAAGCTTTATAGGCTTGTACCTCTAAATAATACTTATCATTTTGTTCATTTACTTCATTAAATTGGGACAACAGTTCTGTGTATTTATCATGACAACCAAGAGGACAATGTTGTACCTGAGGTGAGATGCCCATAAGAGCAAACTCTTCTGCTTCTTCTGCATCAGAGAGATTCCCAGCAATCATTGCCAACACATCAGTCGTGGATTCCGCTGATTCCAGAGTAGAAGCCTGATGATCATTCCAGTTGACCATAGAGTCAACAGATACCAATGCCTTCTTGTCATCTTTAACCTTCTGAACCTTGAAAGCGGAGTACCTGCTCTTCTCCTGATCATTCTTGCTAGGGCACTCTCTTGCAAAGTGACCCTGTTGCTGGCAGTTATAGCACCGTACCTTGCTTCTATCGAATCTTGCTGGCTCCCGAGGGTTGTAATTAAACTTCCTTCCTGCTTTCTTCTCAAACTTGTGAACCCTAAGAGTAAGCATGGCCATCTGCCATTTAAGATCTATCTCATCCAGATCAAGCTTATCGATCTGTTTAAAGTCATCAAAAGCAAGTTGTTGTTCAGCAGTAACATCAGCCACAAAAGAATGAAGAACATCTTCTACCATACTACCAGACTTGGCAGGAGGATCAAAAGCAGAAGACATGGGACTAGATGCATAAGACATGGGACCAGTATGCTGAATTGTATGCTGGATAGTATGCTGGGGAGAGACATTATTGCTCTGGTTACTTGCATATGACATGGGACTAGATGCCATAGAGCTCACAAAGGCTGAATTAGCAGGAGTGGGAAAAGAGTCACTCGGATATCCTCTCACATGAGGTTCGAATGTTCTGAGCCTATGAAACAAATCATCAAAACTGAGATAATCAAGCCCACCTTTGGCTTTAAGAGAGATTACCACCTGGTTCCAAGAGTAGGGTAAGGCTTTAAGAAACCTTGCATTAACATCACCATCATCAGGCTTGGACCGAAGTTGATTCAACTGGCTCAATATCTTCTGGAACCTATCATACCCTTGATTCAGGCCTTCAGTTTCTGAGATTTTGAACTCTGCGAATTCATCTCTCAGCATGGACCTTCGCATTTTCTTTGACTCCTCATTCCCGCTAAACCTTGCTTTTATGCCATTCCAGATCTCTCTGGCATCATCCAAATGGTAGAAGTCACCCATGTGATCTTCAGGAAGGGATTGAAGCAAAATTGTTTTTGCTTTTACCTCCTTCTGAATAGCGATGATTTCCTCATGAGTTTTAGGGTCAAGAAGAGTAATATTACCGTTCTTGTCTCGTCCATTAAGATTTCTGCTGTTTCCATTCAGAATGATCTTCCAAAGATCTTGATCAGTGTTGGTGATCCACCATTCCATCTTCATTGCCCAGTTATCATATTCACCTTTCTTCAGAAGAGGGAATTTTCCATTCGTGTTGGAAACCGTAGCCAGGATCTGCTGAGGTTGCACAATTTTAGGAGTGCCTTCTTCTCCTGTTTGAGTAGAAGTTGAGGCAGACATGATAAACAGATTGTTAGTAATAAGAGAACTTGATTCTGCTTGTATAGAGACCCTCCCAGGCTCTGATACCACTTGTAGGGTCAATTAGATATAGATCTTGCAGCCTGTCAGGACCGGTGAATGACTTCTGTAATCACAAGTCAAATCACAAAGAGACTCTATACACAATATGAATGTAGAATATAAATATAAACAAGAGAAACAGAATAACTATAAAGGCTTGATCCTTTCTAAGGATTTCTAATATTGATAAAGACTAGAACTACGTTTTGTGAAGGTATATATAACCCTTCTGCCTAAGGTTCCTTTTATACTACAAGGAAACCCTAATACAGCATACAAGAAAACGTGTAAAACTGATATGCATATCTTCTCCTAATATAACTCATGCATATCCTAACAGAATATTAAGTAAATAATAAAGTTTGACTTCGACTAGGACCAGGAGCAGGACTTGCTCCTACTACGACTAGGACCAGAAGGAACTACATACCTCCTAGTCTACCTATTACATATAACTATTACAATGGTCCTAACAGAGATCTTTCATAAATCGAAGACGAGACTGACGTCATGAGTTTCAATATTGTATCACGAAAAACTCGAAGCTCGGTATGTGTATCTCGAAGAAATGATTGGCAAAGCATCGAACTTTCAGACTTGATGATATTGAATTGGAGGAAAGGCGTGAGTTGTGTCACAAGAGCCTTATAAGCAAGTGTCGATGCAGAGTGATTAACGTTTTCATTGTTGAGGTGCTCGGTGAGTTGGGTCAAAGTGGTAAAGATCGAGTCGATGAATATATGACGATCTTGTCCAAAGATGGTCACAAATTCGCTTCCTCCTTGAAGCCGTGAAAGAGTAACTAGATGATATTGAAGCATTTGAAATGAATTTATACCACTTTCTCTAGCTTTGTTGTGCATTCGATGCAAGTCTCCCTCTTTAAGTGTCGAGTCCATTGAAAATCGAGGAAAAATGATGTGGATGTTGTAGTTTTCAGGATTTTACAATTCGATTCGGCTCAAAAGATGTTGTCGGCTCAAACGATTATGAGTTAAACCCGATCAAAAATCCCGTCACGTTGACTCGTCACTTTGTCGGCAAATCCGGCCACAAAAACTTTGAACCCGTCAAGTATTTGTCCACGTTAATTCTTTTAAAATACCCGCCGCAACACGATTTGCCAAAAATTAATAAACAAAATTTACTATACTAAAATACAAAAATGACAAATATTAATTGTCAAGCATACTAAAGTAACTAAATTAAAAAGTTAACTTTAAAATTAGAAAATAAAAATAAAAGTAAAAGAAATAAAAATAAAAATAAGAAAAAAATCGGATATATATATATATATTGAAATAGTCAATATCGTGTCCCAAAAATCAAAGTTACCAAAAACGTGCAAACTTTGAATTCTCCGTCAAAAATAATAATAAAGACACACGTTTCTAGTAAACTCCGTCCCCTTGTTATCTTATCTCTCTATTCCTCAGTCTTCTGATTATCTCTCTCTCTCTCATCAACAATAGATAAAAACTCTCTCAATCATCAAACAGTTACTGAATCTTGAACCAAACAACCATCATATACATCATGCATTCAAGATCAATCGGATCCACCAAACAGAATTAAAATACGAATCAGTTGACTACGATTTGATGATTTGTCTAAAAAGAAACGATCTTCAAGATCACGCATTTGATCTCGGGTAGGTTTTGTTTTTAACTTTTTGATGTGTTGAGTCTGTCTTCTATCATCTGTAGAGTCCTTCTGTGATGTATCGAGTCTGAAAGAGTGAGTGTTGTTGTTGACGAGGGTGGGTGTTGAGTCGTTCTTGCGAGAGAGGGGTTGGGAGTCGAGGGTGGGTGTTGAGTCCGAGAGTTTGTTTGTGAGTCTGGAGGTGTGTGTTGTAAGCGAGGGTGAGGGTGTTTGGAGTCGTGAGGGGAGAGTGTTGTGAGAGACGAAAGATGTTGACGAGAGATTGGGTGTCGGTCGAGTCAGTTTTTTTTTTTTTTTTTGTGTTTTCGAGAGAGTGTGTCTGAGAGTTTGTTTTGGTTTTGAATCGAGTCTCTGAGTGTTTATGAGGTTTATTGGAGTCGAGGCTGAGAATGGTTTGGTCGAGGGTGGGTATGTCGAGTCAAAGGATTTGGATTTGATTCTTGAAAAGAAAAAGGTTTTTGTTTGAGTCTGGTTTTTATGTTTAAGTCAATTAAAAAATACTGAGTGTAATCGAGGTTGATGTGTGTTGTGAGGGTCGAGAGATGTGAGGGTGTTTCCCGTTATGTTTGAATTGTGAGTGAGGAGTCGGTCTATACGGAATAGGTCCTACGCGGAAAAACAGCCTACGCGGAATAAACCGTGTCTATGCGGAATGTCTATTCGGAAAAAAAGGTCAATTCGGAAAGTCTATTCGGAATGTTGGCTATTCGGAAAGATTTCTATTCGGAAAAATTTCTATTCGGAAAGATTTACTCGGAAAGTCTATTCGGAAAAAATTTGTCTATTCGGAAAAATTTGTCTATTCTGAAAAATTTGTCTATTCGGAATGATCTTTCTATACGGAATATATGGCTTATACGGAATATGTGGCTTATTTGGAAAAAAAATCGCTCGATCAGAAAAACTCAAAAACTGATAGACGGGATGGATAAAAAAAAAGGACAGATGACACTTTTGACAATTTTTGGACTGTTTTGGACAATTTTTGGACAAATTAGATTAGACTGATATGAAAATGAAGAAGAAAAACTCATTAAAAAAATGACTGATTAAAAAAAATTAAAAAAAAATGAGAAACTGAGAAACTGATTAAAAAATGATATGATTAAAAAATGATATGATTAAACTAAGAAACTGATATGATTAGACAAAGTTGTACCAGAAAAATAGAAACTGATTAAAACTGATTAAAAAACTGATTAAAAAATGTGATTAAAAAACTTGATAAAAATTGATTGGATAGATTTTCAAGAAAGAAAAAACGAGACGATTATATAAAAAAAATAAAACGAAAAAATTATTAAAAAAATTTCAATCAAATCAATAGATAAAAAAATACAAATCCTAAAATTTAACCATGGCTCTTGATACCAATTGAAGGTCTACGATATCTTGGGATTTGTTAAATGATGGATTGATCTATTGATTAGATGGTGGAAATGGGGAAGAAGGAGATGAGGTGTAGGGAGAGAAAGGAGAGAAAAGAAAGGTAGAGAGAGAAAGTGAAATTAGATTAAATGAAAAGTTGTTGAATGAAAGAACCACCCCTCCTAACATGCTAGGAGGGGTATATATAGCCCACCCTACATGTGGGCTATATGGACTATATTTGGATCACGAGCCTAATACATTAATATATCGTTGGAGCGACCGATCCTTCATAAATACGTAAAAACGTATTTCCAACACTTACTTAGCATGTACCGCGTGTATACTAACAATACTTGCTATAACTAACGGTACTTACATAACAACTAACGGTACTTGGTACTATTACAAATAAAAAGAAGGTAGCTGTGGATATAGTGGAAATCTCGAGTAGGTGTACTCGAGGAGTGGAATAGGAACGAGGATAGAGCTTCGTTTCCGAACCACTATAAATCTTGGTGTCTTCCTATTAGCTTGTTTCTTTCCTTACTCTTTACTTACTTTCATTATCATCACACTTACTACTTGTCATTGTTAATACATTAGAATTGAACATAATCATTATGCAACTAGCTTTCAAGTAAAAGATAGTTTTGGCACTCACCAAATTGAAAGAAATTTTAAATAGGAGATAAATCAAATAGAAACTATTCAACCCCCCCCCCCCCCCCTTCTAGTTTCTACATTGGTATCAGAGTGATTGTCACTAAAGATCTTTAAAGTATATTGTACTTTAAAACTTGGATTAATCCATTGTCTCCTCAAATTAGAAGGTTAAGTTGTACTAAAGTTTCTCTTTGGTCAAAACTATTTTTTTAAAATAGGCCTTTTAATTGGTATTATAGCATCTCATTTAGATTAGTAGTATTTATGCATTCTAGATTTACTATTTAAATGTATCTACTAGTTTGCATCTTGTTATGTATAGGTACTCATAAAGATCAATCATTAAATTGGTTGTGGATTGAGTTACTTACACTTGTAGAAGACTCATCTTCTTTGATTTCCAACATCATTGAATGATGATATCAAGATAAATGGGAGTGATACTAGTCCTTGAAGACTTAGTAGTCACTTTAGTCATAGTTGGGCTTTGCATTTATTCCTTGATTGCTTGGAATGCACTTTGTGGCTAAGGTACGTTTTCGTTCTTCCACACACCCTATTGATCACTCTTTTGATCATTACTTGACTATGTGCTTGATCTTGGCATCCTTGACTTGACATTTGTTTGTGATTTGTGATTCTTTTCTTTTTCCCTCTCAAACCTTCATTGCTTGGATACTTGACTCACTATGGGGATGTAGAGTGAGTTAGTAGTAGCTTAAAGTATCAAGCATGATTTCCATGGTTTGCACCCTTATGGTTAGTAGGCCCTATATCATGTGTAACTTGTGCAATTGAGCTCATATATAGGAGGATTGATTAATCCCTTAAGATACCAAACTACTTCATAAGTTGTTGTTGGATTTTACACATTTGGAATTGAAATATTCAAAGGATATTGTTATTGTAAATCCTAGCAATAATAATTGTCCGATCATGTGGAAGAGAAAGTGAATTATACTTTGCTCACATTTTGAAGTATATTAAGACTATTCTTGAAAGTGATCTTACTCTATGTATTAAAATTGCTTGGTATGGTTCATTACCAAAGCCGTTTAGACTTTCGCCAGAAAGGCACGTCTTAAACCACTATAAATGACACAAGCTCTTCGTCTCCACGACTTGGAGGTTGTCATTTGTCTCTTGAGCATTGTACTTGGTCTTGATTCACTCCCCTTGACTTCTCTCCTCTTTGCTTCTCCGCTATGAGTAGTCGTTCGTCCGTTTTGGTTCTTTTTCCATCTTGATTCAACTCGTAATCCTTCATTAAGGCACTATTACTTAGTGTTGAAGTGGTCCAATGATTTCCTAAAGGCTTAAGATATATTTTAAGGATTTTAAAAACTTTTGGTTTAGAAAAATTCTTTGATTTTCCTTGTCAAAAACACGCCTCTGTAGGCGGTTCTTTATCTGTCGCAGTTCAAACGCGCGGTTCTCTATCGATAATGATACGCGGTCAGAACTTGTGACTGAAGCACCAAATTTTATTAAAAATCACTTTTTTAAACAAACCCTCTCTCTCTTCTCCATAGAGCCGACGGGTTTTTTTCTTCTTTCCACCATTGTTGAACCTTAAAAACCTTCAATCACTCATGATTAATTGATTCCAAGTTGTAGGTTTCACTCATCTTTCATCCAACATTAATTAATTGTAAGTAATTTCATTCAATTTCATCTGATTTGTTCTAGGGTTCATACTTTCATAATCGGGGATTTTTAAAATTAAAATTGAATTATAACCTTACTAGGAATGTGAGTTGACATAGTTATTTTACTATGATTCCTTAGGTTCATATTCATTGAGATTTCACTAAAACCCACTAGTAGAACAATCTGAATTTTGACTAAATAGTTTTAGTTAATTGATGGAATTGATATGAACCCATGAACAAGTTGGTAATTGCATTTTTAATGCTTACCTAAAAACTTTGTTTTGAAACACCAATGTTCAAGCTCATTGTTGATTTTACGTAGTTCATATGTTATAGTCAATGATGAATTGGGTACATTGTGAACATGAGAATGATAAGGATTAATCCTTTGTTTGTCAAGTAATTGATGAAACACATTCTCATCTTTTTGATTTTAGGTTTATATTTAACATATGAGTGATTGGGGAAATATTTTTGTATGTTGTATTTAGGTACTAATCATGCCTTCGAAATATCAACAAGATCACCAAAACACTATGCAATATATGCCAAACCTAGCCGACTTTTGTCCGTCCCCACACCTTGCCAAAACCTATCGTTCACTTCAAAACCGTTGTTTCCACGAGGGTAGAGTCATTCAAGTTAACATTAAGGATTATACATATATCATGTCCATGTTTGAACAAATTGAGTTTGAGTACTTGTTGTTCATTACGGAGACACATATCCCCAATTTCTCTTGGAGTTCTTTAGCACATATTCTCTCATGATTGAAGATGATAGAATATTTGTTAAGTTCATCATTGATGGTCGACTCATCCAATACTCTCTCGAAGAATTTGGTAAAGCTCTTCGTGTTCCTTATGAAGGTACGTGTCAATTTACGGATAAATGGTAGCTTAGTGCTCTCATTTAATCCTATGATAGTCCTCCAAATGACGACGAAAAGATTGACCTTGACTTCATCCTTGGCATCATTACTCAAGAGCGTAGTGGAAACGTTGTAAAAAGCCTTCATTCTAAAAAGTGTTCGGTGAAACGTTATGAGGTTCTCTTAAGCGACCTTAATGGTTGTATGGTCCGATAGGCCGACATCCTTAGGGAAACTATGTTTTGTCATGGTGAAAACTGCGATCATATTCTGGTGTGTATGACGCATATGTTATATTGCATCTCTACCAACACCAAGTACAATCTAGCATATTTCATCGCTCGACGGATCAATTATGCTCTTTCAAAACCCAAAACAAATCTTCCCTACGCCCTCCTTACTCGCCTTCTAAAGAAGTTTGGTGAAGACTTGCCCGACCTTGATCTTTATCGCTTTCAACCAGTTGATCGGGTTATGCTACCGATTCAAGAGGTACAACCAAGAAAGCCTAGAAGTGATAAAGGTTCGAGAAAGTACGAGCCACAAGAGTCGATGATGAGGACACTTTTATGCCAACAAGTAATGGTGATGGCATAGGTACAAGTGCTCATGTTGGCTCTTCGAGTAACTCCTACCCATCCACAAACTCTTTCGTAGACGGGTTAGAAGACTTAACTCCTCCTCCTCACCATGGCACTAGTGAAGTTCTGGACAACCTCGGACTTGGGGATGTCTATCGTGCTAATCTTAAAACACAAGGTGAGTTGTATGATCATCGAGTGGAGTCAAGGAGTGGATTCAAGTACTTGGGAAATTTGATCAAGGGACTTGGGAAGAAGAAGAAATGAAGCCATGGTGATGTTTCAAGGTTAACATGTTTTTGAACATGTTTTGTAATGTTGAACTATTTCCTTCTTCTTTTACTTTATTAGTATTTTATGTGTGTAATAACTAATACTATGTGTTTGGATTACTTACTATTTTAATCCTATTTGTTTATGTGATCTATCTTTCGATTCACATAACTTTGTGCATCTTATGTGTTTGTTAGCTTCCTAGCTTTTGATTAATAGTTGACTTTGGCTTGTTAATTCTTTGTGTGAAATTTAGGAAAGCAAAAGTTTGTGGAAGTGCACTTTTTGGAACCCTCTGGTCGCAGTTCTTTAGCTACCCGCGGTTCCTTAGTGATAAAGAACCGCGCCCCTACTTAAGGAACCGCCGGCTCTAGTTCTGACAAAATCTTTGCTTTACACTATTTTCCCTTAATCTGTGTAAACTTTGCTGAAAGTTTTGCAAAAATCTGCACTTTCCTAAACTAGGCTACCTAATTTCATTATTCACCTAAAATGATTTTAACCCATTACTAGTTTGGATCATCCCTTCCTCTTCTTTAACCCTTCCTTGTTGATCATGTTCTTCATCACTTAAGTTTTCTCTAAACCTCTACACACAACCATGGTGTCTACAAGAACATCAAACTCTTCCAAAATATCCTCTTCCAAAAGAAACCAGAAGATCAAGATTAAGTTACCCAAACTTGGTTCTTCATCTTTCAATACACCCAAGAATGAGATTTCTCCTATTCGCATCTCTTCATCACCCTCACCTCCTCTTGCTCCATGCAAGACCAATTCAAATCATGGTACTAACCATTCACATGGTTCTACCTCTTCTTCATTCCAATCTAGAATGAATGAGTTGTCTTCACCCTTCACTCCTAGTCCTCTCTTGGATGTGAATACTCAACCTCAACCTCTTCAAAGCATTCCCTTTATGAATGATGTTGTTGAGCCTTTGATTAACTCTCCTTTGACTCCACCAAATTCACCCACATAACCTATTTCACCCTTGGAGACCGTGCCTCATCCTCTTCCTCCTCCTCCCTCAAACACTCCAATTTTGGGTGTTCCCATTCCTCACTTCATGGGTGATCCTTACTTCTTTGGTTTTCTAGAAGCTCATGGCATTAATTGTCCATGTTGCCTCTATAACAACTATATCATTCAAAACCTAAGGTTGAAGATGTTTGGACTCCATAGGAGGTTGCAAGATTTCTTGCTTACTTTGTTCTCCATGCCTCCTCCTCCTAGGAGATGAATGATGATTTTCAAAAATAAATGTTTTTCAAGAAAATCAAGCCAAGGAAGACTATCCTATCAAGAACTAGTTTAAGCTAACTTTGTATTAGTTAGTTGTTATTTCTTTTCTTGTACTTCATTTCCTTCATGAGTTTTTCATGAAGATGTTTTATGGATTTAGTTTTTATGTGTTTCCACCTATGTGATCACATTAATCAACATCAATTTATTTAAAATTGAACCTAAATCTATCACGACCTCTAAAACTTAACTAAAAATTAGATCAAAATGTTATCTAAATATTTTGTCACCCTTTTTCAAGACACTCTTTGTGAGTGTGTTGATTTTATGCAACCCTAGCATATTCTAGTGCTAATAGAGGTAAAAATCCAAGATTTGCAAATTTTAGAAAGAGTCTTATTTTTTCTCAAAACTTTGAAAAATCGTGGTTTCACGTCCACTGTGTGCGGCTCTATATCAGTCGTGTGGTTCCCTAGTGATAAGGAACTGCCGATCCCTTTAAAGAACCACGGACAGCAAGCCAATTTTTGGCTCGTTTTTGGTCTTTCTTCTTTGACCACTGTTTTTCAACATTCTTTGTTTACCCATTTTGGCTTAACATTCCTTGAAACCTTTTATTTTAATTTCAAATCTTTGCCTTGTCTATTTTCTTTAAATTCTTCTCTTTTGGGAGTTCTTCTCTTAATCCCTCACAATGTCTAACTCTTCCATTCCTAACCTTGACATCTCTTTGTCACAATCTTCTCAACCCAAAGCTTCTTCTTCTAAGCTTTCCAAGAAACCGAAAATCTCGGTTCGACCCGTTTGGATCAAGAAGAACAAGAATCTTCATGATTCCTCTTCTCCTAAACCTTCCAAGAATTCTTCTTTCTCTCCGATCAAATATTGGATGAGACTTACTCTATAAATCCAATTTCCGGAGAAAAGGAAATTCTTCCACCACCACCTAAACCTTTCAACACTCCACAACTAAATGACCTATCTTCTTTCCCAAACCTCACTAGGCATTGTGAAAACATCTCTTATCCATTATCTCCCTCTCCACCAAACTCTCATTTTGATAGTCCTCCCCCATCTAACGACTTTGTTTTGCATCATGGAACCTCGTGTGCTTGTTGTCGATTTCAACAAATTGAACTTGCTCATGTGTATGACAAGCTAAATTTCCTTGAATTCCTCACTTGACCTCCTCTCAAAGTTTTTGTTCTCGTGAACAAAACTTTGAATGATGCCTCGTCGTCTTATTTTTCCAACTAAGACACACTTTGTACTTTAGTTGTTTGAGTCAATAAAACTTAAGCAATCTTGGAGTATTATCACTACTAGAGTAGTTTATGCTTTGTGGTTTATTTGCCATATTTTTTGCTTTAAATATTCATATTGTGTGTATGAATATTTGTCTTGTATGTTCTTTCATATTTGTGTAATATGAATGTTATGTGTGTTATTTTCTTTCCCGCCTATTCTTTATCATACATTTGTTATGGGTTGGTCTTGATTTTACCTTACAATTGTTTTGGGTGATTCCAACAATTCTAAGTGTCTAACCCTTTGACATATTATCATCTTCATTGGTTGGATGTTTCTTCTCTACCTCTATTCCACCAATTGAACTTTGATTTTGTCAAATACCCTCCTTGGACATACTTAGCAAATGCTTACTTCTAATTTTAGATTTCTTCTCTTCCTCCCTCTCAAGTTATTTAGTAGGTAGTGACCATATATACGTTGGTGTTTCTTTTCTATCTACTAACCTTTGTGTAGCATGTCACCTTAGCTATTCACTTGATGCCCCAAGCAAAGGGGAGTAAGCACCAAGGGGGAGCTACTAGCAAAGTCAATTCTTCTCTTCTTCAACGACTTGTGCTAACCTTTTTGCTTCGACAAAAGAGAGAGAAATGATAGTGAATAAACTCGTTAATAATTCGAATAATTTTGTATTTTACGTAAATGAGTTTATAGTTTGTCATAATAAAAAAGGGGGAGATTGTTAATGCAAGTAATGCCTAAAAACGTTATTAGTGTTAATTAATCTTTCTTAGTTTTGATCACAAAAAACTATACAAGACATTTATAGTCAAACATAATCGTAAAACGAATTATCTAACAAACACTATCATCAAGGTAATAATCATTACACTAACATATCTTAATCATGATTAGTGATCATATAAGTGATTAGCCTTAAAACTCACTTTTGTCATTTGTGACAAAAGATTTTTAATAAAGTTTCTTTTTAAGAAAATGTTTTATTAAAATGGAAAATGTAAATTTTAATATGGCATATTCCATATGCCATAAGAATATCCTTTGAAGGTTTCAAACTGCCTAGATATTCCTACCCCACTAAAAGAAAAAAAGAAGCAGAGTCTACCTCCGCGGTTCCTTAAGTACCTATGTGGTTCTTTATTGATAAGTAATCGCCTAGAGAGATAAGGAACCGCGTGCAGGTAGCCATTATTCTTTGTCTCCTATAAATAGTGGATCAAATCTGCATTTTCTAAGAGCCTTTTTGGACATTTTTCTCAGCCCTCTTTCTCTTTTCTTAATCCTAGTCATTAGTAAATGATCACTTAATGTGTTAAGTATGTTTACTTATGATTATCCTCTTGATCCCCTTATTTACCTTTTCCAAAGAGAAGATCACTCACACACTTGTGGTGTGATTAAAGATGAAGACTTGATGAAGATCATCCTCTCCTAAAGATATAGTCATGTTCATAATTTGTTTATTTGTGTCTTGTGTAGATCCAATGTATTTGTGAATACTTGGACTAGTTGTGTTCATCCAAGCTATTTGTGAATACTTGGATTAGTCTTGTGTAAATCCATTGCATATGTGTGTGCTTTTATTTGTCTTGTGTACATCCAAGTTACATGTGTGTACTTGGATATGTTTAGTTGAGTTGTAATGAGTCGTGTGTTAGTTCTCACTAAACTACAAAGTGATTTGTGTGTGAGTCGTGTGAGCTCTCACTTAGATTCAAAGTGAAGAGTCATGAAGATTGGTTCTAGCTTTGAACTAGAACTCGGCATCTGTCCTTGTGTCGGAAAATGGTGAAGTAGGCGACGTATGAAGATTGGTTCCAGCTTTTGGATTAGAAATCGACATCTAGCCTTTTGTCGGAAAATGGTGAAGTAGGCAACGTGTGTAGATTGGTCATAGCTAAGATTAGGTCTCGACATTTAGCTTAGTGTCAGAAAATAATGTAAGTGACGTTGTAAGGTTTTCTCCGTCAAAGAAGGAAGCTTGTGGATATAGTGGAAATCTCGAGTAGGTGTACTCGAGGAGTGGAGTAGGAACGCGGATAGAGCTTCGTTGCCGAACCACTATAAATCTTGGTGTCTTCCTATTAGGTTGTTTCTTTCCGTACTCTTTACTTACTTTCATTATTGTCACACTTACTACTTGTCATTGGTAATGCATTAGAATTGAACCAAATCATTATGCAACTAGCTTTCAAGTAAAAGAATGTTTTGACACTCACCTAATTGAAAGGAATTTTAATTAGGAGATAAATCAAATACAAACTACTCAACCCCCCCCCCCTTTCTAGTTTCTACACATTTCCTATCACCTTTGTCATTCTTGGCAAATCGGTTTTTTGGATAAGGGTTTTCTTGTCGTTGCTTGGTTGCCTCACGTGTTGACCTTGTCTCTTGAAGAACTTCTTGAAGTCTCTAACCGCCATAGCATATTCCTCATCATCACTATCCGATGCAGAGCTATCATGGTCACTTTGCGCCTTCTTGGCCTTAAGTGCTAGAGACTTTGTTTCACTCTTGGTTTTCACCATTTCTGAGTCCTTCAAAATTATCATCTCATGAACCTTTAAGTTGCCAATGAGTTCATCAAGTGATAATTTGGTGAGGTCCTTTGATTCTTCAATCGTCGTGACTTTGGCTCTCCACTTTGGATGCAATGCCCTAAGAAACTTCCTAACATTGTTCTTGCTAAAAAACCTTCATCAAGTGCTTTTAGACTAGTAATAATAGTGTTAAATCTAGCAAATGCACTATTAATAGCTTCATCTTCTAAGATGACAAATTGTTCATATTGTTGAACAAGAAGATCAATTTTACTTTCTTTGACTTGGCTATTACCTTGGTGGGTTACTAAAAGAGTGTTCCAAATATCTTTAGCAGTTTCACACATAAAATCCTTTCGTACTCTTTCTTTGGTAAAGCATTATAAATCACCATTTTAGCCTCATTATTTTTAGCAAGTTTCCTTTTTGTGTTATCATTAGCTATGTCAAAAGTGACTATCTCTTTACTTTTAGAAACTTCATTATATTGGTAAGACAAAAAATCACCATGGGTAATAACATGCCAAAGATCTAAATCTTATGATTTCACATAAGTCTCAAATCTATTTTTTTAATAAATAAAACTATCAGTTTCAAAAAGTGGTGGTCTTTGCATAGATGTCCCTTCTAGGTACTTGTTAGAATCCATAGATCGATTCAAGTTTTAAAATACAATATAATTTAAAAACCCTTGAGCAACCTAGTTCTGATACCAATTGTAGAAACTAGAAGGGGGGGGGGGTTGAATAGTTTCTTAAGTTTATTTGTTAATAAATGGTTTTCAAAGTCCTTTTCAAAAAACTTAGACTTGAGCAAATATATGAAACCTTCTTATACACAATATGGACAAAGGATAGAGCAACTAGACTAATAATCACAAGTGTGTATAAGTAAAGAATAATGAATGTAAAGAGATAAGGAAAAGAAAGATCAAACCAAACACCAAGGATTTATAGTGGTTCGGAAACGAAGCTCACTAATCGTTCCTACACCACTCCTCGAGTACTCCTTACTCGAGAGTTCACTAATCAACAAGATCCTTCTGGTGGAGAAAACCGTACACGTCGCTTAACCAACTTCTGACTCTAAGCTAAAAGTCGAGCCCTAATCTTAGCTAGGACCAATCTACACCAATATACTTTAAGGACCAAGTATTAACCTTAGTATATACACAACTTTCAAATAGACACAACTACTTGGATCTTCACAACAATGACAAAACAATGAATAAATAAGATTTGATCTTCAATGGATCTTTGCGGTAGACACAACACTTTAAGGATGAAAGTGTTATTCTCTTTGCACTTGGAGAGGAAGAGATGGGAGGAGAAAGATTCACTTCTAAACAAGTAGTAATCAACCAAATGACCAAGGATTTGAGTGATTTAAGAAGTAGGAAAGAATCTGGAAATATATGTGCAAAAGAAGTGGGGAGAAAATCTGAGAATGGTCTAATATTTTAAGCCAAGGCTCCAACGGCTATATCTGGCCGTGGTTCCTTATGGGTGCCTGCGGTTCCTTATCGATAGGGAACCGCATCGCCACTTAAGGAACCGCCGGAGCAGACTCCGCTCCTTTTTGTCTTTTAGTGGGGTAGTTCATATATGGTGATAAAAATATCTTGAAAGGATATTCCAAACCAAGATAGAATATGCCATTTTCAAATTTTCAAATATTTAATTTAATAAAACATTTTCTTAAAAATAAAGTTTAATGAAAACTTGACACATATTATAAAAAGTGAGTTTAAAGAAAAAATTAAATCCTTGATCACTTAATTAGGATGAGTACTTGTTTGTACATACCTTAATTGATAATGGTTAAAATGAAAAATACTTGAACTCAAGAATTCGTTTTTCGTTGTTTTCATAAATGCTTGTTTTTCCATATTGTCGTAATCAAAACAAAGCGTGACCGAAAAATGCAAGTAAATTTTTTAGGCATCATTATATTTACAACACCAATTTTATGACATCATCGTTCCTTAGGTTGGGCGCAACGTTGTGTATCGGTCAGCTTCAGCGACCTGGTCAATCTCGGATGGCCCGTTGTGGCGACCAAATCGACCAATTTGGTCATTCGAATTCGATCCTACAGTCGATCGAGTTAGAAATAAATATAAGAGGAGAAAAGTGTTGGTTTTTTGGGACATACACATATTCCGCTGCATTTCATATCTTTTACTCAGTTTCATGTATTTCCAATCATGTCATTATATCCGTTCACTAAGTGTATTGCTCAACCGTATTTTCTTTCCATGTCCCAAACGGCAGGTACCCACAGGCAGACTTGAGAATTTGAGAGTAAGTGCATAGGATGGAAGCTACCTAAGACTTCTTTTCCTTTTTGCATTTCATAAACTTATGCTTGCTTGGACACTTGTTTAGTCATTTCTTCTTCATTTACTTTATGCATGTTTTGAGCTTATGTTTAGAGGCCGCTGTTTGATTTCGGCTTTAATATTTGGTCATTTATGTTTTTAAGACATTATACATTGTTATGCTTTGATGACATGCTATAATTATGATATAACGGGCACTTGTCAATGTGGGTCGTTACAGGGTTAGACTAGATAGATTTTGAGGGTTTAATGTTAGTGTGTTTGAAAGTCAGATGCAAATAAAATGAGAGATGGAAAGCGGTGATCCATTAAAACAATATTGCATGTTAGGGACGACTTAGTCGTCCCTAGGCAACCACTTTTTCGACCCTAAACACTTAGGGACGACTTGTTCGACCCAAGATTTTCGTGCCCAAAAATTCGACCCTAGATTTCTAGGGTCGACCAAGCCTTTGAAACCTAGTAACGACTAAATGGGCCCACACCTTTTTGGTTGAAAATATTGACTATGTGACAACCGTGGTTTTGAGGTTCGTCACTTGGTCCTATTTTTAGGTTAATTTATGTGTGGCTATATGATTAGCGTGTTTACATATTTATTTTGCGTGAACGAGGTTGGTGTGGATATCGTATATGGGTATAAAGTACTCATAAGTAAATCGAGGAACGGTTATTCCATGTTCATGAGCTCACAATTAGTGACTATGAAATGAAATGGTGTTATTTTGGTGTCTACGTATATGTATAAGTATTATAGTAAATTGTATTTTTTTTAGGATTTGGGGTTTAGCATTTAGAGGTCTCAGGTAAGGTGTTTAGTCATGTGAGTATTTTTCGGGATAGTTTTAAGTCATTTAGGACTTAGTTATAAAGTTTATTTCAAAATTTAAGATTTTTTTTAAAACTGTATATTTTACGTCTTTTACGGTAAATGCGTAAATTTGACTAGTTTTACGGTTTTGAGGTTTTGGAGGTTTTAGGAGCTGAAATAAATTAAGGTAAATTAAGGTATTATTAATAACATAATAATAAGTAATAAAAAAGAAAAAAAAAAGTAAATATATATATATATATATATAGGGGTACTTTATTTACAGAACCCATCTTAGTGACAGAACTTGCAGAACTCTTATTTTTGAAGGCAAACATGTATGTTTGAAGGCTTACATGTATGTTTATGAAAGCGAACATGTATGTTTTTATATCGGTGCACATACATGCATGCGCGCTTTCAAAAATATATGGTTTTGAATGCGTGCACATACATGCATGCACGCCCTCAAACATGTATGTTTTTGGATATCTTTTTTTTAATTTTATTTAATTTTGACAAAAATAACTCCAAATATGCTTTGTGAATACATATATTCTCTAAAAACATACATGTACACCTTCAAACATACATGTTTGCCTTCAAAAACAAGAGTTCTGCAAGTTCTGTCACTAAGATGGGTTCTGTAAATAAAGTTACACTATATATATATCTTTATATTATATATAGGTATAATTATGATTTGAAACCACACTTTTTAATCCAGTCATATCCCAGTCATATCTTTAAACCAATAGGATTTGAGAAATTCCTAGAAAATCTCCATTTTCCACGTTTTTTGTGATTTTAAATCGCACTTTTCTGAAACTGCGTTTTGGAAACGTTGTTTTGGAAATTGCGTTTCCGAAACAACGCAGTTTTGAAACCTGCGTTTTCGAAACGCAGTTTTGAAAAATGCGTTTTCGAAACGCTATTTTGATTGGAAACGCAATTTTGAAAATTGCGTTTTGGGAACGCAGTTTTTGATTATTTTCGTATTCTTTATAAAAAATGCCATTTGCAAGAATTGAACATGAGACCTTTCGTTTAGGGGTAATCAAACTTACCAACTTCTATAGTAAGGTTTTTGTTTAAATGTTATTAACCCATATACTTAAACTCACTAAAATTGAATACCTTTATTTTTTTGTTTTTAATTTTCGAAATATTTTTATCAGTTTTTTTTAAGTTTCAAATTTTTTTATTTTCTAAATTTCAGATTAAATACATGTTTCTTTCTATTTTTTTAATATTTTCCAAAAACCATGAAATTTTCATATTCTAATTTTAAATAGAAACTAGAATACACCATATTACCCTTTCTATTTCTTTTCTCAAATAAAAATAAAACATGTTCACATATCTATTTCTAACACTATTTTAAGTTTTCGTCACATTTTTATCGTTTTATTCAAATTTTTTACGTTTCGAAAGTTTATCATGTTTTTGTTAGTTTTCTTTACGCTTCTTCATCTTTCATGTGTTCGCCATTTTTTTTATTTTTTTGTCAATTTCATATATGTTGTTTACGTTTTCATCAATATGTTTACGTTTTCGTCAGTACATTTACGTTTTCGTCAATATTTTTAGTTTTTTGCTTCGATTTTGCGCGTTTTCGTCAGCATTTTTACGTTTTTATCAGTAATTTTACGTTATCGTCAGTATTTTTACGTTTTCGTTAGTATTTTTACGTTTTTGTCTGAATTTTTACGTTATTGTCCGATTTTTTTTACGTTTTTGCCTGATTTTTCACGTTTTCTTCAGCTTTTTTATGTTTAAGTCAGGTTTTTTTACGTTTTGTCTGATTTTTATGTTGTCATCAGGTTTTTTACGTTTTAGTCTAATTTTTTACGTTTTCATCAACGTTTTTACGTTTTTCATCAAAATTTTTACGTTTTCGTCTGTAATTTTACGTTTTCATTTGTAATTTAAATTTTCGCCAGAATTTTTACATTTTCATCCGAAATGTGCAAAAAAATAGAGCAAAACATAAAAGCGATTACGAAAACGTAAAAAAAACGGAGGAAAACGTAAAAAACGGAGGAAATCGTAAAAATAAAGACAAAAATATACTACGAAAATGATAAAATTTGAACAAAAACGTAAAAAAAATTTCGAAAATGTATAAATACCGAGGAAACATAAAAATACTGACGAAAATGTAAAATTACTTATGATGACGTAAAATTACTGATGAAAACATTAAAATGCTGGGGTAAACGTAAAAACGCTGACGAAAACGTAAAAACTCCAACAAATCCCTAAAAATCGAACGAAAACGTACAAAATCGGGTGAAAACGTTAAAACTTGATGAAACCCAAATAAATCGGGCGAAAACGTAATAATACTGATGAAAACATAAAAAACTAATAAAAACATAAAAAAGCTGATGAAACGTAAAAGAACTTACGAAAACGTAAAAAACAAATGAAAATATAAAAAACAAGCAAAAACGTGAAAAAATTGATCATGAAAAAAAAACGATTGAAAATGATTTCGTCTAAACATTGTTCATTTTTTTAGAAATTTAAAATTACAATCTAAACAGTCGTTCACTATATTCAACTTTACTTTAAAAAAAAAGAACTATTTCCTTCTATAGAAATTTAGAAGCAGAAAATAATGAAAAAATTTTCACAACTAAACAACCCTTTTATTTTTTGTTTTAGTTCTCGAAATATTTTTATTAGTTTTCTTTTTAAGTTTCAAACTTTTTTATTTTCTAATTTTCGGATTAATTTTCGCAGCTCAATAATTATCCGAGTGTAAAGGTTTATACATGTAAAAATTATCATGGAATAATAAAAATTAAACACAAAAACTTGCGTCAGATAAAAATATATTTAAACAATTGCTACTATTAAACTTGTGTCATTATACTATAGGAAAATAACATAACACTATTTTTGTGAAATTTGGTATTCTTTTTAAGGTTTATCCGAGTGTAAAGGTTTTTGTTTTCGTTAATGCGTGTTTCTAAGGTTTAGACATGGAATTTTTTTATTAATTTTCGAAATAATTTTTTTTTTAAATTCGGATTAAATTTTAAATCTTTTAAAATATATATTTTTAATATAAATTTAAGAATCATATTATAGCAATATATCAAGTTATAGTTTCACTACCGGGTAAACCCGATCATGTCACTGCATAACGAGATCGATCATTGGGTCAACCCGCTCGAGTCACTGGTTCACGGGTTTATCGTTAATGGTTCGTTCATATTAAGAAAAAAAAACAATCCCGCCCGTGGACGACAAATAAACGTTACTTAAGTGTAAACTATAACCAAAATATAGTAAAGGTTAAATTATAAATTCAAGAAACTAAAAACGCACAACAAAAACCCTCTGAAACAAGAAACAAAAGCGACCCCGCCCGTTGGGCGGGTTACGACGCTAGTATATATATATATATATATATATATATATATATATATATATATATATATATATATATATATATATATATATATATATATATATATATATATATATATATATATAACTTACCAACTTTCTATAGTAAGGTTTTTGTTTAAATGTTATTAACCCATATACTTAAACTCACTAAAATTGAATACCTTTATTTTTTTGTTTTTAATTTTCGAAATATTTTTATCAGTTTTTTTTAAGTTCCAAATTTTTTTATTTTCTAAATTTCAGATTAAATACATGTTTATTTCTATTTTTTTAATATTTTCCAAAAACCATGAAATTTTCATATTCTAATTTTAAATAGAAACTAGAATACACCATATTACCCTTTCTATTTCTTTTCTCAAATAAAAATAAAACATGTTCACATATCTATTTCTAACACTATTTTAAGTTTTCGTCACATTTTTATCGTTTTATTCAAATTTTTTACGTTTCGAAAGTTTATCATGTTTTTGTTAGTTTTCTTTACGCTTCTTCATCTTTCATGTGTTCGCCATTTTTTTTATTTTTTTGTCAATTTCATATATGTTGTTTACGTTTTCATCAATATGTTTACGTTTTCGTCAGTACATTTACGTTTTCGTCAATATTTTTAGTTTTTTGCTTCGATTTTGCGCGTTTTCGTCAGCATTTTTACGTTTTTATCAGTAATTTTACGTTATCGTCAGTATTTTTACGTTTTCGTTAGTATTTTTACGTTTTTGTCTGAATTTTTACGTTATTGTCGGATTTTTTTTACGTTTTTGCCTGATTTTTCACGTTTTCTTCAGCTTTTTTATGTTTAAGTCAGGTTTTTTTACGTTTTGTCTGATTTTTATGTTGTCATCAGGTTTTTTACGTTTTAGTCTAATTTTTTACGTTTTCATCAACGTTTTTACGTTTTTCATCAAAATTTTTACGTTTTCGTCTGTAATTTTACGTTTTCATTTGTAATTTAAATTTTCGCCAGAATTTTTACATTTTCATCCGAAATGTGCAAAAAAATAGAGCAAAACATAAAAACGCTTACGAAAACGTAAAAAAAACGGAGGAAAACGTAAAAAACGGAGGAAATCGTAAAAATAAAGACAAAAATATACTACGAAAATGATAAAATTTGAACAAAAACGTAAAAAAAATTTCGAAAATGTATAAATACCGAGGAAACATAAAAATACTGACGAAAATGTAAAATTACTTATGATGACGTAAAATTACTGATGAAAACATTAAAATGCTGGGGTAAACATAAAAACGCTGACGAAAACGTAAAAACTCCAACAAATCCCTAAAAATCGAACGAGAACGTACAAAATCGGGTGAAAACGTTAAAACTTGATGAAACCCAAATAAATCGGGCGAAAACGTAATAATACTGATGAAAACATAAAAAACTAATAAAAACATAAAAAAGCTGATGAAACGTAAAAGAACTTACGAAAACGTAAAAAACAAATGAAAATATAAAAAACAAGCAAAAACGTGAAAAAATTGATCATGAAAAAAAAACGATTGAAAATGATTTCGTCTAAACATTGTTCATTAATTTTAGAAATTTAAAATTACAATCTAAACAGTCGTTCACTATATTCAACTTTACTTTAAAAAAAAAGAACTATTTCCTTCTATAGAAATTTAGAAGCAGAAAATAATGAAAAAATTTTCACAACTAAACAACCCTTTTATTTTTTGTTTTAGTTCTCGAAATATTTTTATTAGTTTTCTTTTTAAGTTTCAAACTTCTTTATTTTCTAATTTTCGGATTAATTTTCGCAGCTCAATAATTATCCGAGTGTAAAGGTTTATACATGTAAAAATTGTCATGGAATAATAAAAATTAAACACAAAAACTTGCGTCAGATAAAAATATATTTAAACAATTGCTACTATTAAACTTGCGTCATTATACTATAGGAAAATAACATAACACTATTTTTGTGAAATTTGGTATTCTTTTTAAGGTTTATCCGAGTGTAAAGGTTTTTGTTTTCGTTAATGCGTGTTTCTAAGGTTTAGACATGGAATTTTTTTATTAATTTTCGAAATAATTTTTTTTTTAAATTCGGATTAAATTTTAAATCTTTTAAAATATATATTTTTAATATAAATTTAAAAATCATATTATAGCAATATATCAAGTTATAGTTTCACTACCGGGTAAACCCGATCATGTCACTGCATAACGAGATCGATCATTGGGTCAACCCGCTCGAGTCACTGGTTCACGGGTTTATCGTTAATGGTTCGTTCATATTAAGAAAAAAAACAATCCCGCCCGTGGACGACAAATAAACGTTACTTAAGTGTAAACTATAACTAAAATATAGTAAAGGTTAAATTATAAATTCAAGAAACTAAAAACGCACAACAAAAACCCTCTGAAACAAGAAACAAAAGCGACCCCGCCCGTTGGGCGGGTTACGACGCTAGTATATATATATATATATATATATATATATATATATATATATATATATATATATATATATATATATATATATATATATATATATATATATATATATATGGGTCGGTTAGGGCAGAATAAAAAGAAAAAAAAAGAAAAAAAGGAAGGTGGGTTGTACTGGGCTAGGATTCTTGGAGAAAAACTATATAAGGACTTTTATTATATCATAACTCTCATAAATCCCGGGAGAATTATTAGAGTCGACGGTCACATCAAAAAAATAGGGCTTCTTCATAAATTTGGGGGTTTTCATAAATCAAAGGTAAATCTTTATAACCCTTTTTAATTAAAGTGTTTTAATTTTTTCTCAATCATCTTATGATGGATTTAGGTTAGGGTTTAAATTAAAATCTGTATATTAATGATATTATAATGATTAGTTGAATTAAGGCTTGTAGTTAGTGGAGTTATGGGTAATTAATTATGTTAATTTAATTGAATTCGTAATTAAAAATTGGGCAGAATTTTTGGTCCATTGTTTTGATCATATCTGGAGTTCTAAAAACTTTCATGGTTCGATCCAAGTATGCCTGAATAGCTAATTGAGTTGGCTTTCAAATGCAAGAAACGAGAACTATATTGGAGGTCTGGAGGTCGGTCAAAAACAGGTTACAATAGTAGGAGGTCAAAACAGTTTTGAAATCAGTCGGGTTTAATTTAATGTTTTAAGGTGATTGAGGTACTTAGATGTACATTTGAACCCTCTAATGGACATGGGAGTTGGTTTATATATTAAATAAGAGACCAGGGGTGGGTCTAAGAAAATGGGTTAGGGTAAGATCCCCTAATCATAAAAAATCTTTTGTATGTTCAAAATCAGTAAAATCCGGATAGACAAAAGTATATATATATATATCAGGGCCTTAACAGTAGCTTTAAGGTTGTGGCAAAGGGGAGGATTTAGCTAACATATGTAAGGGAATAGGGTTTCCTTTACAGAGGTCATGGGTATGGTTAGGTGGGCGTTTGGCTTATAGTTTGGAGACCTAAAAGTTGGGACTGTTTTGTGTAAAATATGAACGGGATATGTATCAAACTTAACCAAGTTAAGGACTTATTAGGGAAGTGTAATGAGATGCTTAGAGCATATAAATGAGGTATATATATATGGGAGAATGTTAGATGTCCATCATGGGTTGATGAGCCATCTTAGTGTTTGGTTCATGTTTTGATTGTGTGCTTTTGTTTGTTAGCTTTTTTCTAGTGCGCGGATTTTTGGAGAAGCTCAATCAGGTGAGTTTCATAGTCCCATCTCTTTTAATGATTTTCACTTCCAGATGGGATGGAAGAGACACTGTATGGTTTTGTAACTAATGTTGTGAATGTTTTTATGGTTTGTGATGTACTTGTGTGTGCACTTATGTAATTAACTGCTATGTGATTCTTGATTGTGTTTATGATTTGAATCGAGGGACACGTACCGTCTCAGTTATTGTGGTTTGACTTGGTACCAAGGAGATGTTGACAAGGCGGGGCCTTGGGGAGGTACATAGATGTGTGAGCATCTATGGGACCAATGGATAATGACAAGGCGGGGCCTTGGGATTGGTACATAGATGTATGGGCGCCTATGGTACCATGGTGTTTGGTAAGGTTGGGAGCCTTGGATTTGGTTTGGAATGATTGATCTTGAATGTCAGTTGTTAATGCATACTTGTAGCACACTGTCCATATGTTTAGTGGTTTATGGTTGTTCACAGCTTATTATAATCTATCTTTGGTTGGAGTCTAAACCTATGACTCTCACCAACATTATGTTGACGTGTTTTAGTGTCTCTTTCAGGTGAGAATGTGGTTAAGCTTGAGAATAGAAGTGGCTAGCTTTGGAGGCATTAGGATTGCATTTAGAAGGAGATCCCCGTTCCTTCTTAGTTTATTTTTCTGTTTGTTTCAATAAGTGATACTATGAACCTATATGTTGATATGTTTGTGTTATTTGTTTGTCTTGGGTAAGAGGTAGGACTGTTACCTACTTACCTGGACTCCTGCATTGATGAGATATTGCCATGACATTTGTGTCACCTTTTATGACATTTCTAATTCATATAGTTCTCTCTATGGACACGCTATTGTTGTGATGATATCCATGCGTCGCGTCCCATATTCTGCGATGGTGGGGTGTGACAGAATGGTATCAAGAGCCAATGGTTATAGAGAATTAGGTTGCCTAGTCTAGTAACATAGTCTATAGCTTAAGGGTCTCTACATATAGGCGTCATAGGAGTATGTGTGCATTTTATATTAATTAAAGTTTTCTGGATGTTATTGGTTTTTACTTGCGATGTTTGTTAAGTTTTGACTAGTATGGGTTGAACCATAGTAGTTCATACTTAGCCACATGTTATTTCTTTTCGGGGTGTGACTAGTGTTGGTTGAACCATAATCATCCACGCTAGTCATTGTCGTATTTTGCTTAAAATGTACATTATAGTACATAATTTGGTACATGGTAGTTTCTATCTTTTATTGGTTTATTTTATGTACCTAAGGTATAGTATTTTTCTTTTGATGTTTAAGTCATGTTCCCTAAGAATCATGTGGTGGTTCGAGTTATTAGGAGTAGGTCGATATGAAGGATTTTAAGCTGTTTCCACTCTTATGGGCGACATGACTTATAACTGATTATGTTTTCGTTTTGGATTTAGTCTATGCTGTTTTAGCTAGACTATGGATTTATGTATTTCAAGAGTTTGACTATGTTATTTTAATGGATGGAGTTTTGGACTTTTTTTTGTCATGTGGTTATGAGCTTATGTGAGTAGATGGATACATGTGTTATGTGTTGTATTAATTCTTATAAGTTTCATCATATGAAGGAGTGCATTGGGGAAGGGCAATTGTATAAGTATGGTGGCCAACATAGTTATACAAGTACCACAACTTCAATGGATTCCTAAGTATGATTGCATGAAAGAGGGTTAGTACATGTTTGTATAGTAGATGTTAGACGGATTTAAGTATATGTATCCCAATATGCCAATATATGTATGATCCCCTACAATTATCGATTGTATCCTTAGGAGGGTGGCTAGCTCACTTTTTTTTATATTAAACCTCCGTTGTAGCGTATTCTTTGAGTTTCGTATTTCACGTGTACGCTTTAAAATGGTGTTCTTGGTTTTAAGTCTATTGAAATAACTTGGGATTTCTTTTGAGATAATGAAATCTTTTGTGTTGGGTCTTACATTTCTTTTGGTCGGTATATATTGAAAAAAAGGACCTGGAAATCTACTATAGAGTTAGATAGTTGGTTGTATTCGGTAAAATAAGGGTAAGGTGTTTGAGTCGTGTTTGAAACAAGATGTAACATAAGATTTTTTTTAATCAACACTTATTTATTTCAAATTCTAAAAGACTTTCTTTAAAATAAAGCGAAATAAAATTTCTTTCTACTTAAATAGTTTATATAAGTGAGCTTAATCAATATACGTCATTTATAATTATTTATGCAAGACTAAACAAAGTTCATGAAAATTTCACATACATTTATTTCTTTTCATTTAAAAAGGATTACGTTAATTACTAAGAGGATTCTTTAGTTTTTTTAAAAAACAACTAGTATAAAACTGTTCTGGTCATAACTTGTTCGTTTTTAAAGCTTTTTGGGTGATTCAAAAGCCTAAAATTATGTACTCGGAATGTACTTCTCAAATATTTGGTATGTATAGTCATGGGGTGTCAGTAGCTTGATCGAAATTTTGGTACAAGTGACGGGTTCAAGGTTGAGTTTTGAATAGTAGTTTTTTTATAATTTGGGATGCACGGGATACCTAGTCTTTGAGTTGAGTTTTGAGATCGTCTAGAAGGTTGTTTGTATATTGTTTGAGTCACATAGATGTGGTGAGGAAAGAAAAAAAAATATTCTATTGGAAAAGTCGATCTTGTGCACGGTTTAAATAATATGTCGCGGGGCATAAGATGTTTTGGTTGCCATTAAGTGTTTCTTGGATCATTTTTCGTTGTCATGAGTCATTTGAATTGGTACATGTTTGAGTTTTCCTTTTGAGTTTTCGTGGTTTTGGTCTGTTTTAACTCGTGCACGTGAAATGTCGTTAGTTATCCGTGGGTTTGATTCGTTGATCGTATCTAGTGGATTCAGGATGTAGTTTTGGGTTCGTATTGATTGGGAGCGTTGAGGTAGACATATGAAAGACTTGGTCGCGCCTACACGATTAAGTAGGTGGCCCTGAGAGAATGGTCGGAATGCCCTTAGTGGGGATGAAAGAGTTAAAAGTTCGTAGACGAACTAATGTGGTCATGAGGTCTCTTAGGAGTGCCAAAGGAGATGAATAGAGATTTGTATAACGTATGGATATTGGCACAAGTAACGCGCCATAGAGAGTGTTGGAAGGGGATATAATACCTCAAAGGTATTTATGATTGTTCGTAAGGCAAGTAAGTTTTCCGAAAATTTCCTGAGATTTAGTAGGTTTGCCTATTACTGTGACGTAGAACCATAAATAGAGCAAGTAGGAGAAATGAGAGGAGTTGTAGTTAGTGCCTTTCCAAGGAAATTGTTGATGGAATGATTTTAAGAGCAAGAGTTGTTAGAAATTGCAACGGATGCAAGGTAAAATTTGAGTTGCTTAGTAGTAGATTGGCTGTGAAAAGCGGTTGAGTGGTCTGATAAGAGGAAGTATTGGTCTTTTAGTATACGTGTAGATTTTCGCGAGTAGAACGAGGTAGAAATTTATTCGTATTGCTTCTAAGAGAGGGTGCAAGGAGGACGTACTGCTAAGGATGTTGTATGAACGCTTTGGGTTTACGGTTATGATTTTGGCTTCGCCGAGGCGCTAGCAGTTTTCATGGAGTCAACGAACCGGGGGTGCATGACAATATATAAACGAGTTGTCATCGGGAGCATCGACGACATCTTGATCTACTCAAATCTAAGAAGGAGAGTGAGGCGAATTATGGGTTGGTTTTGGAGTTGTTAGGAAAGGGAATTATACGTGAGATTTTCAAGTGTGAGTTTTAGGATTAAGTTGGCCAGGACGAGTAGTCAGAGATGATGGCATATCGTGGAACCAGCAAGGGGCAAAGTGAAGAAGGGTGAGGAAGCGTTTTGGAGGCTGAAGAGGTAGATTGGATAATGAGCAGATCTTGGAATTATCAGAAGGACTGGATGAATTCGTGAAGCATGACGATACGTGGAGCAAGGATTTGGATGTATACGAGAACGACAAAGAAAGGCGGTTGTTTATACGTTGTGGGAACTAAAGATTTGGAAGAACTAGATAGACTTAGTTAGTGGAGCTGGATTGTTATATCTGCCTAGAATGCTAGAGGCATTTAGGGTACGAGACGTAGAGAATGATCTATACAGATCATGAACATCTCCAACACATATTTAATCATCTTGATTTAACATTTGGAAAAGGTGATGGGTGGAGTTAAGTGATGAAAGAAAATTGCAAGGCCAAGTACAATCTAGGAAAGGCAAGAATGGTTGATGAGACATGAAATAAGAAGAATGAAGTGAAGCTGAGACGAACTTGAACTATATGGATGACGTATTAGGATGGTTTGGATGAAGGATGTAGGTTGCACGAGTTGAGTTGTCTAAAGCAGAGAACGCGTCAACATGTATGTTGCGTGGCTTGGACAATCATATGGAGAAAAGGGACGTAGACTATACTTCCTACATAGATAGGAGTATCTTAGAAAGGGCGATGTAAGGACGAAGTTGGTGAAACGGATGCATAATGGGGTGGAGGAATAAGTACGACGAGAGTTGGGTGATAGTCGATAAAGTGACTAATTCATCTCATATTTCAAGAGGAATGAGAAGTCACGTAGTTGAGAAGTTGGAAGGATCGCGTACGGATGTGATGGAATAGAGGTTTTTGCGTAAAAGTTAGCCTAATATGTATGGAATGCCTTATGAAGGATTATGGCAAGAGAAGAAATGATGGGAAGCAAGCGTAGTATACCGTTGATAGACTAATGTTTGGTATGAGCATACTATAGGGGTAATTGAGAAAGACACCTAGAGCATTGGCGTGAGATTTGGAGATAGTTGGAGAACGCATTATATTAGGAAGAATTCTCCTACAAAGAGAGAGTCACCGGTGAGAGGGGCATATTCCCCATTGATGAGGATGTAAGGAATAAAGGAGGAAACAACTAAATTATAGGCTGAAGACGGGATATAAGATGGTATGGAAATTAAGATTGTGGAGAGACTAGCGAAAAGTAGTATGGAGGAAGAATGATTCGAGGGAGCAAGAGGTTGTGAAGATAGTGGGGTGATATTGAAGAGAAACCGTTAGAGCAAGAGGTTAGTAGTCACGAACAATGGAACGTCCACCTAGAGAAAAGGTGTAACACATGTTAGTATGAAGGATGGTTAGTTACTTGGTGTCTAGCATGGGAAAGCAAGGATGAGGTGGTGGTTATGACATGTTTCTTGTGAATATTATGCGAAGGTTTTGGTTATGCAATCCTGCATATACCATTGGATGTGTTTAAGGTTGGGAGAACTTCCGAATGATGGAAAATCCGTAGAGGATAGAAGCCGTTAGGTATGGTGATAGGAATTGTAGTAGAAACTGCTGGAGTTAATTCATAGGAGATGAGGTGGATCACCGTTACAGTGGGATGAAGTTAGAAGCGGCCAACGTATTGGATCGGAGGTGGATCGGAAAACTATGGAGGTGGTGGCAGTGACTAAGTAGAGGTTGAAAATAGCAAAGAACCGACAAGAGAGCTATGCGGACAAGAGGCGTAAGCCGTTGAGATTTGAGATAAAGTTATGCTAAAGGTTTCACCATGGAAAGGGGTGATGCGGTTTGGAAAGAAAAGGGAAGTTAGCACCTAGATTTGTGGGTCCATTTGAAATCCTTGAAAGGATTGGGCTAGTGGCATATAGGTTGAGATTACCGGAGGAATTGAGTAGTGTGCATGACGTATTTCATGTATCAAACTTGAGGAAATTCTTAGCAAGAACTGACTTGCAAGTACCGTTAGATGATATTAGTATGGATATGAGTCTTCGTTTTATCGAAGAGCCGATAGAGATTTTGGGTCGTGAAGCTAGGACGTTGGATAAAAAGGGTAATATACCGTAGTTATGGGTAGATGGAATTTGGAACGTGGACTAGAGTTCACGTGGGAACGGGAAGGATTTATGAGGAGCAAGTATCCTCAGCTAATTGATAATGACGATCCTAAGGAGTAAATCTCAGGACGAGATTTCTATTAGGTGGGAGTGATGTGACAACCGTGGTTTTGAGGTTCGTCACTTTGTCCTATTTTTAGGTTAATTTATGTGTGACTATATGATTAGCGTGTTTACATGTTTATTTTGCGTGAACGAGGTTGGTGTGGATATCGTATATGGGTATAAAGTACTCATAAGTAAATCGAGGAACGGTTATTCCATGTTCATGAGCTCACAATTAGTGACTATGAAATGAAATGGTGTTATTTTGGTGTTTACGTATACGTATAAGTATAATAGTAAATTGTATTTTTTTTATTTGGGGTTTAGCATTTAGAGGTCTCGGGTAAGGTGTTTAGTCATGTGAGTATTTTTCGGGATGGTTTTAAGTCATTTAGGACTTGGTTATAAAGTTTATTTCAAAATTTAAGATTTTTTTAAAACTGTATATTTTACGTCTTTTACGGTAAACGCGTAACTTTGACTAGCTTTACAGTTTTGAGGTTTTGGAGGTTTTAAGAGCTGAAATAAGTTAAGGTAAATTAAGGTATTATTAATAACATAATAATAAGTAATAAAAAGAAAAAAAATAAAAATATATATATATATATGGGTCGGTTAGGGCCGAATAAAAAGAAAAAGAAAGAAAAAAAGGAAGGTGGGTTGTATTGGGCTAGGATTCTTGGAGAAAAACAATATAAGGACTTTTATTATATCATAACTCTCATAAATCCCTGGAGAATTATTAGAGTCTACGGTCACATCAAAAAAATAGGACTTCTTCATAAATTTGGGGGTTTTCATAAATCAAAGGTAAATCTTTATAACCCTTTTTAATTAAAGTGTTTCAATTCTTTCTCAATCATCTTATGATGGATTTAGGTTAGGGTTTAAATTAAAATCTGTATATTAATGATATTATAATGATTAGGTTAATTAGGGCTTGTAATTAGTGGAGTTATGGGTAATTAATTAGGTTAATTTAATTGAATTCGTAATTAAAAACTGGGCATAATTTTTGGTCCATTGTTTTGATCATATCTTGAGTTCTAAGAACTTTCATGGTTCGATCCAAGTATCCCTGAATATCTAATTGAGTTGGCTTTCAAATGCAAGAAACGAGAACTAAATTGGAGGTGGGAGGTGGGTCAAAAATAGGTTACAACAGTCGGAGTTCAAAACAGTTTTGAAATCAGTCGGGTTTAATTTAATGTTTTAAGGTGATTGAGGTACTTAGATGTAAATTTTAACCCTCTAATGGGCATGGGAGTTGGTTTATATATTAAATAAGAGACCAGCGGTGGGGCTAAGAAAATGGGTTAGGGTAAGACACCCTAATCATAACAAACATTTTGTATGTTAAAAATCAGTAAAATCCGGATAGATTAAAATGTATATATATATATATATATATATATATATATATATATATATATATATATATATATATATATATATATATATCGGGGCCTTAACAGTAGCTTTAAGGTTGTGGCAAAGGGGAGGAGTTAGCTAACATATGTAAGGGAATAGGGTTTCTTTTACAGAGGTCGTGGGTATGGTTAGGTGGGCGTTTGGCTTATAGTTTGGAGACCTAAAAGTTGGGACTGTTTTGTGTAAAATATGAACGGGATAGGTATCAAACTTAACCAAGTTAAGGACTTGTTAGGGAAGTATAATGAGATGCTTAGAGCATATAAATGAGGTATATATATGGGAGAAAGTTAGATGTCCATCATGGGTTGATGAGCCATCTTAGTGTTTGTTCATGTTTTGATTGTGTGCTTTTGTTTGTTAGCTTTTTGCTAGTGCGCGGATTTTTGGAGAAGCTCAATCAGGTGAGTTTCATAGTCCCATCTCTTTTAATAATTTTCACTTCCAGATGGGATGGAAGAGACACTGTATGGTTTTGTAACTAATGTTGTGAATGTTTTTATGGTTTGTGATGTACTTGTGTGTGCACTTATGTAATTAACTGCTATGTGATTCTTGATTGTGTTTATGATTTGAATCGAGGGACACGTACCGTCTCAGTTATTGTGGTTTGACTTGGTACCAAGGGGATGTTGACAAGGCGGGGCCTTGGGGAGGTACATAGATGTGTGAGCATCTATGGGACCAATGGATAATGACAAGGCGGGGCCTTGGGATTGGTACATAGATGTATGGGCGCCTATGGTACCATGGTGTTTGGTAAGGTTGGGAGCCTTGGATTTGGTTTGGAATGATTGATCTTGAATGTCAGTTGTTAATGCATACTTGTAGCACACTGTCCATATGTTTAGTGGTTTATGGTTGTTCACAGCTTATTATAATCTATTTTTGGTTGGAGTCTAAACCTATGACTCTCACCAACATTATGTTGACGTGTTTTAGTGTCTCTTTCAGGTGAGAATGTGGTTAAGCTTGAGAATAGAAGTGGCTAGCTTTGGAGGCATTAGGATTGCATTTAGAAGGAGATCCCCGTTCCTTCTTAGTTTATTTTTCTGTTTGTTTCAATAAGTGATACTATGAACCTATATGTTGATATGTTTGTGTTATTTGTTTGTCTTGGGTAATAGGTAGGACTGTTACCTACTTACCTAGACTCTTGCATTGATGAGACATTGTCATGACATTTGTGTCACCTTTTATGACATTTCTAATTCATATAGTTCTCTAAATGGACACGCTATTGTTGTGATGATATCCATGCGTCGCGTCCCATATTCCGCCATGGTGGGGTGTGACAGACTAACTTAGGGACGACTTCTCTTCGAAATTTAAGGTCGAAAAAGTCGTCCCCAAGTTGTTAATAAAAATAAACTTTTTTTCTAATAATTAATAAAAATACTTTTTTTATAATTAATAAAATCTTTTTTCGAAAAAAAATTAAGTAAATATAAACTTAGGGACAACTTAGTCGACCCAAAGTCTAAAAAGGGGTCGTCCCTAAGTTTATGTACAGGTGGCCCATAACAAAAGTTAGAGACGACTTGGTCGTCCCTAAAGTGATTAATCTGGGCATTGTTGTAGCTTAGGGACGACTTGGTCGTCCCTAAAATGAATAATCTGTATTCAGCAAATCATGAAAACTAGGATAATGCCTCTTTCCAGTTTTTTGGTGGAAAAAAATTCCAGAATTCGGCAAATCGTGAAAACTAAATATTCATAAACACACAATTGAAACCCAAATCAATAATAAGACAACCATTCCAATATACATAGCGTCAAATCCAAGCAAACGTACAACTTGCAATTTTTGATTTTTGATACTAAAATCCATAAAATATCAAACATTCAGTTTAAAACTTCAAGATAACAAAATGTCTACGATGCTAATATTGGATAGCATACTAGAAATATTCAAGAGTTACTGGGTAGAGGCGGGATGTGATGATCTTTCAAGCATAATGTTTTTCAACTCCTTGATACTATTTTGCCATTCACGAAGATCCTCCTCTCTTTGCTTATTTATTGCCGATTCACGGTCCTTAAATTCCTAACTTAGATCGCTTTCACGAGTGATATGTCCTGTTTTTGTAGCTCCATCTTTTCTTCTAACCGAATCACCTACAATTTAAATACATCATATATATAAAAGCAACTTAAACTAACCTGTTTACTCGATATGACTTGTTTTTTTCCCTTAACCAACTCATTTACATTACATCTATTAAAAGTTACAAACCTCGGATGTTGAACCATGGCAATGAACGTAACCGGTAGTGTAGAGGGAACTCATCAGATGGTTTATAAGTCATACTGAGATTTCAATAGCCTACACAGGAGCCGGACAATAGTTTTAAATTTTTTGTCCTAAACACAGTTAGATCTTGTTATATCAATAAAATGATCAGAAAACACATACCCTAGATAAGAAATATTTTGTAACCCTTGGGAGTGTACTAAGTTCATTTCATCTAGCAGAAGTTGCTTGAAAGCCTTCATCTTTCCAAAGCTTCTTAACTAACGCTGAATACTCGTAACATACATCGACTTCCAGATTGCTCGACTTCACAACTTCCTATCTACTTACTGCAATTAGACACACCGATTATTGATGGTGTTTAAAAAAGCTAATCCAAACTTCTTATCTTATTAGTAATCTTTATTAAGGGCGCCATGGTGAAATAGTTGCTTACCTAAACTGCTTATCTAACCATTTCATATAAGCATCTACTCAAAAAGAGCAATTACAAACCCCATGAAGTCCCAACCCATATACATCGACCAAAACATTTCAAACTTTTTAAAAAACACTATATACCTTTCCACCGAAACATATCTATCCGCATAATCCGTCTCAAGCGGAAGATCCTCCGTATCTTCCTCAATAATCCTACACTCCTTCAACCCTTCCTTTTCCTTTGCTATGCCCTTTCTCGATGATTAAATTCGTCACGTTTCTGTATCCACAATTACAAAAACCGAATAGTTATAAGATTTCCAGAAACTAAATGTTAAGTTATAAACTTGCAATAGAAATTGTAAAACCATATGACACCTATCAAGATTAGCATTAATATTGACCGAAAAAGTATATGATATAGAAGTCATAAGAACTAAACCCATATTCATATTAAGCTGATATTTTTTGCCAGTACAGAAGTATTATTATTTGTAAAAGTAACATATCTTTTTTGGGTTAACAATTCAAGCTTTATCCGGGTGAATCGAGCTTGCTTTTAATATATAACCAAATTGAAGATTAAGTTGACCCATGAACACTTCAAAATTTATAAATTCAAACAAAAAATCAAAGAAGATCTAAGTTGACCGAACTCTTCAAATCGATAACAAAATTGAATATATAATACATTATATTACCTAATGAGATGACCACCAAGACTAAGATTGAATATGTCATTATCATTATACCAAAATTAAACAAATTATCATTATCAACATAACAAAATAAAACCACCAAGCATACCACAATCACCTCCTCACCACCACTGCTCTGGAAAAGAAAACAACGAACCATTTCACTTTTAGGTTGTAATAATAACAATTGACAAATACGATATGCTAGGGTTATACGTTAGAGGTTCAACTGACGAGCCGATATGGTACGGTTATACGTTAAAGGTTCAACAGACTAGTCGATATGTTACGGTTATACGTTAGAGGTTCAACTGATGAGTCGATATGTTACGGTTATACATAAGAGGTTCAACTGATGAGTCGATATGCTAGGGTTATACGTTAGAGGTTCAACAGACGAGTCGATATGTTAGGGTTATATACATTAGAGGTTCAACTGATGAGTCGATATGTTACGGTTATACGTTAGAGGTTCAACTGGTGAGTCGATATGCTAGGGTTATACGTTAGAGGTTCAACTGATGAGTCGATATGCTAGGAGTATACGTTATAGGTTCAACTGATGAGTCGATATGCTATGCTTATATGTTAGAGGTTCAGCAGATGAGTCGATATGTTACGGTTATACGTTAGAGGTTCAACTGATGAGTCGATATGTTAGGGTTATACATTAAAGGTTTAACAGACGAGTCGATATGTTACGGTTATACCTTAGAGGTTCAACTGGTGAGTCGATATGCTATGGTTATACGTTAAAGGTTCAACATACGAGTCGATATGTTACGATTATACGTTAGAGATTCAACTGACGAGTCGATATGATACGGTTATATGTTAAAGGTTCAACAGACGAGTCGATATGTTATGATTATACGTTAGAGGTTCAACTGACGATTCGATATGCTAGGGCTATACGTTAGAGGTTCAACTGATGAGTCGTTATGTTACAGTTATACGTTAGAGGTTCAATTGATGAGTCGATATGTTACGGTTATACGTTAGAGGTTCAACTGTTGAGTCGATATGCTAGGGTTATACGTTAGAGGTTCAATTGATGAGTCGATATGCTAGGGTTATACGTTAGAGGTTCAACTGATGAGTCGATATGTTAGGATAATACGTTAGAGGTTCAACTGATGATTCAATATGTTACGGTTATACGTTATAGGTTTAACTGATGAGTCGATATGTTAGAGTTATACGTTAGAGGTTCAACTGATGAGTCGATATGCTAGGGTTATGCGTTACAGGTTAAACTGATGAGTCGATATGTTACGGTTATACGTTAGAGGTTCAACTGATGAGTCGATATGCTAGGGTTATACGTTATAGGTTCAACTGATGAGTCGATATATTATGGTTATACGTTAGAGGTTCAACTTAGTCGTCCCTAAATGTGTCGACCCTAAATTTAGCGGTAAATGCTGGCGGAAAAATGTTGGCGGGAAATGTTGGCGAGAAAGCTAGGGTCGACTAAATCGTCCCTAAATGTGTCGACCCTAAATTTTTATCTTTATATATATAAAGTTTTTTTAAATATGTATAAAGTGTTTTTTAAATATGTATAAAGTTTTTTTAAATATGTATAAAGTTTTTTTAAATAAATGTAAAAGTTTATTTTAAATTTATATAAAGTTTTTTTAAAATATATATAAAGTTTTTTTAAATATGTATAAAGTTTTTTTAAATATGTATAAAGTTTTTTTTAAATATGTATAATTTTTTTAAATATATATAAAAGCTTTTTTAAAATATATATAAAGTTTTTTTAAAATATGTATAAAGTTTTTTTAAATAAATATAAGAGTTTTTCTAAAATATATATAAAGTTTTTTAAATATATATAAAGTTTTTTTAAATATGTATAAATTTTTTTTAAATAAATATAAAAGTTTATTTTAAATATATATAAAGTTTTTTTTTAGGGACGACTTCCCTATGTAATTTAGGTTCGAAAAAGTCGTCCCTAAATATTTCCATATAATTTATTAGCGGGTTATTTATATTTTTTGGCAAAATTTTCAGAAAATTTGGGGGGGGGGGAGATTAAAGGACGACTTCCCTATGTAATTTAGGGTCGGAAAAGTCGTCCCTAAATTTTCCCAATATATTTACCCCTTTTAATCTAATACTTTTTACAGAAAATTAATTATATTAATTTTATATAATAAAATGTGATAAAAAAGGGTAAAATGAATTTTTTTACTTTTGGGACGACTTGGTCCTCCCTAAGTTGTTATCCCCACTTTATCCCCACAGCCTTTCCTTGACTTGATTTTTCTTGGATAAGTGGTGGGCCCCCACTCATTTTAGGGACGACTTTGTCGACCCTAAAAAACCTTGACCCTAAACTGCAATATCGTTGTAGTGTGAATGTTTTTGAATGCATGTTCTATATGAAACTTTTTTAGTATAAATACATGATGACTCTAGTTAATTAAGTAGTAAGAGAGAGAGAGAGAGAGAGAGAGAGAGAGAGAGATATGAATTATGCAATGACATAAAATGAAAACCACGAGCCTAGAGTGCAATTATTAAGACTTTTCAGATATCTTTCATTATCATAAGTTATATTCCAGGTTTTTCGGGACATACACATATTCCGCTGCATTTCATATCTTTTACTCAGGTTCATGTATTTCCTATCATGTCATTATATCCGCGCACTAAGCGTATTGCTCAGCCTTATTTTTTTTCCATGTACCAAACGGCAGGTACCCACAGGCAGACTTGAGCATTTGAGAGTACGTGCATAGGATGGAAGCTACCTTAGACTTATTTTCCGTTTTGCATTTCATAAACTTATGCTTGCTTGGACACTTGTTTAGTCAATTCTTCTACATTATACCTTGTTATGCTTTCATGACACGCCATAATCATGACATAACGACCACCTTGTCAAAGTGGGTCATTACAGGGTTAGACTAGATAGATTTTGAGGGTTTAAGGTTAGTGTGTTTGAAATCAGACGCGAATAAAATGATTGATGGAAAGCGGTGAACGTTTTTGAATGCATGGTCTATATGGAACTTTTTTTGTATAAAGACATGATGACTCTAGTTAATTAAGTAGTAAGATGGGGACATGAAGAGAGAGAAAGAGAGAGAGAGAGAAATGAATTTTGGAATGACATAAAATGAAAACCACGAGCCTAGAGTGCAAATATTAAAAAGCACATATGTAAAAAGTGTAAAACATGGTTTATTCATCAACAACCAGACCACTTTGCGCTGTAGAATCACACGTAGGAAATGTCATGATCTCAAGTACCATTTTTGGTGGAGCGGTATGAAACAAGATGTTGCTACTTTTGTTTCTAAATGTCTAACCTGCCAGCAGGTTAAGATAGAACATTAGTGTGCTAGTAGTTTACTACAACCATTAGACATTCCCGAATGGAAGTGGCACAAGATCTCCATGGATTTTGTCACCGGACTACCAAAGACTCAGAGGAGGCATGATGCTATTTGGGTCGTTTTCGATCGTTTGACCAAGTCAGCACATTTTCTTCCTATCCGCAAGGATTACTCAGTTAGCAGATTGGAAGAAATATTCCAGCAGGAGATCGTGTGATTACACGATACTCCATCAGACATCATATCAGACAGGGACCCATGATTCACGTCTCGATTCTGGAAAGGGCTGCAGAAATCTTGGGGGACCAGGCTCAAGCTAGCACGACTTTCCATCCTTAGAAATACGGTCAATCCAAGCGTACTATTCAGACTTTGGAAGATATATTATGCGCCTGTGCGTTAGAGTGGACAGAAAATTGGGATGAAAATATCTTCTTGGTCGAGTTTTCTTACAACAACAATTGGCACACAAGTATCAAGTGTACTCCTTTCGAGATGTTGTACGGCAGAAGTGTCGTGCTTCGATTTGTTGGGATCAAGTCGGAGAACGTATCATTGAGGGACCAGAGATGATCGAGGTGACCAATGAAAAGGTCTCCATTGCCAAGGAGAAGTTGTAGGAAGCTCGTACTCGTCAGAAGAGTTATGCTGACAAGCATCGCGGAGCACTGGAATTCCAGCCTGGTGATCGTGTTTTTCTCAAGGTATCACCAGCACGTGGAGTCAGACGTTTTGGTCCCAAGGAAAAGATTAGTCATCGTTACATCGGACCATTTGATATCCTCGACCGTGTCGGTGAGGTATCGTATCGATTAGCGTTACCTCCTCAGGTTCGCATGTTCACAACGTGTTTCATGTATCCTTACTTAGAGGTTACAACTATCATCATTTGCACGTTTTCAGTTATCCACTCGATCAGATTCGTGAGGATCTATCCTATGTTGAGAAACCCGAGGCTATCTTAGATCGTCAAGATCGATTCATGAGGAGAAAGACAATTCCATTTGTCAAGATCCTTTAGAAAAACCATCCCGAGCGGGAACCACTTGGGAAATGGAGGAGTCGATTTAGACTTGTTATACTCACTTTCTTCCTTTATCCGGGTATGTTTCCTTTTAGCTATTTATGTCTCTAATTCGAGGACGAAATATTCTTTTAGAGGAGAAGAGTTGTAAAACCCGCATGAAAAACATGAAAATATAAAATACATGAAAATACGAATTAATTAAAACTTTAATATTTAATTAATACACGACAAGTATTACATTTTTTAAAATATACACGACAAGTATTTACGGATAATAAATAAATCACGACACGATATAACACGAACTTAAGTCACGAATCCACAATACACGGAAAACTAACCAAACACAAAACATGTACACCAAGAGGCTGTTTGTGGCCGACTTTAAAAGAAAAACAAGAAGAAGGGCGCAAGGCCCGGCCCAGTGACCAATCAACAATCACAAGACTTTTATTTTCATTTCAAAATTACAAGAAAAATAAAAAGAAATCTAGGGTTAGTGTTTGGTGTTGGTGTCGCCGACAAAGAAAAGAAATGAGAAAAACAAAGCTTTTTTATTATGATTTTCGGGGCTGTGTTCGTGTTATTCTTCATTTAATCATACGCATTCGGTGTTGATCCCTTTGGTTGGATCTTTATTCTGTTAAGAACTAGTATAGTAGTTTGTAATCAAACCAAAACACTTTGAGAACTCTTACTCAAGCTAAATAAGTTATGCAGAATCTAACTTATAAAGCACAGAAGAACATAATTACTTTTAACTATTCGATTCTCTTATTAATTGTCTTGAATGAGGTACATGAATGTCATCGTACCTATGTTCCTTTTATTGAGTAAGGAACCCTAGAAACCTTAGAATATTCTATAAAGATAAGTATATCACAACGATATATTATCAATATTCTAACTATTAAGTATATCACAAAAGATATACTCTAACTATAACTATGACATATCTTATATAAAGATATATTCGTCCTAATCAATATAGCAGTACTTACTTTATAAGTAGCAGTACTTACTATGTACCGCGTTAACACTAACGGTACTTGAATAATACTAACAGTACTTAAATTACACTGACGATACTTGACACTGAAAAATAATTCCCAACAATCCACCCCTAAACAAGAATGATAACTTGTTGTCTTCTTGTTTCTCTTTGTACTGAATGTATTTAGAATACATGTCTTCAGTCTTCTCTTCAAACTTGGATTGAGCTTGGAATTTGCACTTGTATCCAACTGAATGTAGCCAAACAATTTAATATAGATCTTCTTATGATAAGATAACCTTCAAACTTATGAACATTATCTTTGTCTTCAAACTATGATCTTCTTGTGTCTTGTGAACATTCACTTGATCTTGTAGCAACAGTAATTGTCTTTTTGAGTTAAATCTATGAACTCTTGATCATGAACTTCTCTCTTGATTTGATGAGACAAAAACCTTCTAAGTATTCTTTCCTTGAACTTAATACTTCTTTCCTTGCAGCTTCATACCTGAAATAAAACAGTTAACAACAAAAACCAATCTGTATGGGCTTCATGATTTTTAGCAAATCATCAGCTATCAACGGATTTGATTTATTCTTTACCAGTTAGCCGTACCCTCTGGAATAGCCAATACTTTATTCATAAAGAATAAGGTGTAATGATAACCCTACAATTTTTGGTAAACTGTCAACCATCAACGGATTTGATAATGTCTTTACCTAGTACTGTTTGTCTAGGACTAGCCAACTCTTTGTCTCAAAACATGGTGAGTTAGAACCATATAGTTTTTAGCAAACTACCAACTTTCAACGGATTTGAGAAGTCTTTACCACAAACCGATTGCTTATGGACTAGCCAGTTCTTATGTGTGTTAGACATGGTGAACTGAGAACCATTTGTGAAGTGTGATTGTAAATCAAATACTTGAGGCTCTTTCTCAGCTTCTTCCTCTTGCTCCAAATCCTTGATTTGTTGTTTAACCATTCTGATCCACTCCAAAGCACCAACCGATTCTTCTGAGACTTCCAATTGTTGTTCCAACATCCTTTCCAACAATCTTCTCTCAAATGGATATTTCTTCTCTTGTAGCATATAATAAGTAACATCATCTATATCCAAAATGTATAGTCCACATGACCTATAATATCTCCAGTAACTAGGAACCTGATTCTCTAATTCCTTCAACATTTTATAATCACAATTGTGTGGTTCATACATGAAGGATAATTCATGATACAATAGTGATACCTCAGTTTTACCTGCACTGGCTTCTTGAACTAACCTAAAAAGATCTTGAATATCTTGTCTGTCAAGAATATGAAGAATATCTTCTAACAGTCTGAACATCCTTGTTGTGCCATCTATTCTTTGTATTCCATGAGCTTCCAGTCCTTGATCCATAGTATATATCCATCTAGAAATGGATGACTTCTTTCCAAAAAATCTCTGTGTCTATACATTGATCTTCCAAAATTTACTATTTTCAAGTATTTTCTTAAGCTCTCATCATCACTATCTTCTGTTGTTGATTTAGCCTTTTTCTTGGCTTCTAGCTTCTTCTTTGTTGATCTTTTTCTTTTAACACCCTTGGAGGTTCCTTCAAATTCCATTTAACCTTCCTCCAAATCTGCATGTACCGTTTCTTCAGTATCTACTGTTGATTGTTTATGTACTGTTTGTACATTTTTAGTCTCATCAACACTCTGAGATTTATCTCCTTCATTAATTCTTTGAGCAGTATTTGTCTCTTTTGAACTTACCTTCTCATTTCTACTTTTCCTCACATATGTAGTCTTGATAGGTGGAGATGTTCTTGTATGTTCAGCAGTACTTGACTCAAATCTAGGAGTACTTCCAAATTGTCTTTGTTGTTGCAAATGTCTTTTGGCTTCTTCAACAGCTATCCTATCTGCTTCAGATCCAATCTCAACAAAATTCAATTCAGCTCTCTTGTGTTGTTCATACAAAGCCTTGATTTCCTCAAAATTCTTCTTGACCAATTGAGCATGAGTGAAATACTTAACTTTCTTGAGAAAAGCCATTTTTTGATTCCTAATCTGCATGGTAGTTGGAGGCTTAATCCTTTCTCTTCTTCTTTTCTCAGCAAAGAATCTTTGTTGCTCCCTTACCAGATCATCAATCAATTTTGCTTTTTCTTCTTCATCATAAGCATACCTTTCTTCAATGATTAATGAGTCTGCAAGAAGCTCACTTTCTTGTAGTTCAGCTTGAATCCTATCATACTCTTGTATATTCCATTCTTGCTACACTCTCTTAGCTTCAAGCAATTGCTGCTTTGCTGCAAGTTCCTCTTGTAACTCTTCTTCACGAATTTGTGCTTGCACTCTGAAAGAAAATTCTTCATCATGGTCTAGTTGATGAAATCTGTACATGGCTTTGTTTATATCATCTCTGAATCACTTTCATTTTTAGATTCTGATTGTCACTACTTCTTGCCCTTATCCTTTTGGATTAATCTTTGGTAACTTCTTCTTCAGCTTTAAAGATCTTTCTTCATCCTCATTAGCTTGCTGATGAATAACAATACCTTTAGTGGGCTGTGAAGCTTGAACTTTCTTACCTTTAGTTTTATCCTTTTTGGTAAGAACTTCTTGTTGTGTCTTCTTCTCAATCTCTGCTTGTCTTGCTTTTTCAGCTGAACTCTTTTCCGTGAGATCAAGCAGTACTTGAGCTAAAATCTCATCCTCTCCAAAAGGAGTTTGACTTTCTACAGAAGAATGTAGTGAAGATTGATCACCAGCAGTACTTGCAGTTGACTTAGTTGGCTTAGCAGTACTTAGGTCTTCAACAATGTCAGCAGTACTTGCAATTGGCTTAGTTAGCCTAACACTACTTGGATCTTCAACAACGTTGACTTCACTAGTGTAAGACACACTTGTTTCTTCAATCACAAAAGTATCTCCAAATACCTTTTCTACCTTCGAAGCTATCTTCCCAACTTGTAACTCCTCTGTCTTTTCTGATCAATATCTCACTCTTGATCTTGACAGTACTTGGAAAGACTGTTTATTGTGAAACCATAATTGCCTTTGAGGTGGAGTTGAGGATATAGGAAATTGGACATTAATTTCCTCCAGCTTCTTATAGAAACCACTCCAATTCACTTGAAGTTGTGGTGATTAATGTTGTGGCTCTGGCTGAGTTACCAAAATTTCTTCAATTTGTGGTTCCTCGTGAGCAGGTTGTGGTTCTTCTTGTTGAAGCTCCATGTTAGTAGGCCTTAAGCTATCCTTTTCCACACCAGTTTCTAAGCCATTGCCATCTTCAGAATTTCCAATGACATCATCATCAGCCTCAAAGTTGATGTCATTCCCAAAGACCCTTGTTTGAATATCAGAAGAAGGTAGTGGTTCTTCATAATTCCTCCCCTGTTTGGTTGCATTCAGTTGCCTTGTCTTGAGGTTTCTGAATATTTGCTTCTTAAGAGCAGCTTTCTGAATAAACCTGTTCTGCCTCATCCAAGGAGATACCTTATTCCTTAGCTAGATTAAACTGGCCTCCAATTCAGCAATTTTCTTGTCTTGAACAAGCTTCTCCTTTTGCAATACCTATACCTGTTTGGACAAGCTAGTGCACAAAGCAGTTAAATTTGCAACATCCACCACCTCTGGTGCTTGTGCTTGTGGTGAACCAGTAGCAGCAATGGAAGCAGCAGGTGTATTGATCATCTCATCTGAATTTGGTTGATTACCAATATTGTGAGAAGAAGATTGAATATCTTCTGAGGAATGGGAACTCCGGTTAGAAGGAGTTTGCTGAGAACCACTAGCAGTGCTAGGTTCCTCACCTTCTTGGTTGGCAGGTTGGGCTAACATATTAGCAAATAAGGGTGTGACAGTTCCTATAAAGGCATTGCCTTGTTTGGTCAAGAAAGAGAAAGTTCTCTTTGTAAATGTAGGAACATCCCATGTATTTGTTAACTCTGGTAGGTTAGGGATTTGGTGATTAACTAAAGTCTGAATGAATCTAAGATACATTAAAAACTTCTTAACTCCTTCCAAATTCCTAGTCTTGCCTTCAAAAATTATTTTTGAAAATTTGAAAACTCTGTTATTTGCTAGACAAATACCAGCTGATGCCAATGCAGCAAGGATTTGATCAAAAGAAGTACTTTTGGAGCTTAAACAGTGAATAATGGCATGAAAAATCAATTTCCATTGTGGTGAAAACAAAGCTTTAAAGAAAGTAAGACTTTTCCTACCACCCTCATAACCCATGGCTGCAAGGCCATCATGTATCTCTGTATTGGTTAACATACTTAGTCCATTATCATCATTTAGTCTCAAACTAGCCCTTAGCAGTACCTCAGTGACATAGATATTTCTATGATTCACCCTATCCTTAATACAAGGTTTATCAAAACGAGTACCTAACACAGCAGTATTCCAAAATTGTTAAACAATATGAATAGAGACAATGGGACTTACAGTAAGCGCAAAATGAATATGAATTCGAGATAAAAATCCGAGTATGTCATGGAAACCAAGAGAATCATCATTCTGAGCAAGGTTCGCGACCAAGTTGTGCTTAGAGATCACTTGTAAAGCAGCCATTAGTATTTTTGATGATCCAAAAATTAGAGAGAAGGTTATAGAATTAAGAGATAAGAATAAAAGATTAGGTGAATCAATTATATAAATGGAGTAAGTATTTATGTAAATAACAAACCCAAGCGTGAAGAAATCGCCAAATTTACAAAAGAGACCCTTAACGATACAACGGACATGTAGCGGTACATGGAACATACTCGGTACTTAGATTTGTGCTAGCGGTACTTGGATCCATAACGGTACCTCACAAATTTGACCAGTTCATGCATTCAACTATCATTATAACCTCTTTTATCTTATTCTATCAACCTGCAATCACATCAAAAACATAAAAACATACACCATACAATAACAATTAGCATAAAAATTGTACAGTTATTACCTCCCCTTAATATATGCAGCAGTTTATTGGTTGAGCATACCAATATGTGTCACCAAGAATTCAAATCTCTTTGCATCAAATGCCTTGGTCAACAAATCAACTACATGGTTTTCTGTATGAATCTTCAAGACTTGAATAAGCTTCTTGTCATGAGGCATCTCTTATGAAGTTATGTCTTATTTCAATATGCTTGGTCTTGGAGTGAAATACTGGATTCTTGACAATGCGTATAGTACTTTCATTATCAATGTAGATCTTGGTGTTCATGAAGTTTAACCCATAGTCTAACAACTGATTTTGAATCCAAAACTTGTCCACAACAATGAGCAGCAGCTACATATTCAGCTTCAGTTGGAGAAGTAGCAACAATGGTTTGCTTCTTACACTGCCATGATATGAGTCTTCTGCCTAGGAATTGACAACCTCCTGTTGTGGATTTCCTATCATGATTAGCTCCAGCATAATCACTGTCTGAGTAAGCTTCCAAATCAATGAATCTCTAGGATACCATAATCCTAAATTAGGCTGACTTTTAAGATACTTAAAAATCCTCTTCACAACATGTAGATGTGACACCTTTGGATTGACCTGGAACCTTGAACAGGCACACATAGCAAACATAATATCTGGTCTTGAAGCAGTAAGATACATCAATGAACCAATCATTGATCTATATAGATGAAAATCAACATTTTCACCATGTTCATCTTTTGATAAAGACTCCTTAGCTTCAAAATGTGTGCTTGTACTCCTTGTATCCATACATGAAAACTTCTTCAAGATTTCAGCAACATATTTATCTTGGCTGATAAATATTTCATCTTTCCTCTGTTTGACTTGTAGTCCTAAAAAGAAAGTAAGTTCTCCCATGGAACTCATCTGAAATCTTCCTTTCATCAAAGCTTCAAACTCTTCACACCATGATTTCTTGGTTGAACCAAAAAGAATGTCATCAACATAGACTTGTACTAGAACAATATCCTTAGCATTCTTTTTGATGAATAGAGTTTTGTCAATGGTTCCACTCCTATATCCATGTTCTAACAGAAAATTGGATATAGTTACATACCAAGCCCTTGGAGTTTGATGTAGACCATAAAGTACTTTGATAACTTTGTAGACTCTATTGGGGAATTTAGGATCTACAAAACTTGGAGGTTGTGAAACATATACCTCCTCTGAAATAGTGCCATAAAGAAAGGTACTTTTCACATCCATCTGATAGACTATAAAACCCATATATGATGCAAAGGCCAAAAATAACCTAATGGCTTCTATTCTTGCCACTGGTGCAAAAACCTCATCATATTCTATCCCTTCTTCCTGTCTATAGCCTTGAGCAACAAGCCTTGCCTTGTTCCTCACAACAACTCATCTTTCATCCTTCTTGTTTCTGAAAGATCCACAAGAATCCAAACCTTTTGTAGCTCAAATTATGTTAATTCTTCTTGCATGGCATCTACCCAACTTTCTTCATCAAGAGCCTGAGAAATGTTTTTGGGCTCTACTTGGGATAAGAAACATGCAAACAAAAAATGTTGAGTATCCTTATGATTTGTTCTCTGTTGTTGTTTGACATAACTCAAAAGTGCATGAGTTTCAGTATTGGCTTGAAGTTGTCTTCTGGTTTGCACAACAGACTTGGGATTTCCAATAATCTGAGTAGTAGGATAGTTGTTGTTGACTTTATGAGTGGGAATAAAACTGACTGGAATTTCAGTTTCCAACTTATTGAAATCAATTACTGGACCCTGCTCATCATAGGAAGCTTTAGAGAAGATTCCTTCAGCTGGACTATCATAAATATCTTCATCGTCCATAGATTGTAAAATATCTTCTAAAGAATCAACACACTTTGCATATTTTGACATAGCAGTACTTGCAGATGAGGCACCGCTATGTGTAATATGTACTGCTGAGTGTTGTGACTCCAAAGATTCTTCTCCTAAATGCTTATTAGCAGATGTAGCATTCTTTTCTTGATCTTGAAGCCTCTGAAGCTCTTGGGAGGCATTATCATCAGTTGATGGCATTGTTTGCTTCTGGGGAGTAGCATCCATAGGAGAAACAATAGGCATACTGGATACATAGATGTGATTATCATCATCCTGAGAGTCTGATGAAGAAGGTTCTCCTTGAGTACCTGACTTAGTTGTACCAATCTCCTCACCTAGGTACCTTGAGCAGTACTTGAGATTCTTTTGGCATCTCAAAGTCTTTAGAGAGCACCGAGCAGTCTGTATTTGTAAATAGCACCTTGTTCTTCTTATCACACATTTGTGACACAGAAAAGAGATTGAATTCGTTCAATTATTTTACAAAGAACACATCCTCAAATTCCAACTTCCCTGTATTAATTTTCCTTTTGCCAGTGATTCTGCCTTTGCTACCTCCAAAGGCTACTAGTCCACCTCTGAATTCTTCAAATTCAGCAAGGAAATCTTTATTCCCTGTCATGTGCCTTGAGCATACACTATCTACTATACCTTTATCTTTCAATTAATCAATTAGATGCCCCTGCACATAAACAAAACTTATTAGTTTTTAACAGGGACCCAAGCCACATTTGGCTCGGATCTTGTGGGACCTACATACTTAAGAGTTTGATAGGTAGTTTTTCTAGTAAGACTACATACACTCTTATACTTCATGGTTCCAGTCAAATAATAAAAAACATAAGTAGGTTCGTTGTCTTTGAACCTTTTTTACCTAAGTACTGTTTTAGCAGTACTTGCTTGAACACACGGTTTTTCACCTTTAGGAACCCACATTTGCACTGGTTTGTTATTAGGCTTACTTCTAGATGTTCTAGCTTTCTCAACTACATTCTTAGAAGTCTTGTGGGATTTTGGTTTGACAGACTCTGGACCAGCAGTACTTGAGTTTGGTCTAGCAGTACTTGCAGTTCTAGACATGCCGGTACTTGGTTTACAAGACTTCAAAGGTACTAGACCTTGTTTCATAAGTACTGCTCTTGGAACAAAGTTCTTGGAAGAGATATTTGTAACCTTATGAGGTTCAGCTACCCTTTTAGCATGATCAAACTTAGGTTTGTCATCTTTAGATCTTTGTTGCCTATTGACATGTGCATTTTTCCCATTACTATTCCTTGTGACCTTTTGTGTAGCATTTTGTTTTACAATTTTATCTTCATGTAAAGTGCAATCTTTGATAAAATGACTTAGACTATCATAAACATAACATCCTTTTCGTCTCAAAGAAGACCCAAAAGGTTGTTTTGACTTAATTTTCTCAAAACCTATCCCACCCCTCTTGGTTTTATTATGTTTTACATTATTATCCACTGCCTTGCGTGGAGTTTTTACCTGCTTGGGAGCAGAACTTGTTTTAGAGACTTCAGACTCAAAATTGCTCATTAAAGGTGGATAAACAATGTTTTTGGTCACAACAGATTTATCTTGGGTCAAAGTACTAGAGTTTGAATCATTAACAGCCTTTGATTCATCTAACTCTATACCTGTATCATTACTAGGGGCATGAAAATTCCTGATAATGGTGGAGGAACTGCCTTCATTCCTTCAGCATATCTATCATTTTCAGGTGTATCATCTGACTCACTAGAACTATCAAAAATCCCCTTTGATAAGTCCTTGTCAGTCAAAGTTATTCCAGGTTGGTCCTCAATATATCCTAGGCCTGACTTATCATAATACCCCATTTGTGAATTAATCAGTTTACCCAATCCTTTAGAGTATTTTTGCGAACGATTAATCACTTCCCTTTCATTATAAAGACTGGCTTTTAATGCTTCATTTTCTACTGATACTTTCAAAAGTTGTTTTCAAAAGCTTTAATTTCTACATCTTTTCCCTCATTTGAAGAGTCAAAATTCTAATTTTCTCTCATAGTTTTGTTGAACCTTTTTATAAAAAACTATATTTTCCTCTAGCTTAGCAACACCAAGTTTAAAAGCATTTGTTTCTACAGTGCATGTGTTGACTTTTTGATACTGTTCATCTAGTTCTACTTTTTAGCTATTAAATTCAAGTACACAATCTTTAGAACAAGAATATACCCCAGTATCTTCCGGTGAGAGAGCCATCAAACCAAGCTCTTCTTCTTCCTCATCTTTAACTCAGTTCACCACTCCATCTACAGTTACCAATGCTTTGGTTCCTTTGGGACTCCTGCTGTTTCCTTTTGGAAAGCTTTCAGAAATTCTTGGACTGGTTCTATAGCTGTTTTTGGACTTTTGACTGCTACTTTCAGCCTTGTCTCTAGTGCACTCCCTTGCAAAATGTCCATTCCTTCCACAGTTATAGCATTCAACTTTAGACTTGTCATATCCTAATGGCTCATTAGGATCAACAGTCATCCTCCTTCCAGCCTTCTTAAAGAACCTATTAGATCTCACAGAAATCATAGCAGCTTGTCATTTGAGATCCATCTCTTCAACATCAGCATCATCCATTTGGAACAAATCATTGAGAGTCAATCTTGGTCTGTTGTCTTGTCCAGCAAATAATGAGAAGGCATCATTGTCACTAAACAATGGTGAAAGTCTTCCTTGTGGATTTTGAGAGACTATAGGACTGCCTTCAGTAATTTGTGAGTAAGTACCGCTTGTAAGTCCTCCAACAGTATTTTGGAAGTAAGTACCGCTGCTTGATCCACTAGCGATATTTTGAAAGTAAGTACCGCCGTTTTCTGACACAAAAGCCAAGTTAGACTTTGTTGTTGCTGCTTCTTTGGTCACCTCAACGCCTTTAACATCCATCTCATAAGCTCTAAGATTGTTGTATAGATGGTCAAAATGAATTGTATCCAGATCATCCCTTGTAATGAAGTGCATAGCCATTGCTTTCCATTCTTGTGGAACAATCCTTAAGAATTTTAGATTAGCTTCTTCATTAGGAATTATTTATCCATAAACTGCTAATTGAATGAGCAGCTTACTGAACCTTCCATAGCCACCATTGATTCCTTCTATACTGGAAATTGAGAAGTTATCAAATTCTTGTTTCAGAACAATCTTCTTCATCTTCTTAGATTTTTCATTACCTCCAAATCTAAGTTTGATGGCATCCACATAGCCTTTGCATCCTTATAGTGATGAAAGCTAGGTAAGATGCCCTCTGAAAGTGCCATAGCCAAAGCAGTTTTGGCCTTTCTTTCTCTGATCTCAGCTTGTACCTCCTCAACAGTCACAACAGGTAAAGCATAGCATGTACCATCAGGCAACCAGTGTAACTTCTTAGGTGTATTCTCATTCTTGATAACTTGCCACAGAGTATGATATGTGTGATTCAAGTAATGTTCCATCTGCATAGCCCATGTCTCATAGTTATCACTCTTGAGAACTGGGAGTTTGACAGCAGAAAGAGTATGGGAAGGTGTTGTAGTTGTAGAAGTAACTACAACATCTATGGCTTGAACACCTTGTAGTGGTGCAGGATGCACAACTTGAGGCTGTCCCTGTGGTATTGGATCAAGATCTAGAATGTCTTCCAAGTGAGGGTCATCACCAGGTTGAGACATTGAGTTTTAGTGTGAGTGGAGTTTTTAGGGTTGTGTTCTTCTTTTTCAGAGTTTCTCAACAAGCTCTGATACCACTTGTTGATCCCTTTTGTTGGATCTATATTCTATTAAGAACTAGTATAGTAGTTTGTAATCAAACTAAAACACTTTGAGAACTCTTAATCAAGCTAAATAAGTTATGCGAAATCTAACTTATAAAGCACAGGAGAACATAATGACTTTTAACAATTCGATTCTCTTATTAATCGACTTGAATGAGGCACATGAATGTCATCGTACCTATGTTCCTTTTATAGAGTAAGGAACTCTAGAAACCTTATAATATTCTATAAAGATAAGTATATCATAGACGATATATTATCAATATTCTAACTATTAAGTATATCACATAAGATACTCTAAGTATAACTATGACATATCTTATATAAAGATATATTCGTCCTAATCAATATAGCATTACTTACTTTATAAGTAGCAGTACTTACTATGTACCGCGTTAACACTAACGGTACTTGAATAATACTAACAGTACTTAAATTACACTGACGGTACTTGACACCTAACAATAATTCCCAACATTCGGTAATCTTTAATCACACTTTCTCTTTTATTATTTTTCCTTGATTCATGAGCTTAATTAAATAAGAGAAATAAAAACATGTTAATATGATTTAGACCAAGAAATAGGATTCAGGTTTTGTTTGTTTTGTGGTCACGAAAACCGAGAACCGTTCCAAGGGTGCTCTTGGTGGGATTAATAAGCCAACAGCCGTTGGCCTTAAGGCTCGGTGGCGGGTCCTTTCTTTCGGCCGCAAGTCCAATCGGCCAATAGTGGGAAAAGATAGCCACATAGTGGAAACTGAGAGCTTGGGGCTCTTGGTGGCGAAGCTGCACAGACAGTGGGCACCGACTGCGGTCAGTGGGAGTCATGGGCAGCCGGTGGGTAAATCACACCGGCAGTGGGAAGCCACGACTTGTAGTGTCAAAAGGGCCACAACTGGCGGCTAAGTAGTGTTTGTTGGTTTTGTTCGTGCAACCGAGACCTTAGGTCTCGGTGGGCTATGTTATTAGGCTCGGCTAAGCAGAGAGTCGCCAAAGGGGTGACTAGAATTATTTTGACCAAGTTAATTTCGGGAAATTAAATTGTGTAATTATTTATTATATTATTAACATGTCCTAATTAAACTAGTTATAACTTTTAATTTAATTATTCAATTATCAAGTTATGGTAAAGTTTTATTAAAATAAAATCATGATTTATAATTAATTAATAATCATATATTATTAATTAATAATTATTTGTAAGATTAAACTATGCTAAAGTAATTATTTAATGGGTTAATATACACAGATGTTACTAAATTTTTGCCAAATTAACGATATTGTTACTAAAGTTTAAACCCTTACACTTAGGTTACTATTGTATACGGGTTTAATTTATTTGTTACTAAACGTTCAGAAAAACTATCTCGCCGTTACTCATAAGATAGGTTACCGGTTAAGCAGGTTTTGGTGGGGCCCATTTCTATTTTTCGGCCAAACTTTAGTAACAAAATCATTACTTTGGACAAAATTTAGTAACCTGTGTGTATATTAACCCTTTACGTTTTGGTCAGTTTTTTTTCCCTTTTTCGTTCGTACTTTTATGTTTTCATTAGTAATTTTACGTTTTCGTCAGTAAATTTACGTTTTTGTCAGTACTTTTTACAATTTCGTCAATAAATTTACGTTTTCGTCAGTAAACTTACGTTTTCTTCAGTAAACATACGTTTTCGTCAGTAAACTTACGTTTTCGTCAGTAAACTTACGTTTTCGTTAGTAAACTTACGTTTTCGTCAGTAAATCTACGTTTTCGTCAGTAAATTTACGTTTTTTCAGTAACTTTACTATATTGCCATTTGGTAAATCATGACTTATAAAATATGTTCTTTAAGACTCAGCTTATATTATATGCTTACTAAACCAGTTTATTACTATTTATGGAAACTTACTATTTTTTTTTTGGAAACTTTCTATCCTTGGAAACTTACTATATCTAGAAACCTGCTATTTTTGGAAAGTTACTAATTATGGGAATATCAAGTATAATAACACATGAAACATGAAATACATTAATCAAAAACTCATTAAACATGTAAGATTGAGGAAAGATATAATAAGACATGAACAAGTAAAACAAGTCATGAACAAGTAAATTAAACTACGTACAAGTAACTTGTAACATTTAGAAACAATTCATTCATGTCCTTTATCATGTAGCATTCGTGAAGTCGGAGTAGTACTTCCGCCTTTCATCTTCATTCGTTTACTGGACATAAGGTACGGATATTCCGTCCTTCAGTAAGGACATCTCTTTCTATGCATGATTAGGATTTCCTGTTTGCTGCCATCTGTTTTTCCCCAGTTTACATGTCATAAAATTTTTCATTGTTTGCCATGCTATCATTTTAAATTGCATGAGCTATATACATGCATGACCATGATTTACATGTCCACATAGTTATGGAGGTACCATAACCATGACACTCGAGGCACCGATGTCATGACTCCTCCGCGATGGGAGTGATTTCTCGCGGCGTTCGTTCACGTTTCATTTTGGCCATTATTATTATTATCATGTGGGGCGTATGGGTGCATCCTACTTTACATGTTACACGTACACGGTGATTGTTGGTGTGTGCTCTACATCCATTAGATTGGAGCTGATCCCTCCACCCAGATTACAATTATTAGAGGTCACCCCTCTAATAGCATGACGAGGTCACTCCTCTATGTATTCCCGCACATTGATATAGGTTATGACCTATATGAGCTCTTGGCATTTAAATTATTTTGCATGCATGAACTTAAGACTTTTCAGATTTCTTTTAGTATCATAAGTTATATTCCAGGTTTTTCGGGACATACACATATTCCGCTGCATTTCATATGTTTTACTCGGTTTCATGTATTTCCTATCATGTCATTATATCCGCGCACTGAGCGTATTGTTCAGCCTTATTTTCTTTTCATGTACCAAACGACAGGTACCCACAGGCAGACTTGAGCATTTGAGAGTAAGTGCATAGGATGGAAGCTACCTTATACTTCTTTTCCTTTTGCATTTCAGAAACTTATGTTTGCTTGGACACTTGTTTAGTCACTTCTTCTTCATTTACTTTATGCATGGTTTGAGATTATGTTTGGAGGCTGATGTTTGATTCCGGCTTTACTATTTGGTCATTTATGTTATACCTTGTTATGCTTTCATGACACGCCATATTTATGATATAACGACCACCTTGTCAAAGTGGGTCGTTACATGGTTAGACTAGATAGATTTTGAGGGTTTAAGGTTAGTGTGTTTGAAAGTCAGATGCAAATAAAATGAGAGATGGAAAGCGGTGAACGTTTTTGAATGTATGTTCTATATGAAACTTTTTTGTATAAAGACATGATGACTCTAGTTAATTAAGTAGTAAGATGGGGACATAGTGGCAAAATGGTTGGGTTGGGTTGGGTTAGGTCATGGGTCTTATATGGGTTTGTGTTTATATGGGTTTGGGTTTAAATGGTTTTTTAGGAGGATGGGTCTAAATGGGTTTGTGTTTAGTTGGGTTTGGGTCTAGATGGGTTTGGTTATAAAGGGTCTTTAGAAAAAAAAAAGGTTGGGTCTTTGAGTTTTTTTGGGTTTAGATAGGTTTTTAGGAGAAGTTTGAGTTTTTTAATCACTTTCTTTTAAGATCATGACATTCCTTTATAAATTCTCTTATTATATTTTCTTAATTGTAAATTATATTTTTAACAATTTTTAATTAACCATTTTTTAAACGATTTTGTTTAACATTACATTTTTTTAATTTACGTTTTCATCAGTATTTTACGTTTTCGTCAGTAAATTTACGTTTTATTCAGTATTTTTACTTTTCGTCAATAAATTTACGTTTTCCTTAGTAAATTTACGTTTTCGTTAGTAGGTTGTCGTCAGTAGGTTGACGTTTTTGTCACTCATTTGACGTTTTCATCCGTATTTTTACGTTTTCGTCAGAAATCTTACGTTTTCGTCAGAAATCTTACGTTTTCGTCAGAAATTTTACGTTTTCGTCAGAAATTTTACGTTTTCGTCTGTAGATTACGTTTTCGTCAGAAATTTTATGTTTTCGTCAGTAGGGTTTTCGTCAGTAAATTTACGTTTTCGTCAGAAATTTTACGTTTTCGTCAAAAAATTTACGTTTTCGTCAGAAATTTTACGTTTTTGTCAGAAAATTTAAGTTTTCATCAGAATTTTACGTTTTCGTCAGAAATTTTACATTTCGACAGGAGTTTCAAGTTTTCGTCAATAATTTTACGTTTTCGTAAGAAATTTTACATTCTCGTCAATAAATTTACTTTTTCGTCAGTAAATTTACGTTTTCGTCAGAAATTTTACGTTTTCGTCAGAAATTTTACATTTACGTCAGAAATTTTACATTTTCGTCAGTAACTTTACGTTTTCGTCAGTAAATTTACGTTTTCGTCAGCAATTTTACGCTTTTGTCAGAAATTTTACGTTTTCGTCAGAATTTTAAGTTTTCGTCCGAAATTTTACGTTTTCTTCTGAAATTTTACGTTTTCATCAGAAATTTTACGATATTTGTCAGAAATTTTACGTTTTCATCCGTATTTTTACGTTTTCGTCAGACATTTTACGTTTTCGTCAGAAATTTTACGTTTTCGTCAGTAAATTCATATTTTCGTCAGAAATTTTACGATTTAGTCAGTAAATTTACATTTTCGTCAAAATTTTTAAGTTTTCATCCGTATTTTTATGTTTTCATCAGAAATTTTACGTTTTCATCAAAATTTTTACGTTTTCATGAAAATTTACGTTTTCTTCAGAAGTTCATCAGTAAATTACATGAAAACGTAAAATTTCTGACGAAAACGTAAAATTTCTGATGAAAGCGTATAATTGCTGACGAAAACGTAAATTTACTGACGAAAACGTAAATTCACTGACGAAAACGTAAATTTACTGACGAAAATGTAAAATTTCTGACGAAAACGTAATTTTTTTGACGAAAACGTAAATTTACTAACGAAAAAGTAAATTTATTGACGAGAATATAAATTTTCTGACGAAAACGTAAAATTATTGACGAAAACTTAAAACTCCAGCCGAAACGTAAAATTTCTGACGAGAACGTAAAATTCTGATGAAAACTTAAAATTTCTGATGCAAACGTAAAATTTCTGACGGAAACGTAAAATATACCGATGAAAACGTAGAACTTCTGACGAAAACGTAAAATTTATGACGAAAACGTAAAATCTGAAAAAGAAAACGTAAATTTACTGACGAAAACGTAAATTTTCTTATGAAAACGTAAAATTTCTGACGAAAACGTAAATTTACTGACGAAAACGTAAATTTACTGACGAAAACGTAAAATTTATGAGGAAAACGTAAAATTTCTGACGATAACTTAAAATTAGTGATGAAAACGTAAGATTTCTGACCGAAAACGTAAAATATACTGATGAAAAACGTAGAACTTCTGACGAAAACGTAAAATTTCAGAAGAAAACGTAAAATTTCTGAAGAAGATGTAAATTTTCTTAAAAAAAACGTAAATTTACCGACGATAACGTAAATTTTCTGATGAAAACGTAAAATTTCTTATCAAAAAAGTAAAATTTCTAACGAAAACGTAAAATTTCTGAAGAAAACGTAAAATTTCTGACGAAAACGTAAAATTACTGACGAAAAAGTAAAATTTATGACGAAAACGTTAAATTTCTGAGAAAAACGTAAATTTACTGACGAAAACGTAAAATTTCTGATGAAAGCGTAAAATTCTTGTCGAAACGTAAATTTACTGACGAAAACATAGAATTTTTGATGAAAACGTAAAATTTCTGACGAAAACGTAAAATTTATGATGAAAACGTAAAAATATGGTGAAGACGTAAAAAACTAACAAGTGTGTGAAAATTTTAACAAGCTTGTGAAAAAAATGGAAAAAAAACTCTTTTGATATTATTAAACCTATTGGGTGACTCATCTAGACCCATTAATAATAAGGAAAACACATCTCGACCCATTAATAATAAGGAAAACACATCTCGACCCATGTGACATATGAGGTGACCCAAGTAGACTCATTTATAATTTTAAGAAGGAGGTTGTTTGAGCCATCTAGAACCATCTAAAATATTAAGGGAAATCCAACTAGACCGCCTTCTTTTTTCAATTTAACAATGTTGATCCAAAATTAACTTTGATGGAATCCTAAGGATTCTGATAGAATTGAAATCTGATTCTATTCCGTAACGTGTTTGGTTGGCAGATTCAATGTATTTGGAATCTGAATTCCAATCCTTAATGTGTTTGGTTAACAAGCGGAATGGAATTAAAATCCTACAAAATCTCATATATGTGGAATTGAACATTCCATGGCAATGGGGAAAGGAATGTTTACATTATATTTTTTTACTAATATTATTTTTAATAATAATAATGATAATAATAAATTTAAAAAAAATTAAAAAAAAAGAAAAAAAATAGTAGTTATAGTAATAATAATAAAAACTATATATAATTTATTATAGTTATTATTATAAAAATAATAGTAAACAATAATAACAAAGATTTTAAAAATAAAAGTAATAAAAATAATAAAATATTAAAAATAAAAATAAATAGATAAAAAAACAGAAATAATAACAAATCAAAAACATTAATATAATTTAAATAATTTTTAATAATTATTTCTTAACTTTATTGTTATTATTTATTTTTTTAATTTGTTAATTTTATATTTTATATTTTATAATTTTATTATTTATATTATTTTATTTTTTTATTTTTTATTATTATTATTATTTATTTTTTTAACTTTTTAATTTTTATTATTTTATTATTTATTTTTTATTAATAATTATTATTTGTTTAAATTAATTATTTTTAATTCTTATAAATTAATTTTTATTTTGTATGTTAATAAAATAATAAGATAATGTTTTTAAATAAAATAATATAAAATAGTCCATATAAAAAAGCTGTATATATTAGTTTATATAGTATTATTTAAAAAATATAATTATATATTTTTTAAAAATATTGTTTATTTAGTACATTAGTTAATATTATATTATTTAAATTTTAATTATAGTAATATATTTATATATAATGTTTCTCATTTTATTTTCTTTCAACCAAACATGAACTAGTATTTTCAAATTCTAATTTCATCGAATTTTAAATCATAAGCATTCCACTTTCAACATTTCATTCCTTCACATTCCAATTCCTGAAATAGATTCTAATTCCATCAAAAATATTTTGCGAACAAAACGGGCCTAAGAGAGAGTGAGAAATGAATTTTGGAATGACATAAAATGAAAACCACGGAGTGCAAATATTAAAAAGCACGTACATAGGTAAAAAGTGTAAAACACGGTTGGTTTATTCATCAACAACCAGACCATTTTGCGTTGTAGAATCGCACGAAGGAAATGTCAGTTGGCGAGCGCGCTTGTATCTACGCTTGTTTGATCCTTCACGATGGCGGCATCGCTATCACTGTAATTCATCATCATCATCATCATCTTTTTAATTTCATTAATCTGATTAGGTTTAGTTACATGAATAAAAACCAAATTGTCGTATTTTATTATTTCCGATCAGACCTTATTTATTATTGGGTGTTGCACAAATTTTTTCTAGGATTATTAGTATTAAAGTTTCCTTATATTACGTAAAAATGGGTGTTGCACGTATCGTGAAAACCCCTATTTTTTAACAAATTTACCTTTCGTGACCTAAAATCGGGTGTAGCCCGTGCAACACCCGGCTCCCATGTGGGTACGCCCCTGAGAAGAATACTACTATTAAAACTTTGATATTAGACATAAAATTTGAAGTTGTTTGTTAACATAAACTGTACTCTTAATCCTAATTAATGTTTTTAACCTTTTATATTAGACTAGTCAGATTGAGAAAATCTAGTAATATAAAGTTTGGAGATTTACCATCAAATTCTTTATTAAGCTAATAATACGAAATGATAAAAGTACAAGTAAAACTTTTTAGGCAAGATAATTTGATTTCAAAATATTTTAATTATGTTTAAAGTTGCTACTATTTGGATATGCGAGTATCTTGACCTTTTGAACGCGCAAGATACTTAATGCTTGTGATTGTAGGCTGACAAGATTGCTACACTTGCAAAGGCAGCAAATGTGACGGTTGAGTCATACTGGCCTCGTTTGTTTGCTAAGCTATCTGAGAAGAAGAACTTAGATGAATTAATCATCAACATTGGTGCTGCCGCTGCAACTGATGACAAGGTATACTATTTGATTTCCCTTTTATTAAGCTGTGATAGAAAAAATTGGTTTGGGTGGTTGGAATTGTTTATTTTTAAAAGCTTACACCGATTAACTTATGAGTTTAATACTCTCTTACAGAAAAGCTTTTTTTAGGATGGTCAAATAAGTATGTTTGGACACCATCACACCAATAAGCTTATCTAAACACCCATTAACCAATTACAGGGGTCGTTTGGATGCCCATTTACAATGGCACTATTGCGTAACAAATATATCAAACTAAGGTTGCATCTTCTCCCTATTGGCGTTTTTTTTTTCTGTTACTTCATTTGTTCAATACCCTATATATGATTTTTGTGACCCTGCGTCATTTAGAATATATCAGTTTATAGTGCATGTCATCATAACATTGTAGTTGGAAACGTGTTAGGAGCATACCTTAGCACCAAAATCATAGCTTGATATCTAGTAAATTCCGTACCCTCACGGCGACAAGAAACCAACAAATTCTCAACATCCGTAAGCCTAACATAATTAGCAACTTATATATACCGGATATGTATCTTAATATATAACGAAGCACAACCTGAAACTCCTGTAGTCGATGTTAGAGTTTTACTAAGCTAAATTATTTTTGGTTTTTCTATCTGCAACAAGATTTTTATAAAAAAATGTATATACAACCCCTTCATTTAGCAGACCCTAGGTGCTGTTTCGTTGTTTGGATGTGTGTTTTAAAAACGCTAGTCTGCTTCTATGAGTTCAGTTATCTGTTATTAAGTTCGAGCAATGAGTTCTGATTAATCATCATTTAAAGGGGGCATGTAATTTGTGACGATATATATCAGTTTGGTACAGGCTGCAACAAAAATGATTATTCGAAGATAAAATGGAGCATATTTTACCGGGGTATCATTCCCCTTTACCCAAGAAAAGATAAAATGGAGCATGCAACTCCTATATGAGTTATTTACACCCTTTTTTAACCTATTGCGAAAACTGTAATTCATATTCTATCTATCATACTTTCTCATATAATCACAAGATTCCCAATCATGTTTACATGTTGATTGTTCAATATTGCATTCTCACTTTCAGAAGACACATCCACATACACTCAAATTTTAACCGGAACCTATGCTATTTAGATGAAACGGTTGGGAATAACTGAAATTATCATGATTACTTAAGTTTCTTATGATATTTGATAAACATGTATTTGGGTTGTTTGGATGTTTGTTTGCAGTGTGTAAGAATCAAAATTTTAAATTATGTCAAGATATTTACAGTATTGCTTATTGTAGTTAGGATTTTTATTACATTTAAAATAAATTCACTCCAATCAAAAGCATATGTACATTTATTAACCTCATTTCATCTTTATGAAAATAAAAACGTACCGGCCAGCTCATCTAGGAACTACAAAAACATGGTTTTGGATTTATGATTAGTTTTCATGTTTAGATAATTAAGTGTCAACTTGTTTTTATGTTTGGATTTTGACCATTATGAATCAGTTCTTTTTAATCAATATATAGATCGCACTTCAAATATGGTGTTTGTGTTTTAAATGGGTTAGAGTTAGAGTGTAAGACTTAAATGTTTTTGGAATGGTATGTTTGGGCCTGTCGTTTTCTGTGAAAACTCAAAAGTGGGCAGTTTGTATGCTGTTAAAAATGGTTGTTTGCAGTCATATATGGGGCTGTTTGGTTTTGCTCTGATGTCCAAATTTTGAATTCAAAACTGAAAATTTGGCCAACTGCCGTGACCGATTGCTTAACTGTTGTGACCTATTGCTTATTACCTTACAGTTGTCATATGTGACAAAGATGGACATTTTTTATCTTGTGCAAAGAACTTCGCCAGTAAAATGCAGTTAAGCTATTTATAATGATATTTAAATGCGTATTCGTTAGTCCATTTTTGAACATAGCAAGACACTGCCTAGCAAATAATCGTTTGGGCAAGTCATGAAATTTATATGCATATTGTATTATTGTTTATCATTTAGTGAATATTTTAATTTGGAAACCACTATTGTGGCGGACATTGCATTGGCATATAAATATAAGCGATGAGGCAATAGAATTATAGTTTAAGTTGATGTATATTATTAAATTTTGAATAGGATAATGATGAAAAGAGATTAATTAAGTGAAAAAACAAAATCGCTCAAACGGAAAGACCATAGTATCCTAAAGTTAATATTCATTTCAATTTGATGATTGATATTAAGGTTTGATGTGAGACATATATCTTGGCTTCTATCCAACTTGCTACAATCCCTTACTGTTAAAATGCCTTATAGACTATATGGCCGTTTATTTAACAGTATCTTGATGATTGATATGGCCGTTTATTTGGCAAAGGAGATGTTACTATGGCATGTCACCACTTTTTGGTGCCACCTTAATTAGCATTTTCCTTTTAAGACAACCTCATCACTCGCACACCCCAAAACACCCTCCCTCGTAACATGCCTAACCAACCCCCTTTTGGGAATTTGAGTACATGTTATATACAGGATAGTATACGTGAGATTGCTTTGATGAGAGACTGAATTAATTTGAATTTGACAATGAGTTTAGGATAAATCACCAACACTATATTTCTTGTTCTTAAAAGATATACATTGCTCCTCCTCCTTAATTACAGTTTGTACTAAATTATGTATATGTTTTTTTGTAAGGAATGGACTATTGGGCTACCAAAACCATCAATCCGGGATACAAATGCAGTAGATAGTAGTAGTAGTAGTAGTGAGTGGTCCTATGACGAGGAGAGTGAGCAGGATGCTTTTATATCACGTGATCCTTATAGCAAAGAGAGTGAGGAGGCTGTTAAACTACACCTGCTGGAAAATACCGATTGGTATAGAATGGTTGTTCTTTCAATCCTGGATCTCTTTATATTCATATTACATTTAAATTGTTTATTTTTATCCATACATTTGTTAAGAGTCTGCGTGCTACTAATAATTTATGTTATATCATTATAATAAAAGAGGATGGATGAGATCAACACTCCACGGCCCCCACCACCAGCACCATTACCAGTACCATCACCACTACCACCACCAGCAGGATATATGAGTCTCGAAGAGCAGAATAAGGCATTGGATGAATTTCTTGAAGAACATTCAAAGAAGAGTGGTACTAGTAGTCATAATGCACTGATGGCGTATCTTACCAAGAAGATTCTGAAAGATTCAGTTTGAAGGATCACTGAGGTACCTGTTTTTTCCTTATATTCTTCGTTCTTGAGTGTATATGTTACTCTAGTATTTATTATTGCATTTCTTTATTTTTCTCGATTAATTAATAAGTATTTATTCAATGTTAAATTATATCATCATGTCACACTTTTGCGTGCAGGTCTGACGTAGCACCTAGCCACATCCCCTTGACTATGATCTTTCCGACTTTTTTATTGGACACATTTTGCACAAAACCTAAAGTTCATTCTGATGAGGGCCGGGCGTCTATCTTATTTTTTTTTGGATTATAAACAAACTGAAGCCTTAAGTTTGTACTTAAATGTGACTTGTGTTTCTTGCTTGTCTTGTCATTGTGGCCGCCCCTCTTGTTCCTAAAATCTTGTTTTGAACAACACCCATCTGATTGTAATCGTCACAGTATTATATTCTATGCTATTATTATGAAAGAAACACAATGCCGAAAAAATAAGGAATCCGCTAATAAGACTCATATATGTTGTTACTACGTCGTTATCCGAGTGGAATTAAATTTCATACTTGAAAAAACACTTGGTCGCTTCTGATAAGTTCGGAGTTATTTTCTGTTTGAAAATTGGCTAAATGAATAATTTTACTATCACAAGTATGATACAGGTGAATAAAACTCTTTTTTTAAACGGGTAGTTCGATCCGATTTAAGTTCTACTCTGATGTTAATAGGGGACACACGTGAGACCTCCAAGGAGTCTATTTCGGCTTCCTCTGACCAATAGCCTCCAAAATTCGACAGACATATATAGCTCTAGCTGATTTGTTTCTCTGTTTGTGTATCTGGGATAATTAATACTATAAGGAAAGTGTTGTAAAAGACTACCACAAATAGTATGCTACTGTATTACCATAACAAGTATAATAATACCATATCACCTTTTTTTGTTACAACACACATTTTTAAGTTCTAACAAACAAATAGTACGTTTTTTAATGTTTACGAGGTGCTTTCGACTTTCGTCCAAGCTCTTAATCATCGTTAAATCAGACTACTCTGAACGGATGGGTTTGTGAATCCGTAGACTGTTTTTGCAGCCCATCGGTTCTGATTAGAATCGATCGTCGACTCGATTTAGGTCGCACCCACGACCCATTTGAAAACATATCATTCTAAAAAAAATCTCACACTTTACGTTTTTTATAAGAACCTTCTCCTTAGAGGATAAACCCCACTCATGCTTCTGTTTAATTCGGGCCCCTGAAAGTCGTTAGTGATACTCAAACTTGAGACATCTCCAACAATACCTCCCCAAGGTTATCCTTGAGACCTCCAAAATTTTGACATTTTACCTCTATAAATACCCATTACATGTAATTATTTTGTATCAAAAAGTTGTTTTACTCAAAGGAAAAAATTCCGTTTGTTCAGTTTTGCATCCTATCGATGAAATTGAAACTTTAGCTAAAAAACTAATTCACGAAGATGTTTTTCCGTCAGAAAGCGGCGATGAAGTTAGCCACGACATTTGCTTCCGTAGCTAAAAATTATCTGCAGAAAGCATACGAAAAATGCAATAATATTCCAAAAGAGAGCCGTGCTCTAATCGGCACTTTTTTTATACAAGAATCAAACAAAAACTAATAGATGCATAACACAGTGTTTCTAAATGCAGCTAAAATCGAACGCCAAATTGAAACTAAATTCGTCTGGCTCCATGAAAAATAAGGTTAGAACAATTTTGCTGTATTTTATAAATTTTGTATTATTTGTATTTCTCTATTTACGTATTGTATTTTTAATAGTTATTCAAACGGCTAGTTTTCAAATTTGTTCCCACGGCTAGTTTTCAAATTTTCTCTTAAAAATTCTCACAGGTAATTACCATATTTTCTTCTCTCTCACACACACAACATATGCATCCATTCAACTCAAAAAGATGAACATGTCATAATTGAAGAATTTCATCTTACTGAGGAACAAAAACGTCGTGTACTTCTTGATAAGGAAGCATTACGAGAAACCTTAGAAGAAGAAGAAAGGCTGAAAAAGAGTGGGAAGAGAGAATTAAGAAAGAAGAAGCTCAGTATGAGTTGTTCAAGTCCGAGTTTGAGGAGATATCGAATTTAGATATGGGAAGAGATTAACAATTTTATTATTAATGTAATGTTCTTTTTATTATCTTTGTAATGTTTTTAATTATTATGTCATGTTTTTTAATTTTATGAATGAACTTTAATTTAAAACTAAATTGAACTTGGTCGTCTTGTTGTGAAAACAAGTCGTTTGTAGGTTGTTGGAGAAAAAAAGTTAAAGTGACAAAAAAAATGATGATCTCACGTGATCACTATTGTGCTTAGCCTCTAGGGTGCTTCTAGTTTGTTGTTGGGAATAACAATTGGCATGAGAAAAAAAGTTTAACGAAAATTGAAAATCGGTCTACTAAGAGATGTTAAATTGGGTTTATAAAGGTTGGGTAACATTTCAAGATTCAGATATCTACCTTATAAACTTCAGGCGAAACTAAAAAATCTAAACGGTGTTATTAACGTTTACGTAGAAAAAATTTCTATAAAAAATGCTAACAAATTCTAACATCGATCAAAATTGTAATACCCACTATGATAAAGAGACAAGTATCACATTTATGAGGTCACATCATAAACATGTATAATTAAGTCGAAATGAAAGTTTACTTATTAAAAACATAACCATCACAAGTTAACTCCAAAAGAAAATAAAATCCCTAAACCAAAAGGGTTCAAATCATAAATGTGCTAAAATGAAAAAATGTCTTCTAGCATTTATTGACATAAGGGTGAGTACAAGGTAGCTCTATAAAATCCAAACTCTCACTTCTTAGCTTCCCTCTTAATACCCGTCGCGAGAAAAGAAAATGCGGCTAAACTAATTACTACAAGAAAAACTAGATTTAGTGACGAAACGAAAATGGTCACTATCTGTATTAGATTGGTCACAAACACTGTTTTAGTGACCGAAACCTGGGTGGTCACTTTTTGTCACTATAGCTTTGTCACTCTTTCTATTAGACACCAAAAGTTAAAGTCGGTCTCTAACCACTCACGAAAATACGATGGCCACTATATTTGTGGAGATATATTATGTCACTAATTTTGTTCACTAATAGGCAAAGGTGGTCACAGAGTCAATTGATAGTTACGGATAAGTGTGGTCATGAAAGTGGCCTCTGTTTTGTTAAAGATAACTGGCCTATTAACATTCCCTTAATGGCCATCACTGACCATATGTGTGGTCACTCCCAAAAAAAAGGTTAATAGGAAACTGAGCCCTAATTGAACACCAACAAATCTGAGTTTACGTTTTAGCAATTCAACCCTAATTTAGCCCTAATATGAGAAAATTGTACACCAAATTAAACATCAAACGATAGAGCACAACGATTAAATCAAAAGAGATCAGATACCTCGAATCGATTTGACGGTGGCGACTGACGGCAGTTCTATGATTGTGGTGGCAAATGACGACGGTGGTGCGGTGTTGTGGCAAATGATGACGGTGTATTGTGTGTTTTTAGACATTATTTATTTTAATAGAGATAAAAGATAAAAACGTTAGCTATTTTTTTGTTATTTTAACTGCACTTTTGACATTAATATTTTATTATTTTATAAGGGAATTTGATTTTTTTTATTTTAAGTGTAAGTTTAATATGACACAAAAAATATTATTGATTTGTTGTCATTTTCTAATTGGGTTTTAAACAGCATACATTCATCTGCACTTTTATTGATTATAAATTTTCGTATATGTTTAAGTGCATATTTTTTAGTTATTTAGACTTCGAAATATTTTTAACAAATGCTAATTTTTGTATATGCGAGGTTGCATAAATTTTAGAATTTAACGGTCGCTAATACTATAAATCAGTGACCATCAAAGTTGGTGTCTAACTTGAAAACATGTGACCACCTATACTTTTTCTTTCTGTTTTAGAGGTGAGATTTTTGGGATCACAATTTCTTATTTTAATATTTAATAGATGAGTGACCATCAACATTGATCTCTAATTTGAAAACATAGTGACCATTAATAGTTTGCCTTTAAATTTTAGAGGTTTGGGTTTGAAGTTTAGGGTTAGGTTTTTTGTGATCATCATTTTCTATCTTAATATTTAATAAATTGATGACCAACATCTTTGGTGTCTATCTAGAAAAGTTAGTGACCAAAATCATTCGTGTCTAATTTATAAACTTGGTGACCACAACTTTTAGTATTTAACTTATAATACTTCTCTCATACCCTTACAAATGACATATACTAAACTAGTGATCATTATTTTTGGTCTCTAATCTTGAACTGAATGACCTTAATTTTCGTGGTCATTAATAGTTTTAATTTTTGACAATTTAATGATCACGGTTTTCAACCTATCACTAATTCTACGACAATGACCAAAATGCAGTGACCACAAATATATTGGTAACTAAAGGGTGATGATAAAGACCAAATATAAAGTGGTTACAAAACAATTGGTTAATAAATGCACTTTTTCTTGTAGTATAACGCTCAGTGAGCAGATATAATATAAATGGGATAAAGTAATAATAGGTATGACGGAATCTGCGAATCAGAAGTCATAAAGAATATAAGAAGCGAAGGAGTGCAAAAGATACCAGTAGAGAACAAAAGTATAACGGAATTCCCACGAGCCCGCATAACAGCTAAACATGATACATGAATAACCTAAACATATATATCACATGTAGTTGCATGGTTCTCTCTAAATATCACATGCAGTTGCATGATTCTTCCCAAATTTACACATGTAGCTACTTCTAATGTACCAAAAGTGAAGTGGGGTGTATTGCACATACACACCCATCACTAAATCGTAACAAAACAAAATACCAACGATGCATCCATATGCCGCTGCAAAACAAAGTCATACATGTACACTAGCTCGATGACTAGCGTACACACGTATCATATTATATCAAATGTGTACACAAAAAGGAACGTTGTGGACTAATCACACCGCCACATATAGTGTCATGCCATTGGTGCATCAATGACATGGTCATGGTATCTCCATGGTTAGTTACAAATAGCTCGGGCAAAGGAAATAAGAAACAACAAATTTCAAATAGATAGAAAAAGGAGCCAACAAATATCAAATAGGCTCATACAAAGCACAACCAATGAGAACATCAAACAAATATCAAAAGGAGTATCCTTACTAAAAGGACTGAATATATGTACATTAACGAATGCGTTAGAGGAAGCTGAACATAAACACTAACAAAACTACACACGAGTTACCGGATATAAAAAACATTTTTTCATACATTACTTACTATAACTAGACCCTCAATACTTAAGTTTCCAAAAATAGGTGAGTGGCAATACTTAAACCAAATGTTTTAATATTCCTGATTTTACTCTCATGTTAAGGTAACTTACACTACTTAAGTACCCAATCAAAAGGTTTTCATATTTTTTATAAAAATTACAGAGTCTCCCATAAGGGTCTAAAAGGCCTCTATAACTTGGCTTAATCTCAGACATTTTTAACCCAGCCCTTGGCCCATGTTCCCAAAACTAGTCCAAAGTTAAGTCTGACAGAACATACATAAGGTTTTGATTCATTAACCCTACTTAGACATCTCCAAAAATTATGAAAAAAATATCCGAGATGCCCTAATATATGAAAAACATCATACTTAGAGGGTTTTAAAAGAAACCTTATAGATTGTGAGATACAAATTCTACAATACAACTGAAATTTTCAGTCTGAAAACCTGGTTTTGACACTTTAAGTTAAACGGAATAAAAACGATAACTACAAGACTTTAAAAAATGAATGTTTTGAGTCAGATTACATAATCATAGGCTCTTGAAATACCAAAAATATTTTATAAAACTCATGTTATAATTGTTTTAATATGGCCTAAATTCCAAACTGCACAAACACCCATAATTTTCCCAAAAGTTTTTCCTATCTAATCCACATTAGGGCTTCTAGTTCTTGTTTTATATGTACGTTAAACCTTATTAAGGACCCTTAGGGTCATATTAAAATATAAATACATTCGGTTAATCTATAAAAACCCTAACCACTATTAATCTATTTTTGAGTTCATACAACCAACCTTATCATACTTATAAAATTAGATCCACGGTGACACATGGAAAACAAAAGATCAAGAACAACTTACAAATGAGAAGATGGATGATTTAGATGGTATCACCGCCAACAAGTCACCAACACACCACACGAAAGAAAAGGAGAAGAAATCCAAAATGAAAGCCAAAGTTTCACCTAGAATTATCAAAGTTCTTCAATGAAGGACAAGGGATAAAAGCTTGAAAATTAAAAATGATGGAATTGTATAATGAATAAAAACGCGGTTTGAAGTTTCCTGAGGAAGGCTTTGTACTAAATGTAACATGTTTCAAAGTATAGAGAAGTATAGAGGAAACATGTTTCATAACTTACACCTGTTTACTTAATATAACTTAATACATAAAAGTTAGAAGATTTCCCTTGTTTATGCTTACACTTCATTCCTAAAATAACCTATGTAGAAAGTTAGAAGGAGGGTTGAATAGTTTTTACCGATTAGTTTTATAATTTTTAGAAACGTTTCATGATTGTAAGGGCATATAGATTAATTGTAAGGAGTGAAGTAGATGAATTGAAGTAATAAGGAAACAAACCACAAGGCACAAAGATTTATAGTTTTTCGGCCTATCAAGATCTCACTTATCTTGACCCTACTTCCACTCCTCGAGTATCCACTCGAGAGTTATACTTCATTAGTAAATGATTCTCTTTTACACCGGTGGAGAAACCTTCACACTTTAGCTACAATCTTTGTCGACACCTAAGCTAAGATGTCTTAATTCTTTACAAAGGCACAACACGCCTTGTAAACTTCTACACCTCGTGGTTATAACACCAACCACACTTTATACAACTAGATAGATAAGTTGGTACAACAATGGTAATAGTGTAGGTAACGCTTAACACATTCACGCAATGTAAAGCCTGGATGGATCAAAGCTTGGAATTCTTGTAACCGATCTTCATATGAAAAAATGATCTAAATCATAAGCAAGAAAATAATTCAAAAGAGTGAGTTAGAGTTAGTTATATAATGAGATTAAGAAAATGTTAGATAGAAAGGGGTGAGTTAGAAGTTTGGACAAAGGGTTCTATTCATAGAAAACCTGTCAGTGACCCACAGAACCCGTTGGACCCTTTCCCTTTGGGTCTGCCAGGGTTCGGCTATTCTAACTTTTGTTGTCTCATAAATGTTTAGCCAAGACTTGAAGAAATCTACAAAATCTACTTGGTTGACTAAAAAATCTGGTATTGTAAGTCAACCATTGACTTTGTGAAGTTGACGTGTATCATTATATGTTTTATTTGAATGTTTATTTGTAAAACATTTTTGTATAAGTTTGAAGAAACTTATATGATGCTTATAATTCAAACATAAAAATATGTTCGATGTTTTGTCGTTAACAAAACGTTAAGCATTATTAAAACGTAAATATCGTTTTAATACGATATTTGAATTTACAATCTCTCCCTTTTTGTTGAAGACAAAACACTAACTTATTTTTAGTTTAGAGATGATATCACCATATAAATTATGTGTTAGAAATAATTTTTTGTCGAAAGAAAAAGGGAAGGTTTGTCAAACAAAAAATTATTTTGAGAGATATGTTGCATATTAGCAATATTGATAACAATATTATTTTTCAATGACTACCCCTCGATTCATGCTCCCGCTAATTTGGAGAACTGGGGAGGTATATAGATTTTGAAAGTCCTACAAAAAAAGGTTAGTGGTACACAAAATATGGAATACATGTGCATGAATGAGCCCAACATGAAGCTCAACAATTAGTCGAACAATGGAATTTTAATCACACACATTTTAGAAAAAATAAAAGAAATTTGTGATCACAAACAAGCCTCCCCTTGTTTCATGCGTAATTTGAAATGAAAAATGTGAGTTTTCTAAAAAAATTTCAAGATGAGAATCACACGTATGTGCATATAGCAAACATATATGTTTGTTTGACATGATACACATTTGAAAACTAAGGGTTCATTCATCTTGCCCCAAAGTAAAATTACAGCCAAAAGCATGTGAAACATTTGGAGGTGAATGGATTACAAAATGGAAAAGCAACTAGAATGAATAATTTAGATCAGTCAGGTACACGGACCCTTTCTGTTGCCGGACCCAAGGGGTAATGGGTCCGACGGGGTCCGCGTGACCTGTAGACAGAGACTTAAAAATGAAGCCATATTGATGCAATTTTTCCGGTAATAATGCTACTGAGAGGGGGGTTGTAGTAGAGTAGTGATGTCATCTAGGACACTATGAAGGGCTACACACATCTCTTGATGGAGGTCCGTGATAAGAGAGTGGATATAGCGACAATGAGTACATTGCAGAGAGACCATGAGGTTTGTTGGATGGAAGTGGTTTGCATAATTTGAAGATGGCGGGAAAGGTCCATGAATATTAATATGTTGTTGGACTTCTCGGAGATGTCTTCGTACCATATCATCAAAGGTTTGTTGCCTATGGAAGTGACGTTGGTTTTTTGTGGTTTGAGGTGGAAAGACACTAGTGGGGGATGGTTGAGATGACAAGTGAAGGAAAGATGGTTCTTTAATCCATAAAGAATCATATAGCTCCGTAAAGGAGGCGAGTGTAGGGGTAGGTGCGAAGGTAGTGATTGGTAGTAGTGTGGATGGTGGAGTAGTGGTTGGTAGTGGTGCGGAGAGTGATGGTGGAGGATGTATAGGAAAAGTGGATTCATTATTGGTGTTGCCTTCATTTGAGTTTGATTAAGGTGGTGGTTATAAGGGTGTGTTGAAACTTTTAATAGGGGATGAGATGCGTATGGTCGTAGGGGAGTTTGGTTGAGATGAGATGGTGATGGGTGAAGATGGACTAGAAGAATGTGGTGATCGTGAGTTTCTCAAGATATCACCTAGTTCTTGAAATATCTCTTGACGAATTGGTGATTCGTGGGAATATTTGGATGATTATGGTGGCGTTTAGGACTTAGGAAACCCAAAGCAAGAAGGTCGAACACTTATGTGTGTCGTCCTTCGTAGACGCTTAGTGGATGATGAAGAACCTTTTGTCATTGTGAGACTTTTGTGAGTTATAGAGTGTTTGTGAGGTTGGAGAGTGTGTGACCAAGTAGGGCATGTTAAATAGTGAGGAGGAAAAGATTTAAATTAAATGAAATGTGTGTGTGGTTGGAGGAAAGAAAAGGCAAGAGTAAATGTAAAGAAGAAATCAGTTCTGAGGTTGGGAAGAAGAAGAAGAAAGGTTTTAGTTTAGTGGAAAAATTAATTATGTGTAATGATGATGTTTTATTTATCAAAATTGCAGACCCACGGACCCGGACAGACCCTTGGAGAATGGGTCCGAAGGGGTCCTACTGGTAACGGGTTATGATTTAAAAATTAATTTTTGGGGGAAGCTACACGGACCCTGTCGGACCCTTTAGGAAAGGGTTCGACGGGTTCCGTACCCTTCTTGAATGAACAGTGGCCGCATAAAGTGTGTGCGGCCCACGGTCCCGTACAGCCGGGATAGGGTTAGACAGAATCACAATCCTATTAGGATTGGGATTTACCTTCAAGTATAGGATATACACTAACCATAATTAGAAGATGACAATCAAGCTAATTATGGTGATTATCTTATGCTTGGGGCTGAAGTAAACAGTGAGCCCATTAGGGTTTCACTGCCTATATAAGGAACCCCCAAGGGTTCCACAAAGGTATTACATTCTACATACTCTAAATCTCACATCCGATTCTTAACCCTAACCGATTACTTACTCTCACACCGGAGTCTAATCGTGGGATACATTCCCACGGTAAGCTTAACGCGTGTTGCTTTAGTGTGTAGGATCTCAGCAAGACTATTCACTTGGTGCAAGAGCCGGAGCCCAGCCAACCCGAATTAAGCCTAATTCCGGTCTAGCAAGGATCATCCAACTTTTGTATCAACAAAATAAAATGACATATTCACATTTTCAAAATTCGAGGTTTACAAACATTACCTCCCATTTTTTTCCCAAGAAAAAACGAAACAACGAGAGGAAATGTAAAGAAAGATAAAGTCCTAAAAGAAACTACTCTCTTACTTTTGGGTTTCGCATAATAAATAAACACAATGTTTTAAAACCCGGTTCAAACCGGTAAGTACAACCGGCTGAACCGAAAATCAGACAAATGACCGGTCCGTTATATAGCTGAATTTTATTGAAATTCAAACCGGATTGAAGTGTCGGGTTTGAGTCGACCCGGGTTGAACCACCGAACTGGTTCAACCTCTTGAAATGAAAAAAAGAAAAACTGATGTAATCAAGAGGAGGATGTAACCGGATATGTTGATTGTGAAATTGATATACTCATGTTACATTTTCTTCTCTTGTTATAGATCGACCGATGGTTGTTTTGATTTATTGTAAGTTAGCTAACAATAGGAAGATATGGTAGACGTTGCTAAATGGCAATCACTATGTTTGTTGAACATCTTAGTCATGTGTTAAAAAGTAACATTAAGAAGATGTGGAGAAGTGTTTAATTATTTTAACTCGGTCAATTAAAAACTCGGGTTTAAAACAATATATAAAAAGTCAAGATCCAAAACCTTTATATAAAAAATAAAAAATCATATTCATATTTATATTATACTCGTAATAAAGAAAAAAAGAAACTGATATAACTTGGACACGAGCTAGAGTAGTTTACCATTCGGGCGCTGAAGAAAGGATTTGGAACAATTCAAAAGAAAAAAAAGAATCACTTGCTTGGTATCATCACTACAACTTTGTTGTGGATTTGACGTGTACGTAACAACGTTATTTTTATCTCTCATCACCTAAGAAAATGTGGTGTGTTTGATAATACCAGGCTTTCTTCCTTTCTTAGTTAAAATCTAGAAGTCGGAAAATTTCTTGTTTTCTTGTTGGAACAATGGGCTTAAACATCATTTGTACTTTGCTTTAAGAGGCACCAGTATGGTTTGCCTCGTCGCCAAAATGCACCCAATTGAGCGAGAAACCACACAATGGGTGGCTTTTTCGTGTCTCATGTCGTACCTTCCAACCCATATGATCCCAGAAAACGCGACTCGACGACGCCAACACCATACCGGGTGTGGTGCTTTCGTCTGGCGTTTTCGTGCTATAGTAATTTTTTAACCGTTGTTGTGTTTGTGTTTGACGGGGAAGAAGAAGAGTTATTGTTCTGTGTTGGTAGTTACGTTACGGTTAGGTTATGGGCTTATGGGGTTGATGTTGTATTTACTTTTTTTTTATAAAAGGTGACGTTGTTTTCTTGATAATGTAAAATGTGATGTTTTGAGTTGAATTTTTAATAATAAAATGTGTTTTAGTTGAATTTTAAAAAGAAAAAAGTGTTTTTGTTAAATTCAATAAATAAATAAATAAAAATAGTTGGGTTACCATAACACCATAAATTTGGTGTTAACCAAAGACGCACTTTTTGGTTTATGACGATTCTCGTGTTATGAAGGAAAAACCTGAAGTGGCAATGCACTTTTTCCATAACGCCTTATGACGGCACGAGACCACACCTTAGTAAATGGTATTCTTTTCGTGACATGTTATTTTTTTTATATTTTCACGAATGTTATACAAATCTTGTGGTCCGCTGTACCTTATTAAATTATTAAATGATATTTCAATGAGCAACACCTTACCGAATAGAAGTTATGTTGAAAACTGATACACTGAAAATACAAATCTTGTTGTTAAACGCCGAGTATTACTTTTGTTGACCACCAATATACTGAATACTAGGGCTGAACAGGCCCGACCGAAACCGAATAGACCCGACCGAACTGGAAAAACCGAGTCAACCGAAATCGAGTGATTCGGTTCGGTATTCGGTTTGGAAAATGTGCAGTTTTCGGTTTCAGGCCGGTTCGGTACAAAAACCGAATACATACAGCCCGACTGGCCCGAGTTATTTGGAATAGCCCCAATATTACCAGTCTCCAAACCAAACACATTAACCCTTCTCTTCATTGTGCGATCATCTTCCCTATAAACAACTCCCTCAAACTCTTCATCAAAAACTTTTTATCCTCACCGAAAGCCAACCCCACCACAACTCTAAACGACATCTCCTCCACTGCTCCACATACAAAGTCATAGTAGACTTATAAAGGGGTGTTTGGTTTTTATTTTCTGCAAGTAAAGTTGGGGGTAACAATCCTAATCACCATAATAAGACCAAAATCAACCATCAATCATCATCAAGTCGGGCTAACATCCCGCATAAAAATATATCATCAGATGACTAAATAGAAAAGCAAGTGTACCAAATATATAGAAAAGCTCGAGATCCAATCTATGAGAGAGAGAAAGAGAGAGACGATTTTTAATAGTGAGATGGGGGGCACGTGTACCAAATATATAGAAAAGCTAGTGGGGAAACGTGTACAAATATAGGGATGATGGAGGGCACGTGTACCAAATAGAAAAGCAAGTTAAAACTGGTTAATTCGGTTTCGGGCTCAGCCTGAGAGTTTATACCGAACCGAACCGAGTCTATTCGGTTTTGGTTTCGGTTCAATTTTTTGGTCTAATTCGGTTTCGGTATTTCTCTGTTCGGGACTACTGAATACTACTTTTGTTGAATAATGATATTTTGAATACTACTTTTACTAAGCGATAATGATTGCTAAACTCTTTTTTATCATAAAAACTTCATTTTCTAAACAATTTATGATATAAATTCTCAACTTTCATAAACGTTTTAGAATAAAACTTATGGACTCAACAATTTTATTTTGACGCTTTTAAGCATATTTGTCTCAAGTATCTAGTTATATGGATTATTTGGAGTGTACATCTTTATTGTTGCATACAGAGGTAGATGGATGAAGTGAATTTAGGGGGATTTCATATAGTATTTTATAATAATAATATTAAAAATATTGTTTAAATTTCCTTTGTTAAGGATAATCAGTTTTTGGATAACGAATCTTATTTATTTAGCTACTAATTGACCAAAGTCAATACTCTTTCAAAAAAACATTATGTAATAAAAAGTCCCGGAATTTCAGACAAGATACAACATCACCATAAAAGAATAAACCCTAAACTTTTCCACCATTTTCACCTCTCCATCTTTACCATGGAGTCTGGCATCAGGATTGCAGACTACCATCACTATTTAACCTTGCTAGATGACGAGAAGGATGCGAAAAAACATGAAGAAGCCAAGTGTAAAATATATTCATTTGTAACAGATTTCGGGGTTAGTTTATATGAAAAGATGAAGAATGAAGACCAATATGACGCCTCCGAAGACGAGAAAGACCGTCTGAAGCTTTTTAGTAAAGCGGTTATGAAGCTGGTCACATTTCCTAAAAAGTCTCAGGATGATTTTGGGCAAATGACTTTAGTTGTTAATGTGGTGATACCTATACTGAGGTAATATTATTAAGAGATGTTTTTTGGATTTTGATTTCTATTAGGATCTCTTTTTTTTTTTTTTTTTTTTTTGAACATAAAGATCTCTCATTTGTGTAGGAAGCATAATAAAAAACATACCATATCTAGTTGCATACCCCAGTGCATTATTAATTATAGTAAACTTTTAAATTTGAATTATTCCTATCCCTCGCTTTGGTTGGATCGGATAGATTGGGTCTTGGTGTTGTTGTTGTTTTTTAAATCTGACTTTTTAAGATGTTAAATGACAGCTGCTTTAATGAAGAGGGGCGTGAGACTCTTGCTAACGAGTATTCTGTCATGGCTGCTAGCAACAAGCAGGTAACATCCATCCACATATTTAAGCACGTGCACACACACATACACACCTGCAATTAATTAATGAAGTTTAAAAATTCACTTGTTTTGTTCTCAATGCAGTTTCGACACGTGATTTGCTGCGCAGTTATACAAAACATAAACAACTTCAGTCTACCCATACTAGCAGCTGTTTTGGACCGTTTGGCTCGAAACGCAATCGAGGTAATAATATGATTTTATTACATATATACCGGAAGAATCTGCTTGATCCAATTGTATATGTTAGTATTTATTATGTATGATGGATAGTGTGTGTATTTTAAAATTTGTTTTACCATATACAATATACTTATATTTGCTAGACCATACTTTGCCTAAGTACTGTAATTATTGAATCCTGTCATTATGGGTTATGATTTCAAGTCTTATATATATATATATCCTGCTAGTAATTCTCTAGTGAAATAAGCATATGAGTTTTGTGCTCATAATCAGTTTTATTGTATCAGACTCTCTTTTCCGTCATATTCATCCAGGCCTTTTCTATATAGGTCTCCTTTACATTAGCTTCCTTAATCTAGTCGATCATACTCAGTAACTAATTCTAACACCAAAACCATCTAAACTCTACTCCCACCGGCCACTCATTCTTCTCTTGGGATTACAAATCAGATAATTGTTGAAACAGTAGATAGCTTTCTTGCTTGACTAAATCGTGACTTGGACAAGGTACCTTATCATTGTCAGATGACCACTACCACCCGCTGGAGATCGAGGCATTTTCCAAAGTTGCAGAGGAATGTCGATCATCTTCACACATGGTGATTGTTAGAAGCCTTGTTTTAGTAGGCCAAACTCCTAAGAAATAGACACGAGAAGAGATGATAAGGCCCTTAGAGCGGGCAAGACTCCATGAAAACAAGAAAGGAGCTAGACTCTGATTAATTTTCTTCTTCTTTTCTGTCAAATGCCAATTACATTATTTAAACTAAGAAAACATAAACTACTTCCTAAAACTTAGGAGAACATGAGATATGGATAAACTGACAACATAGGATATGGCTTAACTGACAACATGCATGTAATTAGTGAAATATGTCTTCACGTAAAATCATATATATTTCCCGTAGCACTTTGACTATATATTTCCCGTAGCACTTTGACTGTATCAGTGATCGTGCTATTTGAACAAATACACTCCATACACGTGTACTCTTACGATCAGCGACCTTCTCATAACAATAACCGCCCATGGTGCGGTTATTAGAACCATAGCGAACACACTCGTGCCACATGTTATTACTTGCATTGCTTTTCTAAGAAACAATCAACAGGGATCATAAAGTATTGGTGTGTACACCTCTTAACACTTTCCATGAAAACCTTTCCAATCTTCAGCTAACGCAAGGTCAGATTGAAGCAGTACACGATCTACTTCAACAAGCCATTTTCTTTGATACATCAACAAGCCATCCCAATTTCAAATCTCAAAAAAGGTTTACCTCATTTATTTAGCAATAGAAGTGTCAAGTCTATGCAATGTGAGAGTTCCCAATTGTCTAAACATATACGTGTTCCAACCCGAATAAAACCTATGTGACATCCAAACCATTTTCTCTTATACTTTATCGCCTTCATAGATGTATACACAAGAATTTATTGGGTCGATATATATTCTTAAGGAAGAATCAGAGGCACCTCATGCTTTGATGCAAAATCGGTTTCAAGCTAAAGTCCACACTTTTCCGACTGGTAATGGTCGTGTGCATACTAATTCTTCCCTTTGTTATTATCTGACCTCAGATGACATTATCCACCAAAGCTCTTGCCCTGATACTCAGCAACAGCAACAGAATGAAGCCTCAAAATGAAAAACCCTCACTATTAGACATGTGGCGCGTTCCCTTATGTACTCACTCAGTAGTACCTTCTAGAATTTAAGTAGTTAAGAGTTTTCTGATTTCTAGTCTTGTATAATTCTTCACTTATCAAATGAGTAAAAGAGTTTTCTGCTCAGTTTTACATTTACTTTTATGCTTTGCAGACACGTGGGACAGACAAACTTGAAGAGTTTATGGATCTTGTGTGTTTTGTGGCCGGAACATGTCAAAACATGTCAGAAAATTATTCTTCTAAAGTAGCATATATCTTTGATGAACTCCAAAGAAATTTATTCAATGATCAGGTATGTTGATATATGTTTCATTGTCTTAATTAAACACATTTTTTTTTTCATGAATTCGGTAACAAGCTCGAGTTCTAATTACATATCGGTTTGTAGGTCAAAGAATCTCATACTGGTTCAATCCTTGGGCTTTATAGCACAGCTTTGTCAGTGACCCGAGTTGAAAAAGATTTGGCTAAAATGGAGGAAAAATTGAAAGCGTTTAGACTCACCAACATGGAAGGCACTACTTTCAACTTGTTCTTAGCAGCAAAATTTACTATTGATCCAGTTTGTAAGCTGGCGATTGAACATAATAAAGATATAATTTTTCAAAGTATGCCTTTACCTACCATGGTGAATGTTTTGGAATGGTTTCAACAACTGTCTAACAATTTCTGGTAAGACATAGTTAAATTATACAATGCATCTGACCAAATTATTGTATAAGAAATGCTTTTTATACATTGCCTACAAATGCAGTAAAACTGATAGTAGTAAGGAAGTTCATCAAGCAGTCAAAGGAGCTCTATTCTACATTAAGATTGCGTTATATGTCCTGAAATTTGCAGAAAGTGAAAGGGTTAGTTGTTTTCATATTGCAGTAGTATTTTATCTTATTACATTGTGTTATATATGGTGATTGAAGATCCAAAATCTAATAACTTTAATGTATCTCTTTATTCATTGAAGGTTACCCTGGAGGACATTGCTGAAGCAGAAGTGGAGCAAGCTAGTGACTTGATAGATGCTATTGGCACTATGCTCAAAATTGGTATAAATTTGCGCGAAGTTGGTAAAGAAAAACAGGTATTGAAATTTTAATAATATGTTACATTATCATGAATAAAAAGGCTCTAAATAATTAAAATTAGACTTACTGCCGCCAATTAGTATATATATAATTACTAAATCGGTAGAGAAAGAATTGCTTGTGAGTAATTAGACACTTTGAAACCCTGTTAACTTAGTCTCAAATGTTGCTGTGCGAGTAAAAGCCGCACATAATACAAAGTGCTTTACAATATTATAGCGAAAAATGATAATAAAATCTTGAAAGCATACCCACATCAACAAGACACCACAGGTCGTTCTTATAAACTGATTTTGAATATGGAGTTATCATATTATGCCATTTGATTGGGGTAGGTTTCAGTATGATATGTCTATGCCTGATCCATATGTTTATTCTTTATAGGCTACATACTTGTTCCAATTATGTTGCCAGAAAGCATGGGACCAGGCGTTAGTCTTGTGCAAAATGTTCAAGTTAAAGGAAGATGGTGTGTTGATAATTTTAATAGATAATCTAGTCACTCTGGCATGTAGATCCAGCGCTAGTATGTTGCCACCATCATCTCAAACTGATGGAACTCAGATAAGTAAGATCATACTCGATAATCTTTGTAGTTGGTCTGAAGCTTGGAAGTTCTATGATAAGATTCGTCATCCCATACCTCTCATTGACTTATGGATACAGGTATGTTTGAAACTAAAGCAATCTATTTAAATTTGATACATTTAGGGAAACCCGCCTTTCTTATATTATTGATCTTGTAATCAGAACCAATGTAATGATAAACAACACATTCGAGCTCGGGATAGAACGATTTATAGTTGGATGAAGTCATCTAAACCGAATTTCCAACATGAAGCAGTTTGTATATTAACACATCTGGTACTCTTCTCATATTCACTTCATTTACAAATTCGAGTGTTATAGTAACTCCTTCTTTAGTAGATATGAATGCTAAGGTCATTTGCTCTGTTTGCTTAGGAATATCAACGGTACGAGGAGTTAAATCTTCTGGATTCGAAATTTTGTAAGCAAATGCAAACAATTTTGGGACAAATCCTTTTCAAGGATCTTAGAGGCACAGAGTATATTCTATCCGAAAGCAGGCGCCTCATTGAAGATGCAAGAAGGTTGAGGGCACGCGGAGTTGACTTTCTGTCTGAATGTGAAACTTCTTTGTCTAAGGCATTAAAGATGAGCGTGAGAAAAAATGAACCTTTTTAAAGCTTTTACTACTTGTTTAATATGATCTATCATGCACTTTTCTATTTACATGTAAATAAGTCATACTTACTGTACCAGGAAAGCTTGTACATGAATAAAGACAGCAACTTGTCCGGCGATAACAAGCAACAGATTAAAAGTCAATTAGCACAAGCATACGCTTTGCGTGCATTATGCACACAAGAGAGAGACCCAAACTCAAAGGTTTTTACGATTTCAAATAATACATTATTCAACATAACACATTTCTTTGTCATCATTGAATTCTTTTGGTGTACAACAGCGCCTGATCAGTGATATCACCCATGCTTTGGATTTGTGGTGTGTGGAACACACGGCTACACCATCTCAGAAGAATGCCACCTTATTATACTACATGCATGACTTGTTACAAGTCAAGGTTTGTTCATTTGGCCCTACTTTCCTTTTTGGCTTGTTATGATGGCACCTTTGTTTAAAATGATTTCTTAATTACAGGGAAATACAAGTCACCACACTGAGATCTATGAGAATATGATCAAACTATATTCTGTGAAGAATGCTGATTTAAAAAAAAATTGTGTCACTCTTTGGGAATCACGCAGAATTACTCATGATCTTTGCGGTTCAACCATTTGTCAAGATTTTCTCACAAAATTACCAAAGGACTGTGAATGTAGGACCCGTGTGGATGTATGGAAGGAGGACATGGAGGAGATAAACAGAGTTGGGTATGAGCACAAGTTGTCAATTCCGGCCTCCCTTTCTTCAGATGACAAAACTCATAAAGACCATATTTCCATTAACCAAGTGATTCGAGTGGCTAAAGATCTGATTAAGAGTGTATGAACCTTAAGCTTATTGCCATAATTTCTTTAATTACATATATATTTTTACTTTATACAAATGATAATCTTTTATCGACTATCTTATTATAGGATCCTGAGTCGAGTCATCATCAGTTTATTGTTGCTCATACTTATTATGATCTTGCTCAAACCCTGATAGGAAAGGGGGCGATGGTTGAGGTAAACATATTCTTAAATCCTATGCTTATAAAGATAAGTAACATGCTACTGTCATACTAGAAAAGCTCATATATGGGGTTCGGATCAGGCTGCTTTAATTTAAATACCGATTTTTACAATAAAGGATAGGTTTGCACATATATACACATTAAAGAGACAATAGGTCCTTGAAATTTCATACCTAAAAACTGAAATGGTAAGATTTTTCTCACTTGTTGTCTTGGTGGTTGAAAATTGAATTAAAGATGCAATATGTAATTATGATTTTTGATGCAACAAATATTATAGCTTTAGAATATGAGAAATTTTTTATTTTTCTCACTTATTTTCCATGTGATAACGATATGCTTCCACACCTCTTTATGTCTAAATATGTTTTTTAAACACCTCTTTATGTCTAAATATGTTTTTTTTTAATCTGTGATTTTAGCTTTAGGCTTCCGGTTGAGTGATAGTTCCAATTTTTTGCTTTCCATTCTTTGGAATTTTAAGCCTGTTTCTTTTTTCATAGCAAGTTCTTTCTAACTTCTAATAAAAGGATTTTCTTTGATATATTAGTATGAGATTAATAGAAACTTTGTACACACTAAGTACAGCAATCAGAAACCCTTCCTCGGATTGCTTTGTTTTCATCCGTTGGCTTTTTTGGTTGTTAATATACATTATGGAGAGTGAAAACAGATTAAATAATACATTTTCTTAATGTCCTCTTTTGACATTGAAACCCATGTACCTAGCTATCAATTAAGTACCATTTATCTTTCACAACAGTCACTTAACCAAAAAACATTAATCCGAAGACCTCCCTTTGATTGGTGTGTTATCAAGTAGAGCTTAATCTCTATCGTATTCTTTCCTAATGAGGCCTATATTGTGTTTAGGCTCTACTTATTGCAAAGGAAGCAATTAAACTGCGTAGTGGACTTGTTAAGAAAATGTTCCGTGTAATTGAACGCAAAAATACCATTTATACTGGAAATCTCAGCAGCAGCAGCAGCTACTTCGAGATTTTGCCAGAAGCAGCTACAGAAGTTTGGTTAAATAATGGAGATGACATTACTCTGATGGGGGATCGTGGAAACGTCAGCAGCAGCTCCTGTGCGATTTTACCTGAAGTGGCTACAGAAACTCGGTCACATGATGTGGCAGAAAACATTATTCTGACACCATGGATTATACTTGAGTGTTATTTGCTGAGCATCCTACAGGTGCGATGCTTAATCTTTTTTGTGTTTATATTGAATCCAAAATTTGAAATTAATTTGTTCAAACTAAAAAGCTGTGGGTGATGCTGTTTAGTGTGCACTTCTGGAGAAAAATGCAATCAATGCGGAGCGTTATCTAGAAGATGGGAAGCGGATATCTTCTAAGTTTGGATTACCTATCTTTATGTTTCGTTTTTCTTGCGCGTTTGGTATGTATTCCATGTTTTATCATTCAATGCATATTTACTACATGATATCCCTCAATCACACTAAATTAGTGACAAGAAATATATGTTTATATTAGCCTGAATATCCTTCCTATTTTCATTATATTTTTCAGCAAATTTCATCACCAAGATGCAACTGAAAGATAATACTTTAGCCAAAAAGGAATTAATATTTGCAGAAAAGATATTTAATGACAACAAGATGAACATATCGTGCTTGAAGTGCAAATCTATTTTAGATATTTGTTTGAAGAAAGAATTTGGTGACTTGCATAAGACCACGGATCACATCAATGACGCATTAGCTTCCTATAATTCCGGCGTGGATATACTTAAAAATCCTATTTGGGAAAACGAGTTTAGCAGTCCAAAGAATGTTACTGGAGAAAGGACAACTCTTTGCAACGAGGTCGAGTCAATGGGACGTGATTGTGAACATCATGATGAAGAATGCTTGCACTGCCAGCCATCAAGGATTCGGAAAAGTGGGTCACTGCTAGACGTTGTTTATATGAAAAATGAATTCATCCGCAGACATCTATTGTCTGAGTTATTAGAAAGGATAGGTATGTCCCATGCATCTTACATCTAACGATCAACTTCAGTCCTTCTTTTTTCGGAAAACAATCCTTGCACTTCTAACTCCTAATTCTGAAATTTAATTTGGCTAATAACTTAACATATTATTTTATATTAGTTATTAACATGGTATGCTCTTGGTCTTTTCATTTATGATTCTGAGATTAATAGATGAGTATTCTCTTTTGAATTTTTTTGTTTCTCCCTCTCAGGAGAATGCTATAGGGCAAAACAAGATTTCAACGGTGAAGAGAAAGTACTCCTTGAGAGACTCTCTCTACTGCTAAGTAGAAAAACATTACAAAACAATGGTGCTACTGATGCAAGAGAGTTCATAACAACCATACCTGACAAAAGACTGAAAGTGTTTGGATTTTCCAGCGATTACGCGGCTGTTCTGTATGAAACGTGCTGTTTTTTCCTGAGGAATCCAAGGTACTGCAATAGTGTTATATCGATTTGAATGCTGAACTGAATAAATTTGAGTAACTACCTTCTTAGAATTTTTTTTGGAAAGAGTAGAATTTTGATTTTATTAATAATTTCGTCTACATCTTTTATGCAGTGAATTACAATTGTCCAAAACAAAAATGGTGTCCGCATTGAAGACAGCGTTTACACTTAGCCAACACGTTCCGACACTTAACCAAAAGGTGATTATAGTCCATCTCTTTGATTCAAAGAGTGTGTACTAGAACTTGATTTACGATGTGTTTGATGTTTGACAATTGATAATAAATTCTCAGATTTCACGTCTCCTTGCCGCCTTGTATTATGAGGAAAAAGACGAGATTTCTACTAAGGAAAATGGACTGTCTATTAACCATTTGATTTCCTACTTTCATCAAGCATCAGTAGGCACCCACTTTAATAGCAGAGTATATATATGCTCGTATGAGAAAGAATTTCCAGGACCCTATAGACGTTGACGTAAGTTTTTCAACAAAGTTATATTATTATATGTTGTTGTTGTTCTCTCATTTTGTGCAATCTATCCAATATCCTATAATACAACTGAACCTTGTTGTACCAAGTGTAATTCTTACCTGATAGTTCGACACTAATACATATAAGATGGGACAAAGTACATAAATTTAAGTGTACTGCTGTAGCCTAGTCGGGTGGTGATGAATGCACCTGATCACATCACACAGCTCACCATGAGTGGCATCGTAATGGCGATTTCGGTCTCTGTCCGTGTGTGATCTTTATCTTAGTGTCTTTCTATCATAACCTAGTTCTCTTGCACTTCCTCTTCCTCCCTTGCTTTTTTTGTCACATGCTTCTTTTTTCATTTCTGTGATCTTTAAGGATAGCAAAATGTCCTGCATTTGTTGTTCTGTGAAGACCTTTATAATCGGGATAACAAGACCACGACCCAGCTGTATGCTTACACGAACCAGCTTTTCCTTCACATCTTTTCCAATCAAGACTTCACCCACTGACTCTTCCACCCATAATTATATATTTCCTCAAAGATTGATCTCTGAGAGTGGAAGATTAAAAACCCGAAAACAACACAAGCAGCAGCACAACTGCCGCTACTTTGAACTGTCGCTGAAATGTAGGCCTTCAAACCTCATTTTTGACACCAGTTTGACAATAGCTTAACTTAGATAATAAGTTTTCACTTACCCTTCTATGCTGATAATGTTTAGTCAATATCATGGTTGTTTCGGATCAATCCTTTTAGAATTATGACCATTTGTGTCAGCGTTTGCTTGAGAGGGTGTTTGGTTATATGTCATATAGGTCATTGTCAATATCCAAGTATAATCAAAAGTATAATAGTTACTTTTAATAGTGTCGACTATTTTGTCTAACTAGAATCGTCTAACAAATAATAGATTCGTGACCATAATTGACATTGTACATATTGTTGTAACAGTATATTGAGCACAATCTTGACGAACGTGTAGTAAAGTTCTTTAGCGAGCTTCCTGATGTGCCTGCTGTATGTGTTAGCATGTATAGAGATGATGCAAATTTACTCAAGCATTTATTGCCCCCTAGTGGAAAATCTGTGTGGATTCAGTTATCCCGCCTAAGGGTAAATAAGGTCCCTAAAGTGTGCATCATGCCTATTGAATCCGTTATAACAGGTAGCGTTGGGTTTACAATAAACATTTAATTTTATACATGCCCTTCAGTCTCATTATTACTTCATCATCCAACTCCAGGCAATACTGCTTAGGAGCTAAAAGCAAGCCCCTTAACACTTTCGCTTCCAGTTTAAACATACCCATTGAAGAAGATATCAATTCATCAGGGAGGGGTGAACCTAGCACTACTGAATCTGTGTCAGTGTAGTAGCAGTCATCCCTTGAGATATAAGGGTACATATAGATCCTTGCTGAGGCTGTGATGGCAGCTGATAGTTGGACTGCAGCGTTGCTAGGTGGGCTCCAATGTTCTAATGAAGAATGCCCTACATTTTCTTTGTAGTTTATCACGAAAATCTCCTGCTACCATGTAATTCATCAAGCAATTCCTCAATTATTGGGATGGGGAATTTCTCTTTAATGGTAATGGCATTGAGTGCTCGATAATCCACGCAAAATTTCCAGGTATTCTTTTTTTTCACCAGCAACACTGGAGAGGCATAAGAACTCACACTTGCCCTGATAATACCACTTAACAGCATCTCCTTGACCTGTTTTTCTATCTCAGCCTTTTGGATGTGGGGGTATCTGTAGGGCCTTACACTCACAGGCTCACTACCAGGTTTTAAGGGAATGTGGTGGTCGTGATTCCTCTTAGGAGGAAAAGGTCAGGCTAGTCGCTAAAGGCTTTGGCTTTACTCAAAGAAAATTGCTTTTAGCTCCTAAGCAGTATTGCCTGGAGTTGGATGATGAAGTAATAATGAGACTGAAGGGAGCTGCAAAGAAGTATGCGACAAAGGAGATGTTTGAAACATTATATAAGAATCCATATCAAAGTATCCCAGTAGAGGTAACCAACTTATTTCGTTCTAATAAAACCCAATTTTTGATTGAGAAATCGGTGAACTTTGTGAACGTAAGGGTGACGTTTGGTACAAAAAGAGAACCTGTATTTGAGAAAGGAGAGTGGGTTGATACTAATCCACTGCCTTGATCCACTTGGCTACATCCGCCCCTACCCCCGCACAGGTTTCAGTCTCTATCTACGATCAGACCCTTTCTGAACTCCCCTATGACCGCTATCAAAGAGAAGCTTTTTCTTATACTATAGTTGCAAGTCTATTGTTCTCTTTCCGAATTAGGTGAAACAAAGCTTCAAACAAAGAGGTTGGGCTGTTCACTTCATTGATTTGACTTCACTTTACTTAAGATTAAAGAGAGGGGCGGGGCGGGCAGTAAAGGCTCATTTAGTAGACAGCGAGTTTTCCATCAGACGGCTGTTCCCGTAACTCTACTCTCGACTTGGATTATATATCCAATAAGGTCCGCTCTCGGCCATTCCACACGCTGCCTAGCAGAGGCGTGGTTATCTGAAGTGGATTCTCTCTTTTGTAGTAGATGCCGAACCTGCTGCCCCATTTCTTCTACTTATTGAACGCCAAATGAGACTGATTCAAAAACTGCTATCCCACGACCAAGATTCTTCCCCTCCTCGTGCTAATCTAATCACATCTCTCTCTATTTCCGGCTTAGCCTACCGCTCCGTGGGCTTCTATCCCCCTGGTCGTATTCAAAGGATCTCTCACTCAAGATAAAAAATCTCTCTCCCGGCATCACAGCCTATTCTATTCTCTACTCTCTACCAGCTTCTGAAACAAGATCGGATTGATCATACTTCCTCTCCCGCTGGTCGAGCTTCATTCCATCCAGCCTCTCCTTCGGCTCACTTTACTACCTTTAGAGAAAAGAGTTCCAGCAAAAGACGAAGAAGACTCTCGGATGGCACTTTATTTCCTAACTGTAACGGGATCTGATTCTTTATAATAGTGACCACCTCTTCTTCACATAAAATCATTCGTTCAGAGTCGACAACCTTACCAACCACCCAAAGGCTTATGGTCCGGAGAAAGAGTGAGGGGTTGGAATAGATAGGGCCCCACAAGTTTAGAATTCGCCGCTGGTCTATCGAGAGGGAACGAGGAATTCTCAACGAAAAAAGTGCTCTCTGAACCGCATTTATTTAACCACGGAAGGCTCCCGACAGAATGACCTGGTAACGTTGCACACCATCGGCTGATTTAGCTGCATCAGTGGCTTTTCGGACTGAAGGAAGAATCCTAGGGTGGAACCAGAAATCAGCAGATAGAATCGAATTAACAGGGACTGAAGCTGACAAGCGATAGCCAAGTTAGGCGGATTGAAAACCATAAGAGGATAAGCTTGCAAGAGCACAAACCGATTCAACAGAGAATCCAAGTCCAAAGGATGAGGCTGAAAGCTATAAAAGAGAGGCAGGACAATCTAATGGGACAGGTAGAGTAATAGATAGATAGCTATATCAAAAAACTAGCTAGAAAGCTAAGCTAACTAAGAAAGCAAGCCTCTATCGCGCTGCAACCTAAGAAGCAATTTGTACGCGCACAAGCTCCACACCGCTCACCCTTGTGCCTTAAACTGCTACTTCAGAGCCATAATTTCATAGCGCTTACGCAGCATAGATCTACTCAAGTAGGAGCTTTAAGTTAAGCGGAATAGTGTACTTAACAAGCATTGAAAGCGTTCGGAGAGGCCACGGCATCGTCTTCACCTCTTGGTTCAGAGGAAGGGGCAGAATAGAACTCCATCGGGTCAAAATAACCATCTCTTGGCGATATCACCAAAGCATCCCATCTGGAATCCCCCTTTGCAGCTTCTAGCCTCAGATAGCCAAGTTAGGTGTAGGAAGGAAGATAAGCATCCTAAAGGGGCATTGTGAGCCTTTGAAGCCCCTCGCAGGCCAGGTGAGGGGTAGGTACTACGGCATATAATCAAGATCAATAAAAGGGCTTTTCTTGCAGCGAGAGGAGAAAGTCTTCCGCCTACCCCTATGGCTTGCTGGGGGTTTAAGGCTAGCTAGTTGGCCCACCTCCTAATCAATCTTCCCTTCCTCTGGGAGAGTGAGTTTGTATGTCTTTTCCTGGCTTTCTCACTAGGCAAATTATCAAGTCGATGCTCATATAACTGCATTTTGATACTCTCACTTTTCCCTTCGTAGAACTGATCATGAATTGAAAAAGTTCTATCTGGGCAAAATGCTCATTTTTGATAGATTTCCCTTCATTTAGGGCACCAATCCCGACTTCTCCCGTTGCTATAGTATAATAAGAGATAGGAGGAGTAATCTAACAAAAAACCCTTAAAACAGGGACAGAATTTGTGCTGCATAAGTATAGTCTTCCTATCACCAAACCCAGAAATATCACAATCGTTGATGAGCTTGTACCAATATTCAGCTCTGTACGTCGTCAAAGGGCTTTATTAGGGAAGATGGATCCCCGGAAGCAGAGAGATTGGCGTAACATGCTTAATCATTATCTCAGCAGAATCCTAATGTAAGATTATGCTATAACCTTTTACTTTGTTTGTGATTTGTAACATTAGTTGATATGTCCAGTGTTGATCATGATATTTTTTGTTTCAAAATACAACCATATAGATCACGATTTAGCTACTAACTTGCTCCTTGTGATCCGAATACAATCTCACATGTATTTCAATTGCATCTGAAAAAAAAAATCTCAGCGATTTGGAAACGACATGGTTTCAAAACCAGAAAGATATAATTTTGGGGGATTTAGAAGGAGAACCTCAACATCGAACACCAATCATACTGGTTGTGGATTCGGAACTACAGGTAACTGTTGTATCATATTGCACCACAAAAGATAAAATTTGCTTGAAAAACTTATTAAAATAATCAAGATAACATTGTAAAAGATGGATAGACTTATTCATTTCTAAATGGCTGATATGTATTTTTACCATGAATTGATCTCCGATTGTTTGAAAGACACGGATGGAGGAGATCAATGCCAGCATGGTAAGCAGTTGAGAAAAAAATCAATCCCAGACACTATCGAAATACAAATAAATAGTATATGAAATGTTATTTTGAGCGGGTTGTGACCCGGAAAAATATGTACCTCAGGAATTAGCTTTTAAGTTACAATTTCTTTAGCTTTTAGAACATCAATTGGAAGCTTATGTTTCCATTCTTTGCTCTTCCTCACCGCTGAGGTTTCAATCTCATTTAGAAACCTAAAACAAAGGAAATGAAACTAAAGCAATTTGTCATACAGTATATACCATTATGCAAAAGTAACCAACCAGAAAAAAAACATGGTAAGTAGAGTTTGACAATCTTACATTTGACATTATTTAGTTAATCTCATCCAAGACATATACTGGTGCAAAAATATAGTAAACCAGGTTTAGATTAAATAATACTTATTTCAAGAATTGAACATACCTATTGAATTGACTTGAATCAAGTCCATCTCTATGATTGAAAGAACAAATCTAGTTGATTAAAGTGCATGTAGGAATGGGACTTTTACAAATCTAGTTGTATTAAAGATTCCAAAGCCACAAGAACAGGTCCATAAGTTGATTTATAGTTGAATTGCATTTAACTAATCAACTTATCATTTTCCACTTCATACACTAACATAAAAATTAAAGAAAACAATTTCAACCTTGTCTTAAACAAAACAGTTACCAAATAATGAACGAATTATAATAGTTGCACAACATAAGGTGTGAAATTTTATTGTTGTTGAACATACCATTACCACAACCAAAATCTATAAGCTCCATCTTGAAATAGGCTATAACATCTTTATAACCTGTAACTTTTCAAAAACATGAAGATGTGGATATGCAATAATGGTAGTTATAAACTTGAGTGAACTTCTCTAGATTGTCTACATGCTCTGCCTAATTAACATGAAAAATGACACATCTAAAAAACATAATATCCAAAATTCTTTGAAAACTGAACTGTAGAATGGCTATGTACTTTTTGTGAAGTTAGAAAACCAAAAAAGTAAAGTGTTACGACAAAGTATATTTCTGTTTATGCATAAATAAAGAAAAATAAATAAAGAAAAATAGTATATTACATATATTACATCAGCAACCTTTTGCTAGATAGCTAGTTGAATGACAAGTGTGTAAAATGACATCAGCAAAAACTCCTTTTTAATAGAAGTTATAGATTGGAGAAACATGAAATATTTTTATATGAAGGCCATGGTAATGGTATGTATACTTTACACTTTACGTAATGTTTTTTTAGTTTCTGAATTTTTTAAATCAGTTTAAAAGAACCATAAAGAAAAACTCAAGAAAAAAAAATTAAAATCTAGCTTGTTACAAGCTAAGTATGAGTAAATAGAACTGTAGTACTAAACACCAGAAGGTGAGAAAAGTATTTATGTTGACAGGTTAAATTGTTTTGATATATTTCTGTTAATACTTTGTGATATAGGGCTCGATCATAAGAATGTCCACTGATAAATTACTGGTTCTGGAACGCTGTGCCGCTATGTTCTTGAGTGCATGTTCAACTGGCGTTTTGGAGCCACGCGGTTCGTATGAGCCATTTGGAGCTATTGCGTATTATTTGTTCTCTGGCTCGCCTTCAATAATATCCTATCTCTGGGATATAAGTAAAAGTGAGTGTGAGCATATATCTAAGGCTATATACAAGTACTGGAAACGTTACAGCAAAAAAGAGAAGACAATGGGGTTATCAGTTGCAAAGGCCCGTAGGAAAAGTAGGTGGCGTTACATCGAAGCAGCAGGATTGGTTTGCTACGGAGTTCCAACACGTATTAAATAGGTGAAGATCGATTCAAACACTGATAATATTTTGTACAACATATGGGTGCCTTTCTATGAAGCAAAGAATTTCTAGCCCCAACCATGTTTGGTTTTGAAGCATGAATGCCTCTTTTTATTCTTCTTTTAAAGGCATATGTGGAATTATATTAAGGCCCATTTTCAAATATAGACCAAAACTAAATCATTTTCCACCTTTCATTTACAAATTTAGACGTGTGTCACTATGCGACTCTACCGCTAGTTTCATAAATTTTTCTCAAAAAGTAGTTTTGTAACTTTTTTTCTTTTTCAAAAATATAAAATTTCATAATCAAAGATATCATCAGTTGTACAAAGCACACAAAACATAACCAGCAAGTCACACCAAAAACATCATGGTACTACATGAACAGTTGCTAACATTGGTAGAGCAAGGGTGGCGGGTGCTAACCCTTTGACACCATTTGAGCTTCGATGCACGCCAAACACACTCGTGCCAAAATCACTAGCCTAGCTAGTAAGTATATTTCCTTCTTTTTTTTTCCTTTTTAAAAAAAATAAAATGGGATATTTGTAACCATTATACAACTTTTTTATCCTTTGACATTTAGACACCACTTTTTCTTTGGCTTATCCCACATCACAAAATGTGGTGAGGAAGAGAGAGCCTCAATCGCTTCCAGTGCTCATATAAAATCACGTAGTCACAAAAAAATAAATTTAGAATTCCAGGTTTCTAACAATTTATATATGGATTAATAGCATGTAATAACAACGTTTTTCTCGTTTGTTCACTTATCATATATAAACCAAAAAAATTGGGTTGATATAAGCAAATACTCTAGCAATGGCGGCCCTCTCCTGATCTCTCCATCAAACATCGATCTACTACCCTCTGGCCACTCGAACGTAAAAAGAACCTGTCGTCCTAGGATTCGATCCTCGTGATTATTATAGGAACAAGCTTCTTTCTATGTTATGAACCCGGATCCATAGGGATCATGTTTCTTTGGTGTTGATCCTTCTTGCTGTTGTTGTTCCTTTTTAATCAATTTATGTCTTCTGATGGACATGATCCCTTTGAATAACGCTGGATATATTCTGATGTCAATGATTCCTTTGATTGGGTTGTTAGGGTTCGACGTAGTTGCGGGCCTAGGATCTTGATTCTTGAATCAGTGTTTCTAGGTGGTGTGATATTCACCTTTTCAATCGATTCTAGGGTTTTCATTTTATGTCGTCTCAGATCCCTCTTTATTTAGGTCATCTGTTTCATTGGTAAGATTTTTTTATTTTTTTAGGGTTTCTTTCTTGTTGTGGTTTATTTTACTTCTGTCCTTTTCAATTGTTCATTATGGAGAATACATCCAAGAAGAGTTCTCATACATCTTTTGAAGATCAAACTCGCAGGATTTCATATTCTGTATTTGTGACAACTTCCCTGACTACACCAATGCACGTGATTTGTGGAATGCGTGTAGTGTGTATGACACCGTAGTTGATGTTTTTATTCCGTTTAAAAGATCCAAGGTTGGTAAAAGGTTTGCATTCGTACGTTTCATTAAGGTTAGTAATTTAACTCGATTGGTGGATAATATTTGCACGATTTGGATTGATCGACATCACTTACAAGCAAATCAAGTAAGGTACAAACGGTCACAACCTAAACCTAATTTGCCACATTCGGTTAACACTGGGGCTCCTTCAAGTCATTTGTTAATGTTGCTGCTCAAAAACCTACTGTTAATCCCACATCATACGCGAATGTTGTTAATGGAGGACGAGGCTCTATGCTCTCTCCTTCGCCTGCTTTAGTCCTTGATGAGGAGTGTTTAGTCATCCGCGATTTATCTCAGCATATTATGGGTAAGGTTAAAGACTTCAATTCCATCCCCAACTTACATACCATATTAGCAGGCGAAGGTTTTTCAAGCGCTAAGCTTACATACCTAGGGGGTTTGTGGGTGATGATTGAACCTGATAAAGAAGGCATTAAGGAACAGATGTTGGATCACACTTGACTGAAATCGTCGTTCTCAATTCTTAAAGAGGCTGTTGATGACTTTGTTAGTGACGAAATGTTAGTATAGGTGGATATTGAGGGCGTTTCCCTCAAGGCTTGGTCTCGTGAGACGTTCATTAGAATTGGAAAAAAGTGGGTTGTAACTCGTGATCTTGAGGATAGGGCTGATTCATCCTTTGGTCGTAAATGCTTGTGTATAAGAACTAATAACCCTACTTCCATTTTGGAAACCTTCAAGATAATTGTCAAAGGTAAAGTATTCGTTGTACGAGCAAAAGAATTGTTCACTTGGAATCCCACGTTTTTAATACACAAAGATCAGAAAAGTTTGTCGGATGATGAATCTGTGAGTGATTTATTAGCCAACGCAGGTAATGATGAAGATATTGGTGACGCTTCTGAAAGCGATATTAATGAATTTCTAAAAACTGATTTTGGGAAGTCTTTTGCATCTATTCCATCACCATCTGTAACACTCAAAGAGGCTCACTCAGAAGACCCGTTTGGATTTTATGAATGCTTAAATAAGAAGATAGATGGAGAGACTAAGGTGGCAAGTTCATATTTGCCTCATCCACCTGGGTATACCCCAGATGAGGCGGAGAAGATGGGAGATAACACTATTGACAAGGAGACACCATAACCTATTAACGTTCAGGTCATGAATTCATCGCAAGAGAATCCAGTGGAAGAAAGTAGTGAAGTGGTGGGTCAGAAGGTAGTCAACAATGGGGGATCAGTTTTGGGAATTATGGAAGACGTTATCCGGGTTGGCCAAACTATAGGGTACGACATGGAGGGTTGTGTAAATGATTTAGCCAAAATTATTGGGAAACAAGGAGAAGAAGACGGCTTTAAATGAATACATTATCCATCAATGTACAAGGTCTTGGACACAAGACTAAAAAGGAGTGGATCAAGGCGCTAGTTAATAAGAATAGGTTGAATTTCATTGGTATTCAGGAAACTAAATTATCTTCGGTTTCGCATATGGAGGTTAAATACATGTGGGGTAATTCTAATTACGATTATGTTCATAGTGAAGCTCAAGGTAACTCGGGTGGTATCTTATGCATTTGGGAAGCTACAATTTTCAAGAAGGAAAATGTTACGGTATTGGATAATTTTGTTGCCGTGTATGGTACGTGGCTTCTAAATAATACTAAAATTTTATTTTTTGTTTTTTACGCTCCTCAACAGGCGTCGAATAAATCTATGTTTTGGGAGTACATCACTATTTTACTTAACCGTTGGAATGGTGAGTCGATTGTCTTAGGAAATTTTAGTGAGGTGCGCTCTAGTAGTGAAAGATGGGGCTCGTGTTTTGATCCTTACAGCGCACGACGGTTTGATACTTTTGTTTCCAATACAGATCTTGTGGATTTAAAACTAGAAGGGTACTCTTTCATATGGTCTCATCCATCGGCTTTCAAAATGAGTAAGCTCGACCGGTTTTTAGTATCTGCTGGCAATATTAACCTTTTCCTTCTATTATAGCGTTATGTTTGGATCGGCATTTGTCTGACCATCAAGTCACACCAAAAACATAACCACCAAGTCACACCAAAAACATCATGGTACTACATGGATAGTTGCTAACATTGTTAGAGCAAGGGTGGCGGGTGTTAACCCTTTGTCACCATTTGAGCTTCGATGCACGCCAAACAAACTCGCGCCAAAATCACTAGCCTAGCTAGTAAGTATATTTCCTTCTTTCTTTTTTTTTCCTTTTAAAAAAAAATAAAATAGGATATTTGTAACCATTATACAACTTTTTTATCCTTTAACAATTTGACACCACTTTTTCTTTGGCTTACCCCACATCACAAAATGTGGTGTCGAAGAGATTCTCGTGTCAAACCTACGTGACACTCACTTTTTTCTTTGCCGCCAAATTTGAGCCTCAATCATTTCCAGTGCTCTTATGAAATCACGTAGTCACAAAAAAATAAATTTGAAATTCCAGGTTTCTAACAATTTATATATGGATTAATACCATGTAATAACAGCGTATTTCTCGTTTGTTCACTTATCATATATAAACCAAAAAATATCATAATACTTATCAAAGATTATTTGTCTGGGTTAATATAAGCAAAAACTCGGGTCGAGAGACTTGGTGCCTCGATGGCACGCAAGATACTCCGCTGCATCAAACCGCCGTTAAAAAAAATATAAGCAAAAACTCGTTTTTGTCTCCAAAATCTACATCTACATTGTCATGTCATAACTTTGTACAATTATGATTCATGCGAGATTGGGTTCACTAATAGATATTTTGGAACGTTTTACAAAATTCGATCAGTATCTTCACCTATCTTTAATTAGGTAACTTGAAAAAACCATGTATTCAATTTAACCATGTAACCATTTAACCATGGGGCCTCTTCTTTTTGCTCTTGTCTTGCACCCGCTTGTACATAAGATCAGAGACAGTCGCAAGCTTCTTTTTCATGCTTGGTATCTTGATGATGGAACCATTATTGGAGATTCAGAAGAGGTATCCAAGGTGTTAGACATTATAAAGACGACTGGTCCAGGTTTGGGTCTTGAACTTAACATCAAGAAAACAGAGATTTTTTGGCCCTCTGTAATGGTACGAAGCTTCGGGAGGGTTTATTTCTGGTTGATATTCGTAGGCCGTCTTTGGGTGTGAAGCTTCTTGGGGGAGCTATTAGTAGAGATGCAGATTTTATTAGTGGGTTGGCTATGAGGAGAGCCGTAAATGATGTTGACTTGATGGGTCTTCTTCCACAACTTCATGACCCGCAAAGTGAGCTCCTTTTTCTTCGTTCATGTATGGGTATTGCTAAACTTTATTTTGGTTTAAGGACATGTCAACCTATACACATGGAGGAGGCGGCTTTGTTTTTTGACAAAGGGTTGCGTGTTTCAATTGAAAATATAGTGGCTTGTGGAGGACCTTTTTTTGGTGACTTGCAGTGGAGACTTGCTTCTTTACCCATTCGTCTTGGTGGGTTGGGCTTGTACTCAGCAAAAATGGTATCCTCCTATGCTTTTGTGGCCTCGAGGGCCCAATCTTGGGTGCTACAAGACCACATCTTACGTGACAGTGGCATATGTGGTATGGAAGATGATTACGTTTCTGCTTTGGCTTGTCTTCGTGATACGATTCCAAGCTCTGATTTTAGCGTTTTCACTAATAAGGACACCACCCCATCTAAAGGCCAAGAAACATTGGCGAGTGCTCTTTTTAGTGAGATGGTCAAAGATATGGAAGCCCACTTTGACATGACGGTTAGACAGAAAGCAGTTTTCGAGTGTCTGCGCGCACCACATGCTCAAGATTTTCTACAAACTATACCCATAGACGGGCTTGGTCAACATATGTCGCCGGTGGAATACCGCACTATCCTTAAGTATCGCATTATGATTCCATTATTTCCGATTTATGCTATATGCCCTATTTGTCGCAAGGCATGTTTGGATTCTTTTGGGGAACATGCGGTTCATTGTAAAGAACTTTCAGGCTTCAAGTACCGACATGATTTTGTTAGGGACGTTCTTTACGACATATGTAGGCGTGCCGGGATCTCCGCCAAGAAAGAGGCACCTGTGAATTTCTTGACCGACCCGTCAGATGGAAGATCCACATTGAGACCCGCTGATGTTTTGGTTTTTGGATGGGTTGGAGGTAAATATGCGCGCGTTGATTTGACAAGGGTTTCTCCTCTCGTAGGGCTAGGCAGTCGAGATTTTACAGCGAGTCAGGCTGCTATAAAAGTCGCCTCGTGCAAAGTGACTAAACACGAGAAAGCATGTGTTGAAAATCAACACGTTTTTATTCCTTTCGCGTTTGATACATTTGGTTTCCTTGCACCTGAGGCGGTGGAGCTACTTACCATAATACAACGTGTTATGAATAGTAATGTTTTGACTCCTAAATCCACAAACGTTGTATTTAATAGACTTGATTTTGCTATACAAAAAGGGCTAGCGGCGCAGCTTGTTGCCCGTTTGCCTTCTCCTAGTATGTAAATTATAATTATTAACGTTTAGATTTTGAATAAAAGTGAAAAATGGGTCGTACTATAATTAACCATAATTTTTAAATTTGATAGGTATTATCGTATTTTTTTTTCATATATGATAAACTAGCTTAAAGACCCGTGGAATCACGGGTTTTTTTTATAAAGAAAGTAGTTTTATAAAATGTCTGGTGTACGTGAATAAAGTATGAAAAATAACACACGTAAACATGTTCTATTGAAATTTGAAAGAAATAATAAGTAATAAGTGAAGTATTCGATAAACAATTGGCCACCAAGGTTCCACTAAGTGGTTTCCTTAGGAGGTTTCCTAGAATCTCAGGTTCAAGACTTGACAAGGGCTCTCATTACACGACTCGACCCATTAACTACTAACATTTGTTGTTCTAAAAAAATTATGATACTAAACAAACCTTAGCAAAAACATATTCAAATTGGAAACTGAATTTAAAAAACTTGAACCATGTTTCTTGTCACATATTTTGAATGGATAGAGTGGTAAAAGGTTGGTCCATAATGGTAGCTTACAAACACTATTCATTAAATTTTACTCGAAAAAGTATTACGGTATCATACAAACATCACAAGAGAAACAATTATGTTTTCCAAAGAACAGTTAGAAAAACGATTTTTTGGTTCAAATAATAATTTAATGAGTCAAAATGATTAAAAAATATAACCGAAAAAAATTATGGTCGATCAAGTTTAAATCGCAAAAAATGTGTTCATAAAATGTCATTCATAATGTGAACATCTAATAGTCCATAAAAATATAATCCGTCCGTTTTAAAATTATAGTCTCACTTTAATTTTTTCGGTCTTTTTCTTTCAACTTTGACCTTAAATATTTTTGTTTGTGTTATATAATACTTAATGAACATATATGAATTGATTCGTTTTTAAATGTATTTTCATTGTTATAATTTTTATCACGTATTATATAACACAAAAACAAATATTTAGAGTCAAAGTTGGATAAGAAAGACCAAAAAAATTTAAAGTGAGACTATAATTTTGGGACGGATAGATTAAGTAAAAAGAGGTTATGATTGATAATATATTGAAATTTAAAAGATGATATAAAACATCTACCTACTATACTATATAAAATAAGTTTTTTTAGAAATGATGATCAAACAAAAATCACTAAAAAAAATACACCTGTTCGCCTATAAATAATCAACAGCTCTCTCTTTAATTTATGCTTAACATTTTTACAAAAATAACCCAATAAAACAAGAAAAAAACATAAATATCAAAACAGATCAAATTGACCAACATCACATCAAGTTTCCACGATCAATCTTAATATCAATTGTTTTGTTGTAAACCATTATTGTAATGTATTTGCGTTTACGCCGTTATTTATACTACTGTTTTTAAAGATCATACATTGTCTAAATCTATTTTATATAATAAAACAAAATATATTACAAATAAGTAAATGACTAGCCGTGTACCCGCGCAATGCGGCGACGGGTACCCAACGAATGTTTTTTTGTTACGAACAACTGTTTTTCAGATATTAAATTATTTTGAAGTTTTATATTGTAACAAAAAAATGTAGCTCTTACAAAATTTATATTAAAAATTGTTACAAAATTTGAATTAAATGGGTTATTACAAGTATTTATATCAAATGACTCGACCGGGTCGATTTAAAAACCGGGTTTTAAAACATTGCCATTTACAAGTTTTGAAAATACGTAATCGAGAGTCAGTGTGAGTAGTGGAAACATGAGGATTATTCAAGACACCATGTATAAGAATGATTAAACAGTAGATTAAATAGTTTCCATCTATTTCAAAATGAGTATTGGAAATGAAGGATACTAACATACTTTTCAATAATGATAGAGCCAACTCACATTTAATAATCATACCGAAATCCAGATTCATTATAAACTGAACACAAATGATCATTGAAAAATGGCACCAAGTATATCATCGAATCTTAAAGTGCCTTAAAAACATCTTTACAAATCTTCAAACTACCCACACAAAAAACTACTAAACATAACAAAAATATATAAATATGAGATGTATATTTACAAATATACCATCATATTCGAGATAGATCTTCACAGTTCCTAACAAATTTATACACGAAAAAACACACGGAAGCCACTAACATGCCCAAAACCATCAAACTCACCGAAAATCGGTGAAACGTATGGGGTCGCGGTAATAGATTTTATGGTGGTGGCAGTGGTGGGTTATGCTCAAACTTAGTGAGAGATACAGAGGTTTCAAGCTTGTGATGCCAAAGGTGTATTTTTTATTTTTAAGGAGAAAAAAGATAGAGTTGGATATTTTTTTGGTTTTGTGTGGTTTATATATATATTTAGATTTTGTCGGGTGTTACAAGAATTAATATAGAAATGGGTCGTTACGAATTTAAATGGGTCGTTACAAGAGGTGCATTAATATTGTAGGGCCGTTACTTCTAATTAAAAATGGGTTGAAAAACGTGCAGAAAGCTTGACTAAATTGAAGATTTTAATGTGTTACAAAAAACGTATGCAGTTTAAATTTTGAGTATAAATTTCTTATTAAGGAAATGTTTTAGGCTGAAAAGTTTAAGACTTCTAAATATAGAAAAAGGTCTTAAATGTTTTATAAAGTAATATAGATATAGATATAGATAATATAGATAGTATGCTAAGCTTCCTTTCAGTGTCATGACCGGCAACAGTATAACAATATATAAAGTTATAAACAACTAAATAGCAAACTAATGAAACATGTTATAACTTTGATCCAACGTACTTACCCGTCAGTTAGAGCTGTCTTGAAACTCGATCATAACCGTCCGTCTTGTTTATGAGTGTCATTTCTTTTTACCTTTGCTCTTTTTGCTCTTGTTGCAACCATCGTGAGTATTATCATAGTCGCTTTGACTTTTTACCACCACCGACGACTCACATGTTCGTTTAACCTTTGATACCTGACTCGTGACAGCGCACTTCAAGAATTTACTTATTTGTCCCTTGTACCTTTTCAGCTCATTAACAGCATCTTCCAAATCCTCCAACATGATCAGTGAATTCTTCACTTCATCTCGGCTGAAAAAAATCCAAACAAAGAATTCTAGTTTAGAATTATTGGAAGTTTAATTTGATTCCTTCATCTGCATTCCATTCTTCGGTCTAATATAAAGACACAGAAGACAATTCTAGAACATGGGCCTAAACAATATAAATGGGCCAAAATATAATTGAGAACTAATGTGATATAATGTCATCTAATACGCCCCCGCATTTGGAGCGGGAGGAGGCCGAACGCTCAAACTGGACCGAAAATCTTCAAACAAAACGGAGGGAAGACCCTTGGTAAAAATATCTGCATATTGATAATGAGATGGAACATGGAGAACGCGCATTGTGCCAGCAGTAACCATGTCACGAACGAAATGGATGTCGATCTCAATGTGTTTGGTACGCTGATGTTGTACCGGGTTACCTGACATGTAGATAGCACTCACGTTATCACAATAGACTAATGTAGCACAAGATAAAGGGCAGTGGAGCTCACGAAGTAAATTACGAATCCAGGCTGTCTCGGCAACAACATTAGCTATACCCCGATATTCAGCTTCAGCACTAGATCGAGACAGAGTGTGCTGACGTTTCGATGACCAAGATAAGAGATTATCACCCAAAAATACACAATAACCAGAAGTGGATCGGCGAGTCGATGGGCAGCCTGTCCAGTCAGCATCGGTATAACCAACCAGGGAAGTAGTAGCGGAAGCATATAAGTGTAGACCATAGTCCAATGTCCCCTGAACATAGCGCAAGATCCGTTTGAGAGCCGCAAAGTGAGGTTCACGAGGATCGTGCATATATAAACAAACTTGCTGAAGTGCATAAGACAAATCTGGACGGGTAAATGTGAGATACTGAAGACCACCTGCGAGACTGCGATATAAAGTAGGATCCTGAACAGGAACGCCTTCCGGACCTAGTTTAGATTTTGTATCAACGGGTGTCCGGGGGGATTACAAGGAACCATGTGAGCACGCTCAATAAGCTGAACATCATACTTCTTCTGAGACAAGAACAAACCTGTAGAGTGATGACTAGAAGAGATACCAAGAAAATATTTTAGTGCCCCAAGATCTGTCATATCAAACTCACAATGTAGTGACCCAATGATCTGTTATAGAAGGGTGTTGGATGAGGCTGTAAGAATGATATCATCCACATATATAAGTAGGTAAGCAACCTCTGATCCTTGTCGATAAATAAATAGTGAAGAGGCGCAGCGACTGTGATAAAAACCCACTCTGGTAGCATAACCTGCAAACCGCTGAAACCAAGCACGAGGTGCTTGCTTCAGTCCATATAAAGATCTCTGCAAAAGACAAACATGATGAGGGTACCTAGAGTCAACAAAACCAGGGGGATGATGCATGTAGACAGTCTCTGATAAGTCACCATTAAGAAATGCATTCTTAACATCAAGCTGGTGAATAGGCCATCCACGGGACACAGCAAGGCTAAGAACAGTCCTAATTGTGGCAGGTTTGACAACCGGACTTAAAGTCTGAAATGTGTATAGTTGAAGTTCGTTTTTCTCAGTTCTTAACAAATTGAAAGTCCTAACAAGATCGGGTTTTTAATTGTTTTTGGTTGGTAATGTTTTTTGGATATTCTATTGCTAATTCAAACAAGCCTTGCTAAAATGAAAAATATCGTCTACTTATATGTAAAACAAAGTGCAAATACCAAGTTATTATTCAAATAAAATGCCAAATGTAAATTCTACAAACTATAAGGACTGGAAATGTAAATTCTATGAAATTTAAATGCTAAAAATGTAAAGCTAAAAAGTATAAGGACTAAATGTGCAAAAACAGTAAACTATGTGGACTGGAAATGAAAATTATTCAAACAATGTAACTAATTCTTAACTAAATGAAAACTGAATAACCAATTCTAAACAAACTTGAAAGTACAAGGACTGGACTTTTGCAAAACCTAAAAAGTTGGAAGATTAGCCTGATTTAGCAACTACTTAATACCAAAAGGACCAAAGTGCAATTTTCAATTTTTTTTTACCAAAAACGGGTTTCAAACTTCAATAAGCTCGTTTGAGCTTATTTCTCAACCAAATTTGATCAAACAAATTGGAAACGACTTAAAATCAAAAATAAGCTAGACCTATCCAAGGATTTTAGCTAAAAGTGACTAGAAATCAGATAAGCTAAATCCAATAAGCTCACAATAAGCTACCAATTAATCTAGACTTGCACAACTAGATTTTAATGGAAATTCTTGTTAATAAGCTCAAAAGAAAGACGGGAAATCAAGTCTCATGAAAAATGATCAAGTAATAAGCTCAGAATCTGAAAATAAGCCATAATTGAGCTTATGTTGACTTTGGTTGACCAGAAATATCAAAAAGCTCAAATTCTCAAAATTTAACCAGGAACACTAATGGAATGAAATTGTGAAAGAAAATTAGCTTGTTTATGAAGTGGAAATCAAGATATGAAAAATCAGTTTGCCAAAGTTACAGAAACTTGCTTTTGCTCATGATCTTAAACTTTTGCTTATTTCTAGCTTAATTCTTGATACTGTACAATTTCCTTCTACACATTCAAAGTTCATATGTTGACTGAAAATTGAGAACTGGTTTGGAGTGATTTCATCAACTAACAAATTAATGCCAAGCAAATCAAAATCAACACTTTCTGAAACAATGCTTGTTAAAAACTGACCCAGACTTTTTATATGACCAATTGCCTTTTTGACCAATTACTTGACTTGAAAATGACTGAAAACTATTTGTTATGACTTGTTAACTAGAAATGAACCAAAGTTTGCCAAATTCTAATACTTGAAAATCAAATCAAAGCTAATGCCAAACACCACTTTACTGAAATCTTTGAAACTTTTATGAAGACTTATTAAGCTAATGATTAGACTGAGTTAAGAATGATATCACACTAAGTTTTATAGCCAAAATGAAATGTATGAGAACTAGTAACAAACAGTTTAACCAACTAGAACTCTAAATGACAATTAAGGCTAAGTGACTGATAGATGCTTGAAAAACAGGACAAGTACTAGGCTAAAAAACAGGTATAAGCTACTAATTAGCTACAAAATCAATGAGATCAGATCAATAACAAGCCAAAACAACTTTTATCATACAATCAAGCAAAGATTAAGCTAGAATGAAGCAGGCATTCACAATTGAGTGGAACTGAAAATCAGAAAATGTAAAACCTTTAGCTAAGGCCTCCTTTGGGGAGTAGAGGAGCGCTGAGCTCTCTAATCTAGTGCTAACCACCACCTTAGCACTAGAACACACTATTCAACAACCAATCAACAGCTACAACCACCAAAGATCACCATAACTGGACTAAATTCTTCAAAGTCTGCTATAACTGGAACTGGATGATCAAAACAAGTACAACAGCTACAATATTCAAAACTAGTTCACTATGATCAAGTGATGATCATAACAAACTAACAGCATCACAAAGTAACAATGGTGCAAGTATGAATCAGTAGATAGGTAATGAGAATTTGGAGGGAAAAATGGAATTTGAATTTATTGAATTGAGAAGTAGTTACAAGGCTGGTAATCAGTTACAACTAACTATAACAGACTCAAGATTGTGTCAGACTCTTGAGTTGTTAAGCTAAAACTAAAATGAGTTGAGAGAAAAACTAAAGTGTGTGTGATTTCACACTTTCTACAATACAAGAAATGAGAACAATCCATGGTATTTATAGACTGCAGGAGTGAAGTGGTTGGGGTTAGTGACGTGTTAGAACCAATCCCCAGCTTCCACGTGTCATAATTCTGTCAATTGGATTTTGCTGATGAAGAACAAATTTGGGGATTTTCTCTTGAGTTGATTTCAGCTTAATTGGTTGTGATCATTGGATTCGTCTCTCAAAAACGAGCAAGTTTCATGCTTATACCATCTCTTCAAGTTGCTTCTAGCTCAAGAACGATTCTGGGCTTGTTGTGTTGAAGAAGATGACACGTGTCATGTTTGTATTGGTTGTGGGAAATTCACACGGATCATTATCCGTTTTGTGAAATATGATTGGCTGGCTGGAGCACTGTTGGGATACGCCACACACTATCTCTCTTATTTATTACAAGTCCAGTTGGCAATCCACTTACTTCAAATACTCATTTCTGATTGGTCAATGAACTTGCACACGGATTGAACCTGAATATACTTTCCAAAGTTGGCAGAATTAACCCCTTAACTTGGCAGTTTGTAATTTTGAGCTAGTAACTTCATTTCTTTGGCATAATTGGTCCTTCAAACTTCATTCTTGAACAAATTTGATCCTTTGACTTGGTTGACTTGAGAGTTGACCAGATTTGACTTTGATCTTGACTTTTTCGTATTTACACTTTTGGTCCTTCATCTTTGGCATATTGTCAAGATAGGTCCTTTGTCTTCAAAGTCTTGTCACTTTTGATCCTTCTTTGTCTTTTTCATCAAATTAGGCTTGATTTTCCTTTGTTTGCTTGAAAATGTATCCTTCTTACCTATTTGAACACAAACACAAAACATACCACATAATTCCGCTTTATAGCACAAAGTTTAGGTATTTTTATTGTGTTTTAGGGTAATTTGTTGATAAATTGATATGAGTTTTTGCTCATATCAAATCTCCTACACTTGAACATTGTCATGTCCTCATGCAATGCTATATATTTAAAAGCACAAATTTACATTCTCCTCATAATTAATCCACCTTGGCCATATGGAATGCATCTACACTACTCTAAACTAAATGATGCATGATTTTGATTTTTTAACAATGCAATGAACAAAATACAATTCTATCTATATCTTTTTGGTATTTCTTGAAATGGTTTTGATGGAAATAACTCATAAAGAATTCAATGACTTTGATTAGGGCCTGGGTACCATGGACATTTATCACCCTCAAGTTTCACTTTCCCCATACCAAGCTTAAAAATGGGATCATTGTATTCACAAGTAAAAAGTGCATCAACTTATTCATGACAATTAAATGTGGAACCGGTTATTATTTGATCAAATTGCTTGTGGGCAAATTTGTCATTATTTCAAGTGTGAAGTATAAGAAATGTAAAATACAAAAATAAGGAAGCACGGTTTTAATCCTAAGTAATCCTCTCATCAATTACTTAAAAAACCGCTCACAATTAATATAAGTCCGTTTCAAGAGCAATAAGTCATTCGCCTTATGTGTAAAATCCTCATGTCATGCTTTCATAAGTATCTACATACTCGATAAGGAAAGAAAAATAAAACTCACGCAATAATTTACATCCGCCATCTTTTGAGACTTTGGATCTTCAACCCCGCAACCCGTCAAGGTAATATTGGATTGGAGCAATCTATTGAATCCCCGCAACCCGTCAAGGTAATATTGGAACTCAATAGTCACTATAATTAACACCACACTGCCCCTCTTGGGAGTCTTGTATATATTTTCCTTTTCTTTTTCTTTTTCTTTTTTTTTCTAGCCTCTCATTTTTTTTTTCATAAGCCGCTCTTATTTTTCTTTATTCCTCACAAAGAAAGTTTAAAAGAATAAAAGGAAAAACACCCGCTAAATATTGAGCATGACATAAGTCTAGTACACATAAAACGTTCTAACTTAGAATCTTAAGACGTACTTATATCAACCATGAATGATTAGTAAAAAATGCATAAGAGATTACAAACCAATTAAAACCGTTCTTGATTATTTATTAACAATTATATACATGCGAAGAAAATAGAGGCAAAGAAGAGAAGGATTTAATCACAAGTAATTATCATGAAGTTTATCTAGCCCTTTTACACTTGCTTCAACTCTATCATTTCCCATTCTCCACAAATTTAAAATCTCAAATAATGAGATTGGTGGATGCTTAGCCTAATAGACCAATGAAGGACTCCATAGTTAAGGATACTAGCTAGAGAGTGCTAAGATAAACAAACTCGGGTTGAGTCAAAATATCTATGGCGGGCCTAATATGTCAAAGAAATCTAAACTTGTTAAACCATGTTTTTATTATATTTTTTCCTTTATATATTTTTGATGAAAAATAAAAGAAGAAATATATACAATGCAATATTGATATGCAAATGAAAAATGATTAATGCAAAAATTATGAATGCATATTTTTGGTGGCCAAAGTAAATCAAAAATTTGAAAAATGTTTGAAAAATTAATTTCCCAAGTTATCATGAAAGACAATGACAAGTTCTAGGTAAGGTCACTTCGATAGAAGACCCCCTACACTTAATCTAAACATTGTCCTCAATGTTTAAGAGCATGGAAGTATAAAAACTTCCCCTACACTTATGACAATGAATAGACTTTGCTTAACCCAAGTTAAGGATAGGACAACTATTAGTGAATTCATGTTTAAGCACAAGGTGTCAATGAAAGATCACAATAGTAACGAAGTGAACCGGATACAAGGGCCTCCTCCATAAGTTCCAAAGCATGAAATGAGTGAGCAACCCTACAAACAATCATGAAGACAAAAGAAGGTCTCCCCTACACTTATCTCCAAGTCTATACCTTTATTGCTAACCTACAACACTCTAAACCTAGTTATACGATGCTTGAGTTAATGAGTCTCTAGCTCGACTCGTCCCTCAATGAATTAATTCATGGGGAAAATGGGGATCTCTTGGACCATTTCAACGGAAATGTCCTCCCCAAAATAATGTTTCACACGATGACCATTCACTTTAAAATTTGGACCATCGGGTTGTGACAACTCAATAGTTCCATATGGAAACACTTGAGCAATAGTGAATGGACCGGACCATCTCGAATTAAGCTTGCCCGCAAAAAGTTTCAACCTTGAGTTAAAGAGGAGAACCGGCTCTCCAACTTTGAACTCACGGTTCTTGATCTTAGCATCATGCAATTTCTTAGTCTTTTCCTTGTAAAGCAAAGAATTTTCATAGGCATTGGCTCTCAATTCATCTATCTTATTAAGTTGATCTTTCCTATGTGAACCGGCTTGGTTTAAATCAAAGTTAGCCCACTTGAGAGCCCAAGATGCCTTGTGTTCTAACTCGAATGGGAGGTGGCACGCTTTACCATAGACAAGCCTATAAGGAGTACAACCAATTGGTGTCTTAAAAGCCGTCCTAAAATCCCACAAAGCATCATTAAGCTTATCCGACAAAGAAGCTCGATGCTCTCCCACCGTTCTCTCTAAAATTCTCTTTAAACCACGATTTGTGACCTTGGTTTGACCATTGGTTTGAGGGTGATACGCGGTAGAAAGTCTATGATTAACTCCATATTTCTTCATAACTCTCGTGAATTGATCATTACAAAAGTGCGTACCACGATCACTTATGATGGCCCGAGGTACACCAAATCTACCAAACAATTGCTTTAAGAACTTCACAACAACTCTAGCATCATTGGTAGGTAAGGCTTTAGCCTCCACCCATTTAGACACATAATCCACCGCCACAAGTATATACTTGTTTCCCTTAGAAGATGGAAAAGGTCCCATGAAGTCTATGCCCCATACATCAAATATCTCACACTCTTAAATAAAATTTTGTGGCATCTCATCACGTTGCGTAATTTTTCCTTGTCTTTGACACACATCACAAAATTTTACCATCTCATGGGCATCTTTGTAAATGGAAGGCCAATAATAACCCGAATCAAAGACTTTCTTGGCGGTATAGTTGGGCCCAAAATGTCCACCCGTAGGTCCTTTATGACATGCTTATAAGATCTTAAATGCCTCGGGCCCATCTACACACCGTCTAATGATTTGGTCCGCACATTGCCTAAAAAGATAAGGATCATCCCAAAAGTAGTACTTAACTTCCTTAAGAAATTTCTTCTTTTGTTGATAAGTAAGACCCTCAATAAGCACATTTCCCACAAGATAGTTTGCTATATCCGCAAACCAAGGAGTGGCATCCTCTTGGGAAGAGATAGACATGAGCTCCTCTAATGGAAAGGATTCATTGATTTCTTGATGTGGAAAATCTCCTTGAAAAGGATGCTCAAGTCTACTCAAGTGATCCGCCGCTAAATTCTCGGCTCCTTTCTTATCACGAATTTCTATCTTAAACTTTTGAAGCAACAAAACCCATCTCAAAAGCCTAGGCTTAGCATCTTGTTTTGTCATAAGATACTTGAGAGCGGAATGATCCGTATACACTATCGTTTGGATAGCACAAGGTATGGTCTAAATTTCTCAAAAGCATAGACTATAGCAAGCAACTCTTTTTCCGTGGTAGTGTAATGAAGTTGTGCACCGGTCATGGTTTTACTTGCATAGTGTATAGGTTGAAAATGATTATTCACTCTTTGACCTAAGACGGCCCCCACCACATAATCACTAGCGTCACACATAAGCTCAAAAGGTAATTCCCAATTTGGAGAAACCAAAACGGGAGCCTTTGTCAATTTCTCCTTAAGAGTCTCAAAAGAGTCCAAACAATCTTGGTTAAAAATGAAAGGAGCCTCTTTTTCCAAGAGGTGAGTCATCGGTCTAGCTATCTTAGAAAAATCTTGTATAAAGCGCCTATAAAATCCCGCATGACCTAAGAAACTCCTCACACCTTTAACCGAGGTGGGTGGGGGAAGCTTAGCAATCACATCAATTTTAGCTCGATCCACTTCTAATCCCTTGTTGGATATTTTGTGTCCTAAAACAATTCCCTCTTTCACCATAAAGTGACATTTCTCCCAATTAAGCACTAAACGTGTTTCCTCACAACGCTTAAGCATTCTCTCTAGATTGGTGAGACATGAGGTAAATGAATTTCCAAAGACGGAAAAATCATCCATAAAAACCTCCATAGTTTGCTCTATCATGTCATGGAAAATCGCCATCATGCACCTTTGAAACGTCCCCGGTGCATTACATAAGCCAAAAGGCATCCTCTTGTAAGCAAATGTACCATAGGGACAAGTGAATGTGGTCTTTTCTTGATCCTTAGGGTCAATGGGTATTTGGAAATAACCCGAAAAGCCATCAAGAAAGCAATAGTACTCATTTCCCGCTAAGCGTTCAAGCATTTGATCCATAAAAGGTAATGGGAAATGGTCTTTCCTAGTAGCCTCATTGAGTTTCCTATAGTCAATACAAACTCTCCAACCGGTAACAAGTCTCGTAGGAATAAGCTCATTGTTCTCATTAGGCACTACGGTGATTCCACCCTTCTTTGGAACACAATGTACCGGGCTAACCCATGGAGAGTCGGAAATGGGGTAAATCATACCCGCATCAAGGAGTTTAATCACTTCCTTCTTAATGACCTCATGGATTTTTGGGTTAACTCTTCGTTGACTTTGAATGGCGGGTTTGTAATCATCCTCCATAAGGATTTTGTGTGTACAAAAATGTGGATCAATTCCCCTTATGTCGGATATTTTCCAAGCTAAAGCTTTCTTGTGTTTCTTAAGGATTTCAATAAGTTTCTCCTTCTCATCCTCTTTCAACTCTTTAGCAATGATCACGGGTAATTGGTCTTTGCCCTCTAAGAAAGCATACTCTAGGTGGGATGGAAGGTCCTTAAGTTCAATTGGAGGTGGACTCTCTATGGAAGGTTTTACTATGGAAGGATTCTCATTGGTAACTTCTTGTGGAGTAGGAGAAGGAATAGGGTCCTCATTGAGCAACTTTTGGATAGTAAGAATATCTTCTTCCCAATTAATGGGAGAATCATCATCACCAAGAAAGTTTGACTCAAATTCCTCCAAGAGGAAATCACTCTCTCCAAAAGGTGTTAAAGAGGGAGCAATTGAGGCCACGGTTTCAACATGGGGCATTGCATCACTAGTACTCTTGCAAGCATCATGAAAGTGTTCATCACACACTTCATCTAACACATCAACTATGTTAATAGTCTCACACGGTCTAGACTCCTTAACCTCTTTCCTATCACAAACTTTCCCTAACTTAAACACCACTTTCTCATCCTATACTCTCATAATTAATTCTCCTTCCACCACATCTATCAAAGTACGACCCGTTCTCAAAAACGGTCTACCAACAATCAAAGGAACTCTAGGATCTATGTCATAATCAACCACTACAAAGTCGGCCGGAAATGTAAACTTATCCAAACCTACAAATACATCCTCCGCTATACCTACGGGGTAAGCTATGGTTCGGTTGGCTAACTCAAGGGTCATCCTAGTGGGAGTGAGCTCGGGAAGAGAGAGTTTTTTCCAAACCGATAAAGGCATGAGGTTAATGCTTGCCCCTAGATCCGCCAAAGCCATGCAATTTTCTACACCGGGAAAATTACAAGGTATCAAGAAGCGCCCCGGATCTCCAAGTTTTGTTGGTAAGGTTTTAAGTAGCACGGCGGAACAATTTTCACTAAGGGATGTGTTGGGCAAATCAACCAATTTTTCCTTGTTTAAGAGTAAATCCTTGAACATCTTAGCAAACTTTGGCATATAAGCAAGAGCTTCCGCAAAGGATATGTTGATGTTGAGTTGCTTGAACATCCTTAAGAAATTTAAGACTTGGATGTCATCCTTGTTCTTTAACTTTTCCTTTTTCAACCTTGAAGGATATGGAAGGTTTGGTTTTGGTGTAGGTGGAGTAGGTGTTGTAGTAGATGATTTGTCTTTGTTAGTGTTGAGTCTTAGGATCTAGACTCATCTGGGATATATAACAATGATTGTGATGCACAGCGGAACATAATAAAGAACACAATCAAAGTTATGAACAAGGCTTTCTTATTCATAAAATACCAATAAGCTACTGACTCCTAGCTCCTGGTGCCTCATAGGCTTGACACCAGGAGAACGCACACAGACCTTTTGTTTACATTGTATATGAATGAATGCTCAACATGTGTGTCTAACCCTCTTTATATAATAGAGGGACTAGGGTTTACAAGCCAAACCCTAGCTTACTAACTAAGCTAACCTAATATTACATATTAGGTCCTTATTGTTTCTTCTGTCTTCATCTCTGCCTATAGGTTTTGTAATCATCAAATCTGTATGTCCCAACAATCTTCCCCTATTTGATATTACAAAACAATGTGCATGAAGAAACAATGCTCGAACATGTCATCACGATAATAAGCCTCTTTTAGTTCTGCCAGACATGCTACTATCAATTAATTTCGAAAGATTTTTAGGTGCCTTTTGCCATTTTTCAAATCTTAGCATTGTAGCATCTAATTTAGCTTGCATCTCCTCTTTTTCTTTGATACTAGCATCTCTTTCTGTTTCTGTATATTTAAGCATATTTGTCGTGTTTTCTAAATCAATGCTTAGTATCCTGATTTTATCCTCATACGCACGTTGTGTATCTTGTAACCACCTCTTTTGTTGTTCCAAAGTATTTAATGAAGCCTTATAGGCTTGAACCTCTAAAAAATACTTATCATTTTGATCATTTACTTCATTAAATTGGGACAACAATTCTGAGTATTTATCATGACAACCAAGAGGACAATGTTGTACCTGAGGTGAGATGCCCATAAGAGCAAACTCGTCTGCTTCTTCTGCATCAGAGAGATTCCCAGCAATCATTGCAAACACGTCAGTCGAGGACTCAGCTGATTCCAGAGTAGAATCCTGATGATCATTCCTGTTGACCATAGAGTCAACTGACACCAATGCCTTCTTGTCATCTTTTATCCCCTGAACCTTGAAAGCGGAGTACCTGCTCTTCTCCTGATCATTCTTGCTAGGGCACTCCCTTGCAAAGTGACCCTGTTGCTGGCAGTTATAGCATCGAACCTTGCTTCTGTCGAATCTTGCTGGCTCCCGAGGGTTGTAATTAAATTTCCTTCCTGCTTTCTTCTCAAACTTGTGAACCCTAAGAGTAAGCATGGACATCTGCCATTTAAGATCCATCTCATCCAGGTCAAGTTTATCAACCTGTTTGAAATCATCAAAAGCAAGTTGTTGTTCAGCATTAACATCAGCCACAAACGAATGAAGAACGGCTTCTACCATACTACCAGACTTGGCAGTAGGTTCAGGAACAAAGGTATGCTGAACAGTATGCTGAGAGGAGACAGTATTGCTTGGGCTACTTGCATATGACATGGGACTAGATGCCATAGAACTCACAAAGGCAGAGTTAGCAGGAGTGGGAAAAGAGTCACTAGAAAATCCTCTTACATGGGGTTCGAAAGTTCTGAGCCTATGAAACAGATCATCAAAGGTGAGATAGTCAAGCCCACCTTTGGCTTTGAGAGAGATCACCACCTGATTCCATGAGTAGGGTAAGGCTTTAAGAAACCTTGCATTAATATCACCATCATCAGGCTTTGACCGAAGTTGATTCAACTGGCTCAATATTTTCTGGAACCTATCATACCCTTGATGTAGCCCTTCAGTTTCTGAGATTTTGAATTCTGTGAATTCATCTCTCAGCATGGACCTTCGCATTTTCTTTGAATCCTCATTCCCACCGAACCTTGCTTTTATGCTATTCCAGATATCTATAGCATCATCCAAATGGTAGAAGTCACCCATGTGATCTTCAGGAAGAGATTGAAGCAAAATTGTCTTTGCTTTGACCTCCTTCTGAATAGCTATGATTTCTTCATGAGACTTAGGGTCAAGAAGAGTAATATTACCATTCTTGTCTCTTCCAGTAAGCTTTCTTCTGTTCCCATTCAGAATGATTTTCCAAAGATCTTGATCAGTATTGGTGATCCACCATTCCATCTTCATCGCCCAGTTTTCATATTCACCCTTTTTCAGAAGAGGGAATTTACCATTTGTGTTTGAAACTGTAGCAAGGATCTGTTGAGGTTGCACAATTTTAGGAGTGCTGTCTTCTCCTGTTTGAGTAGAAGTTGAGGCAGACATGATAAACAAAATGTCAGTAATAAGAAAACTTGATTCTTCTTGTATAGAGACCCTTCCAGGCTCTGATACCACTTGTTGAGTCTTAGGATCTAGACTCATCTGGGATATATAACAATGATTGTGATGCACATCGGAACATAATAAAGAACACAATCAAAGTTATGAACAAGGATTTCTTATTCATAAAATACCAATAAGCTACTGACTCCTAGCTCCTGGTGCCTCATAGGCTTGACACCAGGAGAACGCACACAGACCCTTTGTTTACATTGTATATGAATGAATGCTCAACATGTGTGTCTAACCCTCTTTATATAATAGAGGGACTAGGGTTTACAAGCCAAACCCTAGCTTACTAACTAAGCTAACCTAATATTACATATTAGGTCCTTATTGTTTCTTCTGTCTTCATCTCTGCCTATAGGTTTTGTAATCATCAAATCTGTATGTCCCAACAGTTAGCTTCTTCATTGGGAGGTGTGAAAGGTAGAGGAGAAGTAGGAATAGGTTGAGAAGGTGTGTTTGATTGAATGGGAACATTTTGAGGTGGTGAAGTAGAGGTAGAAGGCTTGTCACAAGTAGGAACAAAAGTGGGTGGAACAATAGGAGGCTTAGGAGGTGAAGGATCCTTTGTTGTCTTTCCACTTCTTGTTGTAATAGCATTGACATTTGCCCTTGGATTTGTTTGTGTGTTAGAAGGTAAAGCCCCTTGTGGTCTTTGATTCAAAAGCATCATAAACTTCTTATTTGTATCTTCATGCATTTCTCTCATTCTTCTCTCATTAGCTTCATTCATTTCTCTTATTCTTTTCTCATTAAGTTGGAACCTCCTTTCATTCTCTTGATTCGTTTTGTGAAAAAGCTCAATTGTGTTATAATCTTGTGGCACATTTCCTTGAAAACCTGGGGGTTGGAAAGGTGGAGGTTGATTGTAAAACCCTTGGTTGTTACCTTGAAAGGTATTTCCTTGATTGTTAAAGGTATTTGGTTGTCTATAGTTATTCCCTTGGTAAGGTGGTCTTTGCCCTTGATTCCTTTGTAACACTTGAGGAGGATTTTGTTGAACTTGGGTGGGTGGTTGGGGTGGGAATCCTGGTGGAGTAAGGTAATTTTGGGATTTGTAAGAAAGGTTATTTGGATTGATATTTGGCTTGAAGTGTTCACGATGTTCCTCTTGGTAAGCATAACATTCCCCTTGATAACCTTGCACCTTATCACATTGTTCATAGGAATGGGGACCTCCACAAGTTACACAAGAAAGAGTAATGGCATTCACATCATTTGAAGAATTGTTCAATGAAAGGCTCTTAATAGCTTTAATCATTTCTTGTTGTGCCTTAAGAGTCATCTCATGACCTCTATCCATCTTTTGAAGAATCTTTTGTTGATACTTGAGGAATTGGTTATCACAAGGTGTTTGAGAATCGTTTTGGATAACATGAACCCTTTCTTCAAACTGAGAATTTGTTTGAACCATTGCTTTAGTCTCAATGATGTCCAAGGCCTCTTGAATGGATTTAAGAAGAATATTCCCTCCCGCGGAAGCATTGAGTGAATCTTGGTGATGAGGTTTAAGGCCATCATAGAAAGTATTGATTTGGTGAACTTCATCCAATCCATGGTTAGGGCATCTCCTCAATAACTCTCTAAACTCCTCCCAAGCATCACTAAAGGATTGACTAGGTTTTTGTTGAAAGCCTATAATTAAGTTCCTCAAAGTCGTGGTCTTAGATGAGGGAAAGAACTTGTTCAAAAACTTAGTGGTGAAACCATCCCATGTGGTGATACTATCGGGTGGTTGGGTGTCTAACCAATGCTTAGCGTGTTCCTCTAGTGAAAATGGCACTAATATCAACTTAATAGCATCATGTGGAACTCCATTGTACTTAAGGGTATTGCAAAGAGCAAGGAATCTCTTAAGGTGATCATGAGGATTATCATTCTTGTGACCATAGAAAGGTGTGTTTGAAACCAAGGTAATCATAACCGTTTTTAGCTCAAATGAATTTGCGGGAATGTCGGGAATCCTGATAGCATTGGCATATCCGTGAACATTGGATTGCAAACGTTCCATCAAAGAACGATTATCAACAGCCATGGCTTCTTGTTGTGGATGAATCAAAGCACGATTCTCGTGATCGGCTTGATGGACGGTGGTGGTCTTACTCTTTCTCTTTTTCTTCCTTTTCGTAGGAAGAGGTTGTACACCAATCGGTATTTGTGCACGCCCGCGAGTGAACATGCAACTCAATACGAGGAATGAGAGAGAAGCTCTCGTGTGACTTTGAAGAGAAAATGATTATCCTCTTCGAGTTTCCATATGAAATATCCACAAGAAAATAATAATATATGTATGTACTACTTGGGTGCAAGACCCCCAATGAAGCCTTCCTTCTTAGAATACTCACAAGTGAACGGGGGGTTAGGTGGCGCGAAGCACTTAAGTACCTATTGACCCTTAGATGGCATTTTATAGCACATCGCCTTTCTATTCACTTAATTGTTTGTATTCTTCAAATTGTTGCTTATTGGAAGTATTTATCTATTCTTGCTTTATTTTGTTTGATCGATACACGTGTCAAGGACCGGAACGCCCCTCAACACGGTGTATTGCCTTGGCAATACTTATGGAGAATATGTAAATTGGTTGTTCTTATACGTATACGTATTTACTTATAATAATATATGGAAAATATTTTTGTATTTATGAGTTTTTAAGAGAAAATACTATATGTACATAAAAACCGAGAGAATCCAATAATATATATTTTTGGGTGCAATCTCTTAGGAAAAAGATTGCTTTTTGGATTTTTTAATTTGTTTGGTCAATTCTTTAGGAAAAGAATTGTTTTGTTAATTTTTTAGTTTTTATATATTTTTATATTTTTGATTTTTTATTTGTTTTTGATTTATGATACGTAAAAATAACGTTCACTAGGTGAACGGATCCCAAAATCCAATGAAAACCGTCAATTGATAGTCTCTCGTAAAGTCAAAGAACCGGCAGCGGCGCCATTTGAAATGTGTATAGCTGGAGTTCGTTTTTCTCAGTTCTTAACAAATTGAAAGTCCTAACAAGATCGGGTTGTTAATTGTTTTTGGTTGGTAATGTTTTTTGGATATTCTATTGCTAATTCAAACAAGCCTTGCTAAAATGAAAAATATCGTCTACTTATATGTAAAACAAAGTGCAAATACCAAGTTATTATTCAAATAAAATGGCAAATGTAAATTCTACAAACTATAAGGACTGGAAATGTAAATTCTATGAAACTTAAATGCTAAAAATGTAAAGCTAAAAAGTATAAGGACTAAATGTGCAAAAACAGTAAACTATGTGGACTGGAAATGAAAATTATTCAAACAATGTAACTAATTCTTAACTAAATGAAAACTGAATAACCAATTCTAAACAAACTTGAAAGTACAAGGACTGGACTTTTGCAAAACCTAAAAAGTTGGAAGATTAGCCTGATTTAGCAACTGCTTAATACCAAAAGGACCAAAGTGCAATTTTCAAAAACTTTTTACCAAAAACGGGTTTCAAACTTCAATAAGCTCGCTTGAGCTTATTTCTCAACCAAATTTGATCAAACAAATTGCAAACGACTTAAAATCAAAAATAAGCTAGACCTATCCAAGGATTTTAGCTAAAAGTGACTAGAAATCAGATAAGCTAAATCCAATAAGCTCACAATAAGCTACCAATTAATCCAGACTTGCACAACTAGATTTTAATGGAAATTCTTGTTAATAAGCTCAAAAGAAAGACGGGAAATCAAGTCTCATGAAAAATGATCAAGTAATAAGCTCAGAATCTGAAAATAGACCATAATTGAGCTTATGTTGACTTTGGTTGACCAGAAATTTCAAAAAGCTCAAATTCTCAAAATTTAACCAGGAACACTAATGGAATGAAATTGTGAAAGAAAATTAGCTTGTTTATGAAGTGGAAATCAAGATATGAAAAATCAGTTTGCCAAAGTTACAGAAACTTGCATTTGCTCATGATCTTAAACTTTTGCTTATTTCTAGCTTAAATCTTGATACTGTACAATTTCCTTCTACACATTCAAAGTTCATATGTTGACTGAAAATTGAGAACTGGTTTGGAGTGATTTCATCAACTAACAAAGTAATGCCAAGCAAATCAAAATCAACACTTTCTGAAACAATGCTTGTTAAAAACTGACCCAGACTTTTTATATGACCAATTGCCTTTTTGACCAATTACTTGACTTGAAAATGACTGAAAACTATTTGTTATGACTTGTTAACTAGAAATGAACCAAAGTTTGCCAAATTCTAAAACTTGAAAATCAAATCAAAGCTAATGCCAAACACCACTTTACTGAAATCTTTGAAACTTTTATGAAGACTTATTAAGCTAATGATTAGACTGAGTTAAGAATGATATCACACTAAGTTTTATAGCCAAAATGAAATGTATGAGAACTAGTAACAAACAGTTTAACCAACTAGAACTCTAAGTGACAATTAAGGCTAAGTGACTGATAGATGCTTGAAAAACAGGACAAGTACTAGGCTAAAAAAACAGGTATAAGCTACTAATTAGCTACAAAATCAATGAGATCAGATCAATAACAAGCCAAAACAACTTTTATCATACAATCAAGCAAAGATTAAGCTAGAATGAAGCAGGCATTCACAATTGAGTGGAACTGAAAATCAGAAAATGTAAAACCTTTAGCTAAGGCCTCCTTTGGGGAGTAGAGGAGCGCTGAGCTCTCTAATCTAGTGCTAACCACCACCTTAGCACTAGAACACACTATTCAACAACCAATCAACAGCTACAACCACCAAAGATCACCATAACTGGACTGAATTCTTCAAAGTCTGCTATAACTGGAACTGGATGATCAAAACAAGTACAATAGCTACAATCTTCAAAACTAGTTCACTATGATCAAGTGATGATCATAACAAACTAACAGCATCACAAAGTAACAATGGTGCAAGTATGAATCAGTAGATAGGTAATGAGAATTTGGAGGGAAAAATGGAATTTGAATTTATTGAATTGAGAAGTAGTTACAAGGCTGGTAATCAGTTACAACTAACTATAACAGACTCAAGATTGTGTCAGACTCTTGAGTTGTTAAGCTAAAACTAAAATGAGTTGAGAGAAAAACTAAAGTGTGTGTGATTTCACACTTTCTACAATACAAGAAATGAGAACAATCCATGGTATTTATAGACTGCAGGAGTGAAGTGGTTGGGGTTAGTGACGTGTTAGAACCAATCCCCAGCTTCCACGTGTCATAATTCTGCCAATTGGATTTTGCTGATGAAGAACAAATTTGGGGATTTTCTCTTGAGTTGATTTCAGCTTAATTGGTTGTGATCTTTGGATTCGTCTCTCAAAAACGAGCAAGTTTCATGTTTATACCATCTCTTCAAGTTGCTTCTAGCTCAAGAACGATTCTGGGCTTGTTGTGTTGAAGAAGATGACACGTGTCATGTTTGTATTGGTTGTGGGAAATTCACACGGATCATTATCCGTTTTGTGAAATATGATTGGCTGGCTGGAGCACTGTTGGGATACGCCACACACTATCTCTCTTATTTATTACAAGTCCAGTTGGCAATCCACTTACTTCAAATACTCATTTCTGATTGGTCAATGAACTTGCACACGGATTGAACCTGAATATACTTTCCAAAGTTGGCAGAATTAACCCCTTAACTTGGCAGTTTGTAATTTTGAGCTAGTAACTTCATTTCTTTGGCATAATTGGTCCTTCAAACTTCATTCTTGAACAAATTTGATCCTTTGACTTGGTTGACTTGAGAGTTGACCAGATTTGACTTTGATCTTGACTATTTCGTATTTACACTTTTGGTCCTTCATCTTTGGCAGATTGTCAAGATAGGTCCTTTGTCTTCAAAGTCTTGTCACTTTTGATCCTTCTTTGTCTTTTTCATCAAATTAGGCTTGATTTTCCTTTGTTTGCTTGAAAATGTATCCTTCTTACCTATTTGAACACAAACACAAAACATACCACATAATTCCGCTTTATAACACAAAGTTTAGGTATTTTTATTGTGTTTTAGGGTAATTTGTTGATAAATTGATATGAGTTTTTGCTCATATCAAAGTCTCATCACAGTGAACACCTATTCGTTGACTACTTCCATTAGCAACCAAACGGGCCTTGTATCGGCTGAGGGACCCGTCAGCATGAAACTTATGCTTAAATAACCACATAGAACGAATGATGTTAACACCTGATGGCCTTGGTACAAGAACCCAAGTACCATTCTTAACTAACGCATTATACTCATCATACATTGCATTACGCCACTGGGGATCTTTAAGGGCAAGAAAAGGAGATTTAGGAAGAGGAGAAATGGCAGACGTGGTAAGAGAAAAACGAGGATTGGGTTTGACAATACCCGATTGAGAACGTGTGGTCATGGTGTGAGTACGGGTGGCTTCGAGAAGGGGATCGGGAATAGGTGCCACGGGTAGGTGGATTTCGGAATGTATTGGGCTATGAGTTATTGGACCGGGTGATGGAGAATCATATGGGAGTGGGCTATTAGGAGTAGTGATGGGGTGACAAGTTGTGTTAGGGTTGGTGGCGGGGGGTGGATTTACCGGATTGGAAAGGTTAGTGGAAAGGGGTAAGAGAGGGGAGGGCATAGAATCGAGAAACGTGTAAGAGGGTGTATTGGTAGGGGTCATGGATTTATAGGGGAATTGAGTTTCGTCAAAGGTGACGTGACGAGAAATGAGAATTTTATTGGTTTCGAGATCTAGACACCGAAAACCACGGTGATAAGCAGGGTAGCCCAAGAAGATACATGGAGTGGCTCGGGGTATAAGTTTATGAGGTGAGTGTAGGTGGGGGTAGCAAAGACATCCAAAGATGCGAAGCTAGGAATAGTTGGGTGTTCTGTTGAATAGGTGGGTAAAAGGAATTTCGTTATGTATTGACGTGGAAGGGAGAAGGTTGAGAAGATATGCGGCCATATGAAGAGCTTCGACCCAAAAGGTTGGGGGAAGGTGTGATTGAAAAAGGAGAGTGCGAATGGTGTTATTAATTGTACGGATCATGTGCTCGGCTTTGCCATTTTGTTGTGAGGTTTTAGGGCATGAGAAACGAAATTGGATGCCATTTTTTAGGAAGAGATTGTGAAGTTGGGTGTTATCAAACTCACCACCATGATCACACTGAAAACTTTTGATTTCACATTTAAATTGATTTTTAATATACTTACGAAAATGCAAAAATTTGTCAAACATATCAGACTTCTTGCGAAGGGGATAAACCCATAGATAGTGAGAAAAGTGATCAAGAAACAAGACATAATATTTAAAATCACTAGAGCTAACAATGGGAGATGTCCATAAATCCGAATGAATAATATCAAAACAATGTTCAACAATAGACTCGGAAGTATGAAAAGGAAGCTTCACATGTTTGCCGAGCTTACAAGCATGACAAATATGTGGAGACTTCGTTTTATTACAAGAAATAAAATTACGAGAAGCAAGAGAACGCAACACTTCATCACCCGGATGACCGAGGCGTTGATGCCACGTGGAGGAGCTAGTAGAAATGAAAGCAGATGGGAGAGTTAACGGCTTGGTAACTGGATAGAGATCGCCCGAGCTGTCACATCGGAGGAGGATATGACGAGTCAGGAAATCCTTCACAGAAAAACCAAACGGGTCAAACTCGATAGTACAATTGTTATCTCTAGTAAACTGACGGACAGAAATAAGATTTTTTATGATGTTAGGGGTTACAAGAACATTATGAAGATGTAAAGGGCGGTGAGTGGAGGGAATAATGCTATGGCATGTGTTGGTGACAGGAATAGAATTTTCGTCACCAACATAGATAGATGGGTATAAGCGTTTATTAAAAATAGTACCTAAATTACTTGTACTAGAATTTAAGTGAGATGAAGCACCTGTATCCATATGCCATGTGGGATCTTGTGATGTCACTGTGCTAAAGGCATTTGGAAGTACGGTGGCTTGAGACTAGTATTGACCTGGATGAGCACCGAGAATACCTTGACCAGGATGCGCAGGAGCCGTGCAAGATGTACCCACTGTTGGATTTGTAAAATGCTTATTATGGGAAAACATATTCCACAAACTCAGAATAACCAACAATATATATGAATCACGTGTGTGATTAATGCTCCACAATAAAATCAATTGGTCAAAAATTACAACTAACAATATTATGAATCATGGACAAAACTCCAAACTCCAATCTCCAATCGGTCAACAATTGCAACGAACAAAAATGATTTTATTTTTTTTGAGAGGGTCAGATAGAAAAGCGTAAAGTTGAATGTACACAGCAGCAACGAAGAGGAAGAAAATAAAGTTTAGGGTTTGGCTCTGATTACCATATTGGAAGTTTAATTTGATTCCTTCATCTGCATCCCATTCTTCAGTCTAATATAAAGACACAGAAGACAATTCTAGAACATGGGCCTAAACAATATAAATGGGCCAAAATATAATTGAGAACTAATGTGATATAATGTCATCTAATATTTAAAGAATACAAAACAGCTTTACATTAGTGCAAGTCTAACCTTATGTCGAATGCATAAGAAAGCAGCTTCAGATTTGAATTTAAATCATACACAATTACTTCATCATCGGGAGACCAATTATTTACATCTGCAAAGGCTGTAATTAATATGATTTTGTTCATATCGAGTTCAGCCTGGCAACAAAACAGTTAAATCATAAGGCATCAAACTTAGACAAGTGATGATAACATTAACGGAAATTAATGATTACAACACGGTGATGTACTGATGATGTATATTATTAATACCTTAATCAAAGTTGCAGCATGTAACTTGTTCGGTGCCACTCCTTTCTTCCTAGCCTTGGATATCTCTTTTACAAATTTCCAATTCATTTCCATTTTCACATGTAGGGTTTAATCCCTACAATCCTGGTTATCCAGATGCGGAATATCGATCAAGAACACGCACACCAACAGAATCGACATAAAAGTTAATCGACGTCCACACAAGCTAAATCCCTAATCCAAACGATTAGTATTATAAAAGAATGACGTGTTTGGTTTGTCCCCCTCACCTCCTTTTATAGAGATGAGGGGGAAACCGACTCTTACAATGACTCGGGTCGGGTTTCGCTTAGACATTGCCAACCGACCTTTATTCATAACTATTAGGAAACTAGGCTATTCGACACTATCCTTAGACACGAACTAGGCGAATATAATGACTAAACATAACAATTTCCACCTTAGACTTTATATTAGCCTATCCCAACACTCAGCAACTTCAAGCAGTGTTGTAACTTGCGTCCAGGTACCACCTTCGTCAAGGCATCCGCAGCATTGTGTTCAGTACCCACCTTCAGAACTTCAACCGTCTTTGCTTCCAAGACTTCTCTGATAAAGTGATAGCGCACATTGATGTGCTTAGTCCTTTCATGAAAAACATGATTCCGCGATAAATGAATCGCGCCCTGATTATCACAATTAACTGCAACAGTGTTGAGCTTCACGCCCAACTCTTCCAAGAGTCCTCTTAGCCATATAGCTTCCTTCACATCCTCCGTAAGGGCCATATACTCTGCCTCTGTAGTTGAAAGAGCCACCACGTGTTGTAGCGTTGCTTTCCAACTTACAACACATCCTTGTACTTAAAATGCGTAACCAGTGAGAGACCTACCTTTATCAGGATCCTTAGCGTAGTCTGAATCAACAAAACCTGTTACGTCCACATGGTTGCCACGATTTGTACCATACACCAAACCCACGTTTATAGTGCCCTGCAAATATTTCATAATCCACTTCACTGCTTCCCAATGGAGTTTACCCTGATTCGCCAAATATCTGCTAACTACACTTACTGCATACGCTATGTCTGGCCTCGTGCATACCATCAAGTACATCAAGCTCCCAACCGCATTAGCATACGGCACCTTACTCATTCTTTCAACGTCACAATCCCTAACTGGACAATCCTTCAACGACAGCTTGAAGTGCCCTTCCAATGGTGTCTGAACCGACTCCCCATTGTCCATTCTAAACCTGTTTAAAACTTTAGAAACGTACCCGGATTGTGACACCCTCAGAATCTTGCGACTCCGATCCCTGAAGATCTCCATACCAAGAATCTTCTTTGCTTCCCCGAGCTCTTTCATGTCGAACTCCCTTTTAAGCAAAGACTTGGTAGCCGCGATCTCAGCCTTGCTTTTACAAGCAATCAACATATCGTCTACATATAACAATAGATAGATATACTCCCCTGGTGCATAACTCCTGTAATATACACAGCTGTCGTAACTGCTACGCTTAAACCCGTTGCTCAGCATATACTCATCGAACCTCTTATACCATTGCCTAGGTGACTGCTTCAAACCATAAAGAGATTTCTTTAACAAACATACCTTGTTACCTTGTTCAAATCCCGGTGGCTGCCTCATGTAGATCACTTCTTCAAGATTTCCATGTAAAAACGCCGTCTTTACATCAAGCTGCTCCAGCTCATAATCTTTACACGCAGTCAATGCAAGTATAACCCGAATAGATGTGTGTCGAACTACCGGCGAAAATACTTCATTGTAATCAATACCTACTCTTTGTGTGAATCCACGAGCCACCAACCTTGCCTTGTACCTAAGCTTTTGAACACCTTCAATCCCTTCCTTTATTTTGAACAGCCATTTGCAGCTCACCAGATTTTGCCCAGCTGGATGATCTACTAACACCCAGGTCTTGTTCTTCTTCAGAGAATCCATCTCTTCTTTCATAGCAGCTTTCCTCTTAGAACTGTCTTCACAAGCAACTGCTTCCTGGTGTGTCAATGGTTCATGAGTATCTTCTTCCTCTGCTGCAGCGAACGCGTAAGCAACCATATTACTCTCATCCCGAAACCTTGCCGGTTTCGTTCTTGTCCTTGGTTCTCTATCCCGAACCAATTGATAATCTGTGAGATCCGGTGGATGATCAATTTCTTGAACCCCTGCACCTTCATCATAGCCATCTTCCTGATCTGTCTGGTCTTCCTGATCTGACTGATCTTCATGACCTGTTTGATCTTCCTGACCTGGATGGTCTTCCTCAGGCGTATGATTATTTAACCTCTGCAGTTCCACCTCAACTTGGAATTCCTCAACAGACTTATCTTTTCCTGCACCAGTATCCTTCAACGTGTCTTTGTACATGACACTTTCATTGAAGACCACGTTCCTGCTTGTGACTATTTTAGGCGATTCATTATCAAGCCTATATAGTCTGTACCCCTTCACACCTTCAGGATACCCCAAAAGAACGCATTTTACCGCTCTCGGATCGAGCTTACCTTGTTTAACGTGTGAATACGCGACACAGCCGAAAACCCTCAACATCCCATAATCACTAAGATGTCCCGACCACATCTCCATAGGTGTCTTCTTCTCAATCGCTGTCGATGGTGACCTATTTATAAGATATGCGGCCGTACATGTCGCTTCCGCCCAGAAGGTCTTGGGCAATCCAGACTGTATTAATAAACAACGTACCTTGTCCATGAGAGTTCTGTTCATCCGTTCTGCTAACCCATTCTGCTGTGGCGTCCCGGCAACTGTCAAATGTCTAGCAATCTCACTCTAAGTGCATAGCTGATTAAACTCCCGGTTACAGAACTCAAGACCATTATCCGTCCTAAGCTTCTTAACCGTCCTCCCAGTCTGGTTTTCTACTAACTGCTTCCACTCTTTGAACTTTTCAAATGCTTCGTGTTTGAACCTGAGAACATAAACCCATACCCTCCTGGAATAATCAGCAACTATAGATAAGAAATACCTCTTACCTCCCAATGATTCCACCTGAGACGGACCTCATAAGTCTGAATGAACATAGTCTATCACTCCCTGAGTAGTGTACCTTCCTACACCGAAACGGACTTGATGTAACTTTCCAAGAACACAATTCTCACAAAAATCGAGCTTACCTAGACTCTTCTTGCCAAACAACCCCTGCTTTTCCAGCACGTGTAGTCCCGCCTCACTGATATGTCCCAGTCTTTTATGCCAAACCTGCACAAGAGTGTCTTTTTCTTCAACACTAGCATTAAGCTCACCGGTCAATGCATGGCCATCCAAATAGTACACGCAGTTCTCCCTTCGGGTTCCAGATATAATAACCCTAGAACCATTAATCACCTTGACTTTGCCTGACTGCAATTTTACGGTATATCCCTCTTTTTCAAGAGTTCCCAGCGATATCAAGTTTCTTTTCAATTCAGGAATGTACCTGACATTGTGTAACACAAAACTTGACCCATCTTTCAGTTGTACCTTTACCTTGCCAATACCCCTGATCTTGCACTCCCTGTTGTCGCCCAACAGTACGCTGCCCCCATCGCATTCCAGAAAATAAAAAAATACATCTAACCTGGGTGACATGTGATATGAACCTCCTGAATCCATGATCCAATCTTGCAGTCTTTCTGCACTCATCACCATCATCACCTCAGAATCGTCGTAAATCGAACCACTGGAGCTTGGTTGATCATCTTTCTTGACGTAACCTTTTGACTTCTTGCGATTGTTCTTCGAACAATCTCTTCTCAAGTGCTACTCAGATTGGCAAATAAAGCATTTGAGTCTTCCACCTCGAGACTTCGATCTTGACTTTCCCTTTGTGTTGGAAATACGTTTTTCCAAAGAAAGTCTCGGTCACATCATTATTAGCATAGATCACGAGCTATAGAATATTTAGAACTTTGTAACTTGGAGCGACCTCCCTTAGGGGGAGATTGTTGGAAATACGTTTTACGTATTTATGAAGGATCGGTCGCTCCAACGATATATTATTGTATTAGGCTCGTGATCCAAGTATAGCCCATATAGCCCACATGTAGGGTGGGCTATATATACCCCTCCTAGCATGTTAGGAGGGGTGGTTCATTCATTTCATAACTTTTCATTTAATCAAATAACACTTTCTCTCTCTACTTTTCTTTTCTCTCCTTTCTCTCTCTATACCTCATCTCCTTCTTCCCCATTTCCACCATCTAATCAATAGATCAATCCATCAATTGCCAAATCCTAAGAAATCGTAGACCTTCAATTGGTATCAAGAGCCATGGTTAAATCTTATGATTTGAGTTTTTTTTTATCTATTGATTTGATTAAAAATCCCTTCTTTCTAAATTTTTTTTTAGCCTTTACGTATTTTGTTTAAATCTTTGTCCAATCCGCTTTTAGATCAGTTTTTTAAATTTTTAGTTGTTTTTTCGTTTATCAGTTTTTTCTGGTACAACTTTGCCTAATCCTTTTTTAATCAGTCACTCTTTAATAATTTTTTAATCATTCATTTTTTATTCAGTCATTTTTTTTAATCACAATTTTTTTAATCAGTTTTTTCTTCTTCTTTTTCATACCAGTCCAATCCAATCTGTCAAAACTGTCTACAGTCCAAACTGTCCAAACATATCCAAAGCTATCAGTTTTCGTATCAGTTTTCGTATCAGTTTTCCGTTTTTCCGCATAGACTTTCCGCATAGACTTTCCGCATAGACTTTCCGCATAGACTTTCCGAATAGAAATCTTTCCGAATAGACCTTTTCGAATAGACTATTCCGTATAGACCGACTCCTCACTCGATAATTCAAACAAAACGGGAAACTAGATTTTGACTCGACACACCCTCACACTCGATCTCACACACAGATTCTAAACAAAACCAACTCACTCGTCTCTTAAACCGACTTGAAACCAAACCACTCTCGACCCTCACACCCTCATCAGACCCTCTCGACGCACCAACGACTGGACTCAAAACCTGACTCGACCAAAACCTTTCGACTCAAACCCAAACACAACTTCAACACAAACACAACAACACACAACCATCTAAACAAACTCTCAAATCCAATACAACCCACAAGACCAACAAGACTCACGCCCTCGACCTAACTGACCTACAACCAACTCCCAAACAACCCACTCGAACCCCTCACCCCAACAACTCTCAACCTCACCTCTCCTCTCTCTCGACTCGACACCCTCCCTCGAATCACAAACACTCACACAGCCTCACCAACAACCTCTTTTTCAAAACGAATCAACTTCACTCGACTCACACCTAGACTAACATTGACCCAGAATCAACAAAAAATCAAACTCCCGAAACAGACTCATAACTTAAAACATTTGACACATTTTTTTTAAAAAATCAACAATACACAAGATCTCAGTTTCTTTTTCGTATTTGCACATGCATGCCAAGATCAATGAAGATCTAAACACACGAACTTTATCTCATCATAGATCTCTGTAGAAGTTGAACACTTCTTGATTTATTTTCGAAATCAAGAATGATTTATAACAAGTGTGTTATAATCATCTCCTAAATTCGATTTGATCAGAAAACCAATCACACCCTCCTTACACCTTTCTCACGACTCCCTCATCAAAACTCAAACAACTCTCACAAACTGTCAAAACGACTCTAGACTCGAAGACTTTATCTAGACTCACGACAAGAAGGACGCAACAGATGATAGATCCAGACTCACACAGAAAACAATAAAAATTAACCTACCCGAGACCATTTTAGAATGATCTTGCAGCCGTTTCATAGTCTCTTCAGGGGGATTGATAATTAATAGATTTAAGGTGTCAAGTATTGGATCCAATTTGGATTATTGAGTTGAGGTCAACGGCGGAGGTCTCAAGATTTTGTGGTTGTGAGATTTATAACAGCAACAGATGGAGGTTTGGTGATTGAGTTGGATCAAATTAGAGATATTTGAGATTAGTTTGTATTTGAGGGATTGATTGAGAGAGAGAGAGATAACAGAGGAAGAGAGTTGAAAGAGACGGAGGAGACTTGAAGTTGTGAGAGAGAGAGAAAGTTAGAAAACAGTATATATTCTGGGCGGAGAAAACAAAGACGTGGAGTGGGCGGTGGAAGGCACTTGATTGGGCCACGTTTTGGTTTGGGTGGAAAGTTTTCACACGTATCAGATTTTTTTATGACAAAAGTTTAAATATTAGAATTCTTAAAAGGTTAAAAAGTATTTCATTTTCTTTTTTAGGTAAATTATTTTATTTGTGACAAAAGTTTGTTTTATTTTTTTATTTTCAAATATTAGATTTTACTTTATTTTCTATTTAAAAAAAAAAAAATAAAATAAAATTAAATTTATTTTGTATATTTTGTCACTTGTTAGTTTTTTTTTGGCAAATCGTGTTGAGGCGGGTATTTTAAAAGTTAACGTGAACAAAAATATTTGTCGGGTTAAACGTTATTGTGGTCGGATTTAAAGAAAAACGTGACGAGTCAAAGTGACGGGCTTCATTTATATCATCAATCGAGGAATTTTAAGTGTTATTTACGGGTCTTTCGTTTTTTCACGAATTCTAAAATCCCGAAAACAACAACATCCACGTCATTTTTAATCGATATTTAATGGATTCGTTCGATTCGATATGTCAAAAGGGAGAATCGCATTTAAGGCAAAACAAAGTTAGGAAAAGTGACATTACTTCATTTCAAATGCTTCAGTCTCATCTTGTCACTCTTTCGGGGATTCAAGGAGGGAGCGAATTTGTGACAATCTTTGGACAAGATCGTCATATATTCATCGACTCTATCTTTACCACTTTGACCCAACTCGCCGAGCAACTCAACCATGGAAACTTTAATCACTCTGCATCGGCACTTGCATATAAGGCTCTTGTGACACAACTCACGCCTTTCCTCCAATTCAATATCATCAAGCCTGAAAGTTCAGTGATTTGCCAATCATTTCTTCGAGATACACATACCGAGTTTAGAGCTTTCCGTGATACAATTTTGAAACTCATGACATCGGTCTCGTCTTCAATTTATGAAAGATCTCGACTTCAGCAAGCGTATGATAATGGAGTGCAAGAATCAATGACGCAGATGCAAGAGGAGCATGGTCATACGGTTGACAACTTGGAGCCTATCAATGCCAAGAGCACGGAATCAGGAGGACAACATGATACCAGTGACACGTCAGGGAATGTTCACGAGATCTCTCTTGATGACACCTTACCCGTTTATGACGAAGAACCGGCAAACATGGTACAATGTAATGTTGTTTATGATGTATATGCTGATGATATGCCGCATATTGAGCATTCTGAACCTAATTATGACAAACATGGGATGGAAAAGAGTGATAGCAATACCACCTCTGATTCATCCGATGTAAGTCATAATGGGGGAGAGATTGTTCAGAATGCTATAGTACTTCATGATAATTGTATTATAACTGCTTCATTGACTGCTTCTGATTCCAAGATCAGAGAGCTCGAAACGATTGTAGCTCAACAATCAAAAGATCTTGAGGATGCCAAACTTGAATTTTCTAAGAAAACGGACAAATTTGAAACATACTTTGAAAAACTTGAAAAGTCAAATGTTTTTCTTGAAAGAAAATTGGATCAAAAAGTGTTAGATTCTAAAGCTGAAAAGGATAATCTTTTGAAACAAATTCAATTGCTTGAATCTAAGTTGACATCCCAAGATAACTTGCTCAAAGAGAATGAGACTTTAAAGGCCCAAGTACAGGAAAAGGTTTTTGCTATAGCTGCGTTGAAAAACGAGTTAAGGAAAAGTAAAGGACCTAGTGTGGACACTAAGCTTGAAAAACCATCAATCTTGGGGAAACCGCCTACAAATCAGTTCGTCAGACAACCGATTGTCAGACAATCTACTGCATTTAGATCCGAGCGATCACCATCCTCGAGACCGCGGTTTGCCTCCCAAGTTGATTTGGGTCATATTTCTAGAACAGTCACTCCACCAACTAGGCCTAACGTGACTAAATCAGTTTTAGCAAGACCTCATCACATGATTGCCCCTAGTTTCTCTAAGAATAGTTCAAAGAACACGTCTAGAACGAGTTCAAATGATGTGCGCCATGATTTTGGTCAAAGGGAAGCTATTCTAAAGACACATGTAAGAGATAGCAATGTCCAACCTAGTCAGATGCCTTCTAGATTACCCAACACTGCTAACCGTAGCATGACGTCTCCTAGGAGCATCGATCAATCATCTAGGAATTACTCGGACATTAAATATGCTACTTGTAAAACATGTAGAAAATGTGTCTTTACGACAAATCATGATTCTTGTATCAAGAAACTACTTAATGAGGTGAACTCCCGTGCTAGACTTAAATCCCAGTGGGTCGCTAAAATCAAACCCATTGGTAAAATGTGGCGCCCCACTGGTAGAACTTTCACTCTTGTAGGAAACGAGTGCCCTTTAACTAGGATAGTCTCTGATTCTACAAAGACTACTAGGGAGGAAATTGCAAAGGATGATACATCACTTAAGCCTGAACTTAAGATTTTCTATAAAAGGAAACGTTTGCCAACTAAGACAAGTGAATCATCCCCTCAGGCCACCTCTGACACAAGAAAAGAAAACTGTGAACCCCCACGTGCTTCTAAAATAGATATCTCTAACCCATGCAAAAGTATACAAACTCCTAATGAGAATGCAGGTACCAAAGTTGATGTTCCAAAAGAACGAAGCGGTCCAATCATTGTATACCGTTCAACTAAGGACAATCTCAGAGTTTGGTTGCTGAAGAAGCAGATATCAGAGAAACTAGTATCTCAGGTGATTCATGGTTAAAGCTTACACAGGACTTATAGTCGCATCACAGACTATAACTCGATCATCAAAGAAAGGAAAGTTTATCGCCGATGATAAACTTATCCTAAAAACGAGAAATTCATTTTTCTCGGGCATGAGCTTATATCAAAAACATTCCAAGTTTTTAAGCTCATGCATTATGGCTCACAGTCAAATTACAGTCTGTGACCCGTTCTTCAAAGGCAGGAAAGTTTATCGCCGATGATAAACTTATCCTTACAACAAGAAATTAATTTTTCTCGGGCATGAGCTTATATCGAAAACATTCGAAGTTTTAAGCTCAGAAAGGAAAGTGTATCTTTTAAATAAGAGAACTTTTCCTCATAACGAGAAATTAACCTTTCTCGGTCATGAGCTTTCCGTTAAAACAGTCAAAGTTTTCAAGCTCATGAAAAACGACTTCTAAGTAAATGTCAGCTTAGGACTCGTTCTTCAGATAAAAGGAAAGGTTATCGCTGATGGTAACTTATCCTTACAACGAGAAGTTTACAACTTCTCGGACTTGAGCTTTCCTAAGATATTCCAAATCTTAAGCTCAAGTAATTGGTTTTCAAAACTTTGAACACAATTTTTCAAGAATTTCTCAAAAGGTTTTTCTAAATCTTTCAAAATTGTGTGTTCAAAAATGTTTTGATAAAAAGAGCATGTCTTCTGGAATCGATAATATTTACGAACCTAGAAATGTCATTCAATAATGACACGGGGTTGTAAATAAAGTTCGAGCAGAAGTTCAAACTTTTAAAACATGCTCAAAATGGTTTGCTATTATTTCCGATAGTAACCCGCTTTTCACTTTGAAGTCAAGCATTTCACCGGAAAGCTTTGACTTCAGAATCCAAAGTTGTCATCTCCACCAACCGTAGCAACTTACAATTGATATCTACATACTCGACGATGCGACTACTCAAACGGTGACTACAACTCTTTCAATAGAACACGGGTCAACAATTGAGGGGGAGCAATTGTCCAGCATTCAGAATCCTTGATGCCGAGAGTGCCAAGTTCACATATTGGTGTCAAGACAACGATATCAATCATACACATGGAGTCAAGAGATAACTTCAGACGTGACGAGGTGACCAGCATTCGTGAACAAGAACCATGTGAATCTTTCATATGATGTTCTCCATCATTCAGGTCCAACCTCGTAAATTGCTAATCTTGTGAATACATTATCATATATGATCTTTGCACGTGATAAATACCTTACACTTGTGTTTAAAAGGTATTTTATTTACGTTTCAAGTGCACCCTCATTAATTTGAGGGGGAGCTTGTTAAAATCATGAAGATAATTGGACTTGCATTTTTCTTCCCAAATTTTCTTAAAATGCTATTAAATCAATTGATATTAAAAACATCGATTGGGTTAATATTTTTAATATGGGGGAGAAAATGTGATTTAATATGGGAAATGATTAATCACAAATGGTTTGACTTAACGTGTTAGCTCATCCCGACATGTGCGAAATGTTTTCGAATATCGTGGCATATGTTAAGGGGGAGCAAAATGGATTTGCACTTCAAAATGGATTTCATGGTGACATACACTTACCCAAAACATCTCTATTCACGACGGTGAAGATTGTGGTGACATAAGGATGGTAGGATAGGTTAAAGTCAAATGATTTCTCTAGAACCGGAGGAATCTTCCCAAGGACATTCCATAGCTAGAAATAGTAGTCCTTAGGAAAGATGGAGAAAGATTGTGAACGTAGCTGAATGCCGACCAAGTACTTAAGTTAGCACTGGAACAATCACAACAAGGTGCTAGTTATGACGTATTGGTAAGCATTGAAGGGGTTGAAGAATGAAAAAGAATTGTAAAGATAAAGGGTGTAAAGAAAGAAGCCCTCCTTACAACCTTAGGCAGAAACCGGGTCAATTCATATGCTATTGAGATCATTTTTAATGATTCTTGATATTGAAGATTGACATCATGGACCCAGTGATGCAATGCACAACCCTTCCCAACTAACTCAAATATCTCTCAAAAGGTATTTGTTTTAATCACACGGAGATCAACGCATTATCTACTGGTTTATTCACTCCGAATAAATTGGTATTGAAATGGTGGCACTCCTCTCCAGCCTCCGATCACTAAAATCCAAAATGCACGATCGAGTCTAGAGCCATTTGAGATCATCAAATATCTCATTAGGACACACTTTCATATTTACTTGCTTCTTCACACACTGTGAAAAGTAAGAAAGTTCTTAAGAGTCCTACGCAAAATCTTCATGATCTTGCCTGAACATCCGAGTAATACGAAAGTATTTACAATGAAGATGGAAATCCTTCTTGAGCGAACGTCAAAAAGCTCATGGTAGGTGCTTGTGCGATTCTTTATGAATCAAACTTGTGTTAACTGGAAAGCAACAGTGGTTTAAACTCTTAAATGAATTTAAACACGTTCTAGGCCTCTACGCAATATCTTAGTGATCTTGCCCGAACATTCAGAGTAATACTATTAAGTATTTGCAGTGACGAATGGAAATCCTTCTAGTGTTAATATCAAACAGCACTTGGTAGGTAACTTGCAAGATTCTATATGAATCAAGCTCGTGACAACTGGAAAGCAACGATGGTGCGGTTCTTAATTGAACTTCACTTGTTCCAGGAACATGAATTGACGGCTTCAAATCATGCGGATAATATTATCCAAATGATTCACTCTTTACGTTCGCAGTCAGCTTTGGACGGTCGAGTAAAGAGAACGGGTTTACCCGCGAAATCTTGTCAAGGAGGTTCTTTATTGAAACTACCTGCCACAAGTACGATATTTAATATCGTCCAACGGTCTTCACCGACCGGAGGTAAAATGCTACCGAATTAGAATGAAATGTTCAAGGCCATTTCATCCGTGTATATGGTTTGTTGCTAACTGTCTTATGCAGCGTAACAAGAAGGTGGCATTGCGGTGTATAATCCAGAAGAAGTCGTCACCACATGCTTGTACTACATACACTTAGTACGTCAACAAATTCAAGAAAGTCTGAAGGTCAAGTCTTCCGCTATATCAAACTCTGAAGCTTTCAAGAATTTAAAGGTATAAGTATGTGGAACATGAAGTCACGAAGAGGCAAATTTCACAAGTGATGAATGCACAAGGTTAAGGCAAGGAAACATGCTCAAGACTAAAGTCAAATATCACATCAAGCATATTCACAAGAACAAGATCGAAGACTCAAGCATAGTATGCTAGGTTTAAAATTTTTGTAAAATGGCGTGACCTCCCTTAGGGGGAGATTGTTGGAAATACGTTTTTCCAAAGAAAGTCTCGGTCACATCATTATTAGCATAGATCACGAGCTATAGAATATTTAGAACTTTGTAACTTGGAGCGACCTCCCTTAGGGGGAGATTGTTGGAAATACGTTTTACGTATTTATGAAGGATCGGTCGCTCCAACGATATATTATTGTATTAGGCTCGTGATCCAAGTATAGCCCATATAGCCCACATGTAGGGTGGGCTATATATACCCCTCCTAGCATGTTAGGAGGGGTGGTTCATTCATTTCATAACTTTTCATTTAATCAAATAACACTTTCTCTCTCTACTTTTCTTTTCTCTCCTTTCTCTCTCTATACCTCATCTCCTTCTTCCCCATTTCCACCATCTAATCAATAGATCAATCCATCAATTACCAAATCCTTAGAAATCGTAGACCTTCACTTTGACTGATGCGAATTCCTACGATCAGTTCTTCCCGTCACGTATAACCCTGCACCATCATCCCCCTTCGCCTTGGATCTCTCTTTGATTTCCTTTGAATTTAGTGTGGCCATCACGTCCTCCAAAGTCAAAGCTTCCCGTCCATAAAGCAAGGTATCCACAATGTGTTCGTATGATGCTAGTAAAGAAGTGAGTAACAATAAAGCAAGATCTTCATCCTCAAATTTTACCTTAATATTTGCTAAATCGATAACGATTTTGTTGAACTCATCTATATGCTCGGAAATCTTTCGTCCAGACGGCATGTAGAATGTATACAACTTCTTCTTCAGGTACAACTTGTTGGCCAATGACTTTGTCATGTACAAAGACTCGAGCTTTGACCAAACCCCCGCTGCAGTCGTCTCCCCGGTAACCTCTCTCAGGACCTTGTTACCCAAACACAAAATCATGGCACTGTGAGCTTTCTTGTCAAGCTTAGATTTCTCTTCAGCTTGCATATTCGCGGGTAAAACCTCCAGAGCTGCTTCACATCCATTCTGGATTAATAAAGCACGCATCTTGATTCTCCATAACCCGAAATCACCAGTTCCATCGAATTTCTTGATGTCAAACTTGGCTCCCGTCATTCTTTATCCCTTTTGTTGATTTTCTAAACCTTGTGAAAACCTCACAATCACAAACCGACAAAATCCCTTCGATAACTCGCTAAACCTTGTGATACGTTAAACCTCACAATCACGAATTACAAAGTCTCCTTGTGTAATACACTACAAAGTAAACCCTTTTTGTTTTATTGGAAAAACAAAAACAATCTTACTAATATACTTTAAATTTAACTTAAAAGTTATATTAGCCTTAATATTAACCTTGGCCCAAAAATTAGCCCAAGGAAAATATAATCTTTCACAACCTTCGTAGTATATTTTTCTTTTGTTGACTTTTCCACTGTCTTTTTATCTTCTCTTTTATCTCCTAACTGTGACAAAAACAAGAAGCAAAACACAACAATGGCAGATCCACACAAAACCCTTTTTCAAATCGATCTCTGCTACTCCGTCGACATTCTATAACTCGAACACCAACTCCTCCTCGATCGATCCCAGTAACCAGACGAACCCTGCGAACCAAAGCTCTGATACCACTTGTAGGGTTTAATCCCTACAATCCTGGTTATCTAGATGCGGAATATCGATCAAGAACACGCACACCAACAGAATCGACAGAAAAGTTAATCGACGCCCACACAAGGTAAATCCCTAATCCAAACGATTAGTATTATGAAAGAATGACGTGTTTGGTTTGTCCCCCCCTCGCCTCCTTTTATAGAGATGAGGGGGAAACCGACTCTTACAATGACTCGGGTCGGGTTGGGCTTAGACATTGCCAACCGACCTTTATTCATAACTATTAGGAAACTAGGCTATTCGACACTATCCTTAGACACGAACTAGGCGAATATAATGACTAAACATAACATCACAGTATTCATATTCATGTAAGTGTCTGGTAATGTGTTTGAAGACGATACCTCAGGAATTGTCCCAACGTTATATGATGACGTGTGGACATTGTGTGTATTAATCCTTGGAAACAATACACTCTGTATTTCCTCTTTTGATTTTTTAAGGTCAACAAATATAACACAAGGAGCATCAATTTCAGGACTCACATTTCCCGAATTAAGAATCAGGAGAGGGTCGTCTATGCTTATAAACGCTTCCGCAACCACTTTTGGATCCAAGTTAAGTTTTTCATTTTTCCTTTTCCTTACAAGATCACACACAAACTTCTTTGGAAGAAAGTAAGCGATACTGTCGTAACCTGCCAGAAACGAGAGTAGCAGCGGAGAATAATCTGGTACTTCCAGACATATTAAGGTCAGTATCATAACCACCTTTAATACAAAAAGTGGATAATAGAATCCATCAATTTCTGATCTATGAAGCCATAATATAGCAGCCCTACTATCGTGGAGACTCTCACGGAGTACCCCAACCAAAAAGTTTGGATTTAGAGAAGACGGTCCAATAGATGAATTCGAATCAGAGTGCATATGTGCAAATGATTCGACAAAAGAGGACCTTGTTATGTAAGAATATCCAGAAGAGAAAGAATGCATTGAGAGAAGATGGTGCAATAGATACACGAAACTGTGAGGGGTTACGTCAACCTGTCCTATAGATGTAAAGTTACTTTCTAAAGCATTTTGAAGTGTTGGAGCAACATAAACGTCTTGAAACCACTGTCCCTAAGTTTCTCAAGAAATGATTTCCATCCAACATTTTTAGAATCTTTATGAGATACTCGTAAAGTGATACGGATACTCTTGAACCTAAACATATCATAATCATCCTGCCGACTGTCAGATGACTGATGTCACTGAGTTGACGAATAATCTCCTCAAGTAAATTCACCGAAAGATCAGTCTCCCTTAGGGAAACCAAGTTCTGAGATACTACATTCCTCCAGTCCAATGGAAACACAAGATCAAAATAAGTTGGAGAAATATCAAGGAATCTTTTTCAGCTTCATCGTATGAAGATCTGTGACATTAAGATATTGGCAATCTAAGAGAAACTTGTAAACCTCGTAAATGTGAATAAGAGACGTGCTTTGGTGAAAGTAGCTTTGATTGTCACTAAGACCGAATACCAAACCTCCATTTGACTTTGACTTATGGAGGCTTTCAAGGGTTTCAAGTACCTTTATACTCACAGAAAGTAACTCCGACTGCCAATAAGACTGAATAGCAAACACCAACTCCTTGGAGTCAATAGTTACACGTTTCCCGTCTTTATGAAGACCCTTTTGACCATAGCTTCTTCTCCATTCAGCATCCTCGTCAATTAGTATGAAAACTATGTGACCATTTACATAACATTGCCTCACCCCAAAATGAGTTAAACAGAAACTAAGATGACCATGGTGCTTATTTGGCTCTACGTTGTGGAAACTTCCAAGACTCTTAATTATATCAACAACTTTCTCCTTCCACATATTCCAGTAAAACACCAAAGTTCGAACCGATACTTTGTTCTCAAAGATTTTATCACAGTGCTCAGTTATATCAGCCGGTAATTGGTCCTCCCACTCATACTTTGTGAAATGCAGATGAAAATGAGCATCCAAGATTTTCCTAATCGATAATATTTCTCCCCGAAAAATACCTAATTTCTGGGAAGCATGCAAATACTTCTTAAGCTCAGGCAAGCTATTATGCTGATCAGACATTACTTTAAGCCCACTACAAGCAAAATCATAGAAATTTACAGAATCCATTTTTGCAAGCGACTTTACTTTATTACAGATTTCCTCTATCTGGTCAAACTGCCTCAACGGCCAGCCGCTGTTTCCATTTCCCCAAGACGCTCTAAAACACGCATAGCAAAGTAACAAATTTGCTGCCTCCTTATAAGGTCCTACCTTCTCTAAATGATTTGCCTCTTTCAGAAGATCACCCCATGACCTCGCTAACTCTGCAACCTCAATAGAATGACCAGATTCTTCTTCCAACACCAAAAGGTCATCAAGGTAGCCTAATGACCTCAAGAATATACGTTTAGATTCCTTAGAACAAAAACCTCTGACAAATTTCATCATGGATTTAGGATCCTTACGCTCATGGTAATCAAGTGCACAGCTTTCTAAGAATTCTTGCTCAATTTGTTGTATTTCTTTACTCTGAAAAGAAGCATGTTCTTTCCAGTAGTTTATATACTACAACCCTTTTTTCATAAAGTTTGCCTTCTTTGCAAACTGACAGACAATTGGAAATCTTATCATCCTTCGCGTAGGCTTCTGCAGCTGCACTATAACACCCTGCTAGAAGAAAACATTCTGCTGCTGCATCAATCTTTCCACATGTTGACATACAGATTTTTCCTGCAAAAACGGTACAGTTAACATAGTAACATACTGATCTAAACATCTGACTGAAAATGATTGAAGGTTGTAAGCATTCAAATTGAACTTCGGCCGACTATCATACAGTTTGACCATTTGACCTGTTACTGAGGTTAACCCAACGTGGCAATGAAGAAAAGAGAAAGCTTTTATCTGATACTGAGTATGAACTAAGATTGACCTATTACAAAGTACGTATATATACTAAAAGAAAAGTCAATACTAAGTAACTAACCTTTAACATAACAAACTGACTTAATACTTGTCTTGTTTTTTAAGAGCAACTTAATAACAAGTATAAATGTGCTCATTCCGTACCCTATTAAGTGTCGAGTTTGGTTTGGTATACCACTAAATGAATTGGGTCAAAGTTGAAAAAAAAGACTCTAAAAGTCAAACAGACACTTAGACACTTAGTATGGGACGAAGGAAGTAAATAATAACTTATCAAGACTAAAACTAACAATAGTCAATATCCAAACTAGACTACTATATCAAAAGTAAATACTACTGCAAACGTACGGAAGTACATATTCATGGGCCAAGACAGTGATCTCGAGTTCAAAGGATATGATACGAATTAAACTAGTGCAAGCAATCATTCTATTAATCTGCAGACGAGATCTATATATAAAAAAGAATTTACCAGCTCTTTCATACTCCCTCAAATCACAATAACATGAAGCAGCAAGCTCAAGTTTCCCAATAGACTCGAACATTCCTGCTGCTTCCCTAACATAACCTTCAAACGCTTCTTGATTAGTTTCTCGCATTTGATAAGCTGATGCTCTCAGATCAGAAGCTTGGCCAGTTTTTCCCACATTGTGTCTCCCGCCCTCTCAAAGCACATAGTTGCCATTGTAAAATTGTTTCCATAAAAAAAACTGAAAACCATATGTTAATTGTGTCAAATAAGGTAACTATATAACCAGGGACGGACCTATGTGTTAGGTTCGGGGTGGCGGCGCTCCCATGACTTGATTAAAAAGACGCAATTTTTAACAGTTATTTTTAAATGTCCAACTTTTGACACTTAAAATTTTTTGCCTATTACGAACACACTGTCCATAAAATTATCTTTCTACCTTAACACTATTACGTAAATTATGTCAAATAAGGTAATTTACTTTTATTGAAGGGTAAATTATTGGAAACATCGTCGTCAAGAGACCAAGAAAGAATCAACTTGAGAAACTCATCTCCCAAACACCCTTCTTCCATCACTAATACAGTAACCAAAAAAAGAGGGTTATGTTTCTTCATGTTTTACTACATTAGTACTTTTAACAAAATGAAAATGTGTAAACATTGGTCACATAATACTGTTAAAAATAATTAAAAAAATATTTAATTAGAGATAGAGAGTGTAAAATGTACTCATTAAAACTAACTTAAAAAATAATCAAATTAATATATGTCATGATAAATTAAACAAAATTTATTACAAATTTTATATAGTTAAAACATAATTAAAACTAATTTAATCTAATCTAAAAAATCAAGAAATAGAAATAAAAGAAAAAAGAAGAAATGAATCGTTCGTCTGTTGGATCGACTTTGAATGCTGGACTGACTCGACTCGTCTCGTCGTCGCAACGGGATCGATCGAGTGACGATCGGTACCGTTGTGGGCAGACTTATAGATACGTTTTCATACTTTGTATCCGGAGTACTTCATTTATACACAATGCTCTGATTTTTCTTTTAAATGGTATTCGTCTAGATGTAAGTTGCATTCTATTTCTTGAAACAACTGGATTCAAAACCCTTTAGTGGTTTTATCTTTGTAATTTTTCTAGCGTCTCGTTAGTCTTTAATAATATCTGTTGTTCAAAATTTTTTTTATACACAATGCTCATACAATATCAAAACCTGGTCCAAAATCAGCCTCGATTAGTTTGACTCGATCCTTAAGGTTAGGTGCGGCAGTCGATCGATTTGTCAATTCGGTCATTCTTGAGGTGGCGATCAAATGAAATCGGTCGTCGAGTAGAGGACCCGTTTGAGGAGCAAGTGATGACAAAAGAACGGTTTAGTGATCATTGAAAATACTAAGGCTACCCACAACGCTACTAGGTCGCGACCTAGTTTTTTCAACCGGCGACCTAGTGCGACCTATTTGCCACAACCCGGCGACCTAATGCGACCTAATTCAAAATTTATTTTTTTTATTTTCAATAAAAATAACATTTTATATTCAATAAAAATAACATTTTGTATTTAATAAAAATAACATTTTATTCCAAAAAAAAAACATTATTCCATACAACACGCATTACACTAAAAAAACATTACATAAACTAAAAAACATTACGAAAATTAGAAGTAAAGTGGGTATAATGCATTAGCTAAAACTAACTCAAAAAATTGTCAAATTAATATATGTTGTGAGGAATTAAAAAAAGCTCAATATATTAAAGTTTAGAATTTTTTTATAAAGTTTATATAATTAAAACATGATTAAAACATGTTAAATTTTAAAAAAAAGTTTTTTTTTTATAAAACACACAAACACACATACACAACATGGAGACCGAGTTTATCAAATAGATCGTGACTAGGGTCGAATTGTGGCCGACCGACTCCGTCGACCGAATCGCCACAACGCAGCGACCCAGTCGCGACCGAGAGTCGACCGAGAAATCCCGACTGCGTTGCGGGCAGCCTAATATAAAGATAAATGTACTAATGAAAGTCGTTAATTAATAAAAAATGTTGTTTATGAATACAAAAGTTAAGATTCTATAACTTTTTATGATAAAAGTAGGGCTGCAATTAAGCTAAGCTTTTATCAAGTAACTCGAGCTCGAATTTGAGTTTGGCTTGACTAAACTAAGTTTTTATCAAGCTCAAGTCCAATCTCAATCCCCAAAAATAGCTCGAAACTATATCAAGCTCAAGCTCAAGCTTTTGATAGCTCGACTCGGATTCTTATCAAGCTTTTTCAAACTCTATTAAAAATATGTTTTTATGATGAATTTATATAAACAACTAAATGTTAATTTGAGTATTAACCTAATTTTAAAAGTTAATTTCATAAATAAATAATATATTTTAAAAGGACTTTTAACTCTGGTTACATTTATATTTTAATTTTTTGTATTTTAAATAATTCTTTATTTTTGTAAATTTAATTATTGCATTTACTCGGTACTTATTGTATAAATATTTTTTGTAGTCTTCTTAATATTAAATGCAACGTGTCTAAATTGCGCTCGCATTCATATAATGCAATGGCCTTTGAGACCTTAATCGTGTTGGAGCGCTAAACACATTTTGAAACAAAAATTGTACGATGATTTATTATTGGTTTTATTAGACAATAAGTTAGACAATAAGAAACTAAAAAGTAAAGGGAAAATTATGAAAAGAGTGAAAAAAAAATGGGCAATGCCAAAAAAAGGCAAAAAAACATGTTTTTCCCCGATTTGTCCCAGGGCAACAAAAAATATAAAGCAACATTCGTTCAGATTTTTATAAGTGTCCAAAAAATAACGTAATTCTGACAGATTGCCACAAGAGATAGGGCAACAGAGGACACGTGGCGCATTCTGCACCCAGTTGCCCTATATCCCAAAAAAAATAGTCCTTTTCAGGAATATTTTTTTTTTAACTTTTTTAGGAAAAGAATAATGACAACAGACCTTTTTAGTAATTTTGCAGTTTCTATTTTTGACAATGGTCTTAGGAGGGCGATTGAGGTGATTGTGGTTTGCGGGGGGGCCTTTTTTGGGGATTTACAATGGAGACTTGCATCCCTTCCATTGCGGTTTGGCGGTTTGGGTTTATGTTCGGCTGAGGATGTATCTACTTATGCCTTTGTGGCCTCAAGGGCGCAATCTTGGAGTCTACAGGACCACATTCTTCAGGGATGTGATATCGATGGAGTGGATTCTGACTATGGACATGCGTTGGACTGTGTGCGTATGTCCGTCCCTGATTTCGATCTTAGCGGTTTCTCTAACAAGGACACCGCCCCCCCCAAAGCCCAGAATGTTTTGGCGTGTGCCCTTTTTGGTGGAATTGTCAAGAGTTTGGGAGTGAGTTTTAATTTATCCCCTCGCCAGAAAGCAGTGGTTGAATGTCTCCAAGCGCCCCGTGCCCAAAATTTCTTGACCGTTATCCCCATTGAAGGGTTGGGCCAGCGTATGTCAGCTGTGGAGTACCGGACTATCCTTAAGTATCGACTTATGATCCCTATGTTTCCGGTTGATGAGCCTTGCCCAGTTTGTCGTAAGGTTTGTTTGGATTCTTTTGGTGAGCATGCGGTTCACTGCAAGGAGTTGCCTGGTTTTAAATATAGACATGACTTGGTTAGAGATGTTCTATATGATGTTCTAAAACGAGCTGGAATTTCTTCTAAAAAGGAGGCCCCCGTGAACTTTCTAACAGATCCACTCGAAGGGAGGTCTACCTTGCGACCAGCTGATGTGCTAGTGTTTGGGTGGGCCGGGGGCAAACATGCTTGTGTAGATCTTACTGGAGTTTCCCCTCTTGTTGGGCTTAGAGAAAGTGGATTTGTTGCGGGACAAGCTGCATTGAAAGCAGAAGCGAGCAAAGTTGCTAAACACGAGAAAGCATGTTTGGAGAATCAACACGTGTTCATCCCTTTTGCTTTTGATACATTTGGTTTCCTAGCACCGAAAGCGATGGAGTTTTTGAGTAGGGTTCAACGGGTTGTGCAAAGTAATGTTTCCAACTCTAAGGCACAAAACTTTATTTTTAGTAGGATTGGTTTTGCCATCCAAAAAGGGATCGCGGCGCAGCTTGTTGCCCGTTTGCCCACCATTTTATTGTAAACGTTAAAATTAATGAATGAGTAATTTTTAAAAAAAAAAAAAAAAAAAAAAAAAAAAAAAAAAAAAAAAATTAAAAAGAAGAAACTAAAAAGTAAATTAGTTAGACAATAAAAAAAAGACATGTGTCATCCTTCCAACACTTTTTAGATTTTTCATTCAAATCTCACTTTTTATAAAATCACACCCTCGATAAAATAGATTTCTTAGACAACAATTTTTCAAATTACAATTTATTATTTTACACCATATGTATACATGTTATAAAGCACACACTCAACCATATAACTAATTGTCACTTGAATGCCACATTTTGATTAGACGGAAGATTTAAAACTGTATTGGACATGCGGCGACAGGTACTTTAAAATTAAAATTCATATAACTAATTATAAGACTTCTAAATATATAAAAAGGGTTAAATCTTTTATAAATTAGTAAAATAAAAAAAATATATATTACAACCCTATAAAACACAAAAATTTAATGCAACAATTAAATCGGTTTCCATAAATAAACCTAAATACAACACTTGAATGCCACATTTTGATTAGAGGGAAGATTTAAAACTGTATTGAAATGCGGCGACAGGTACCTTAAAATTAAAATTCATAGCGTGTAATGTTTTACGATTATATATGTTTCGTGAAAGTAATTTTACAAATGATGATAGGTTTAAGTTAGAGTAACATACGCAATAACAAACTAAAAACATAAAAATACCACCGAAACTACAAAAACATCAACCAAAACACCCAAACTCAAACACCACTAATTATCAATATATGTGACGGTGTTGGTGAGGATCCTTATGGTGGTGGTGGCAATGTTTGAGGCTAAAAATTTTAAGACTTCTCAATATAGAAAAAGGGTTAAATCTTTTATAAAGTAGTAAGATAAAACAAAATATATTACAACCCTATAAAGCACAAAAATTAAATGTAACAATTAAATTAGTTTCCATATATAAAATTTTAAAAGTTATACTGAAAAAACGTGTACCTTAAAATTAAAATTCATAGCGTGTAATGTTTTACGATTATATGTTTCGTGAAAGTAATTTTACAAATGATGATAGGTTTAAGTTAGAATAACTTACGCAATAACAAACCAAAAATATAAAAATACCACCGAAACTACAAAAACATCAACCAAAACACCCAAACTCAAACACTACTAATTATCAATATATGTGATGGTGTTGGTGAGGATCCTAATGGTGGTGGTGGCAATGTTTGAGGCTGAAAATTTTAAGACTACTAAATATAGAAAAAGGGTTAAATCTTTTATAAAGTTGTGGACTGAAAAAACGTATATGCATTAAAAGTTATACTGATTTTGAAATGATCACATATAACTTTCTTCTTTTAGAAATGCTTGAGGCTGAAAATTTTAAAACTTCTAAATATAGAAAAAGGGTTAAGTCTTTTATAAAGTAGTAAGATAAAATAAAATATATTACAACCCTATAAAGCACAAAAATTAAATGCAAAAACTAAATTGGTTTCCATAAATAAACCTAAGTACAACACTTGAATGCCACATTTTGATTAGAGGGAAGATTTAAAACTGTATTGGACATGCGGCGACAGGTACCTTAAAATTAAAATTCATAGCATGTGATGTTTTACGATTATATATGTTTCGTGAAAGTAATTTTACAAATGATGATAGGTTTAAGTTAGAGTAACTTACGCAATAACAAACCAAAAACATAAAAATACCACCGAAACTACAAAAACATCAACCAAAACACCCAAACTCAAACACTACTAATTATCAATATAAGTGGCGGTGTTGGTGAGAATCCTAATGGTGGTGGTGGCAGCGATTCAGAATTCAGATAGTATTGGTGGTTCGAAGAACGTTGATGGCTGAATCTTTTGTGTATTTTCTTTTCGTCTTTTGATAAATCATGAATTCTTTTTATAATAAGATTTCGTAACTGATATTTTAATGTATATCAATAAGAAGTTATTTGTAGTTTTATGTTACATTCATAAAATGGTTACATAATTTCTCATTAAATAATTTAATTTCTCATTAAATTATTTATTAATGACCTAAACTCTTATTGGTTCATATATATTATTAATTCATATTATCATTTAAAGTGCTTTTTAATTGTGGATTGAAAAAACGTATATGCATTAAAAGTTATATTGATTTTGAAATGATCATATATAAATGTCTTCTTTTAGCAATGTTGAGGCTGAAAATTTTAAAACTTCTAAATATAGAAAAAGGGTTAAATCTTTTATAAAGTAGTAAGATAAAATAAACTATATTACAACCCTATAAAGAACAAAAATTAAATGAAATAATTAAATTGGTTTCCATAAATAAACCTAAGTACAACACTTGAATGCCACATTTTGATTAGAGGGAAGATTTAAAACTGTATTGGACATGCGGCGACAGGTACCTTAAAATTAAAATTCATAGCGTGTAATGTTTTACGATTATATATGTTTCGTGAAAGTAATTTTACAAATGATGATGAGTTTAAGTTAGAGTAACTTACGCAATAAAAAACCAAAAAAAATACCACCAAAACTACAAAAACATCAACCAAAACACCCAAACTCAAACACCACTAATTACCAATATATGCGACGGTGTTGGTGAGGACCCTAATAGTGGTGGTGGCAATATTTGAGGCTGAAAATTTTAAGACTTTTAAATATAGAAAAATGGTTAAATCTTTTATAAAGTAGTAACATAAAATAAAATATATTACAACCATATAAAGCACAAAAATTAAATGCAACAATTAAATTGGTTTCCATATAGAAAATTTTAAAAGTTATACTGAAAAAACGTGTACCTTAAAATTAAAATTCATAGCGTGTAATGTTTTACGATTATATATATATTTCGTGAAAGTAATTTTACAAATGATGATAGGTTAAAGTTAGAGTAACTTACGCAATAACAAACCAAAAACATAAAAATACCACCGAAACTACAAAAACATAAACCAAAACACCCAAACTCAAACACCACTAATTATCAATATATGCGGCTGTGTTGGTGAGGATCCTAATGGTGGTGGTGGCAATGTTTGAGGCTGAAAATTTTAAGACTTCTAAATATAGAAAAAGGGTTAAATCTTTTATAAAGTTGTGGATTGAAAAAACGTATATGCATTAAAAGTTATACTGATTTTGAAATGATCATATATAACTTTCTTCTTTTAGCAATGTTTGAGGCTGAAAATTTTAAGACTTTTAAATATAGAAAAAGGGTTAAATCTTTTATAAAGTAGTAAGATAAAACAAAATATATTACAACCCTATAAAGCACAAAAATTAAATGCAACAATTAAATTGGTTTCCATAAATAAACCTAAGTACAACACTTGAATGCCACATTTTGATTAGAAGGAAGATTTAAAACTGTATTGGACATGCGGCGACAGGTACCTTAAAATTAAAATTCATAGCATGTGATGTTTTACGATTATATATGTTTCGTGAAAGTAATTTTACAAATGATGATAGGTTTAAGTTAGAGTAACTTACGCAATAACAAACCAAAAACATAAAAATACCACCGAAACTACAAAAACATCAACCAAAACACCCAAACTCAAACACTACTAATTATCAATATAAGCGGCGGTGTTGGTGAGGATCCTAATGGTGGCGGTGGCAGCGATTCAGAATTCAGATAGTATTGGTGGTTCGAAGAACGTTGATGGTTGAATCTTTTGTGTGTATTTTCTTTTCGTCTTTTGATAAATTATGAATTCTTTTTATAATAAGATTTCGTAACTGATATTTTAATGTATATCAATAAGAAGTTATTTGTAGTTTTATGTTACATTCATAAAATGGTTACATAATTTCTCATTAAATAATTTAATTTCTCATTAAATTATTTATTAATGACCTAAACTCTTATTGGTTCATATATATTATTAATTCATATTATCATTTAAAGTGCTTTTTAATTGTGGATTGAAAAAACGTATATGCATTAAAAGTTATACTGATTTTTCAATGATCATATATAACTTTCTTCTTCTAGGAATGTTGAGGCTGAAAATTTTAAGACTTCTAAATATAGAAAAAGGGTTAAATATTTTATAAAGTAGTAAGATAAAAAAAAAATATATTACAACCCTATAAAGCACAAAAATTAAATGCAACAATTAAATTGGTTTCCATAAATAAACCTAAGACAACACTTGAATGCCACATTTTGATTAGAGGGAAGATTTAAAACTGTATTGGATATGTTCATACAAAACTAGCCCAACAAATTTGAAGAACTATACAAGCCCATAATAATTTTACGTAAATATATTTTCACGATGAACCTAAAAAAAGTGTTTAATATATTTTTTTTTCATGAAAATTATAAAAAAATATTTTTTTTATATAAAAAAGTGTTAAAACAATTAAAAACATTACCATATTTACATCCCTAAAAAAACTATAAAAAGTACAAGTATTATGTATTCGTATTTAAGCTCTAATGTAGAACTAATGTCTTTTTAATATACGTCTAATAATGTATAACTGTTATGTATATCACTAGAGTTGAAGGATTTTTTTTTATTTAAGCTAAAAGAATTACATTTATACATGTATTTTTTAATGTTAATTTTGTGTATATCAGAAAATAAATAAATAATTTTGTGCAGAATGAAAAGGAAATAGTTAGTTTTTATATATTCGTACCTTTTCTGTTTTTTGTATTTTTTAAGTAAATTTATAAAAATCATTTATTGAGAAGCGTTTATAAAAATTTAGAAAAATAGTTAGTTTTTATAAAACAATTTTCAAGTTTGTAAAATATTTAAACTCATTTACAATTTTTTATTTGTTTACAAATTTTTCTGCTATTTCAACATTTATTTGTATTATTTATTGCCATTTAAATAATTTAAAGTGTTTTAATGCCCATTCATAACAATTTCAAAACAATAAGTCACAGAATAGGTTTGAATATTTTATTTATTTCCATAAAAACATTTCAAAATAAGTTCAAGTTTCTTACTCTTTGAATCTTCGTATGTACAATACTGCACTATAAAAGGTTTCTCACATCACTCTATGATCCGAGATTCAAAGTAATTTCTCTCAAAATAGTTTCAACAGCCCTTCAAATTCGATTTATATGTCGGTGGGTCTTTTAATTTCAATGAAATCGATTATTTAAAATCGGTAAGTATCTCTTATATTCATATTCAATTTAGGGATTATATTTGAATTGGATAGTAACTTGGATTTGTTTGCTCCTTAGCTATGCTTAATTTGACATTTTTATATTTTTTTGTTTTGTAGGATTAACTTTAGTGGAGGATAGAGATGAAGAACAAAAATTTCATTGGCATTCATATATTTGTGTTTAAATAATAAATTTAAAAATTTTCTCGATTTACTTTCTTTATTAAATCTCTATTTCAAATGTTTCATTTTTTATGTTTATACTTTCAGGAAGAAACCGGAATTAAGTTTTATGGGTAGTGTTGGTGCTCTTAGTCCGGAATTATGTATATAGCCGATATTGTTGATTGAGAAATTACAAATGATGGTTTTGATTGCTTATGGTATATGGTGAATTATATAGGGGTTACAAAACGCATTTCTGTAGCTTTTTTTTGTGCTTATCTTTACATTTGACAAAACTATTTTGTAAACTTTTCACTCTTTATGTAGTAAAAATATTTCAAAGATCATATCTATATCTATATATTTTATAAATATTGTTATTTAAAAAAAACATAATTATTTAAATGATATATTTAAAAAACGTTTTTTAATTTTAAATATTTAAATATTACATAAATAAATAAATGAATTTAAGTTATATAAATAGATGAATAAAAAATGATGTAAAAATATTAAAGACCAGAAATAATTTTAGCTATATTGAAAATAATATTAAATATATGTTTTGAACTAAATATAAATATACGTTTCTTAATTATTAAAAGTCGTAAGGCTTTTTTAAATTAAGTTCTTATTTTTTTATTAAAATAAAAATAAAAAATATATAATCATGGAAAGTAACAATACTAAATTAAAGTAAAAATATATTTAAACTAAAATAAATAAAAAATTTACATGATTATGGCAAATTATAATAATTATTTATTTATTTTGAATAAAAAGTAATTAATTTCGGAAAGTTATAATGACATGAAACGTAACATTAAAACTTCCTTCGTAAGATTTATTCATAAAACAGAAGTTTTTATTTTATGAATTCTAAATCTCTTATTTTAAGGAATTCATAATATTGTTTTGTTCGCAAGACAGGCTCCTGACCTATCAATAACTTACAAAGACATATATACAATTTCCTTCTATTCAACGCGAATTCAAATTAAAAATATATACATAAATCGTCTCATACAATTGACATTTTATTTAAACATATAATCGTTTCAGTTTATTAATCTCTAAGCCTGAACGATTCAAAACATATACGGAGATTCTATTGATGACGTATAGTCCCTAGTCGGGCTGGATAGTCCGACTCACGGGTACTATCCGCATCCATCAGGAATAGATTGGATACTTGTGCGATGTGCGCACATAGCCATAAAGCCCGGTAAGCCGCTGTCGCGCAAGAGGTTGATTACTTAGCCAAGTCCTCGTCGCAGTGCGACAGGATCAGACCGAATATAACTTATATTATAGTTATATTCGCCTAAGGATAAGGGATATACACTTGCCTTAGTTGGATAATGAAGATCAAGCTATTTTGAGTCATTATTTCTTCCTTAGACCGCAAGAACAGGGAGCCCAGCCTGGGCTCTCTCGAGTATAAAAGGAACCCCTCCGGTTCCACAAAGGTACGATACACACAATACCCTAAACACTAATATACTCAAAACCGATTACTTACTCTCACGCCGGAGTCTAATCGTGGGTAACAAACCCACGGTAAGCCTAACGATGTCTGTTTAGTGCGCAGGGTCCCAAAGCAAGTTTCACTTGGTGCGAGAGCCGGAGTCCACATGACCCCAAATTAAGCCTAATTTGGGTTGAGCTCGGTCTACCCCAAATTTTGCATCAACAAGTTGGCGCCATCCGTGGGACCCTTACTAAGCTCTAACAAATGACGAAAAGCGGTAAGAATGAAGGCCGTCAAGGATCCTCGACGGTAGATGGCCGTATCACATTAGTAAATGTTACCCCTGGATCTGCCATCGAGGCAAACACTCGGGACGTGAACAATCCCCCAGTTATAAGAACGGGAGGACTGTTCTCAACTCCCCTACTCGTCGCGGGGGAAAAGGACATCGAATGGGAGTCAACTCAGCCTCCTCCCAATAAACAAAAAAGGAAGACGCCCCAAGAGGAGAGAGGGGAAGTCATCGCTACAAAAGCACGCATGATGGATGAGTATGTAGCTCATAACTTACAAGCACTCATCCCTTTGGTAGCAAAACATGAAAAGATGGTACAGGATTCAAAGCACGCTAAGCATGCCTCATCCTCAGAAGGCAATCTGTCAGGATCAAGCGATAGTCCGCCCGAAAAATGTATGCGCGCAAGTTATTCCTCGGAGGACCAAATCTTCTCATAACCTTGGAGGAGAGCCAAGAAAAACGCCTTTACGAGGCACATACAACATTATGGAGACACCAGAAATCGCCGCATGCCATCGAACGTGAAAACTTATGATGGCACGACGGATCCAGAAGACCACTTGAAAGTCTTTGAATCCCAGGCAGGTATCGAACAATGGCCAGAGCCCGTATGGTGTAATATGTTTAACTCTACACTCGGAGGGAACGCGCGGACGTAGTTTGATAGGCTTCCGCCGCGAACAGTCAGCGGGTACGAAGTATTGTGAAAAGCGTTCAAAAGAAATTATGTGCAACAAAAAAGGCATGATAGGAGTGATGTATCTCTCGCTAGGGTAAAGCAGCGCCAAGGCGAATACTTGGAAGACTTTCTGGAACGTTTCAAAAGCAAGTGTCTCCAAATAAAGGATTGTCCATAAATTTTGAAAGGATGCTACTTCATGGCGGGTATACGGAACAGCGACTTAATAAAGAAGCTTAATGAAAGAACGCTCGAAACCTTCGATGGGGTGCTAAGGCAGGTAAGGTATTTCATACAAGGAGAATCAGCTGCTTCAGAAATAACGCGAAGCACTTATGATCAAAAATCTATTCGCATGCCTAATGGAGGACCTAACAATCAAGGAAAATCTCCAAGCCTTGATTACGCAGGAAGGAGAAGGCAGGGGCGAGCTTATAACTCAAGGTTTACCCCCTTAAGTTAACCCCAAGAGAAATCCTAGTGTCGAAAGGTGCGAGTTTCACAAGGCCAACGCCAATGACCACCCCGGTCGAAAAACGCGCCAGTAATAGATACTGTGAATACCACAATGAGAGATGGCACGCTACGAATGAATTCAGCTGCAAAAATATATCGAGAATAGAGTAAGAAAGGCGAGCTAAAACACCTTGTCAAGGAAAACACGAAGAATGATAGGCGAAAAGTCGCTAGCGCGAACATTTACATGGTGGAATCGTGGCAACGAAGGACAAGGCAGAGGGTGATCCAAAAATTCTCGAAGGGGAAAGACATTTCTTTTCCCCCACTCAATGCAAGGAACATCGCAGACTGCCCGCTAGTTATAGAAATAAGCATTCGTCAGTACAGCATACATCGTATGTATGTGGATGGAGGTTCATCGGCAGAAATAATGTACGAGCACTACTTTCTAAATCTTAGCGCATAATTAAAGAGCCAAATGATGCCTGCGACTTCCCCGCTCATCGGATTCAGCGGAGAAGCGGTATGGCCCTTGGGCCAACTAGAGTTAGCAGTAAGAGTGGGAAATGATGAGCACTCGACGGAAGTCCCAATGAATTTTTTAATTATACGGTCGCCATCACAATATAACGGGATCATAGGGCGAACGGCTATACTAACAATGCGAGCGGTACCTTCTACAACTCATGGTATGATGAAATTCCTAGTTGATGGAGGGGTCGTAACGATATTCAACATGGCAGTTACGCCCCCAGAATGCAATGCGATCACAGAACCGCCTAGGGTCATGATGGAACCAAAGGTGGACTCACCACCAAACTTGAAGGTAGCAATACATCCGCAGTACCCGGATCAGGAGATAACGATCGGAGGGACATTATCTGACAAAGGAAAGATAGACATGTGTCGCCTTTTAAAGGATAACCTAGACGTCTTCGCATGGGAACCCAAAGATATGACAAGGGTGCCAAAGTTGATAGCTGAACACAAGCTTCGGATCCGCAAAGGATAACCTCAAGTTAGGGAAAAGAAAAGAGTACAGGCCCCAAAGCGCAACAAAGTAATACTTGACGAGGTAAAAAAGCTGGTGGATGCAGGAATCATGAGGGAAGTTTACTATCACGGCTGGCTCGCTAACCCGGTAATGGTAAAGAAACATGATGGCAGCTGGCGCATGTGCGTTGATTTCACAGAATCAATAAAGCTTGTCCCCAAGATTGGTACCCACTCCCGGAAATAGATTGGAAGGTGGTATTATTGTGCGGATACCCCTTCAAATGCTTCCTGGACGCATACAAGGGATACTTACAAATGGCAGAAGAAGATTAGGAAAAGACAACATTCCATACCAGCCAGGGTGTGTACTGTTATACAAAAATGTCGTTTGGACTAAAGAACGCAGGGGCCACGTATCAACGACTGGTTGATAAGGCATTTGAAAGCCAAATAGGGCAAAAATTGGAGGTGTATGTCGATGACTTGGTAATAAAGAGTCATACGGAGAGCGAGCTTATTCGGGACATAAAAGAAACGTTCTCTACCCTCAGAATGATAAACATGAAGTTAAACCCAAAGAAGTGCACTTTTGGGGCGACAGAAGGCATGTTCCTAGGATACATGATTGACCCCCAATGGAATTAAACCCTGCCCGGAGAAAACAGACGTGGTCATTCAACTCCAGAGCCCAAAGACAAAAAAGGAAGTGCAGTCGCTAAATGGGAAGCTTGCAGGATTGAACAGGTTCCTGTCTAAGTCAGTAGAGAAGTCGCTCCCCTTATTTAAAACACTTAAAAAGTGCATTAAGAAAGGAGATTTCAATTGGACGAAGGAAGCAGAAAAGGCCTTTCGAGGAATTAAAAGCGCATTTAGCTTCGCTCCCCATGTTAGTCGCACCACGACCTAAGGAAGAGCTGATAATATATTTATTCGCAACGCATGGAGCAATCAACGCGGTGCTAATGACGGACATGGACGATGTGTAAACACCAATGTACTTTATAAGTAGAGCGTTACAGAGCTCGGAGCTAAATTACACCCCGATGGAGAAATTAGTGCTAGCGCTAGTGTTTGCAGCAAAAAGGTTGCGCAGATATTTCCAAGCGCACCCGATAGTGGTGATAACGGATCAACCCATAAAGCAGGTGATCTCAAAACCAGATGTCGCAGGCAGGTTCTAAAAATGGAGTGTTCTACTGTGGGAACACAATATTACCTACAGACCTCGCAATGCCGTGAAAGGACAAATTCTGGCGGACTTTATCATTGAAAAGCCAGAGGAGGGCGCTCAGGGGCTAGATCAAAAGGAAGAAGACCAAGCCCCGTGGATCTTGTTCATGCAAGGGTCATCCTGCACAGATGGATCAGGCGCGGGACTCATACACACCAATCAAGAAGAAATGGAGTTCACATATGCATTACGTTTTGAATTCACAACCACAAATAATGAGGCAGAGTATGAAGCGCTGATAGCAGGGCTCAAAATCGTAGCAAGAATGGGCGTGCGCAATCTCAAAGCAAATGTAGATTCTCGGCTGGTAGCAAACCATATACTTGGTGATTATGAAGAAAAAGAGGACAATATGGTGCAATACCTACAAAAAGCAAAAGAATTGATTGAGGGGTTCCATAGGTTCCAGATACGCCAAGTACCCAGGGGGGAGAACAAGAAAGCAGATGCACTTAGCAAGATAGCTTCCACTAGTTTTGCGCACCTATCGAAACAAGTCCTAGTGGAAATCCTGAAGGACAAGTCAATCAAAGAGCAAGAGGTCGCGTCGGTCGTAGAGGAAGAAGGCCCTACATGGATGACACCGATTATAGATTATTTAACGGATGACTCACTCCCCCATGATGAAAATGAGTCACGGCGAGTGCGATGACATTCAAGGCAATTTGAAGTCAGAGATGGGATCCTTTACAAGCGATCATTTCTCCAACCATGGTTAAGATGTGTAGGACCACGACAGGCAAAATATATCATTAGCGAAATCCATGAGGGATCATGCGGAATGCACGCAGGACCAAGGTTCATGGTGGCGACAGCATTGCGCAGCGGGTACTACTGGCCAAATATGCATACAGACGCGCGAATACTCATTAACAAATGAAATGACTGCCAGGTGCACAGGCCAGTACCGAGGCAGCCTCAGAAGGAGCTCATGCCAATTACCTCCCCTTGGCCATTCTTCAAATGGGGAATCGATATAGCGGGGCCCTTCCCTGTAGCTGCGGGAGGAGTTAAGTTCCTCATAGTCGCGATGGATTACTTCACAAGGTGGATTAAGGCAAAGGCAGTCGCAACATAACGGGGAATTAGGTGAAAAGGTTTGTATGGGACAACATAGTATGCCGCTTCGGACTACCCGGTGAAATAATCTCGGATAATGGAAAGCAGTTCGCAGAGAACCCATTCAAGGATTGGTGCGCGAAGAATGGGATACATCAATGTTTCGCATCTGTTGCCCACCCACAAACGAATGGACTTGTGGAGAGAGCAAACAAGAGTTTGGGGTATGGCATAAAAGCACGGTTGGGGGAACATAATAAGAAGTGGGTCGATGAGTTGTCGCATGTTTTATGGGCACATCGCACGATGATCAAGACGACACTGCAAACACTCCGGACAGCAGAGGTAGACATGGTTACTAATGATGATGAGCTGCGATTAAACCTAGACATAATCAAAGATCGACGAGAGTTAGCAGCAATACGCGAAGCTAAGTCAAAAGCAAAGATGAAAGGTTACTATGATTCTAGGGTGCGCAAGACCTCCTTCAGACCAGGTGATTTTGTGTATCGGTCAAACGCGGCAAGTCGCGCTGAGAATACAGGGAAGCTTGGACCAAAATGGGAAGGACCCTACATAGTGACAGATGCACTTGGAAATGGTGTGTATCGGCTGAGCGACATGGATGGTCGTGACCTACAAAGACCTTGGAACATATGTCATCTAAAGAAGTGCTACCTTTAGAGGCGAAACTTCCCAAGTGAATGTATTGTTTTTTTTTATTGGTTGTGTTCAAAAATCTTGCAAGTATTAATAAAACAGTCGTGGTCCCTAGCTAGTTCCACGGCGCATTCTCAAAACTTTTTCTTTATGTCATACATACTTTTTTCTTATTATATATTTCCTATTGGCGCACGCGTGTACAACGTTTTCAGGAGAAATAAGAGAAATGAGCCTACCCGACTAATTAGACTCTTCGAGTAAGTGAGATGCACCTCCTTCGACCATGGATCGTGTATCCTTGTTAGGCCCCTTGCTATTAATGACGTCGTAGCAAGTAATGCAGCCAGTAAAATCTGAGACTGTTAAGACACACTTGTGCACACCTAACAATAGGTTAGCCTCACCTGACCGTCCTTGTGGTCGTAGCGGTATACCACAAGTAATGAGCTTCTCAAACCCATATGGACCATTTATAAGTTTACATTAGCTTATTGTATGAAATTGCGCTATAAACATTAAATAGACTTTCTATAACAAAAGAAGGATAGTGTTTATTACAAAGCAAACATTTGTGGATACAAAACATGAACATATGTTTACAAGTCTTTAAGGCGATTGGAGAGCTGATGGGTCTCAGAGGAGGATCTCTTCAGTTTTAGCAAAGGGGGGCAGTAAGCAGTGGTGCGGTGATCCTTCAGGCTTTTTTCCATCCGGTCCAGCAGGCGCGAATCCCTCTCCAGTAATGGCAATGGCAACACAGGGGTGGTAGGAGCAAGGTGGGACGCACCAGCGAAAGGCGTTGCTTCTATGTTCAGCAGGGCTTTCTTGGCAGCGATGTTGCTCTCGTGCGCTGCAAGGACCTCAGACAGTGGCACTTCCTTCTCAATCTTGAAGGGATCAAGGATATCCTTGGGATGCCCGAATACTAGCACTGTCAACTGCTCCATAGATGGTTTTAGGTGAAAGTCTGCCAATGATTCTGCGCCCTCTGCCTTATGACGCGCTAAGGTGAGGCCCTCTATTACCACTTCAGTAGGCACTTCATGATCCTTATCCTCCAAACTAAAAGAGGGCAGCGGACATACACTCATTTCTTTCATGGCTGTGGTGAGCTTGGCGTCGGCCTTTGGATCGTAAAAAGGAACCTCTGATAGTTCTTGATTCAGTAGCTTCTCCTTTTGTGCAGTCGCCAAACCTCTTGAAGTACCCTCATTGATGGCGGCTATAAAAGACTTGGAGAATGAGGCTCACAAGGTGGGGTCTTCCAATGCAACCATCACGGGTAGGCGTAGACCATGGCGCACTAACCACCGCTTCTCGGCTATCTCCTTCATTAAGCGAGGGTACAACTCCTCATCCAGTTTGATACTCAGTCTCTTTAATTGGCAGCTGAGATCGCTTACATCCTCCTTTACCCTCGCACCCAGAGCATCAACATCAGCAACAAACCTATCCTTCCCCGCCTCAAAGGCCCATATAGCAGCAACGTTGTAGGCCTTTATCTGGCAAAGCTGGGCGCGCTCTTCCTCCAGGGCGGCAGATAACCTGTTCCTTTCTTGAGTTAAGGAATGGAGGAGGGCAGCATCTTTTCTTCCTCTCTCGGCTTCTTGTTCGATCTTTTCTTGCATATCGCCGAGAGCGGAGGATTTTTCTTCAGTAACCAGCCTCAACTTTTCCTCTATCGTATGGAGTTTGGCAGACAATTCCAGGAATCTCTTTTTGAGGTGCGACGTCAGCGTCACCTGCTGCGCTGCTAGATAACTTGCCTCATCGGCCAGGACATAGTCACTCATCCCTTTAAGTACTACCTTTCAGCCAGGGGGCACGATGTGGTCTAGAAAGCTTGCGCAGTCAAATGCGCTTGTGAGATCGGATGATGCAGGGAGCTCCCAGTCAGGGGCGAAGGTAGGATCCTGGGCGAACGCATCCCCTCCCGCTGATGAAGCCTCTTTGTGGGGAGAGGGTGTTGTCTTGACTTTTGCAGAAGATTTTTTCTGTTCGTCGCTGTTGTATAAAAATAATGGTTAGACGGACGTTTAAAGTATAATCACGTAGAGATGTAGTGAAGAATGTATAGTTTACGCTACCATATAGAAGAAAATGGTTACCTCAGATTGATGGTTGTGGGGGGAGTGCGTGGGGAGTGCGTGGGGGGGGGGGGGTCTTTGCAAGGTTCTCTTTAAACTCTTCCTCTGTAGTACGCACCCCTGTCCAGGAGGGACCAGCCCCGGTGCGTGCGACTTTGTGTGGAGATGATGGGGGGCTTCTGTGTCTTTTTCCTAAAGAGATAATGTTCTCTTCCTCAAACTCAGCCGTGGTTTTTTCGGCATCCCTGGTATACTCATCTGAAGACAGTGAGGAGCTGAGAAAGGGTGGTGGTTGTTGTTGTACGGGTGGCTGCTGTTCCAACTGTTGACCTGGTGGAGATTACGGTGGTTGGTTAGCGCTAGTGCCTTCGCTCCCTTGGGCGATAGATGGATCCTCAATCTCTAAGTCCATGGTATTCTTCTGCGCACAATCACGGAGCGATTCTTCATTTTCCCGTTGAGGGCGAGAGTACACCAGTAAATTTTCAGGAAACGCACCACGGACAAGGTCAAGGACATCCATAACTACGAAAGGAAGCAAACAGAAAACAGGGAAACATATTTTAGTCTCCTAATATGCGATGGTACTTACAGAAGGTTATGATGAAGGCGGGAAGGACCACTAACCCTGGCCACTCTCTCTGCGGAACGCTATTACCATGTGCTCGCCACAGATGACTGCGCGGCTTAGGCCAAGAGTGACTAACACACTCTTCGGGTAGGGTTGCACGGGAATGCGGTTGTTGTTCAGAGTCTCCGCATCTGCAGCGTTGTAGGAGTTGGGGCTAGGTAGGGGGTCCTTCCTCACGGTGTCAGGGTTCAAGAATGGAAAGTGGAAGGGAAAGGCAGCGTCGTCGACCCAGAAGAATCTGCCGGTCCAATTCCTTAAGGAAGCTATCTTTCCATAAAAACATTGCATACCACCCTTTTCGCTTAGCAAAAGACACCCAGCCATTGGCTAAATTCCGTTGGTAGAACGCGGAAGAGATCTACTATGGGTTCTATGTCTAGGGTGCGGCAGTTTATTTCGAAATTCGAAATTTTCGCTACCCCTATGCAATGTAGTTGGGAGACGTGGGTCTCGTAGTGTATTAATACGCTCAGAAGAAAGCGCGACATAGGTATACGCTGGTTTGCGTAATCAAAGTAACGGGTGTACAACCCTATCTTCCCTGCGGGGAACTGACTTATATTATGTTGTGGGTTAGGAACTTCCGGGTCCAGATAATCGGGTACGTAGAACTCAGAGGTAAATTCATCTAGCTGCTCAATGGTCAAGATGGACGTGGTGTCGGTTAGCTGTTTCAGCATGGTGTTGTGTATACAAAATAATGGTCGTGCGAATTACGTTAATAAGAGATCTGGTGATGATGGTGAAATGATAGAGGCGTTAATGGTGGTTTGAAGGTTTGTAGATGGTAAACAGTCAAAAGGAGGTGTGATGGGTTTATATAGGCGTCCTAAGTTTTACTGATCATAGTCAGATGTGTGCCACGTGTCCCCCACTTGTTAGATCTAATGGTAGAATATGAAGGGGTAACTATGACGTGGCAAGCACTTTTCCCGAGTCCCAAGGAGGTTAGGTGAAAGGGGGATGTTTGTCTTCTTGGTGGGAATGTTTAAAATCTGAGTTTATGCTTGGACTATGCGACTGTTTAGGTTTGATTATAGTCTAGTAGCCGTGGATTTGACGTGCGACCACTAGACTGGGGGGACATGATGACTTATAGTCCCTAGTTGGGTTGGATAGTCCGACTCACGGGTACTACCCGCATCCATCAGGAATTGATTGGATACTTGTGCGATGTGCGCACATAGCCCATAAAGCCCGGTAAGCCGTTGTCGCGCAAGAGGTTGATTACTTAGCCAAGTTCTCGTTGTAGTGCAACATGATCAGACCGAATATAACTTATATTATAGTTATATTCGCCTAAGGATAAGGGATATACACTTGCCTTAGTTGGATAATGAAGATCAAGCTATTTTGAGTCATTATCTCTTCCTTAGGCCGCAAGATCAGGGAGCCCAGCCTGGGCTCTCTTGAGTATAAACGGAACCCCTTCGGTTCCACAAAGGTACGATACACACAATACCCTCAACACTAATATACTCAAAACCGACTACTTTCTCTCACGTCGGAGTCTAATCGTGGGTAACAAACCCACGGTAAGCCTAACGGTGTCTGTTTAGTGCACAAGGTCCCAAAGCAAGTTTCACTTGGTGCGAGAGCCGGAGTCCACAAGACCCCAAATTAAGCCTAATTTGGGTTGAGCTCGGTCTACCCCAACTTTTGCATCAACAATGACTAACAATGAATCAATGGTACGTATCACATCTATTTTGTTTCGCTTCAGTTATCATCCTATAATTAACTGTTTCTCATATTTTATTTATAAAATATTCATTTCATACAAGTCAACTAAGATCTTCATTCTTTTTTATAGGGGTATTTGATCAGGAAGTTTTTGAAGAATACTGCAAATCAAATAACTATATATTGGTACTTTTAATCTACTGATACAGACACATTTTATGATTTTAATTACAATAAACGCTTTCTTGCTAAGGCTTATTCCTATTCTACTTTTAATGATTTAAGCTAATTTTACTTGCAAGAAGGCCTAAAAGTATGCAAACATTAAGTGTTTTTTCCAGAACGACCAATTCAACACAATGTTCAAGGTTAGTTCGAGTATACTTTGTACAAGTCTTCATTTTTTAGTATGAAAATATTAGTACATATGACTCGAGTTATCATTACTGCAAGTTTCAAACATTGATAAGCATTTTTTGTTCGTGACAGTGGAGGCCGAACAGATCCTTAGTTTCATAGAGATGCCCGATATCTTTGACGTACACTTCTGACTTCCTTACGTCCATACTTTCCTGTTGTCGGGGTTAATGCATTCGCGTTGCAAACACACGCGCCTCACTTATTGGTTTGTCATGAGATGATTATCTAACATTTTATCATGTTGATATTACAGGTTGCTCAGATATGTACTAACTGTGGAGTGAAAATGAGGGAATACTTTTGTGATATTGGCAAGTTCTGCAAAGATGATGTAACTCACATTTTATATTTCATTTGCTTTACATCATAAGTTTTGAGAACTACAATAACTTTATGTTGTGTTGTGTGTCAGATTTCAAAGGGGCGGTTTTATTGCAATGAATGCGGAATATGCAGGTTAGTATTAAGAATAGTGATGTTTCTGGAATTATATATTTATTGCTTCTTTTTGGTAATTTTGTACTATTACAATCGAATTTTGTTTAAATAATTTGGTATTAGTTAATATTTAAATATGGTTTATTTAGATTTTGATTCTTTGAATCACCTTTAAAATGTTTGTGAATCATTGCATTTGAAGTCTCAGAAATGCTGGATAAAATGTTTAAGAGAACGAGAAATGTGTGAGGTAATCACTGAGCATTGATTAGTAATTTGATCGTTTGAGCATTCACACCTTGGAAAGGTAATTTTTTATGATGTATTCATCCTTTTATCACACTTTGCAAAGCAAATGTCTAAATCTAAACAAGAAATAGGCCAATGAGGTGATTTAGGTGTTTGAGATGTCAAGTACCTTAGAAAAAATAGTGTTAGGTTTTATATTATGGTTGAGGTACTACACTATACAACAATGTGTATATTTTGTTTTCTGTTTGATCTAAATGAGGAATTGATCCCTCGGCATTGCATTTGGTCCATGTTGTTAGCTTCAAATATACAATAATAACTCGTGGTTGTAGCTACGGAGTATATCAATACATATATTTGTGAAAATGACTTAACCAGTATGTCTGATTAGCGACAGTGAATGCAGTCCTGGAACAATTTTCAAAGGGGTTGATATTTAAACTATTTTTCATTATTGACATATGCAATCAAGTTTTAGTTTAATATAAACTATTTTCATAATTCACAGGTGAAATCAAGTTCCAACTAAGCCGTTATCCAGATATTGCATAAACTTTTATATAACTTGTGATCAAGCTTTGCACATTATTATATTATGTTCATCAGGTTTCATGTTTTAGTGAGTTTATTATAGTAGCCCTTTTCCAAAATTTGATTTGACAAGCTTGAAGTTGTTATTGGTTATTTAATTTTGCAAAGTATATTTTATATGTCTTAAAACACTTAATAACTTATTTCTACATTTTTGCAACTAGAAGCTGAGGATACAACTCGACTAATGTGTCGCCTTTTCTTTACCAAATTACATGAAAGAATTGAGAGCAATGAGGAGGGTATCATGTGAAAGTTGTAAGAAAAAGTATCACATGAGTTAGTGGGGGAGCCAAGATATTTTTCGTGAGAGGGCCAAAAGATTAAAATTTTGAAATACAAAGCCACAGAGGTTTATTTACATAGCATTAGTAAATTTTAGTTTTAGTTTTAGAAAAATAGGGAAGGGTAGATGGGTTTTGATATTAACTACTACAATAATAACTAGTTAAGTAAGCTTTCTTGGTTGGGCTTTATGTAGTGAGAGGGCCAAATCTAAAAATCCAATTTTTTAATACATAGACTATAGACTATACTCCATTAGTAGACCTAATTGTGAGAAGACCTGAACCCTTCTCAGTCTTCAAGTGGCTCCGCCTTTGACTTGAGTTGTTCGAAAGCTTTGTCTTATGATATATGTACAATTTGTTGTCACCAATGCATGGCATGTTGCTTTTATCTTTCTTTTTATAACTAACATCTTGATTGCAGATTTGTTTCACTATTGCTTGAAAATATGTCCTTCAATGGGAGTTGTGAAGTAAATAATATGTTTCCTGAGATAAATTATGCAAGTGAGGTATCTACTGGATCACAACAACCTGTATGTTAAGCAAATAAATAACTGTAATTATTATTAGCATTATGTTCCATATATTTATTCTTTTGTGGACACTTCATTGACAAAGATGATCAGGTTGGTTTGCTAAATTGGTATTCAGTCGCACTCAAAACCAATGTTTCAGATAATAATGATATGTCTTTTTATTCAATTTGAAATATTGTGTGATGCATGTGGTTTTATTTAAAAAAAACATAAAGGTGGCGGGAGATTATCACAATGTTCCTTGAACGATTTAAACATATTGTGGCTTATGACCATATCACGAGTAAATCAACTAAAAGTTTCTTAGTATCGTCACTATACTATTTCAAATATTGTTTGACAGACAATTATGATCATATATGTGAAGTGAGAACCCAAAAATATCTATTGTGAGTTATGAGCGTTCATTTGACTTTTTTAGCAAGTCCTCTTTACTTTTACTAATGCATTTTACGGGTTGTTTGCAATGGCTTACTAAAACAATTTATGAAGGGGCATCTTTGGAAAACATATTGAAACTGGTGGTCCTCATGTGGCATGTTTATGGAACTAGTTTATTAACAGAAAGTGATTGTTTGTGATTGGTTTATTAAATCGGGACTCTCATGGGTCGTTTATTGTCAACTTATAAAAGGTGCCTTTATAAACGATTTTAAAAGTTAATCTACATAAACTACCCATTTCTATATATCAAGCACAACCTGCTTTACTTACATTTCTTTTTCGATTATTCGATGTCTACTAAACGAACATTGGCTATTAACTTGATTAACGGTCAAATACATCATTTTTCTATTCAAGGCAATAAAATTGGAGATCAAAATAGAATTGTTACAAACACAAATATATATTGAATAATTCGCTTATTCTCTCATTATTTCTTTCATATATTAATGGAACTTGTTTTATGTGTGGTGTTTTTCTTACATTATTTACAAATATAACTTTTTGCAAAAAATTCTTTAAAATACCCCGTGATTCCACGGGTCTTTAAGCTAGTTAAATGATGTGAATAAATCTATAACAAAACGCAGCACGTCACCATTGTATCAGGTTCTAAAAATAAACGAGTTGCTAACAGGGGTCGTGACGCCCCCATAAGAACCATGTGTCAAAAGTTCATTGAAGTCCCATCTTTTTACAAAGTCTTGATGGACCAATCCACACCATCCAACTCATTTACATCCATGTGCCCAGACTAAAACATGATAAATTAAACAAACCCCCTCCCCCTTATATCTCACAACTGTTTCCTTTTTTTTTCTCATCCACCCACCACATATCTCACACACCAACCACCACCAGCCACCACCGTATCTTTCGATCCGATCAACCACAACAACATATATTTCCAGCGAGATCCACAAAAACCCACCATTACCAGAACCACAGATCTCACATACCAACCACCACCCACCACCGTTTATTTCGATCCGATTAACCACAACAACACCTATTTCCGGCAAAATCCACAAAAACCCACCATTACCAAAAGAGTGCGGTATAGAGAATAACGAGGGTTAGGACACCGTCCATTCCACGCCACCATGTCACCAACATCTTTTCCGACCGACCCACTCAAACACATACTAGCCAATTCCTTTGTTTTTTATTATTTAGGAGATTGCGTCATTCTTTTATAATGTTATTCCATCATTTTTGTATCTTAATAATGTATAATAAAAAACCATCATCTTTCAGCGACTTCACAACAAACCACCATCTTTCGGCGACCTACACAACAAGCCACCATCTTCTATGTTACTAAAAATGTAGATGACGATAACGATGTTACTAAAAAACTTAGTTTCCGATGCCGATTTTACTAAAATATAAATGCCAATGCAGATATGGTTGTTTGTAATACATGTAATAACTTTTGTAACAGATCCATCTCATGTATGAGTCACCGTGACTCATGTATGAGTCACCGTGACTGATGTATGAGTCACCGTGACTCATGTATGAGTCACCGTGACTCATGTATGAGTCACCGTGACTCATGTATGAGTCATCTTGGTGACTCATACATGAGTCACGGTGACTCATACATGAGTCACAGTGACTCATACATGAGTCATATATGAGTCATCTTGGTGACTCATACATGAGTCACGGTGACTCATACATGAGTCACAGTGACTCATACATGAGTCATATATGAGTCATGGTGACTCATATATAAGTCAGTGGCGAGGTTGCTGGAAAAGTGGGTTTGTTGTGAAAGTCACCGGAAAATGATGAATTTGTTGTAGAAGTCCGTGGAGAACTGGGTTTGTTATAGAACTCGTCAAAATTGGTGGATTCTTGTGGATCTTTTCAAAAAAATGGTGGATTTGTTGTGAAAGTCACTGGAGAACCGGGTTTATTGCGGAACTCACTGGAAAATGGTGGGTTTGTTGTGGTGGTCGCGGGAAGAAGGTGGGGTTGTTGTGGTGGTCTCTGGAAAAAGGTATGAGATGAGTTTGTTGTGGTGGTCACTGGTGAGGGGGTTGAAAATTCCGATCCATATATTTTTTATTTTATTTATGAAAAATAAGAGAAAATATATGAAATTTGAGTTTAATCATAACCATTGGATCATTGTAAGATGGATGGTGTGGATTGGTTCATCAAGATTATGATAAATATGGGTGTGTGAATGATCTTTTTCCAAAACCCTGTCGATACAGTTCTAACCAAAAAAAAAAACTAAACATCTACAAAACAATAAAAATCAACATCAGGCAAGTATAAATTCTCAAATAAAAAGCAACTTCAAGTGTTTCTAACCAACTTTCCACGAACCCTTTACAAAGATCTGCGCTATCAGACAGACCGATATCACTTCAAGTAATACCTCTTACTTACCTTTGAAATTAGGTATACTTTTTTAATATATTTGGACACTATTGATGTAAAATATACTTGTATATGTTGAATTTGTAGTTAAATCAAATTCTGAGAAGCAATTTTGACACAAGAAACAAATTTAACTTTTCAACAACCATATAAAATAGCGAATTACCTCTAATACGATGTGGGCGGCAAAAAAAACTATTATGACAGTATCTAGTTCATCGCAAAATGAAGATGTTGGTTCATCACAAAATGTTCGATCAACATTCATATTATTTTTTGTCATTTTATTTTATTTTAGATTAATAATATCCTAATACATTATTCATTATTTATTTTAATTTTGTTAATAAGTTAATGATCATATGCAAAAGACGAATGTAAGCATGGATCTTCTTCTCCTAATGTATGCACTCCTAATGCAAGAAATGCGGTACTATCCATTCACAACACCTCAAAAAGTAAGATTCATAATTCAATCTTTTTTATTCTTATACCATGTAAGTATATTATGTTTAACAAGCTATATTCATTAATGACGAAACTTCAAAGCCTAATTCAAGATCAAGGTTCAAAAATAAAACACTAGTGACTTTTGACATTGATTAGTTACAATACATATAGATAGATATCATGTTACTTGTTAGTAACATTATGTAATCAATATATATCTACACCTTGAACATGTAGTCCTACTATACAAGCTAATGTTACATTGTTACTACACAAACCACTACAAATGCAAAAGGAAAAAGCATCTTAATTATATCTAATTTTTGAACCATACGATGAAGATAATCTAAGATGGAAATGTATATATGGACGCTATACCTCGGATGAATACCACCTGCATTAACGCTAAAATTATTTCAGGTGTTAATGTAAGTACCATTGTCGCTATACCTCGGATAAATATTATTCCATCGGATAAGAAAATGCCTTTTCAGTTTAACTGTAGACAAATCCCTCTAGCTATTTTGCCATGACAATTAACAAATGTCAAGGCTAAACTTTAACAAATGTAGGTCTATTTTCGAAATGGTAGGTTTTTTCACATGGACAACTTTATGTAGTTGTATAAAGAGTGAAGAGCAAGAAAGGTCTAAAATTGTTGTGTTGCGATAACGATGGCAAATACTGCAATTCTGCAATTACACAAAAAACGTTGTATATAAAGAAAATTTTCATCAACTATGATTTGAAGATCATGCTTTACTTACAATCATGAGGTTTAAACATTCTTTTCCGATTATCATTTTACCTGTTTTTACTTTGTAACAATTTTAACTTTTGTATTTTAAACCATGCCTATTTTCTCTCAGCCTGATCATGAACTCATAAACAAGGTGGAGTCTAATATATCCCTTGTTTGACTTAAATCCAAAGATATGATGCTAACGTTCCAAATGAACAAGCTTCATGTGAAGAGCCACCTTTGGCTGGCTTTTCATTTGGATACATCCAACGGGCCTTCTTGCATAGACTTGGCTCGCTTTTTTAATTCACATCTATGAGCCATGATTAACTACTTTCAGGCCCTTTGGATCACCACCCGTGCCCACCCATTTTGTTTCGCCCTAAATGGAATCCCTTAGTTACGTTGCGCCCCGATCCGAGTCCCACGTCCGCTTTTCTCCGCCCGAAACCCAAGAAGTTGGCTTTGCCAACACAACATTAGGGTTGTCCCTTTCATTCTATACCGACCCCGACCCGGGCTGGTTTTTTGGGAAGCATTTTTTTTGCTCATAAGATAAGTAAGAAAGCTTTAGTGGGATCGGCAGGATGATGATGAGTACTCTCTATCTATCCAATTTCTTACTAAACTTTACTTATCTCCGAATTGGTTATTCACCTTTACAAGTTTAATATTGATTGTTTTATGCTTTATAAATTGGGTTCAACTTCATTTTTTTGTAACATAAGTCATAGGTTAATAATTGTCTATACCTAATTGATTTGACTAAACAAAGTTTAATGTTCAATATTTATAGAAGATTGTATGTAAGACACATTAGTTTACTTCATGGGCGACAATTCAGCTTAAAAAATAGTAAACATGGTTTAATGTTGTTTTTATTTATATGATTATAGTTTGGGTTTGGTCGTTGTAAACTATCTGGATGTTGACTTACATATGTATATATGATTCTTCATTTATCATAATAATTTGTATATGTGATTCTTAATATGTATATACATCAATGCATGTGTGTGTTTGACACACAAACACTCTGTGACTAAATATTAATGCCTTTTACAAAGTATGCATGATTCTTTTTCAAACTTATAAACTATAAACTTGTGTTTTCGTGCTTGTGCATTAACATGTATTTACAAGCAATGTAACCCACATGACTATCCATTGTTTTTTAGTAGTAAAGTAGTAATATATTATCTCATGAGATTGAGCCTTCAATAATTCTTTGCCTATTTTTTTCACTTATACCACCTGAAGCTAAACCAATTTGTCTAGAATTACTTCTCCCAACAACATAGTCCTTGCTTGATAATTATTACATCACCCAAAAAAAGTTTTTAGTTTTTTTTAGCAAACATCCAAGCTTTAACTAAACCAAATTACGATGAAAGCAACCAAAATTTATAACACGTACATGATTGACAAACAAACAAATAAATGTTCACTACAACAAAATAGGCCTAATGCAACTCATTAAAAGTAACATTTTAAAAAATAGTCGCCTTTTAGTTAACAATAACAACAAAACAATATTTTTACAAAAGGTGTTGCTTTATGATGAGCTAATGCAACATTTTATTCTAAGTGTTGCAAATTTTATAATAAAATGCAACATGTTTTATAAGTGTTGCATTTTAATATGTAACATGTAGTTCAACTCATAAAAATTGACCATGTATATGTATAGTAGTTTGTTTGAGGAATAAAAAAATTTGATATTTAATTAAATAAATAAAAGATGACATACAATATACATGGACGGTAATCCTTGTTAACTTCGTTGCAATGTTGTAAAATCAGTTTTTAAATCGATTCGGTAGAATCATCGGATCACTTTTTCGACACAGGTCAACCTCATATTCAAAAAAATATATTATATTTTTAATGATTTAACAAAAATTATATCTAAAATCATGAGAACTTTTATATATTGAATGTATTAACTATTTACCAACAAACATAATATGTAAAAACAAAATTATTTGTAAAATACGCATAATTTACATGCTTTATTTATAGATAACACGAAAAATTGAAACCTGACAGGGTCTCGAGAACCGTGTTGACATGGGTCATCTCAAACTCGACGAGTCTAATCGGGTTTCGAGAGTATAAAACCCGGTTTAACATGACCTGTTTTTTCAACCGAAATCAAGTTAACCCGTTGACCGGTCGAGTCCAAATGGTTTTCAAAATATTGTTTCGTTGATTTTATTGTTAGTTTGACATGATCTAAAAAATTTAAATGCTATAAATAATTTATAATGTCATTACTTAGGAAAAATTAATAAAAGTTTCATTTGTACTTATCGCTCGAACCCTAAAATCCTAAGTTTCTCAAAATTCCCAAATCACAGTTTCCGCCTAAAATCTCAAATCCTAAAAAATCAAGAGCAATTTTTTTTCATTTGCATCCCAATTAAATTTTCGAGTTCCCTCCTTTAGGTTTCTTTTTATTCCAATAGATCTCTCTCTTAGACAATCTGTTCTAATAGATTTCCTCTCATGTCAAAACCCTCATCCCTTTATCCCTTGATTGAATGTGCTTCCACTTTTTAAAGGTAATTTTATTTTATTATTTACATCAATTTTTTGAATGTAAACTTACGAATTATATGTTATATCATTTTAGTATGGTTAATAACTTGGAAATAATCCATTTTGTTGTCATTGTATGATGATACGTTTAGACTATTTGTCTTGCACACTAGGTGTTTGATTAAAATCACCATTAAGAGAATTAGTAGTTAATACTTTTAATAGCAGAAATGTTAACATATAAGATTCATACTAACAAGGTATAGATCCGAAGGTCAGGGAGGATAAAAGTGATGGTTAGATATTTTAGAGAGACAAAATAACAATGAAGAAGGTAGTGTGTATATTTTAGAGAGAAAGAGAAACAAATGCGAATTCTCACCCCTCCATGGAAGTATGGAGGGGTATATATGGCCTAGACACACATGAACTATTCTAACTTAACAAAACTAGTCCCTGCGTGTGTGGCTATATTAAACTAATGTAATTCCGTAAATGGCGCTCACATTTTAGGGCTAACAATCTTCCCCCAATGCGGAGACATACGGAATTACTTACAATGTTTCTAACAAGTACAAATACAACAAAATAAAGTCTTCCAAGCGCTTCCAATGTTGAGGATGTCTTCTAAGTCTTCTGGTTTAACTCCATATATTGAGGCTAACAATCTCCCTCACTAAGAGGTCATTCCTCTACGACATGCGAGGATTTATATAGATTGCTAATCTCATTGATATATGAGTCTTCAAGTCTTTTGGTCTTCATAACTTGTACCTCATCTTGAATCATCTTTGTCTTTTCTTGTTGTGGAACAATTGTAATATGCATTTGGATTAACTTCCCCTCAATTCATGCAGCATGTCTTAAAAAACTTTCTTCACAGACTTCTTTTTGACGAAGTTTCTGAATCAGCTTCCCCCAAACTAATATATGTATCTTAAGCACATTCTGACACTTTGATGTAGTTTGAACAATCTTCTAGCTCATCGATTTAAGTGCACAACGGAAATTTGTAGAAGAACCACACCAATTAATATTGCTTGTATATTGTTTCATGTCGTTTAGTTTTTGGTGATAATCCGTTTGGGGTAACATGTAAGAAATCAGCAACAACTCTTCTCACACCTGCAAAATACTTCATAAAAATCATAGAAAGTGAAGTAGATACCATTCCATGTACATTACTTCCCCTGGAAGTTGATCCGTTTACTTCAGAGTACACGATCTTCCCCCATGATGATTTTGAACTCTCGGAAGCATCATTATCGTGGACGTCCATATACTCGAGAAGTTCTTAGTCAAAAGAAAATGTCTTAAAAAGTTTTGAAAGTCATTGAGAAACTTTGAAAATTTTTGCTTAGACTATGAAGTACCATTGTCGTTATGAAGCTCATAAATATCCTGTGAGAATTGATTCTTGATTACATCTCTCTGTCTAACTTACCAACCTCGTATTCATCGGCTATTTGTCGTGACCACGTGTGAAGTAAACCCGATATTCAAAACTTGAGACTGAAGTACAATCCCCCAAATTTGTTACTTAAGCTTGCACTTTTATTGACTGACGAACGGTGCAGAAAAAAGTATTTAAACACCTCTTGAAGTTATCCACACAATCAACTGCGTGTGACACAGAAAACTGCAACAAAGCTCCCAAAAAATGATAGTTATCCATGTCGTCGACCATCCACCCCTTGACACTAGAAACAAGATAATTCAAGTCTTAATCATATATATTATTGCCCAAGCAAGTTAATAAGTGTGAACACTTATCCTTTTACCACTTATTTTCCAATAATAACAAGACCAAAACGTGTATTTTATGTCGTAAAAGTCAGAATTATGTGTGGTTTGTGTTTTTATTGTGTTTTAGGACCAAAAGATGCAAAAGGAAGAAAATATGGGCTATCACAGGCTTTTATCGAAGAAAAAGACTAAAGACGAAGTCGAAAGATCGAGAATGCAAAAAGAACGGAAGTCCAAGGACAATTCTGAAGATTTATCGAAGAAAAAGTCTAAAGACGGAAGTTTAATAAAGTCGAAGAACTCAAGTCTAATTATAGAAGAAAATTATAAGACAAGTTCAACTTATATCGACAAATCCCGAGATGACGTCGAGAAAGACAAAGATTAAGTCGAGTCGAGTCGAGAAGAAAGAAATTAGATAGCTTAAGCATGTAGTCTCCTCACCTCCTATAAATACCCTCCTAATATGTCCCTAGGAGGGTGTTAGGTGTTTTTAGTTTTTAATAGTGGTAGTTTAATTTTGAAGTGTGTTTTATTTTTCTCTCTAGTTTTTCTTTAAAACTTGTTAATCTTTCCATTGATCTTGTAATCTTTTTACATTCATCTTTAATCAATCAATCTTGTTTTCTTAATTCTCATTCTACCTTTCTTAATCTTTTGTTTAATCTTGATAATCATGTAGTTTTATTTTAATCTTGTTGATGGTTTGATTGTTTTAGCTTATTTGGTTGTGCTTATTAAATTGGTTATCTTAAAAAGTTTTTATATAAGTGCTTATTTTTCTTAATCCTTATGCTTAATAGTTTTTAGAAATAAGTTGTGTTTAATAAGTTTAAGATTTTATAAAAAAGTGCTTTTTGATTTCTAGCTTATTTAGAGTTTTAAAATTTTTTTCAATTCTAGCTTATTTACTTTTTCTTAAAATCCCTTTGGTTAAGTTTTTGGTAAAAATGCTAATTGACTTTTGGCTTAATTTTGCTTATTGCTAAGTTTGAGTAGTTCGGATTATTTTCATAACCCTAGTATTCAGGATAATCCACTTCAGAGTATTCGGGATAAGCCTCCATTGTCATTTTTCCGGATAGCACTCATCTTATTACTCCGGATATGCACCTTCATCAGTATTCCGAATAGCCACCATTCAATTTATTCCGGATAGATCCCTTTTCATCATTCAGGATAAACCCTTAGCATTTTATTCCGGATAAGCTCCTTCACCTTATTCCGGATAAGAAGCCCAACCAGTATTGCGGATAAGAGTTTTTTGTTATGTTTTTCCGGATAAGCACGCCAAGTACTTTATTCCGGATAGCTGCAGATTCCGGATAAGGAAGACCAAGCCAGGATTCCGGATAAGCGTCTAGGGTTATTCCGGATAAGCTTCTTGACAAGAGTTCTCCGGATAGTTCAATTTATTCCGGATAGTTATTCCGGATAGTATTCAGGTCAAAAGATTCCGGATAAGCTCCCAAGTTTATTCCGGATAAGCATCATAACCGATTCCGGATAAGGTGTCATTGCCTTATTCCGGATAAGCTGCATTTTATTTTCCCGGATTAGCCTCAGTTCTTCATTCTGGACAAGAATCTGGATAGGATTCCGGATAAGGGTTTGTTTTTACAATTCTTGAATTTTACTTTTCCCGCCTTTTTACTTAGCTTTATTCTAACTTGTCTTATTCTGGTTTAAATATTTAAAGTTTACATTTTAATAAGTTTTAATCATTTACTTTTCAATTTTTAAAGTCTTCATTTTAGTTTTAATTTTTAAAGCTTTCATCTTTATTTACTCAACGACATTTTCATTTTTAGTTTAACATAGATAACCAAACCTTTTTATTTTCCACCAAGAACAACTGAGTCGCACTTTCTTCTAATAATCAATTCGAAGAGATCGGACGATAATATTTTATACTTAGCCAAAAGCTAGTTATTAAAATGGCGCCGCTGCCGGCTCTTTTCGTTAAGATTAACGGTTTTTAATGAGAGACGCGTTGGATTTTGGGATCCGTTCATCTTTGAACGTTATTTTCCTTGCTTTAAAATTTTCAAAAATCCTAAAAAATATAAAATTTTCATAAATACAAAAAAAAATTAAAAAACATTAAAAAAAACACCAAAAATATTTCTTGTATATTTTTCTCTTTCTTTTGCAGGTGTACGCGTACTCGATCAACGTCTTATCCCGAGCTCGAGACTCTTGATAATTTAGACATGGCCGGTGTACACAACAATAATAATAATCCACCTCAACCCAACATGAATAATGACAACAATGAACCTCTACCGGACAATCGTCCAATGATCGAACTTTTGCAAGCACATGTAGAGGGCAACAGCGATGCTATTGTCATACCCGCGATTGGAGCCAACAACTTTGAGCTTAAATCTGGCTTCATTCAAATGGTCTCTGCTCAACCATTCTTGGGGCGTTCAATTGATGATCCTCATGACCATATTCAGAGGTTCAATTGATGATTCTCTCATGAGATGATTCCATCCCTCACCATGTTTCCCATAAACTAGTTTTGGGTCGAGTCAGGCTCGTGACTCGGTGAACAAAAACAAGCGCTTCTCGGGAGGTAACCCGTGATCTATCCGTTACCGTTTTCATAATAAGTGCAGGGGGAGCCCCGTATGTGTTTGTTGTCTTGTTTCTTCTTCTGTGCAGGGATTAAAGCTTCAAAGATCCATTCTCGATTACTTTTGACAAACCGTGATCCCGTGTTCCCGTCTTCCCGGTTCTATCCTAAAACTGTCGTGATTCAATATTTCATATCTTCACATTGAAATCACTATAGTTGTCCTTTCCTTAAGAAGATTTAAACAACGTGCACAATGTCCTAAGTGTAGGGGAGTTTACTCCCATATGCTTAAACATTGAGGACAATGTTTATATCAAGTGAAGGGGGGACGTCTATCGAAGTAAGTGGTCTTTTCCATGAATTTGTCCTCATTTTAACCGGAAAATTTGATTTTTCGACATTTTTCAAAATTTTTAATATATTTTGGCCTAGTTGTATAGTTGTGTTTTCGTTTGTTATGATTATTTTCTTTCCTTGCTAGAATAAATTTTCAATAAAGTGGTTTTAAATTTTTCAAAGTCGTGAATATTTTGACTCAACCCGAGTTTACTTATCTAAGTTTACTCTAGCTAGTATCCTTAACGTGTTTAAGACAAGTTTTGCTAGGCTTTTATATAGGGAACTTTAAAACGCGAAGGTCTTAACTCTCACGGGTTAAGAACAAGAACTTTTCGTAAGTTCCTATAATTGATCGTAGAGAGTCGTTTATCAAGGGAACTTTAAAATGCGATTTCTAAACTTGAAAAGGTCTAAGAATTTGCAAGATCCTATAGATGACTCGAAAACCCAAAACTTTGATTTAATTGGCTAAGCATCCACGAGTCTCATTTCTTGAGATTTTAAATTGTGGAGAACGAGAGATGATAAAGTTAATTATAAGTTTGGTATTCTTTCGTGAATTTATGTGAGTTGATTATAAGCCTATTCTCCCATCGCTTGCTAATTAATTTATCTGCAATAAATAAGGTTGTACGATTTGAAAGGTTACTTAGCTTCTAGCCCAAGATCGTTTAAAAGTTGCTCGGTATTAATTAGAGTTCATAGCCAAGGCATAACTTATGGAAGTGGGATGCGAAGATTGGCGAGTCCGAAAAGGCCCTAACAAAGCACGAGGGCTACATTTTGTTGCTAAATATCCAAAAGTGATGTGAAGAATCATTTATCAAAGATCAATATGAAGGATCGAGACACACGACGAAAAGCAAGTACTCCCCAAAAGATCATGGAGAAGTCTATCCGAAAAGACCCTGGCAAGGTATGAGGATAAATAGATCCAAGTCCTAAAAGGAGGCGGATCGTTGTTTATCAAAATCCAAAATAAAGATTGGAGAAAAATGAAGAAGTCGTGGTCCAAATATGAAGAATCTCTCAAAACTTCAAGTGAATAAATTCCTATTATGAAGAGAAGACCATAATTTCAACAACGTCTCTCAAAGATTTGAAGTATGAAGTCGCTGCCAAATATCGGTCCAAGAAAGGTCTCAAATCGTGAAGCGAGTTATGCCAAGATATGAACTTTATGAGGTCCCGAGAAGCAGTTTTAAAAGATTTTGTCCTTTAGCTAACTATTGATTAAATCGTCCCACTTTGTTTTCAGCTTAAATAACTATCGAAATAAGTCAAACAATGCATCCTCGCGATCATTCAAGACAACAATAAAATATAAGAGATACACCTAGGAATAAGGGAGTCTAAGTGAATAATTGGGCCACATGAGTTCGTGTTAGTTTGCTAACTTATAATAACAATGATCTCGTTTTTAAGCTTGGTATGGGGAACGTGAAACTTGAGAATGATGAATATTCATGACATCCTAAAACCCCAATGTAAGTCTTTGATTTCTTACTTATTTTGTTCTTTTAATTTTCTTAGTGTTTAGTATTTAATAAAGGCCAAGGTGGGTTATCTATGATGAAAAATATAAACCGTGCTTTGAAATTATTGCATTGCATGAGGACATTGCAATGATCAAGTGTAGGGGATTTAATAAGTGTGAAAACACTTATCCTTTTACCACATATTTTCCAATAATAACAAGACCAAAAAGTGTATTTTATGTCGTAAAAGTCGGAATTATGTGTGGTTTGTGTTTTTATTGTGTTTTAGGACCAAAAGATGCAAAAGGAAGAAAACATGGGCTGTCACGGGCTTTTATCGAAGAAAAAGACTAAAGACGAAGTCGAAAGATCGAGAATGCAAAAAGAACGGAAGTCCAAGGCCAATTCTGAAGATTTATCGAAGAAAAAGTCTAAAGACGGAAGTTTAATGAAGTCGAAGAACTCAAGTCTAATTATAGAAGAAAATTATAAGACAAGTTCAACTTATATCGACAAATCCCGAGACGACGTCGAGAAAGACAAAGATTAAGTCGAGTCAAGTCGAGAAGAAATAAATTAGATAGCTTAAGCATGTAGTCTCCTCACCTCCTATAAACCTAATATGTCCTTAGGAGGGCGTTAGGTGTTTTTAGTTTTTAATAGTGGTAGTTTAATTTTGAAGTGTGTTTTATTTTTCTCTCTAGTTTTTCTTTAAAACTTGTTAATCTTTCCATTGATCTTGTAATCTTTTTACATTCATCTTTAATCAATCAATCTTGTTTTCTTAATTCTCATTCTACCTTTCTTAATCTTTTATTTAATCTTGATAATCATGTAGTTTTATTTTAATCTTGTTGATGGTTTGATTGTTTTAGCTTACTTGGTTGTGCTTATTAAATTGGTTATCTTAAAAAGTTTTTATAAAAGTGCTTATTTTTCTTAATCCTTATGCTTAATAGTTTTTAGAAATAAGTTGTGTTTAATAAGTTTAAGTTTTTATAAAAAAGTGATTTTTGATTTCTAGCTTATTTAGAGTTTTAAAAGTTTTTTCAATTCTAGCTTATTTACTTTTTCTTAAAATCCTTTTGGTTAAGTTTTTGGTAAAAATGCTTATTGACTTTTGGCTTAATTTTGCTTATTGCTAAGTTTGAGTAGTTCGGATTATTTTCATAACCCTAGTATTCAGGATAAGCCACTTCAGAGTATTCGGGATAAGCCTCCATTGTCATTTTTCCGGATAGCACTCATCTTATTACTCCGGATATGCACCTTCATCAGTATTCCGAATAGCCACCATTCAATTTATTCCGGATAGATCCCTTTTCATCATTCAGGATAAACCCTTAGCATTTTATTCCGGATAAGCTCCTTCACCTTATTCCGGATAAGAAGCCCAACCAGTATTGTGGATAAGAGTTTTTTGTTATGTTTTTCCGGATAAGCACACCAAGTACTTTATTCCGGATAGCTACAGATTCCGGATAAGGAAGACCAAGCCAGGATTCCGGATAAGCGTCTAAGGTTATTCCGGATAAGCTTCTTGACAAGAGTTCTCCGGATAGTTCAATTTATTCTGGATAGTTATTCCGGATAGTATTCAGGTCAAAAGATTCCGGATAAGCTCCCAAGTTTATTCCGGATAAGCATCATAACCGATTCCGGATAAGGTGTCATTACCTTATTCCGGATAAGCAGCATTTTATTTTCCCGGATTAGCCTCAGTTCTTCATTCCGGACAAGAATCCGGATAGGATTCCGGATAAGGGTTTGTTTTTACAATTCTTGAATTTTACTTTTCCCGCCTTTTTACTTAGCTTTATTCTAACTTGTCTTATTCTGGTTTAAATATTTAAAGTTTACATTTTAATAAGTTTTAATCATTTACTTTTCAATTTTTAAAGTCTTCATTTTTAGTTTTAATTTTTAAAGCTTTCATCTTTAGTTACTCAACGACATTTTCATTTTTAGTTTAAAATAGATAACCAAACCTTTTTTATTTTCCACCAAGAACAATTGAGTCGCACTTTCTTCCAATAATCAATTCGAAGAGATCGGACGATAATATTTTATACTTAGCCAAAAGCTAGTTATTACAAGTCAACAATCGATGGACTGTGTTTAAAGAAAAGGGGTAGATAATAAAAGGAAGGCTCGATGATGAAATATGTAGACGTCTTCGTGAAATCCCATTTCAACTTAAAATAAAGAATACCAAATCCACTCCGTGATCACTTGTATTTGTAGAATCAAAACTAGTCGGAGTCGTTTAAGTGAATCTTGTATCAGATCGTTTTAGCGTTTAGTGTTTTGTTTGCTTTGGTGTTGTGTGTTGTGAATGTCGTTAACTAGAACAAATTATGTAATGAATTGTCATTGAGGAACAAAATTTGTCTAGATAACTTGTCGTTTAAGCCCAACGTCAGTCATATGCCCAACTGATGTGCGGATCGACCTCCGTGGGGAGGTCGTCGAAATTTTTTCGCAAATATTAGGTTTTAAACCAACAATTTTCTTTGTCATTGAAGCACTTTCGGTCAAAACATGGCGAGTAACCAGCATCAAAAATAATGTCTATCATAATAGCTCGATAAATACTAGTCCGGTCCACTATCAATATATCGGTCCAACCAATATACATTTGGTCCATCAACATGTTATGACTGGTTCCGCCATTTCAATATATTTTCATTTGTCAAATTATCAAAACGTGACACGTCCCAACATTAGAGCCCAAATGATTTTGGCAACTATTGAATTGCCAGCCCAACTAAAGTCAGATACAGCACAACCTAGATGTTTAACAGATTTCAGGCCATGGAAGAAGTTAATACCCGGTCCAAGTGTAATACCTAACCATTAGGATATATAAAAGACCACAAACCTAAAGATTAGGTCAGACCTAACCCTAATCCATATTATCTTGTAACCTTCGCCTCTTTACTTCTCCAATCTCAAAAACAGCCAAAAGAAAATTCAATCTCCATCATTACATACTCAATCCACCTATCCAACGAGATCAGTCTTCGTCCCTTCAATCCTAATCATCACGAACAGTGAATGAGTCATGAAACCTCTTAACAATAATTTCACACAAATCTAAAAGTTTAATTTGAACCTACAACCCGTCGTGGCTTCATTATATGCACGAATCCAAACAAGAAATGTCTTAAGATCAGTAAATTGGTCTCGGGTAGGTTTGTGTTTAGAATTCGTGTTCTTTGTTTTTTTCGTGTCATTATCGAAACTAAAACAGATGATAACACACTTGTTATTGATCTTTGTTTTAAAGTTTTGTATATCAAACATGGGCTATCCTAATATAGAGGATCTATGATGATTCTTTTTTTCGTAGATTATATCTCTTGAAGGTCTTTACTTAGATGTAACACACGAAAAATAAAGAACTGAGATCACTCGGTTGATTAGATTCGAGTCTAGGAGTGAATGGGTGAATGTGACGATGGGATTTAAGTAGATTGAGTTGGTGTGGATATTGTGGTTATGTTTAATTGATTGTATAGACTCGGTATTTTGACCAGTCGTAATCTTGGAATGTTTTTACAACACATGATTTCGGAACGTATTGAAAACCTCCATCTCGCAATGTTTTCAAAAACCTCATCTCGCAATCTTTTTAAAAACCAATCTCGCAATATTTCCAAAAACCAATCTCGCAATGTTATCAAAACATACAATCTCGCAATAATCAGGTTTTTGACATTTTCTTGGTTTTTCCGAAAATAATGGATCTGGGTTTTCAGATCTGTTTTTTTACAGATCTGTTTTGTCTTCTTCAAAAAAAATACCCTCAAAAACCCAGATTTAAAGCATACCATAAGACGAATATACCAGAAATATTGTAACTTGAGATCTAATAAAAAACTCATAAAAAGAACATGAGCCCATAAAATACTATGACCATGTGACCAGTTTCATAACACACTGTTTAATAACAGTTGACCAGAAAATGATACTTTTGGACATATTGGAGACTTTTGACAGATAAAAATTTTGGACGCAAAATCAATAACGAACCAAACACCGTATGACATTTTTTAGCTTAAAGCATAAGCACGGAATAAGTTGCTGAAAACCATGAACACCATAAAAATAAGCAAACTAAAACACAAAACACTCTCGGTTAGCTCTGATACCAATTGTTAACATATAAGAGCATCTCCAATGCAAAAAGTCTTTAATGACTTTTTGCATTAAATGCATTGAATGCATATCATAGTGATGCATAGAAGGTTTGAAGAATGACTTTTAGTTTGCAAATTCGTTTGGAAAAGCTTTCTAAAAAGCTATCACTCCAATGCTAAAAACTACATGAAAAAGAATTTTCTAAATAGTAAAAAGCTTTTAGTAGTTTATGCATTGGAGATGCTCTAAGATTCATACTAACAAGGTATAGATCCGGAGGTCGAGGAGGATAAAAGTGATGGTTAGACATTTTAGAGAGAGAAAATAACAATGAAGAAGGTAGTGTGTGTATTTTAGAGAGAGAGTGAAAATACAAAAAATGAGAATCCTCACCCCCTCCATAGAAGTATGAAGGGGTATATATAGCCTAGACACACATGAACTATTCTAACTTAACAAAACTAGTCCCTGCGTTTATGGTTATATTAAACTAATATAATTCCGTAAATGGCGCTCACATTTTAGGGCTAACAAGAAATATAAGATTCATGATGCTTATTCTTTTGTATTGTATTACAGTATCATTAGATACCTTTTTTATGAGAATCGGACATATAAGAGGGTGTTTGCTTTGGCTTATATGTAGGATTATGAGCTTATTTGATTTCAGCTTATTTTTCATAAGCCTCGATTTTCTAGCTTATTTGTGCACTTTGTACTAAGTACTCCTTTACGCTATTATCGAATAGTAGAACAAACATGTATGTGACCATACATTATCATATGACTTTAGTGTAAAGCCTTATAGGATTGGGTTTTGTCGAGTCCAACACGGCTTATTAGGACTATCGGTGAGTTAAAAGAGTCTATATGCTGATATGCAAAGAGACCTTGAAGCAAACTATGAAAGGAGAACCAGTGAGTTAAAATAGGATCAGGCAAGAGGACTAGAAGCTATGAAGAAAAAAAAATGACGACGACCATGAAAAATTAATTGAAGATGTTGTACGAAAGATATTAGGAAAACTACCTCCTGAAGTTATCCACGGGTTTTTAACATAAGTGATCATTGAACTTTGGTACAAGGTACGTGATATTCGTTTGCAAGTCTTAAATTTATATTACAAGGTTTAGACAAAATAAGGGACTAGAACACAAACACGGGCAAGTATACCCTTTTGTTCGTAATATAGGTTTGTAGTGGTAAGCCGAGATCGTTCGCTGAGACTTAGTTTTGTTTTGGTAATCAAGATAATAATTGATGAAAGAAATAGTTGAAATAATATCAATAGTAACAAGTATGACTAATATGGGATAGCTAGTATAAATTCGTGATGATGATAAAAATGATCGAGATATGTTTATGTAGGTAAAGAGTGATAATCCTTTTTCGTCAAAACGGCGTTTACACAATTTACTTGGGTTTGATTCAAGACTTACGTTTAATTAAGCAATTAAGCTCAAAACAAGTTGCCAACGAGTTCAATATTTTATCAAGTTTCTAAGCGGATCTCTCCAGCCAAAGATTCATGACCTTAGACAAGTTCTTAAAAACTTATTATAACAATTTACGTTTCTCAACGCCAAACTATCGTAACAAATCAACTTAGATAAAATATGGTTTATAGAACTAGGTGGTAAAATGATTCTACAACATTAGCTTGAAATCATATATAAAGGATCATATCATAGCATCATCACTATCTATAGTCACATACCCATATAGTCATAAATAGCTTAGCCTAACATAGTAATCAAAATAACAATTGGAAAAGAGTAAGAGAAAATCATACTTAGATTGGATTGAATAAACGAGTACATAAGTGTCACGGTTGTATCGTTCTTCCAAGAATCGAAGAGTGAAATACTCTCGTTACAAGTATCTCCCAAAAGTGGATAATACTGAAATTTTACTAAGAAAGCTAAACTACTCGAGTTATGGAGTATTGAGAGAGAGGTGTGTGTAAAATGAGTGGAAATGGCCTCTATTTATAGTGCTGTCTGGGGTCAAATGTGCGCCGCACTTCTCCGAAAGTGCGCCGCACTTTGGAGACGTGAATGTGCGCCACACTTCTGAGTTTTTGCGTCGCACTTCTGGATGATCCAGAATCTTCTTTCAACAACTTTGGCTTATTTGCATATTGAGACCCCTTCTTTGTATATCTTCACTTTGATCCTTCAAACTTTATATCTGCATATAAAACACAACATATTAAGTATCAGAAGCTCTTATTTATACTACAAAGTGGCATTATAATGATAGATTGAATATGTATAATTAGGTCGTTATCAAATTCCTCCACACTTAGCTATTGCTTGCCCTCAAGCAATCAAAGCAAGAAAAAAATTCAATTTTAAAAATGCTTATAAGTGTTGTGAAGTATGATAGGAAAATGATTTAATTTTTATGAATAGCAAAAGCAAATGATAAAATAATTTCAGCATCTCACATGGATAGTGTTTGGATTTTAAGTTCACACAAATGTCACTCACAAAGGGTAAATGCAAGATAACACTCAATTAGCTCGGAAATAAAATAGATAGCTACCATAGGTTTGTACATTACACATAAACATAACCGTTGCGGCGTGAGCACCAGATAAATTTTTAAAGAAGAAAAACGTGATAAATGATATGGGTGTAGGATCAAAAAGTATGCCTTTGTCAAAGTCATAGAACATACTTTACTAGAATACTTGACTATTTTTTTTCTTTCTTTTTCATACATCATTTTTTTTATTTTTTTTAAGAGAACATCATAAACTTTATTACTTGACAAGTGGTTAAGCATAGAATATAAGGATATTGGCACAATGGATAATATAACACATGCGTACGAGTGCCACATATTTTAGTAAGCCAGTGTAGCTTAACTAAAATGATATAAGGGTGATTATATTTTGCTTCCTTTCGAAAATATTTATAAGTTAACCTCACTGCGGTTTAGTAAATGATGATCAAGCACAAATTCTAAAGCATACTAGATTATCGACTTTCACACAAAATAGAGAAATATAAAGGCTAGGTTTTTCTCACATATTTGGGTGATGAATTTTGTGCTTAATTATAATGTCAATCATTGAGATTTTTGCTTTGCTAAAAACTTATTTATTTACAAAACATATATATTTTTACTATTTTTCAAAAAGATTTTCATGTGGAGAAATTTATTTTATTTTTTATTTATTTTTTCTATTTGTCACTTCCTCCACACATAAGTTGAACGTCGTCCTCGAGGTGATAACTGATAAAACATTAAAAATAGGAAAAATGCAAAGGGAAACGAGAACTTCTCGGGGCTTAGTAGAAAATTGCGGGACTTCGAGGGATGAATCCAGCTTAGAGCTTCAATTTGCTATTTTCCTGCATGCTATAAAACAAAACATAACACATGCAATATATACAAGGACAGTTTTATTTATTTACAGGTCCTCCTCCACACTTAAGTTAAAAGGTGGGGATAAAATACGGATTGCCTTCCGAATAGCGCTAAGTTTAGAGTCTTCAGCCAGACTCGGCTACTCTGATCTATTTTAAGAAGAAAGGAATTTCTTCTCCTTCGATTTTATTATAGTGTTTTTCTTCATGGTAGAGCTTAAATCTATGTCCATTTACTATAAAGGTGCTATTGTCTCTACCGTATAATTCAACATATCCGGATGGATATTGGTATTTTACTAGATAGGGTCCAGTCCATCTCGAAGTAAGCTTAGGTTGCTTGAATTTATATTTCGAGATAAAGAGAAGTACTTTTTCTCCTTTTTTGAATTCTTTTCTTTGTCGTAATTTGCGATCATGCCAAACTTTGGTTCGTTCTTTATATAATCGTGAATTTTCATGAGCTTGATGTCTAAATTCATCTAACTCATGAAGTTGGAAGTACGTTTTTCTCCGGCTGCAATAAGATCTGGGTTACAGTTCTTAAGTGCCCAATATGCACGGTATTCAATTTCTATTGGCAGATGGCATGTTTTTCATACAACAGTTTGTACGGTGTGGTTCCAGTTGGTGTTTTGAATGCGGTACGAAAGGCCCATAGAGCATCTTCTAATTTTTTAGACCAACAAGCAGGGTTGTTTTGAACGGTTTTTTCAAGTATACGTTTGAGAGCTCAATTAGTGTTTTCAACTTCACCACTCGTTTGAGGGTGGTAAGATATGGAAAATCGGTGGTTTACTCCATATCTTTTCATAATATTTTTCATGAGTTTGTTACAGAAATGAGTTCCTCTGTCGCTTATTAATGCTTTTGGAATTCCAAAACGACAAAATAATTTCTTTAAGAATGCGATAACAACTCTTGCATCGTTTGTTTGTAAAGCTTGAGCTTCGGCTCATTTCGATACATAGTCGACGGCGACTAAAATGTAATCACATTTATAAGATTTAGGAAATGGTCCCATGAAGTCGATACCCCACACGTCAAATATTTTTGCAGACTTCGATGTTGTTTAGAGGCATTTCGTCTCTTTTAGAAATATTTCCAGTCCTTTGACATGCTTCACACAGTCGTACTAAGGTATGAGCTTCACGAATAATTGTTGGCCAATATTAGCCAACGTCGAACACTTTTTTAGCGGTGGTGTTCGCGGCATAATGTCCTCTGGTCGGTCCGTAGTGACATTCAACGAGAATTTTTCTAGATTCGAATCCGGAAATATAACGTCGGATTATTCCATCAGAACATATTCTAAATAAGTAAGGATCGTCTCAAAAGTATTTTTTTAGTTCTTTTCTTGGTGCGTCATTCCCTTTCGTAAAATACCTACAGCCAAATAGGTTGCGCGAACCATGGTGTATTGTTAGTACTTACTTGAATTATATGCTCATCGGGAAAATTATCGATTTCATCATTGCTAGAATCATCATTCACTATGCGAGATAAATGATCGGCAACAACATTTTCAGCTCCTTTTTTTATCTTTAATTTCCAAATCAAATTCTTGTAAAAGCAATATCCATCGTATTAGACGAGGTTTGGCGTCTTGCTTTTTGAACAAGTATTTTAAAGCTGAGTGATCGGTGTAAACTATCGTTTTTGACAATACGAGGTATGATCGAAATTTGTCAAACGCGTAAACTACAACCATGAGTTCTTTTTCCGTAATTGTATAATTTTGTTGGGCTGCGTTAAGAGTTCTATTTGCAAAATAGATGGGATGAAATTGTTTACCATCTTTTTGTCCAAGGACGGCTCCAAGGGCATGTTCACTTGCGTCGCACATAAGCACAAATGGAAGGTTCCAATCAGGGCTTGTAATAATGGGTGTGCATGTAGGTTTTTCTTTAAGTGTTTCGAATGCTGAAAGACATTCATCGTTAAAATCGATCGTTCTTTCTTTTTCTAAAAGTTGAGTTAAAGGTCTTGCGATTTTCGCAAAGTCTTTGATAAATCATCGGTAAAAACCGGCATGACCTAAAAAACTTCTAATGCCTTTAACATTAGTAGGTGGTGGGAGTTTTGAGATCATGTCTATTTTTGCTTTGTCAACTTCAAGGCCGGCTCCAGACACTTTGTGTCCTAGCAAAATTCTTTCTTTAACCATAAAGTGACATTTTTCCCAGTTTAGCACAAGATTTGATTCTTTACATCGTGCTAACATTTTAGACAATCTCTTCTAATAGATTTCCTCTCAATTCAAAACCCTCATCCCTTTATCCCTTGATTGAATGTGCTTCCATTTTTAAAGGTAATTTTATTTTATTATTTACATCAATTTTTTGAATGTAAACTTACGAATTATATGCTATATCATTTTAGTATGCTTAATAACTTGGAAATAATCCATTTTGTTGTCATTGTATGATGATATGTTTAGACTATTTGTCTTGCACACTAGGTGTTCGATTAAAATCACCATTAAGAGAATTAGTAGTTAATACTTTTAATAGCAGAAATGTTAACATATAACATTCATACTAACAAGGTATAGATCCGAAGGTCAGGGAGGATAAAAGTGATGGTTAGATATTTTAGAGAGAGAACAATGAAGAAGGTAGTGTGTGTATTTTAGAGAGAAAGAGAAACAAATGGGAATCCTCACCCCTCTATGGAAGTATAGAGGGGTATATATATAGCCTAGACACACATGAACTATTCTAACTTAACAAAACTAGTACCTTCGTGTGTGGCTATATTAAACTAATGTAATTCCGTAAATGGCGCTCACATTTTAGGGCTAACAATCTTCCCCCAATGCGGAGACATACGAAATTACTTACAATGTTTCTAACAAGTACAAATACAAAAAATAAAGTCTTCCAAGCGCTTCCAATGCTGAGGATGTCTTCTAAGTCTTCTTGTTTAACTCCATATATTGAGGCTAACAATATCCCTCATTGAGAGGTCATTCCTCTACGACATACGAGGATTTATATAGATTGTTAATCTCATTGATATATGAGTCTTCAAGTCTTCTGGTCTTCATAACTTGTACCTCATCTAGAATCATCTTTGTCTTTGCTTGTTGTGGAACAATTGTAATATGCATGATTTGGATTAACTTCCCCTCAATTCATGCAGCATGTCTTAAAAAACTTTATTCATAGACTTCTTTTTGACGATTTTTCTGAATCAGATTCCCCCCAAACTAACATCTGTATCTTAAGCACATTCTGACACTTTGATGTAGTTTGAACAATCTTCTAGCTCATCGGTTTAAGTGCACAACGGAAATTTGTAGAAGAACCACACCAATTAATACTGCTTTTATACTGTTTCATGTCGTTTAGTTTTTGGTGATAATCCATTTGGGGTAACATGCAAGAAATCAACAACAACTCTTCTCACACCTGCAAAATACTTCATAAAAATCATACAAAGTGAAGTAGATACCATTCCATGTACATTACTTCCCCCTGGAAGTTGATCCATTTACTTTAGAGTACACGATCTTCCCCCATGATGATTTCGAACTCTCGGAAGCATCATTATCGTGGACGTCCATATACTCGAGAAGTTCTTAGTCAAAAGCAAATGTCTTGAAAAGTTTTGAAAGTCATTGAGAAACTTTGAAAATTTTTGCTTAGACTATGAAGTACCATTGTCGTTATGAAGCTCATAAATATCCCGTGAGAATTGATTTTTGATTACATCTCTCTGTCTAACTTACCAACGTCGTATTCATCAGCTATTTGTCGTGACCACATGTGAAGTAAACCCGATATTCAAAAATTGAGACTGAAGTACAATCCCCCAAATTTGTTACTTAAGCTTGCACTTTTGTTGAGTGACGAACGGTGCAGAAAAAAGTCTTTAAAAACCTCTTGAAGTTTTCCACACGATCAACTGCGTGTGACACTGACAACTGCAACAAAGCTCCCAAAAAATGATAGTTATCCATGTCGTCGACCATCCACCCCTTGACACTAGAAACTAGATAATTCAAGTCTCAATCATAAATATTATCGCCCAAGCAAGTCATCAATCGATAGACTGGGTTTAAAGAAGAAAATAGAAGGAAGGTTGGATGATGAAATATGTAGACACCTTCGTGAAATCCCATTTCAACTTCAACTAAAGAATACCAAATCCACTCCGTGATCACTTGTCTTTGTAGAATCAAAACTAGCCGGAGTCGTTTAAATGAATCTTATATCAGATCGTTTTAGCGTTAAGTGTTTTGTTTGCTTTGGTGTTGTGTGTTTTGAATGTCGTTAACTAGAACAAATTATGAAATGAATTGTCATTGAGGAACAAAATTTGTCTAGATACCGTTTAACCCCAACGTCAATCATATGCCTGTTGGGTCAAATATTGAGTTGATGTGACAAAATAAACAAAATAAGAAGACAAGGACTAAAATGTACAAGAAGCAATTCTACAAGCTGGTGGAGTCTTTTTATTATTATGTTAGCTTTCTTTGTAAGCTATGTTTTCTACTATATAAAGAAAACATACGTAGGTTTATATATATTCAGTTTTCACAATGTAACCTACAGTAAAGTTCGATCACTAGGTGTGGGATTCAATGTATACACACCTAGAGTTGTTTGTGTTAATCATTAATACAAGCACACTTTGGGAGAATTTATCTTTGTTCTTATAACATCTTGTTACTAATCAATGTTCTATTCCGCTATGATTAACATCATATGAATGTTGATTATCCTAGATATAATGGTTCTTAACCATTGAGTCTAACGATCATTGGACTTCACAATTGGTATCAGAGCCTCGTGGCTCGTGATGCTAGGACCAACAAGGTGTTCGTGTATGGTGAAAAGAAGAAAAATCCGTCTAGGGTTTTTCTGGACGTTTTTGTGTGCGCAGCAGTATTCAGAAGGTCATAACTTTCGATTGAACGGTTGGATCGTCACGAAATTTTTTATATGTGTTCTACATACATATATATAAACATTCACCGGAGGGATTGTCCAGATTAGCCCTCAACCAAAAGTCATTAAGCGTCGAAGTTGGCTGTAGAGATGATTTTCAGATTTTCAGCTTTTACATAAAATCATGATTAGGGTTTTTAAAAAACCCTCAATCGACTTAAGGTTGAAAAACTGGAGGATTGTGGCTGTTGATATTCAAGATATTACATGATCTAAGGATAATTTATAAACCCTAAGTTAGGGTTTCGATTCTCAAGTTTCAACAAACCCTAGATCGTGCTTATTGCAGCTGCTTAAAAGCTCCTGTGGACTGATCAAGGTAATTGCTTTGTTTATTGGTTGTATATGGACAAAGGAAAAAGAATCAAATTGGTCGTTGCACTATTGTTCGTTGTATTTGTCTTTGTGTTCACACGATGCTTCAAATATGATTGGTCAAAATTTGCGTTCACACGACCAAAAAGGAGAAAAAGCATGGTGTGTTCACATGGGTTAATGATGAAAGTGACGTAGAGATGGATATATGTTCTGGATTTCTTTGTTGATAGTTCTTCACGTGGGAAGGATCACTGTGGATATTCATGCGTGGGGATTGAAGGATCATAGTAATTCCTACTTTGTAGGGATTTACAGTATCTTTTGTTCCTGTGTGATTATTTAGAGAACAACTCTTAAATTCCTGATTTATAGGGATATGCAAATATTTCTCTTGTTTTAGGAGTTGATATTTCTCTTGTTGGTTGTGACGTGGAATCATACACAGTAGTATCTATAAAGGAAATATATCACAAATCACGTGTGGAGATTATGGTTCAACATGGCAGTGCTACAAACAGTAAGGTATTATTTTTGGTGGAAGGGAGGCAAAGTCGCTGATAGTTTGTAGCCCTAGAAGACCTCAGCAGCAGAAGTTGACGTTGCTGCTTGTTGTTTTGACGCTGACGTGTGTACTTTTGACGCTGACAGAATAAGTCAAACGCTGACAGCGTTGACAGTGTTGTCCGAGATATGGTTTTTCAAACGCTGTTAGGTGTTGTCCGATATGTGACAATACACATTCCAGATATGTTGGATAAAGGAGGATCTTGGATAACACAAGGATTACTGCTGTTGAGAAAATTGGTACGTTTTTAGCACACAAAAAGGAGGAATTTACACACGAAGGTACATGGAATCTCCATTTTAATTTAGAATATCATGTTGATATTTATGGCTTGGATATTTTTTTAAAAGGAATTAATGATCTTAAAGCGAGTTAGCAACTATTTGTGGGAATTTGATGGATATTTTAAACTATGTAATCGGGATAGCCTTGTGAAAGAGTTATCCATCAGATACTTTTACATATGGTATGAAGATGTTATTTCATTAAATTCATCATGAAGAGGTGTTGGCTTAAGGGGAAGAGTTCTTATGGTAAGTTTGATGATTGAAGAAGATTTTCGCGAGGTTGTGTTCTATCATATCTTAAAGTCATGCACTTCCAGCCACTGACTTTTAAGATAACTTGTTCGTACTTTACATGGTTGGTGACGAAGACTTGTCATAACACTTGAAGGAGTTACATTATCGTGCTCAGTGTCTCACATAGGATGAGAATATTGACAAGAGATCGAGGTCTACTTATACTTTCCAGTCTTCTTATAAGTTCTTCATCACATGGATAGTACAAGACATGGAACACAAGGTTGGGTTATTCTACTTCTACATCAAAATTACATTATTTATTTTTCTTCAAGATCATTATACAGAGCTACATTTGGAGAATCTTCAAGATTGCATACATTGTTTACTTCCCTGTTGATGTGACAAAAAGGGGAAGACATACATGCTACATTTGAGGGGAAGCAATTTGAAGATCATGTAAAACTTACAAGAGATACACATAGAGTTTTGCCAACATCAACTAGGGGAAGATTGTTGGGTCAAAAAGTTGATGTGGCAGAAACTCAAAAACGAAGAAAACATGAAGATATTGTCTAAGCGTTGTCAAGAGCAATCTAAGCGTTGACAAGAGCAAACTAAGCGTTGTTGGCTCAAGAGTTGTCATGTGCAATCTAAGCATTGTCACATGCTATTTAAGAGTTGATAGAAACGTAGACAAGAAGCTTATGGAAGCTTCTATTTAGATAAACATGCAAGATATATTCTGCATAAGTTTATTTAAATAGAAGATTTACTTGTTTATTTGATTTTATCTCTTGTAAAACCCTAGTCCTTACACTATAAAAGGAACCAAGGGTTATTAGGTTTTTGATATATAACTTTCATATACAATGTAAACCTAAAGCGTGTGTCGACTAGACGTGGGATTCAATGTATACACGTCTAGTGATTGTTTGTAATTAATATAATAAACAATCCATTTGTTTTTAATTCATGTTCTTGTGCCCTAAACACCTTGTTAATGTGTTGTGTTCTAATTCCGCTTTGATTGTATAATCATATGAACATGATGCATTCCTAGTAGCTTCAAAGATCCGAAAACCAAGGTTTCCACAATGCCCAACTGATGCGCGGATCGACCATCGTGGTGAGGTCGTCAAATTTTTTTCGAAAATATTAGGTTTTAAACCAATAATTTTCTTTGTCATTGAAGCACTTTCGGTCAAAACATGGCGAATAACCAGCATCGAAAATAATGTCTATCATAATAGCTCGATAAATACTAGTCTGGGCCGCTATCAATATATCGGTCCAACCAATATACATTCGGTCCATCAACATGTTATGACTGGTTATCGCCATTTCAATGTATTTTCAATTGTGAAATTATCAAAACGTGACACGTCCCAACATTAGAGCCCAAATGATTTCGGCAACTATTGAATTGCCAGCCCAACTAAAGTCGGATACAGCCCAACCTAGATGTTTAACAGATTTCAGCCCATGGAAGAAGTTAATACCCGGTCCAAGTGTAATAGCTAACCATTAGGATATATAAAAGACCACAAACCTAAAGATTAGGTCAGACCTAACCCTAATCCATATTATCTTGTAACCTTCACCTCTTTACTTCTCCAATCTCAAAAATAGTCAAAAGAAAATCTGATCTCCATCTTTACATACTCAATCCACCTATCCAACGAGATCAGTCTTCGTCCCTTCAATCCTAATCATCCACGAACAGTGAATGAGTCACGAAACCTCTTAACAACAATTTCACACAAATCTAAAAGTTTAATTTGAACCTACAACCCGTCTTGGCTTCATTACATGCACAAATCCAAACAAGAAATATCCTAAGATCGGTCAATTAGTCTCGGGGAGGTTTGTGTTTAGAATTCGTGTTCTTTGTTTTTTCGTGTCATTATCGAAACTAAAACAGATGATAACACACTTGTTATAGATCTTTGTTTTAAAGTTTTATATATCAAACATGGGCTATCCTAATATAGAGGATCTATGATGATTCTTTTTTTTCATAGATTAGATCTCTTGAAGGTCTTTACTTAGATGTAACACAAAAAAAATAAAGAACTGTGATCACTCGGTTGATTAGATTCGAGTCTAGGAGTGAATGGGTGAACGTGGCGTTGGGATTTAAGTAGATTGAGTCGGTGTGGATATTGTGGTTATGTTTAATTGATTGCATAGACTCGGTATTTTGACCAGTCATAATCTTGGAATGTTTTTACAACACATGATTTCGGAACGTATTGAAAACCTCCATCTCGCAATGTTTTCAAAAACCTCATCTCGCAATCTTTTTAAAAACCAATCTCGCAATATTTCCAAAAACCAATCTCGCAATGTTATCCAAACATACAATCTCGCAATAATAAGGTTTTTGACATTTTCTTGGTTTTTCCGAAAGTAGTGGATCTGGGTTTTCAGATCAGTTTTTTTACAGATTTGTTTTCTCTTCTTCAAAAAAAACCCTCAAAAACCCAGATTTGAAGCATACCAAAAGACGAATATACCAGAAATACTGTAACTTGAGATCTAATTAAAAACATGAGTAAAAGAACATGAGCCCAGAAAATACTATGACCATGTGACCAGTTTCATAACACACTGTTTAATAAAAGTTGACCAGAAAATGATACTCTTGGACATATTGGATACTTTTGACAGATAAAAATTTTGGACGCAAAATTAATAACGAACCAAACACCGTATGACTTTTTTTAGCTTAAAGCATATGCACGGAATAAGTTGCTGAAACCCACGAACACCATAAAAATAAGCAAACTAAAACACAAAACACTCCTGGTTAGCTCTGATACCAATTGTTAACATATAAGAGCATCTCCAATGCAAAAAGTCTTTAATGACTTTTTGCATTGAATGCATATCATAGTGATGCATAGAAGGTTTGAAGAATGACTTTTAGTTTCCAAAGTCGTTTGGAAAAGCTTTCTAAAAATCTATCACACCAATGCTAAAAACTACATGAAAAAGACTTTTTTAAATAGTAAAAAGCTTTTAGTAGTTTATGCATTGGAGATGCTCTAAGATTCATACTAACAAGGTATAGATCCGGAGGTCGGGGAGGATAAAGTGATGGTTAAACAATTTAGAGAGAGAAAATAACAATGAAGAAGGTAGTGTGTGTATTTTAGAGAGAGTGAAAATACAAAAATGAGAATCCTCACCCCCTCGATGGAAGTATGGAGGGGTATATATAGCCTAGACACACATGAACTATTCTAACTTAACAAAACTAGTCCCTGCGTGTATGGTTATATTAAACTAATATAATTTCGTAAATGGCGCTCACATTTTAGGGCTAACAAGAAATATAAGATTCATGATGCTCATTCTTTTGTATTGTATTACAGTAGCATTAGATACCTTTTTTGTGAGATGGACATATAAGAGGGTGTTTTCTTTGGCTTATATGTAGGATTATGAGCTTATTTGATTTCAACTTATTTTTTATAAGCCTCGATTTTCTAGCTTATTTGTGCACTTTGTACTAAGTACTCCTTTACGCTATTATCAAATAGTAGAACAAACACGTATGTGACCATACATTATCATATGACTTTATTGTAAATCCTTATAGGATCGGGTTGTCGAGTCCAACACGGCTTATTAGGACTATCGGTGAGTTAAAAGAGTCTATATGCTGATATGCAAAGAGACCTTGAAGCAAAATATGAAAGGAGAATCAGTGAGTTAAAAGAGGATCAGGCAAGAGAACTAGAAGCTATGCAGAAAAAAAATGACGACGACCATCAAAAATTAATTGAAGATGTTGTACGGAAGATATTAGGAAAACTACCTCCTGAAGTTATCCGCGGGTTTTTAACATAAGTGATCATTGAACTTTGGTACAAGGTACGTGATGTTCGTTTACAAGTCTTAAATTTATATTACAAGGTTTAGACAAAACAAGGGACTAGAAGACAAACACGGGCAAGTATACCCTTTTGTTCGTAATATAGCTTTGTAGTTGTAAGACAGGATCGTTCGCTGAGACTTAGTTTCGTTTTGGTAATCAAGATAATAATTGAAGAAAGAAATAGTTGAAATAATATCATTAGTAACAAGTATGACTAATATAGGATAGCTCGTATAAATTCGTGATGATAATAATGATCGAGATATGTTTATGTAGGTAAAGAGTGATAATCTTTTTACGCCAAAACGACGTTTACACAATTTACATGGGTTTGATTCAAGACTTACGTTTAATTAAGCGACTAAGCTCAAAACAAGTTGACAACGAGTTCAATATTTTATCAAGTTTCTAAGCGGATCTCTCCAACCAAAGATTCATGACCAAGTTCTTGAAAACTTATTATAACAATTTGCGTTTCTCAACGCCAAACTATCGTAACAAATCAACTTAGATAAAATATGGTTAATAAAACTAGGTGGTAAAATGGTTCTACAACATTAGCTTGAAATCATATATGTGACAATCCGTCAAATTATGGTTGATATTTTATTCTCAAATATTATTTAAAAACATTATTTTAATGTTATATTATGAAGTCACTCATTTATGGGAAGAAATTTGGGTTTACGTCTTGAAGTAGCATCGACTACGTCTAAACCGGAGGACTCTACGTTACGTGCTTACGTTTACATACACCGTTTTTGGTGACAGTCCGACATTTCAGGAAATAAATTTATCCGTGAATATTATTTTGGAATTTTAAACTTTGTTTGTTCATAAACTCACAAATTTACGAGAAGATATTAGGACTTACGTGAATAATTTAACGTCCTTTACGATTAAACAGGAAACCTTAGGATTACGTATTTACGTTTTTGAACTCCGTTTTCGATGAGACAATTTTTATTAGATTCGTTTTGTGCCGTTGATTCATAATTTATAAAAACGTTTTTCGTAAAACGACCCGAGGGCACGCAAATCAAGGAAACTAGAATCGAGGAATACCCGTAAATTAGTGGGATGAGACAAAACAAGTTTTGCCCCACCCCACTAACATGGGATGGCCAAAGTATGCCACCACATCTCATGATGTGTCAAGTTATAACTAACAAGTTACACTTGTTAGCTAAGCTTAACATGTAAGCTACACCAAACCACAAAACCATTTCCTAGAAACCATTTCTTCATTTACACATGCAAAACCACTCATGCTCCCTTCCTCCCTCTCTCATTTTCGTCCCAAAATCACCAACAACAACCCTTATTTGATCTATTTTAGCCATAAAATCATGTGTTAATCATACACATGATGATGCTCCTTTGAAGCCTTGAAGATTGGAGGTGATTCTAACATCCAAGGAGGTGATTTGGTGATGTCCAAGGGCTGATTTCTACAAGAAGTTTACAAATATTGTTGGTCTTCAAAGTTGGTGTTGATCTATCACAAGTTTTTCCATCAAAATCCAAGCCTTGATCATAAACTACACAACCTTGGTGGTATAGAGATTGTTCTTCCTATCCTCTTGTTATTTTGATTATGTAATCTTGTATTTTCTTTATTTATGTATATGTATATGATGATGAATGATGATTAAAAATATTATGTGGGGATTTGTTGTTGATAGATTTGATAAACATGGTTAAAAAGATGGAAAACCATAGGTAAAAAGGTTAAAATCTTGCTTATAAAGTTGGCTGTATAAAAACATTAACTAACCAAATGATAAACTGATAAAATGGCATAGTGGAATCTATTTACAGTAAGTATTAGGTGTTATACACATGTGAGAGTTGACCATGCAATGGAATCATCAAAATGAGTGAGATATGATCAAAACAAAATTAGAGTATCAATCTGAATAGTCTGTTTTGTAGGGACTGTTAAGGATACTTAGACATGGATTGAGCAGTAGCTAAAACTATGTTATTTGTAGCACATAATATGAAGTTTACGTCATCCAAAAATGAGCTTCTATCTCCTTATAGAACTCAAGATATGATAAAAATGGTGAAAGTGAAACTAAAAATCAGAATTTGTGAAATTAAAGTTTAATACTATTATATAAGCACTCAAATAATATAGTATAAAATGTGCATTAGAACCCACTAACTTATATATTACATTTATATAAATATGTATAAGGATAAATAAATGGACATTTTATAAAAATGGTAGATTGGTAAGTTTTATAAGTTATAAAAACTATAAACATGATTTTTACGTCTTTTCAGCTAATACCGTAAAACTAACGTTTTTCGTCAATTAAAACTTAGACGGTCGGACCCGTCTAATGTAAACTTTATAAAAGGCATATACTGATATATAAGTACCTATTACAAGTAAAAACCGATAACACCCGAACTATATAACATAATGGACATTAACGGGCTAAGTTAGCCTTATTGGACTATTGATCCAACTAAATGGGCTAAACACTTATAAATTTACTTATTGGGCTTAACCCACTTGGGCCCAACATGTAAAGTATAATACTGATAATGAAAGTGTAAAATTGACTAACTTAAGGTATTGGGCTTGTAATAGGCTTATTGGGCCTAAAACATGTAAACAAGATAAACTAGTGAAACTAGTATAAAAATGTTACCAACACATAAACACTATAATGAATGAGTAAAGATGTACAATCCCACTTGATCATCATCATATTTATAAAATCATCATATATGTACATAGTTATGGTTTTTATAAAGTCATTGGACAAGAGTATAAGACAAGTATTATTTGTCTAGGTTTCCGTGATTGAAGCACGTACCGTACATCCGAATTGCCGATAACCCGCTTTCCCACTGCAACGTGAGTTCATAGCCTCGCACTCTTTTAAATGTTTTATGAAATGTTTTATAAACCTGCGAGGGAGATAACATGTTAGTTTTGATAAAATAGGACACCATTTGTCCCGATTGTTTGTTTATTGATTTGGACCCGAATGATGGTATGACCCGATGTATGATTATATGACCCGATAGATGAAATGAAATGGATTATTAAAGTTAGGTTATGTCACTAAAAGTCCCATTAGCATGAATTGTGAACTACCAGGATTTGGTAGACGCTTATGCATATAATAGTACTATTTGGGGACGATCACCCCAGTTCGCACCTTGACGGTTGATCCCCGTCGTGCCACATTGATTGGTAAGCGAATTTATGTATGAGAAGATTTCCATAGCGTGATTTTTGTGACGACACGCTAATTTAGATGGGCAAAATGAGTTTCGGGTTAGCTACCTGTTGTTTGTTGTAGTAAGGTAACAATGTCATGCGGCTTATAATAATCCAAATAACGAAATACTACTATATGCACTGAATTACGATATATTGCCTGACTAGCAATGCGGGTTCTTATTATTGATATTTTGTTCGTGTTTTGGTTTTACATAACCATATTCATATAACGGTTTTTAATTAACTTTATACAACGTTATAAAACGTATTGTATGATGTTTTTTACGACAATGGTTCGTATGATGATTTTGAAGGCAAAAGCCTATATTATGATTTTTGATAAGGATTTGTATAAAATGACTTTGGCTATTTTATGGCCTATTACAAAGATTTGTACAAAATGATTTTCGGTAATAATTTTATACCGATGTTATATTAATGGTTTTATTAAACTCTATGAATTCACTCGGAGTTATCGCTGACCCTTTTATTTTAACATGTTTTGTCTCAGGTACTTGAAGGTAATTCTCGAGAAGACAACAAGAATTCATGGCCCGCACTTAAATAATAATTTCCATTCAAATGCTTTGTAAAACTTGTATGAAATACTATGACTTGGGACCTATGTAAATCTGATATTTATGAATGGAAATGCTTTATTATTAAACGACACGATTTTTAAGCGTTGTCTATGATGTGAGTAATATGCTATCCCGTAACACCAACGAGTCTTTCGCTGTATTGAATTATATAAATTTGGGGGTGTTAGAGTTTGGTACCAGAGCTCTCGTTATAGAGGACGAAAGATTTTTTAAAACCAAGGTTTTGAATAAAACATTTCAAAATCCTTTAACTATAAACATTTTTCTAAAAATGTCTAAAAATCTTTTGACTATAACGGTGCCGAAGAATTCTCGAGTTACCGACAAGGCCAGACTGAGAAGTGTTATTTTAATATATATATATATATATATATATATATATATATATATATATATATATATATATATATATATATATATATATATATATATATATATATATATATATATATATATATATATATATATATGATGTAATTTGATTACATGATTGTTTGATGATTAATTAATACTTATACGAGGTATTTATACGACGTAGATTGCCACAAGAAATCCTAACTCCCCTAGCAAATCAATTGAAGCTATTCCCGTAGGAATTCTAGCTATTCCAGATCTAAACCAAGTTGTGGATGTTTATGATCCCAACAAAATGGTTGATATTCGTAGAAATGTTGACATTAGTTGATTGTGATACTAAAGAAGAATTGGCGAGATTAAATCTGATATCGATGTCATGACGATCTTTCTTTATAGAGTGGAGTTTGACAAAAAAAAATTACCACCTGGAAAGGTGTCATCTGATACGTTGTCACCCAATTCTTAAATTTGAAATCGAAAGGGTGAATGTTGCACTTGAGGTTATCATTGGAACCTTTACCCAAAAGTTTCATGCCACTAGTACCTTTCCGAGAAGTCTAATTGAATGTGTGAGTCATTTCATACTAGTGACTCATTTGATAACTATTGTTGTAAGAGCTATAGGATTGAAAATTAAGTGTTGATTCATATCGAGCTTTTATTGCCCTTTTAAGATTTAAAAATAAAGTTGAAAATATTGGAGAATGAGGTAGGATATCGCATTGAGTATAAGTTGGTTGAAACTTGAACGAAGTAAAAATTTAACACATATGGGATATGAGATTGTTAAGAGGAAGTCGTTAAGTTCTGTGATTGAATTATAAGATTTTAAATGATTGATAGTTCGTGTTAAGGGTTGTTCCTAGGCCATTGTCCATTAACGAGGATGCCTAGTGTCCAAGAAATAAATTGAAGAAATCTTCTTCTGAATTGGGACCGATGGATCTTTCGGGACATGTGGAACACCTAATGACTCTTGTAGATTAGTATTCATTGTGGTATCTTTTATAAATCCCTAACTTAACTGAGACATCAGTTGGTAGGATAAGTTCTTGGGAATTGTATGACATAGTGACACGTAATGTGTTACGGTACAATTTTGACTTGTTTGTGATTAATGAAAAGACTACCTTTGATTGCTAAATCCTACATGTATCGATGTTATGTATCTTTTATTGCTTCATCCTAATGCTCGCATTAGTGATGCAACCATTGAAAAAGTACTCATCTCGGTTTGAGTTACATTGTGGATTATTATTTTTGATTGCCATCGAGGTCATGAACCTCATGATTAATTGTCTAAGCTCATTTCCTATCATATTGTAGTTAGTTCTTGGTGAAGAACTTTGCATCACTCTTTTGCAGATCACTCATTGTTTTTATAAGATACAACAGTATCCCTTGAGAAAAATTGAATTTTCATCACCGTAAGGACTATTTAAAGTGAGACTTATAAGTATCGTTTTTGAAATAAAGTTGTTTATGAAACACTTTGGAAAACTTAATTGTTTTCATAACAAAGAACATCTCTGTAAATTAATTTTGAATTAAGCTTGAGTATATATATTTTAAACATGATGACAAAAGTTTTGACGAACTGAGTATTGCATCGTTAATCTTGAAATTGTATATAGTTGCGCCTACATACAATTTGGAAGTGACCATGCAAGGCTGATTAGTAGTCACCATGAAATTATTAATAAACACTAAATTTTCTTTGAAGATTATGAAGGATTCAAATTTTGTGAGATCTGCAAGAAGTGCAAAAATAGGGACATATTGTTAAAGACACCTACATATGTGCCCGTACCATTTATTCTTCTGAATCGAATTTACTCATCTATAGATATTGTCTTAATTGACAATTGATATTCCCTTCTTGTCCAATTCTCCCGTGGTGAGATTCTTAGGAAAAGTATCTGATTATCGAGTGTTGATACCCGACCGGATGTATCGACGTTCTTATCATTTCTTTTGATTAGATTTCATATTTGAATGACCTGGGTAACGATCCGAGGAGCTTTCGAATGCGTACTCAAATTATGAAAACATGGGATATATTCATATTCGTTAAACGTTTTCGTCTGTATCTGATTTGAAATCCTCTCGCGTAGAATATGTGTTGACCTTACTCTTTTAAGGTTAGTTATGTCTCCAGATATCCTTGAAGTGTGAAGGATTATGAGTTATTATTAGTCTTTTGAGAAGTTCACATCTTATCAACGGTAACAAAACTTGAAAGTTGATAGTGCCAGTAGAATGGATTGATTATGACATGACGACATTGTCTTAATTTATGGGAACTCGAGTAGAATTCCCCTAAAAGATAAGATGTTGATTATCAAAAGTGATCTAAATAATTCTTGATGGATGACCATATCCTGCATTTAGACTTGAAATTATACCATGAATGGTTATGAACTAGTCATAGATATTATAATCTAGAAAGAAATTAACGTAAATGTATAAAAGATGTTCATGTTATTTGAAAATTTAGGAGGTATTTGTTGGTGAATTACCTAGACTTTTGCCATTAAGGCATGTTGAATTTGGTATTGATTAGATTCCTGGTGCTGCACCTGTGGCGTGTGCACTGTACATCAGCACCATCTGAATTAAAAGAGTTACCGTACAACTGAGAGAGTTGTCGGAGAAAGATTTTATTCTACCAAGCTCGTCATTATGAAGAGCTATGGTGTTTTTATTCCTTATAGTGAACTAAGTAAATTGACGATCGAAATCGATATCCACTACCCAAGATGATAGATTTGTTCGATCATTTACGAGGTTCTAGTGTATATTCAGGAATTTGATCCACGGCATGGTTATCATCAACTTCGCGTCCGCGAAAAAGATTATCTATTCCGATCACTACATCCAGAACTTGTAATGAACATTATGAGTTTCATGTTGTGTCGTTTGGATTGACCAATGCACATGTAGCATCCATAAATTTGGTGAATCACGTGTGTAGGCTGTAATTTGATAAATTCATGCTCGTGATCATTAAGGACCATTTGTTTGTTTCTAAGAATAGGAAGGAGATAATAATTATTTATAAACTTCCTGGAGTTGTCCGAGCAATGAAAAATCTGTACCTTGAATAATTAACATGTAATTTAAGGCTTAATCTTTTATATTAGTTGATCGTGTGATTAATAGAAAATGGAATATATTGACACTTCAAAAATTAGAGCCATTTAAGACTTTGAGTTATACTAAAAACAAAGTGCAAATATGTTTTGACAAATGTTTTATCAAAAGTATTTTTAAGGAATCATTCTCTTAAACCCAGAACATTTAACTAAACTCCTGTTTAGGGGTAAATGTTTGTGTATATCTCAAGACAACCTAAGAGGGATTGAGGAACCATTTAAACCATGACTTGAAATTGAAACGACAATTTTTGCTTTTCAACTAAGAAATTTTGGCCAAAGTATAAACAAAGATTTCTCGAACATTTTCGGATCTTATTAATTATTTTAATTATTTTCGATAAATCAACAAAAATCTTGTTAGTTAAATTCAACTTTATTTTGAACATTTTTATAATTGGTCGAACTAAGAAATCTAAAATTTGTACGTTTACGTTTCATAAAAATTAAATATTTATTATTTAATTAGTTGTAATAATTATCGACGCTTTAGACGTCGGATTGAGTAAAACGGATAAAAATAATAGTTGAGACGAAACTAAAACTTAGAAAATATGAGGAAAGAATTTTTGAGTAATATTGACCATGATAATTATTTCATCAGGAAAGGTGAATGTAAACACTGACGCATTATGTAAAAAGGATAAAAAAATCGATTAGGATGTGTTCCTTAGTTATGAACTGTGCAAAATAAATTGCCGAACAATATAAAAATAAACGATGTTTGTAAAAAGGATAAAATAGATCATAAAAAGGGGTTCGCGGCTAATATGAACCATTAGAATTGAGAAGCCGATGACGTTAAATGTATAAAAGGCCACTTGTGGTTGCTTAAATATTGAGATGTAGTCATGTTGGAATCTCGTAAGATTAAGTATTCTATTCATTTTATTTCTGATTTAATGTATCATTATCAGAAGAAGTTATACTAATGACAAAATTATGGAGGCAGACATCGCCTCATACATTAGTAAACGTCTAACTATTGCAAAGGTCATCATCTGAATTTGATTCGATTTGGGTCATCGTCGACAGAGTGACCAAATCTACTAATATCATTCCAGTTAATGATAAATTCTAGATGAAGAAATTGACTCTTTGTATTTAAAGGAGTTGTGTAAACATAGTGTGCGTGTATCGATCATCTCTATCAAGATCCTCGTTTCGCATTGAATTTCTAGAGATTTGCTCAGAAGTCATTGGGAACGAACCTTGATGAGAGTACTGTTTACCACCCCAATCGAAGGGACGAGGTAAAGTAATGATACAAAACACTAGAAGTATTGTTTGTTTCTTGAATAATTGACCTTTGGTAATAGACCATATAATCGTTTTTCCTTTGGAGAGATTATCGTTGATAATTATCGTATTAGGATCGAGATCGAATCTTGTGAGGATCTAAATATTAGAGCATATGTAAGCAAGAGTTGGGGGAAAGACACCCGACATACACCCATTGTGAGTTGGACATGTCTTTTAGGTTTAAGGTTGCCTATGATGACAAACCTAACCTTACAAAGTACCTGACCCTCGAGACCTGAAATGATTGTTGAAATTAGGATTTGATTATTGACTGCCAGTAGTGGGCAGGAGGTAATGTGAATATGAAATGTAGATCTTGAAGTGCAGGATGGGTAGCGAAGTTATGCCAAAAATTTCCACCTTGGAAAAATGAATTGATGATCTGAAGGATCATGGGAAATAAGTCTTCGTTGTATGGGACCATTGAGATGATGTAAAAGTTGGTTTGAAAGGCATATAAGTTGGATCTACCCTATGACTTCAAGGGCTGCGTGAATTATGTTTCGTAAATCGAACTTGATAAATATCTATCAAGTGAAAATCTGATTACTTCTTGACGAAGTTTAGATCAGCGAAAAGTTGCATTCATCAAAAACTCGTGAAAATCATGGATAGAGAAAGTAAGTCGACATTAAGCCTGATCTTATTCCCGTAGTTATGTTTGATGAAACTCGCGTATTGTAATGGATTACATTTGAGAGAAAAGACCGAATGTGGAGGAAATACCCACATGGCTTTAACTTTATAAGAAGCGAGTAGTAAGATAAATTGATCTTTGAGGACAAAGATCTTGTTTAGGGGTAAATGTTGTGACAATCCGTCAAATTATGGTTGATATTTTATTCTCAAATATTATTTAAAAACATTATTTTAATGTTATATTATGAACTCACTTATTTATGGGAAGAAATTTGGGTTTACGTCTTGAAGTAGCATCGACTACGTCTAAACCAGAGGACTCTACGTTACGTGCTTACGTTTACATACACCGTTTTTGGTGACAGTCCGACATTTCAGGAAATAAATTTATCCGTGAATATTATTTTGGAATTTTAAATTTTATTGGTTCATAAACTCACAAATTTACGAGAAGATATTAGGACTTACGTGAATAATTTAACGTCCTTTACGATTAAACCGGAAACCTTAGGATTACGTATTTACGTTTTTTAACTCCGTTTTCGATGAGACAATTTTTATTAGATTCGTTTTGTGCCATTGATTCATAATTTATAAAAACGTTTTTCGTAAAACGACCCGAGGGCACGCAAATCGAGGAAACTAGAATCGAGGAATACCCGTAAATTAGTGGGATGAGACAAAACAAGTTTTGCCCCACCCCACTAACATGGGATGGCCAAAGTATGCCACCACATCTCATGATGTGTCAAGTTATAACTAACAAGTTACACTTGTTAGCTAAGCTTAACATGTAAGCTACACCAAACCACAAAACCATTTCCTAGAAACCATTTCTTCATTTACACATGCAAAACCACTCATGCTCCCTTCCTCCCTCTCTCATTTTCGTCCCAAAATCACCAACAACAACCCTTATTTGATCTATTTTAGCCATAAAATCATGTGTTAATCATACACATGATGATGCTCCTTTGAAGCCTTGAAGATTGGAGGTGATTCTAACATCCAAGGAGGTGATTTGGTGATGTCCAAGGGCTGATTTCTACAAGAAGTTTACAAATATTGTTGGTCTTCAAAGTTGGTGTTGATCTATCACAAGTTTTTCCATCAAAATTCAAGCCTTGATCATAAACTACACAACCTTGGTGGTATAGAGATTGTTCTTCCTATCCTCTTGTTATTTTGATTATGTAATCTTGTATTTTATTTATTTATGTATATGTATATGATGATGAATGATGATTAAAAATATTATGTGGGGATTTGGTGTTGATAGATTTGATAAACATGGTTAAAAAGATGGAAAACCATAGGTAAAAAGGTTAAATTCTTGCTTATAAAGTTGGCTGTATAAAAACAGTAACTAACCAAATGATAAACTGATAAAATGGCATAGTGGAATCTATTTACAGTAAGTATTAGGTGTTATACACATGTGAGAGTTGGCCATGCAATGGAATCGTCAAAATGAGTGAGATATGATCAAAACAAAATTAGAGTATCAATCTGAATAGTCTGTTTTGTAGGGACTGTTAAGGATACTTAGACATGGATTGAGCAGTAGCTAAAACTATGTTATTTGTAGCACATAATATGAAGTTTACGTCATCCAAAAATGAGCTTCTATCTCCTTATAGAACTCAAGATATGATAAAAATGGTGAAAGTGAAACTAAAAATCAAAATTTGTGAAATTAAAGTTTAATACTATTATATAAGCACTCAAATAATATAGTATAAAATGTGCATTAAAACCCACTAACTTATATATTACATTTATATAAATATGTATAAGGATAAATAAATGGACATTTTATAAAAATGGTAGTTTGGTAAGTTTTATAAGTTATAAAAACTATAAACATGATTTTTACGTCTTTTCGGCTAATACCGTAAAACTAACGTTTTTCGTCAATTAAAACTTAGACGGTCGGACCCGTCTAATGTAAACTTTTTAAAAGTCATATACTGATATATAAGTACCTATTACAAGTAAAAACCGATAAAACCCGAACTATATAACATAATGGACATTAACGGGCTAAGTTAGCCTTATTGGACTATTAATCCAACTAAATGGGCTAAACACTTATAAATTTACTTATTGGGCTTAACCCACTTGGGCCCAACATGTAAAGTATAATACTGATAATGAAAGTGTAAAATTGACTAACTTAAGGTATTGGGCTTGTAATAGGCTTATTAGGCCTAAAACATGTAAACAAGATAAACTAGTGAAACTAGTATAAAAATGTTACCAACACATAAACACTATAATGAATGAGTAAAGATGTACAATCCCACTTGATCATCATCATATTTATAAAATCATCATATATATACATAGTTATGGTTTTTATAAAGTCATTGGACAAGAGTCTAAGACAAGTATTATTTGTCTAGGTTTCCGTGATTGAAGCACGTACCGTACATCCGAATTGCCGATAACCCGCTTTCCCACTGCAACGTGAGTTCATAGCCTCGCACTCTTTTAAATGTTTTATGAAATGTTTTATAAACCTGCGAGGGAGATAACATGTTAGTTTTGATAAAATAGGACACCATTTGTCCCGATTGTTTGTTTATTGATTTGGACCCGAATGATGGTATGACCTGATGTATGATTATATGACCCGATAGATGAAATGAAATGGATTATTAAAGTTAGGTTATGTCACTAAAAGTACCATTAGCATGAATTGTGAACTACCGGGATTTGGTAGACGCTTATGCATATAATAGTACTATTTGGGGACGATCACCCCAGTTCGCGCCTTGACGGTTGATCCCCGTCGTGCCACGTTGATTGGTAAGCGAATTTATGTATGAGAAGACTTCCATAGCGTGATTTTTGTGACGACACGCTAATTTAGATGGGCAAAATGAGTTTCGGGTTAGCTACCCGTTGTTTGTTGTAGTAAGGTAACAATGTCATGCGGCTTATAATAATCCAAATAACGAAATACTACTATATGCACTGAATTACGTTATATTGCCTGACTAGAAATATGGGTTCTTATTATTGATATTTTGTTCGTGTTTTGGTTTTACATAACCATATTCATATAACGGTTTTTAATTAACTTTATACAACGTTATAAAGCGTATTGTATGATGTTTTTTACGACAATGGTTCGTATAATGATTTTGAAGGCAAAAGCCTATATTATGATTTTTGATAAGGATTTGTATAAAATGACTTTGGCTATTTTATGGCCTATTACAAAGATTTGTACAAAATGATTTTCGGTAATAATTTTATACTGATGTTATATTAATGGTTTTATTAAACTCTATGAATTCACTCGGAGTTATCGCTGACCCTTTTATTTTAACATGTTTTGTCTCAGGTACTTGAAGGTAATTCTCGGGAAGACAACAAGAATTCATGGCCCGCACTTAAATAATAATTTCCATTCAAATGCTTTGTAAAACTTGTATGAAATACTATGACTTGGGACCTATGTAAATCTGATATTTATGAATGGAAATGCTTTATTATTAAACGACGCGATTTTTAAGCGTTGTCTATGATGTGAGTAATGTGCTATCCCGTAACACCAACGAGTCTTCCGCTGTATTGAATTGTATAAATTTGGAGGTGTTACAATATATAAAGGATCATATCATAACATCATCATTAATTATAGTCACATACCCATATAGTCACAAATAGCTTAGCCTAACATAGTAATCAAAATAACAATTGGAAAAGTGTAAGAGCACATCATACTTAGATTGGATTGAATAAACGAGTACACAAGTGTCACGATTGTATCGTTCCTCCAAGAATCGAAGAGTGAAATACTCTCGTTACAAGTATCTTCCTAAAGTGGATAATACTGAAATTTTACTAAGAAAGCTAAAATACTCGAGCTATGGAGTATTGAGAGAGAGAGGTGTGTGTAAAATGAGTTGTATTGGCCTCTATTTATAGTGTTGTCTAGGGTCAAATGTGCGCCGCACTTCTCCGAAAGTGCGCCGTACTTTGGAGACGTGAATGTGCGCCGCACTTCTGAGTTTGTGCGCCGCACTTCTGGGAGATCCATATTCTTCTTTCAACAACTTTGGCTTATATATTGAGGCCCCTTCTTTGTGTATCTTCACTTTGCTCCTTCAAACTTTATATCTGCATATAAAACACAACATATTAAGTATCGGAAGCTCTTATTTATACTACAAAGTGACATTATAATGATAGATTGAATATGTATAATTAGGTCGTTATCAGTACGTAGGGTCTAATTTTTATATAGTATGGTTAATAATTCTTTGTGTCACTCAATACAAGAAGATACTTACATGATTAGTTCGGACAATGTTTACCAGGCTACATAGTTTTTGGTGTTCCGATGCAATCAAATTTGTAGCTGTGATGAGATGAAATAGTTATGTCGGAGATACATGTGGATGAAGATTTAGTACTATAAGTGGGTGCAATTGATTTTTTTTATTAGGCCTTATGCATGTACGCTTGTTATTTTGATGTTGGAAAAACCTTTAGTTAAATTTGATGTTATCGATCATATATTATTATGGTACTGGTGGAAGTTATGAAATGGTAGACTGACATTTGTATTTGGAATATGATACTATTGATTATGATGGAAACAAGTTATGTATCAATATTTTGTAAAAGCATTGCTTATATTTGTGCTTTAGAATTTTGTAGAGCAAATACATGGCATAAAAATGTTGCCTTTTGTGGAAAAAGTAGTGGTGGAAACGAGTCGAACTGCTCGCGAAAAGCTCAAGATCGGATCGGTAAAAAGCTCGAATGAGCCGAGCCTAAACGAGCTCAAGCCCGAGCTCGAGCCTAAGTTGCAGCTCGTTTATTAAAGGAGCTCGAGCCCGAGCTTTACGTACAAAGCTCGTTTAGGCTTGCGAGCCTAAACGAGCCTAATCTTTTATATACGAGCTTCTTACGAGCTTACTAACAAGCTTATTAATGAGCCCAATTTAGATATATTACGATCCGAGCTCGAGCCAATTTTTATTTTTTCATTGCTAAATCGTATAAACGAATCGAGCTCGAGCTGAGCCCGAGCTTGTCTACCATACATCGAGATCGAGCCCGAGCCTGAATAATAAGGCTCGAAACGAGCCGAGCTCGAGCTCTGGCAAGATCGGGCTCGGCTCGGCTCATTTCCACCCCTAAGAAAAGTGTGGCACTATTATTGTTAAAGAGATACAAGAAGTGTTGAAATAGATGACAAAAAGTATTGCACTTGATGGATAAAATTGTTGTCATTACCAGGTGTTGTAAAGTAAGAAGTGTTACACATAAGTACTAAAAGTGATGCCATATGAAAGTGTTGCACTTGTTAACACAAGCAACACTTTGCCAAAAGTGTTGCACATTATGAAAAAAGTGTTGCTTTAGACCTAATGCAACGGAGCCTAAGGCGGCGCTTATAAAAGTGTTGCAGTAGGCATAATGCAATATTTTTTAGGCCTCATACAACACTTTTGAAGTTTTGCTATAGCTCCATTTCCTAGTAGTGGTTGATACATTTTCTTATTAGATTATAGGTCTAAAGTTTATTGTAAAACAGAATAAACCGGTTAACGGGTGGGCCTTGAGGCTAATGTATGTATATTGTACATATCATTTTTGCTTTTGACCTTAAAAACAATAATGTATAGTAGGGCTGAGCACGGTAGACCCAAAACTGACCCGGACCAAAAAATCAGATGGGATCGGACTGGCACGAACCGGACTGAACAATATCGGTCGGTCCTGTCCAGCTCGGTCTTACCAAAATCTCGTCAATTATGCCTAATAGGACCGAAGCGGACCGAGGACCGAACCGGACCGGACCAACTCGGACCGGACCGGACTGGACCGGACCATTTCGGTCCGGTCTCGGTCTGCGGTTTCGGACCATTTCGGTCCTCGGTCCGGTCCGGTTTTGGCCGGTCCGGTCTCAGACCGATGCTCAGCCCTATAAGTATCCACGACTTTTATTTAGTAATCTCTATCTCTATTATATATTAAAAGAAAACCCCTTCTATTTATAGAATGTTACAAAATCAACTTACTCTTTATAATGCTTTATGTACAAATCAACATAGCTTCAAAATTTGAAATAGAAATAATAAATATCATTTAATACTCATTATTAAAAATAAACAATACACAATATTAAAACTAATTAATACATAATTTAATATTCATATTAAAAACTAATTAATACATATTAATTAATACACAATTAAAAAATAATTAATTCACCTCATTACTTATAAATACTATTACACATTGTATAACAATTAAAACATATATATATATTTACAAAATCGTACAAATTGTCTACATAAAATGATGAGGTTCGAATGGGAACCGGAGTTACAGTCGGTTCAACTATCCATAACCCGTCGACGAACAGGATAGGACCCACTGAAACTGATAAAACGGCACCGTTAAATTAATTTGTACTACTTTTTTTTAACAACACATAAATTTGTACTACTTATAAAAGAGATTGTAATCTCTCTCTCCATTTTAAGTAATACATCGCTACAAGGTTTTGATACAAACTTTTACAACACAAAAATTTCATAAATTTATTTATATATTAATTGGTGGGCAACAAATCTTAAATGACAAAATTAATACAAATTAATTTGCAACATGTACAAATGATTATTGTTATAAGTTATAATTTTTTAGATATAATTATTTAGATCGGTCACTAATGTAAATTTAATATCAATTTTCTATGTTTGATTTTGAATCATTCAATTTTTTTTCATGAATTTGCATTTTTGAAGACATATATATCGTCTATTTATGCATTTTAGTACAAATTTAGTGAAATACTGATCATTTTGCTAATAAATTCGATTAAATCATACAAATCAAAGTTGAAAGATTTTAAGTTCATTATGATGTGTAAAAACGTGTAAACATATAAATTAAGTAGATTTCTTTATTTATATATTATATAATATTGCAACGAATTTTATAGAGATTTACAAACCTTTCACCATCAATTACCACAATCTTGTAATACTATTTCTATATTAAATGGTTTATTATTGTTCAAAGTTATCTCAATAAATATAACTATACTACATCACGCTTACAGAATTTAGTTTCAGGGTAACTGCAACCGCAACGCGCGGGTACCCTGATAGTATAAATAAAAGGCGAAAAACATGAGTATCTTAAAATCTCGAGTTATATAAGTTCATTTATTATATGTTAGCAACTCTATCTTAAAAACATGAAACTATGCACAAATGGAAACACAAAGTTCATACAAATGAAACATAATGTAAAAAGTCAAATAATGAAATAGAACATAATTTGCATAAGTAAATACGGAGTATTATACTTTTGTTCTATTTTTATGAACTTGATTTTGTTGCGGGATTCCCTGTTAGCTGTGTTCATTGTGATATTCGTGTGGTTTCTTTTTTGTCATAAACAACCATTTTTGAATCATTATTAAGTAATAATAGTTTTAATGTATCCATCGGTGGTGCGAGTAAACCCTTTCCGTTTTGCCACAATAACAAATAAGATAAGGGTTATTCCTTTTGTAATCGGATGTTAGGTCTTCATAATGAGTGGATTAAGGAGTTATCGGTGAAACATAGTCTTAATTTTATAGCGATCCAGGAGACGAAGCTTGATAAAGTTTCTAATATGGATGTTAAGAGAATGTGGGGGAATTCTAATTACGATTTTGTGTATAGTGAGGCGTTAGGCTGTTCTGGGGGTATCCTTTGCATCTGATAGGCTTCGGTTTTCAAGAGAACCAACGTTACTATTTCTGATAACTTTATAGCTATATATGGGACTTGGCTTCCCAGTAATACGAAGATTCTGCTCATTGCTATTTATGCTCCTCAACAACTTAATTCTAATCGGCTGTTGTGGGATTATCTCTTGGCTCTTCTAAGTCAATGGAATGGCGATACATTTATTATGGGTGACTTCAATGATGTTCGTACTCGGGACGAAAGAAGGGGTTCGTGCTTCAATCAGGCTAGTGCGAATGTTTTCAATCGGTTTATAGATTCTTCTGGTCTCATGGATATGAATATGGAAGGTTATAATTTTACTTGGTCTCGTTCATCCGCGAATAAGATGAGCAAATTGGATCGATTTCTTGTGTCAAGTGGTATGTTCGTTCTGTTTCCTTTTTTGTCGGCCGTATGCCTTGATCGTCATCTTTCGGACCATCGACCAATTCTGCTTAGGGAAGTCAATCTTGATTTTGGTCCGACTCCTTTCCGCTTCTATCACTCTTGGTTCAGCTATGAGGGTTTTGATAACATGGTTGCTAAAGCTTGGCGTTCTTTGTCCTTTGCTGATAAGAATAGTATGATTAGATTTAGGAAAAAGATGTATGAGTTGAAAGGCATCATTCGTCTTTGGGTTCATGATAATAAGTTACGTCTATCAAAGGATAAACTTTCTATCATTAATTATTTGAGGGATATCGATAAAGAACTAGATGGTGGATGTGTTTCTGAGTCCACGCTTTCTAGGCATCAACAATTAAAAGTTCGGCTTTATGACATTAATTCGGTGGAAGCTTTGGAGAGTATTCAAAAATCTAAATTCAGGTGGGCCATTGAGGGAGATGAGAATTCTAAATATTTTCATGGGATGATTAATAAGAAGAGGGCGCAACTGGCGATACGGGGTATCTTCATTGATGGAATTTGGAATAATGATCCTAATTCGGTTAAGGAGGCCTTTTTTAAGCACTATGAGTCTCGGTTCCAATTTAGTTCGAGATCTAGACCAAAAATTAATTTTGAGTTTCCTAATAAGTTACTGGATGATCAAGTAACTGAGCTGGAGAGGGCTGTTTCGCCGGATGAGATTCGAAAGGCGGTATGGAGCTGTGGGAAGAACAAGTCCTCGGGTCCGGACGGGTACACGTTCGAATTCTTTTAGAAATATTAGGTGGTTCTTGGCGATGACTTTAGCAATGCAGTTGAGTTTTTCTTCATGACAGGATCTTTCGCTAAAGGTTGCAATTCTTCTTTCATTACTCTCATTCCGAAGATTACGAATGCTAAGTTTGTTCACGATTTTCGTCCGATCATTTTAATCGGCTGTGTGTATAAGGTTGTTACTAATATTATGGCTAATCGTTTAGCCATGGTGATTGGAGATATTTTTTCCGACACTCAATCCGCGTTCGTTTCGGGTAGACAGATTTTGGATGGTCCTTTTATTATTAATGAAGTGCTTCATCGGTGTAAAAGGAAAAATAAGAAAACGATGCTTTTTAAGGTCGATTTTGCTAAAGCTTACGATTCGGTAAGATGGGATTTTCTTATTGATGTTCTTGAGGCGTTTGGATTTGGCTCGATTTGGCGCAAATGGATTCAAGGTACGTTTCGTTATGCTAAAGCTTCGATTTTGGTTAACGGGAGCCCCACCAAGGAATTTGATTTCCAATGTGGTCTTAGACAAGGCGACCCGTTGTATCCGTATTTATTTATTCTAGTTATGGAGGTGCTGAATTTGTCTTTTCAGAGGGCTGTTAATGTGGGGTTGTTCCAAGGGGTTACGATAAATAACTCGTTCACTTTAACACATTTATTTTATGCGGATGATGCTCTTTTTATCGGGTAATGGTCAGAGGAAAATTTAAGAGGTATTATTAATATTCTTACGTGATTCTATTTGGCTTCGGGTCTTCATATCAATATTACCAAGAGTCAAGTTTTGGGCATGGGTATTCCGATCCACATTGTTGACAGGGCTGCCGTGGCTATTGGTTGCTCCGTTATGCAATCCAGTTTTAAGTATCTTGGAGTGAAGGTGGGAGAGAATATGAAACGCATCAATACTTGGGCTGATGTCATTTCTAAACTACGGTTGCGTCTTTCTAAGTGGAAACAAAATACGCTCTCTATTGGCGGTAGACTTACCCTCCTTAAATCAGTGCTAGGGGCAGCTCCTTTGTATAACATGTCTATTTTTAAGGTCCCAAAAGGTATCCTAAGGGAGATGGAGTCTATTCGAAGTAGGTTTTTTAACGGGATTGATTCGACTTCAAATTAAATTACATGGGTCACTTGGGATAATGTTTTACCTCCGAAGAACAAAGGTGGTTTAGGTGTGGCGAGTTATCATTCTCTTAATTGTGCCTTACTTCTTAAATGGGTGTGGCAGTTTGTCTCAGAAGATGATTCTCTGTGGTATCAGACTATTTTTGCTTTATATGGCCCCACGATTATTGATCATCCGGTCGAATTGGGGTCGAACTGGTGCTCGATCCTAAAAGAAATGAACATACTGAAGAATAAAGGTTTTGATTTTCTAGATTACTGTTCTAAACAATTGGCAATGGCCATAATACTAGGTTTTGGTTGGATTACTGGATTGGCGAGTCTAAACTTTGTGAGGTCTTTCCGCGGCTCTTTGGGCTGGAGGGTGATAGGTCGGTCTTGGTGGCTGACAAGATGAAGTGCCCGTTTGATAGTTCTTTCCGTAGAGCCGTGCGTGGAGGTGTTGAGGAGCAGCAGTTTTCTTTGCTTTCTTCGCTTATGGGATCGGTGGTTCTCTCTTCTTCGCATGATATGTGGTTGATGTGTCGTGGATAGTATATGTGATAATTTGATATTACGTTATAGGGAAAACTAGAAAATTACCTTTAGGAAAAAGTAATAGACTAATAATACCAATGACGAATTCAATTAAACACGTGAGTGAATCAAGTTCGTTGTACCCGAAGATCTTATGAATTTGAGACGATTTGTTTTGATTTGGACAATCGATTTGAATTGATTTTCGGTTTTTAAACTACAATTAAAATCTACCAATTTTAAGCTATTTAATATTATCCTAATGTGCATGAATCGTAAACCCCGCTATTTTTAAATCTAAATACACAATTAATTACTTAAAAATATAAAGCTATTTAAAAATAAACTAATTAATAATCTATTAAAATTATTCTATTTAATAACTTTTAAACTATTTGAAAAATCTTATTAAACTCTTTGAAACCAATTTACTTTATTAAAAATTACTAAAAAACAAATCTACTTTAAAAACTATTTTATTTAAATCTACTTTTATAAAAAATTCTAATTAATAGAAAATAAACTAATTAAATAATCTAAATTTAACAAAAACATTTTTTTATATTTATTTATTTTATTTAAAACTAAGATTTATGTAAAAAGTTTAAAACTATTTGATTAAACGAAATTAATGATTTACTTGAATAAAAATCTGCCAAACTAAAGTCTGTATATTAATTAGATAATCGGAAATAAAATCAAAAGAGCATGAAGCATAGATGGCTATCACGCTAGGTAGTCAAACTGGAGGTCTCGAGTTCGAAACCCATAAATGACAATTTTTTTGGTGAATTATACTTTTCGAACAGTAACAAGTTAAGATGCCACAGGAGTGACTTTTGAAGCTTATTATGTGTATAAGCTGTTAGGTAACAGCTTTTGAGCTTATCAGAAAGGTGAATCTGATAAGCTGATACTTAAATAAAAATGCAGAAATATCCACACAACAATCAAATAAGAAACTATCATTCAGCAGACACAATAAATTTCCCAACTAAGCAGAAACTTCAGCAAACTATAACCAAATAAAAACTGATATAAACACAACCTTTATTTAGCAAAGATCAGAAATAACTGAACATTTAAATCAGTAAAACAAATCTGTAACAAATTAGCTATAACAACCGATTCTATCAGTGAAATCAACGAATTAAACTTCTCAAATAAGATCAGCAGACTTAGAAAAATACATTTAGCTCAACACAGTAATGCAAAATCATCAGCAGACTAAAATCAAACTCAATCCTTTTACTCAAGTAATTCAGTAACAAACAAATACTAAATAAAACTCCATTTGTTACTTTAAAAGCAGATTCATTAACATATCAAGTAAAATAGTATTCAATCCAAACTAGAACGAGACTGTTATATGCTAATTCAACATCATCAGATATCTCAACTTACCTAAATAGTGAGAACTAACATTCATAAAACTAAACAATCCTCAACCGAACATTTTCAGAATCATAAACAATTACAAATCGACTTAAAACAAGCTTAAACAAATAAGCATTAACTACTCAAACATCTTAAAAAAAACATCTTAACAGTAAAACGAGATTTAATCTAAAATAAACATAGAACTTAAAAGAGTTGTGCACCTATTGAAGAAAACCTTTGCGCAGTAGGTATGCGCTGAGCATCCTATGAACCGAAAACTAAACCACCATTCACCGTTACCACCTCATTCGAACCAAACAACACCAGTAACGAACACCATACTTGAATCACGAACACCCTCACGTTACCACTTTTAAATCTTTACAGCTTCAATTTCTTTTTAAGTTTTCCAGTGTGGAAGAACTTTTAATCCCAAATCTTACTTTCAAATATCCAATTAAGCTATAGAGTAAGCTTAATCAAATATATTTTTCTATTATATAACCAATTTATCATAGATTATTGCTTAAAACTGATTCTTAAAACAGTAATAACTTGAATAGAAGAGATAAAACATTTACTAAAAATCAAACTTTTCATTAAAATATAAAATTCATTACAATACTAGAGAAAAGAAATTACATTAACCTAAATCTAAAATGGCATAATAACAGTAAAATAAGAAAGGGATAAAATTACAAGATAAATTGGGGGTTTTTATAGCCACCCCCGAGGCTTGCTGAGGCGAATATTCGCATCTTCTTAGGGATATTCTTCTTTAATCTTGGCCCTTGATCTTCATTCTTCTTTCTCTCTCATGATTAGATGGTGGAGATGACACAATCTAGCACACGGATTGCCAACGTGGCATCCGTGTGCTAGTTGTGTTTCTTTTCTGCCCTTTGATTGGTTGAATAGAAGGAATGATGTGTTGAAGCCAATGATCCGCTGCCACGTATCTCTTCAATCCAACTTTTCTCTTCCTTAAAGATTGGGGGTTTTATTCCCCTTTTCTTGAATTAATTGATTAATTAAAAAGCCCCAAATAAAAACGAGTTTATTGTGGACTAGGGTTAGTGAACAGTAACATAAAAGTTACTGGTTTTGTGAAGGTGAGATGGGGAAGAAGAAAGATGAGAGAAGACTCTCATAGGTTTTATCGAAAAATAAAAGTGGTGAGTGGGTGAAATAAAAAAACGTGTATGGGAGTAAATAATATGGGTGGGGACGGTTTAATTTATTTATTATGCAAGGTTTGAGTGGGGAGTGACGAGTGGGTAAAGATTAAAGGTGTAAATGGGGATGACGTGTTTTATTTATTGTGCAAAGTGAATACACGTTTGGTGAGAAAATGGAATGGTGAAAAGTAAACATGTGAGTTTAAAATATATCGTAACTGAAACAAAGCCCTAACGGGTCCAAGGCCCAAAACACGTCCCTTAATTCTTTATTGTTCCACTGATTTGGGCTATTGGCCTAAGTAAAAAGTTTCCTTTCGTTTAATAATAAACCTTTGGGCCAAATGGGCTTTAAAAACCTCAAATTAATATCTTGAAACTTAAATGGGCTTTTGGGCCCATTTACCCAATTATGGGACCCGCTTGACTCATAATCTCGATAAATGATAAAATCCGCTAAAGTCGAGCTCGATTTTGGCTTCTTTGATCTTTTTCTTCAATCTCGTGTCGATAATTGCCGGTTTTCGCGAACTTGGTACCTACACACATTCAAACAAGAAACAAGCATATACAAGGCATATTTGATACATTTCATGCATAATTTCATTGTTATTTGATACAAATGATATGAGTAATTAAGCTCATATCAAATTCCCTCATGCTAAGCAATTGTCGTGTCCTCACGCAATGATAAAATTAAACTATAGCTACACCATTATTCAACTTTTGACATTTTATTTAGCAGAGACATAATGTATTACTTTCATTATTGAAAAATAACTTTAGGGATCATAAAACTCAAATAGATTCATCGTCCTCGACTTTTCACTTTTCCATGCCAAGTGCAAAAACAAGATCATTGTTATTATAAGTTGGTAGACTAACACGAACTCATGTGGGCCAATTATTCACTTAGACTCCCTTATTCCTAAGTGTATCTCTTATATTTTATTGTTGTCTTGAATGATCACAAAGATGCATTGTTGACTTATTTCGATAATTTATTAGGCCGAAAATAAAGTGAACGATTTAATCAATAGTTAGCTAAAGGACAAAATCTTTTAAAACTGCTTCTCGGGCCCTCATAAAGTTCATATCTTGGCATAACTTGCTTCACAATTTGAGACCTTTCTCGGACCGATATTTGGCAGTGACTTTATACTTCAAACCTTGAGAGACGTTCATGAAATAATGGTCTTCTCTTCATATAGGAATTTCTTCACTTGAAGTTTTGAGAGATTCATACTTGGACCACGACTTCTTCATTTTTCTCCAATCTTTATTTGGGATTTTGATATACAACGATCCGCCTCCTTTTTGGACTTGGCTTTATTTATCCTCATACCTTGTTATGATATTTTTGGATAGACTTCTCCATGACTTTTGGGGAGTATTTGCTTTTCGTCGTGTGTCTCGATCCTTCATATTGATTTTTGATAAATGATTCTTCACATCACTTGAGATCTTTAGCAATAAAACATAGCCCTCATGTCTTGTTAGGACCTTTTTTACTTGCCAATCTTCGCATCCCGCTTCAATAAGTTATGCCTTGGCTATGAACTCTAACCCATACCGAGCAACTTTTAAACGATCTTGGGCTAGAAGCTAAGTAACTTTTCAAATCGTTCAACCTTATTTATTGCAAATAATTTTATTAGCAAGTGATGGGAGAATAGGCTCATAATTAACTTACATAAATTCCCGAAAGAATACCAAACTTATAATTGGCTCTATCATCTCTTGTTCTCCATATTGTAAAATTTCAAAAATGTGAAATCAATGGATACTTAGCCTATTAAATCAAAGTTTTAGGTTTTCAAGTCATCTATAGGATCTTGCATCTTCTTATACTCTTTCAAGTTTTAGAATTTACGTTTTAAAGTTCCCTTGATAGACGACTTTCTAGGATCAATTGAGCTTGCGAAAAGTTCTTGTTCTTAACTCGTATGAATTAAGACTTTCGCGTTTTAAAGCTCCCTATATAATAGCCTAGCAAAACTTAATTCAAATACATTAAGGAAAAGCTAAGGTTAAAAACCGAGTCGAGTCAAAAACTATTCTTATTTTCACCAACGGAAAGCCTACATTCGTGTCAAAAGCACTTATTTTCTTTATTAAAACTTAAAAATAACACTAAAAATTTAAAATTTTATTGAAAAATGAGAAAAACAATACGTTTAGACACGACAAAAGCAATTGTAAGCGATAATATCGATTGACTCCCCCCATGCAAAAACCAAACATTGTCCTCAATGTTTCTTAGCTCAAGAGTAACACCCCCTTGCTAAAACACGAAGAGTCTAATGCAAACTCCTATCATGGAAAGAGCACGCATATCTATAAGCCGTTTATTAATTATGCCTCAAGATAAATCGTTAGTCGATAAAAATCAAGAGATAGAAAGTGTGCCCCTTTTTGGCATTCAAATAATAGAAGATCAAGTGAACCGGCAAAAACCGAACACGAGAATCTTCAAATATTAGGGTCATACCTAAGATCACAACACAACAAATCACGAGCACGAGCTTGAAAGATCAAGCCTAATTAGGTGTTAGAAAATAGAAAGAAGATAGAATGTATGGGACTCCCCCACAAGGTACTCGTTTTTGATAACTGATTCATGAGCTCGAATCGATCCCCGCATTCATTGGTCCTTAGGGAAAAAGGTGAAAACCGGCATAATGGAATTAAAACCAACATAAAGCACGATGTCGGGGTCAAAGATTACATCCTCGTTGTCGGATGACAAACGAAAGGATAAAACTCCAACACGAATCTCTAACAAGAGATGGTAGTCACAACTAATGGTAGGGATAAAGCATGCTCCCCTAGATAAACTCGCACCAAGATGATTAAAAAGTCTTTCAATTATTGCATCGGTGAAAGGCCAAGATTTCCCTAAATCAACGATTCCGGGGTCAAATACCTCGTCCTCAGTGGAGAAAGGAATAGACAACAAGGTGTCGTCCCCCCATGCTAATCCTAAATCATATGAAGCACATAGTAATGGTGGTAGAAAAGTCTCAAGCATAGTGGTTTCAACATGCATGACTTTGTTGACCTTATCACTCTTAGGAATGTGAATAAAGGGGTCATGGTACTCAAAACGAGTCGCATGAAAAACCCGCACATTAAGATCGAAGCGAGTGGGAAGGATAATAGGAGCAAAATTAATTTCTCCCTCCGGGTCAACATTGTCATCATCATAAATCGGGTGATCCAACCAAGAGTCTTCATCACCGTCATTAGACTCTTCCTCAAATTCCGAAGGAATGTCTATGGAAAATAACTTATCAAACTCCCTAATGAAAAGATCATCATCACAAAGGTTGTGAGATGTAGGAGGTATGATGCTCTCAAAATCCTCTTGAAACAATGGATTATTGTTCATTGAAGCTTCAAAGAGAGGATTTGAGTAAGTCACAAAAGTGTCGTCATCCTTGTCATCACAAGAAATATCCGACAAAGTATCGAGTGTGTCACACTCGGATACAAGATCATCATTCTCATTTGAAGGCAATTCATCGGCGAATTCCTCGAGAATGGTAGGTAAAACACAAGAATCACGTTCGATCTCAAGATCGGAAACGTCTTCACTTCCTCGTGGAAGTGGATCAACAAGTTCATCGGTGAACTTATCGAATGAATAATCACTAACCTCACTCGGTGTGAAGCTAGGAATCAAAGGCTCTTCAATGGAAGATTTTGCCTTAGGAACTTCAACATGATCCTTAGAAGAGAGTGAAAATGAGTCCATTTTCAAAGATTTTTCAATTAAAGCAATATCACTCTCGGGATCAAAATTCTTACTATCAAACTCACTAGCATCAAATGGTACACTAAGGTATTCATCAATTTGTTTTTCAATCTTAGAACTTTCATCCTCGTGTGGAGTGAGTGGAGATGAGGTAACATTACAACATGATTCAACAAAATTAGGTCTATCAATTTTCACATTTTCCAATTTCTTAGGAACCAATCTTGGAATCTTTTCCGCTTTGAAAATCATATGTTTATCCCCATGAAAAAATTTAAGCTCCCCTTCTATCATATCAACTAAAACATTGGCCGTACACAAAAATGGTCGTCCTAAAATAATAGGCGCACGAGGATTCGGCTCATAATCAATGATAGCAAAATCGGCTAGGTAAACGAACTCCTCCACTTTAACAATGACATTTTCCGCTATACCAACCGGTCGAGTGGTGGTACCATTAGCAAGCTCAATGATCATTCGAGTGGGCATAAGTCGCAAATAGTCGAGAGTTTTCCAAATGGCTAGGGGCATAACGTTAATACTAGCTCCTAGATCGGCTAGAGCTTTGTATTCCCCAAGCTCATCGAAAACACAAGGTATCAAGAATTGACCCGGATCATTATATTTCTTAGGAAATAAATCAAGAAAATCCGAGGTACTAATCACATTTAAAGTAGCCTTGGTGACATTCCAAAAGGTTTCTTTAGGTGGCACATAAAGCTCAAGCTTTCTTTCTAAATTATCATAATCGGTGATAGCCTTAAGCTCTCCCCTCGGGTTAGGAATGGTATTACTAGGTAAGCAACCCGAAGAAGTAGATGGTTTAGAAATAAATCCCTCAAACATCGAAAGCAATTTATTTTTACTTTGTTCCAAATTTTGTTGCATACGATTTTGACCTTGCTCGAACATTTGCTCAAATCTTTGTTCCATTCTTTGTTGATTAAGCTCAATCTTGTTATTTTGCCCCTTTCACGTATTTTGAAACTCATTTTTCAAAGTTGCCATTTGTCCTTGAATGTTATTTTGAAAAGCTTTCAAATTTGCCTCATTCGTTTTCATGTAGCTTGACAAATCATTTTGATTATTCCCTTGAAAACCTTGATTGTTTTGATTAGCATTAAACCCATTTCCTTGATTATAATTCCCTTGGTTACCACGGTTAAAATTATTCCCATTGTTTCCATTGTTGTACCTATTTTGAACCGGTGGAAAACCCGGTGGAGCAACATGATTTTGACGAGGAACTTGACCGTTGGAGCCATAAGTTCCCATCGTGGCAAAAGCACTAGCTTGATCAAAACCCGTGTTTAAACAAGCATAATTAGGATGTGCTCCACCACATGATACACAAACATTCTCAACCATATTAATCGATCCATGAGGATTCTTCCTAATCTCACTCAACAAAGTCGCAAAACCACTATCAATCTTAGAGTCCAATCTAGCAATCTCGGGATTAGATGAATTCACATTGGAAACAACCGGTGTGTTTCGTGAATATTGTGCTCTAGACTTATCCTCAATTATTCTCCACGCGTCTCTCGGAGTTTTTCTTAAAAGATTACCACCCGCGGCGACATTTAAAGAATCTTGTTCAATCATATTTAGCCCATTATAAAAAGTATTTATTTGATGCAATTCCGAGAAATCGTAGTGTGGACATTGTCTCAACAAATCTTTAAATCTTTCCCATGCAACCCCAAACGATTCATGCACTTTTTGTTCAAATCTAGTGATCTCGTTCTTAAAGTGTGTTGTTTTGGACGGTGGAAAGAAATAATTCATAAACTTAGACACTAAATCATCCCATGTTAAGATCGAACCCGGTGGTTCTTTCTCATACCAAAGCTTAGCATTACCCTCGAGCGAGTACGGAAAAAGCATGAGCTTAATCACGTCATTCGGCACATCTCTAAACTTGAGAGTCGAGGTAATTCGATTAAAATTCCGAATGTGAGAATGCGGGCTATCGGTCTCATTGCCACGAAATTGGTCGGCACGAATGAGCGATAAAAGACCCGTCTTAATCTCAAAATGATCCGCCAATATAGCCGGCACAACGATTGCTTCCCCATACCCTTCGGTGGGTGCACGGAGCAATTCCTCCATTGTTCGGTTATCGGCCATCTCTACAACAATAGGTGGAAGCTCGGGTTCCACTATTCGTTGTTGACGATTTCTATTTCTACGAGGAATATTTTCAAGCCTATTAAAATCAATCACAAGACGAGAAGAATGTAATTGCATACACTACAAAGACGAGAATTTAGAGGATTGAAGAAAAGAAATTAGACAAGAAGAAGATTATTTTTGGTATTTTATTTGGTATTGTTCAATCAATAATGATCGATAAAAAACAAGGAATAAGGATAACTACTATGGAAGTAAATTATCCTCGGTCGACTTTGAAACTGTTAGAAATACGTTTTAACGTATATTAGAAGTATCGGTCACTCCACAATATTATTAATGTTGTAATAGCTCGTAGTTAATGAGTACTTATTTAGTTAAGTAAGAAACCGACCCATGTGCTTGTCATGGGTCGGCCCAAGCCCAATAGTGGCCTTGGATATAAATACCCCTTTCCACCATGGAAAGGGGTTGGTTGTTGATCATTCTACTTTTATCATTTGAATAAAAAAACATAGTTCTCTCTCACTTTCTCTCACTAGTTTCTCTCTCTAGAAATCTTTAACCCACTTCATAGTTTCATAGTTTATCAATATTCTACATTTGGTATCAGAGCTATGGGGTGATTTAAGGTAATGATTTGTGTTGTTATTTAGTTTTTGATTGTATTAGTGTTCTTTAAGAAGATCCATCTTGATTCTTGGAGTTTTTGGTGATTTTGTGATTGGGATTAGTAGATAAGTATTAGTTTTTACTTATTTTAGTAGAAATCACAAAACTTTTTGGGTAAGTGTATGTCACCATTTGAGTAGTCGCATCGTCGAGTATGTAGATATCAATTGTAAGTTGCTACGGTTGGTGGAGATGATAACTTCGGATTCTGAAGTCAAAGCTTTCTGGTGAAATGCTTGACTTCAAAGTGAAAAGCGGGTTACTATCGGAAATAATAGCAAACCATAATGGAGCATGATATAAATCTTTTAAACTTCTGCTCGAACTTTATTTACAATCCCGTGTCATTATTGAATGACATTTCTAGTATCGTAAATATTATCGATTCCAGAAGACATGCTCTTTTTATCAAAACATTTTTTTTTGGACACACAATTTTGAAAGATTTAGAAAACCTTTTTGAGAAATTCTCGAAAAATTGTGTTCAATGTTTTGAAAACCAATTACTTGAGCTTAAGATGTTGAATATCTTACAAAACGAGCTCAAGTCCGAGAAGTTGTAAACTTCCCGTTGTTAAGGATAAGTTTATCATCGGCGATAAACTTTCCTTTATTTGAAGATCGGGTCATCATCTGATATTTAATGATGAGCCTTATACACGAGCTTAAAACCTTTGAATGGTTTAGGATAAGCTCATGTCCAAGAAAACTTAATTTCTTGTTAAGAGGGTAAGTTATCGTTGCGTAGATAAACTTCCCTGTCTCTGAAGTCCGGGTCATCGTCTGTCATTTAACGAAGAGCCATTGTGCATGAGCTTAAAAACTTGGAATGTTTTTGATATAAGCTCATGCCCGAGAAAAATTAAATTCTCGTTGTTAGGATAAGTTTACCATCAGCGATAAACTTTCCTTTCTTTGAAGAGCGAGTTATAGTCTGTGATGTGACTATAAGTCCTTGTGCAGTTAAGCTTAACCATGAATCCCCTGAGACACTTGTTTCTCTGATATCTGCTTCTTCAGCAACCAAACTCTGAGAGTATCCTTAGTTGAACGGTATACAATGATTGGACCGCTTCGTTCTTTTGGAACATCAACTTTGGTACCTGCATTCTCGTTAGGAATTTGCTTGCTTTGACATGGGTTAGCGATATCAATTTTAGAAGCACGTGGGGGTTCACAGTTGGCTTTACTTGTGTCAGAGGCGACCTGAGTAGATGATTCACTTATCTTAGCTGGCAAACGTTTCCTTTTATAGAAAACCTTAAGTTTAGGCTTAAGTGAAGTATCATCTTTATCAATTTCCTCCCTAGTAGTCTTAGTGGAATCGGAGACTATCCTAGTTAAAGGGCACTCGTTTCCTACAAGAGTGAAAGTTCTACCAGTGGGGCGCCAAACTTTACCAAAGGGTTTGATTTTAGCTATCCACTGGGACTTAATTCTAGCACGGGAGTTCACCTCATCAAGTAATTTTTTGATACAGGAATCATGATTGGCTCTAAAGACACATTTTCTACATGTTTTATAGGTAGCATATTTAATGTCCGAGTAATTCCTAGATGATTGATTGATGCTCCTAAGAGATGACATGCTACGGTTAGCAGTGTTGGGTAATCTAGAAGGCATGTGACTAGGATTGACATTGCTATCTCTTACATGTGTCTTTTGCATAACTTCCCTTAGACTAGATTTATGGCCAACGTCATTTGAACTAGTTCTAGACGTGGTCTTGGTATTTTTAGGGAAACTAGAGGCAATCATATGATTTGGTCTTGCTAAAGCTGGAGTGATCACATAGGGCCTAGTTGCTGGAGTGACTGGTCTAGAAAGATGAACCAAATCAACTTGGGAGGCAAACCGCGGTCTCGAGGATTGTGGTCGCTCGGATCTAAATGCAGTAGGTTGTCTGACAATCGGTTGTCTGACGAACTGATTTGTAGGCGGTTTCCCCAAGATTGATGGTTTTTCAAGCTTAGTGTCCACACTAGGTCCTTTATTTTTCCTTAACTCGTTTTTCAATGCGGCTATAGTAAAGACCTTTTCCTGTACTTGAGCCTTTAATGTCTCATTCTCTTTAAGCACTCTATCTTGGGATGCCAATTTAGACTCTAGTAACTGAATTTGTTTCAAAAGATTATCCTTTTCAGCTTTAGAATCTAAAACTTTTTGATCCAATTTTCTTTCAAGAACAACGTTTGACTTTTCAAGTTTTTCAAAGTATGTTTCAAATTTGTCCGTTTTCTTAGAAAATTCAAGTTTGGCATCCTCAAGATCTTTTGATTGTTGAGCTACAATCGTTTCGAACTCTCTAATCTTGGAATCAGAAGCAGTCAATGAAGCAGTTATAAGACAATTATCATGATGTTCTATAGTTTTCTGAACAATCTCTCCCCCATTATGACTTACATCGGATGAATCAGAAGTGGTATTTCTATCACTCTTTCCCATCCCATGTTTGTCATAATTAGGTTCAGAATGCTCAATATGCGGCATGTTATCAGCATTTACATCATAAACAACATTACATTGTACCATGTTTGCAGGCTCTTCCTCATAAATGGGTAAGGTGTCATCAAAAGAGATCTCGTGAACATTCCCTGACGTGCCACTGGTATCATGTTGTCCTCCTGATTCCGTGCTCTTGGCATCGTTAGGCTCAACGTTTTCAACCGTATGACCAGTTTCCTCTTGCATCGAAGAGTCTTGCACTCCATTATCATACCCTTGCTGAAGTCGAGATCTTTCATAAATCGAAGACGAGACCGATGACATGAGTTTCAAAATTGTATCACGGAAAACTCGAAGCTCGGTATGTGTATCTCGAAGAAATGATTGGCAAATCACTGAACTTTCAGGCTTGATGATATTGAATTCGAGGAAAGGCGTGAGTTGTGTCACAAGGTCCTTATATGCAAGTGCCGATGCAGAGTGATTGAAGTTGTCATTGTTGAGTTGCTCGGCAAGTTGGGTCAAAGTGGTGAATATTGAGTCGATGAATATTTGACGATCTTGTCCAAAGATGGTCACAAATTCGCTCCCTCCTTGAATCGATGAAAAAGTGACAAGATGAGACTGAAGCATTCGAAATGAAGTGATGCCATTATCACTAACTTTGTCTTGCATTTTATGCGCTTCTCCCTTTTGACATGTCGAATCGAACGAATCCATTGAATATCGATGAAAAATGATGTGGATGTGGGTGTATTCAGGATTTTACAATTCGTGAAGAAACGAAAGATCCGTAAATAACTCTTAAAAAAAATCCTCGAGTGATGATGTAACTCTTTTCTCGGCTAAAAAATTGTTGTCGGCTCAAACGTTGATAAAACAAATCGGAATCCAATACAACCTCGGCTCACTCTAAAAAATAAACCCGTAACCTAATTAATCCAACCTACGGTTAATATATAGATCGGCCCAAGAATTTATATCCAAAACAAAACATATCATAAAGCTCGACCCCGTAAAATATACTCTATCCGGACCCAAAAACTATATATATATATAAAAAAAATATAAAAAATAAAATAAAAATAAAATAATAAAAAATATAAAAAAATATAAAAAATTAAAAAATAAAAAAATAAAAACTATAACAACGTTAAAACATTTCTATTATTTGGGAGATGTTTCACAAATCTGTATATAGAACATGGCCCAAAATACTGAGTGGAGCCCAAGAACACTATAGAACCCGAGAATTAGAATGAGGCAGCACTACAACACCAATCCACGTTACCACAAAAAAATACTACACGTAGCAAAACTGAATCCACAAACCCACACTATCTGAGTATATAAAATAGAGTCAACCCTAAGATTTACTTCATTCCTTGTTTACTCCGCCCCCACCATGTCTCTCTCTCTCTCTCAATTTTTTTTTTCTCAGCCACCCACACAAACCTAATCTCAAAACATAATCACTTCCTAAACCTAATCTCACAACCCTAACGAATTGATCCTTCCCCTTTAATCAGTTGTCGAAGACCAAAACCCAAAAAACCCACGAAGAAACTTACGAATGAAGGACCAAGACGAATTCAACTTCTAGATCTCTATATGAGGTCTCGGGTAGGTTTACTTTTATTGTATAATCATAATCTTTCTCTCATCTGTCGAGTCTTTCTTTGAAATAGATCCATGATGAGATGTTCAACACGCAAGATCTATAACAAATTTTGTAAGTTTGAGCGATTCTGAGGTCGTTATCTTGAATAGGGTTTCGAGTTTTGTTGAGATGTGTGTGAGGGTGTGGGGAGTGTTGTAGTCAAAATGGTTTGTTGAGGTGAGATGAGAGGTGTTTTAGGAGACGAGTGAGGAGTGAGCGAGAAGAGTGAGTTTGTTGTGTTTGGGAGTCTGATTATGGTCGTTTGAGTCTGTGAGTCAGATGAGTCGAGTCAAGATTAAAGAGTAGAATGTGTCTGAGTCATTGTCTGATGAGTGTCGAGGTCTTAGTCGTGTGAGTGTGAGTGTTAAGGAGTCGAGTTGTGGTTGTCGATGTTTTTGTTGGACGAGAGGTTGTGAGTCGAAAATTGGTGTGAGTTTGGTTTGGTTAGTCGAGTGTCGAGGGTGTGGGTTGGGTGTGAGTGCGAGAGGTGTGGTGTGAGGTGTTGTGAGTTCGAGAGTAGAGGTTGAGGGTTTGAGGGTGTGAGGGTGTCGAAAGAGGGTGTGCTTGAAACGTAAATTAAATACCTTTTAAACACAAGTGTAAGGTATTTATCACGTGCAAAGATCATATATGATAATGAATTCACAATATTAGCAATTTACGAGGTTGGACCTGAATGATGGAGAACATCATATGAAAGAAGCACATGGTTCTTGTTCACGAATGTTGGTCTTCCTCATAACTTCTGAAGTTATCTCTTGACTCCATGTGTATGATTGATATCGTTGTCTTAACACCAATATGTGAACTTGGCACTCTCGGCATCAAGGATTCTGAATGTTGGAAAATTGCTCCCCCTCAATTGTTGACCCGTGTTCTATTGAAAGAGCTGTAGTTGACGAATGTTGGTGTTCTAAACTTTGTGAGGTCTTTCCGCGGCTCTTTGCGTTGGAGGGTGATAGGTCGGTCTTGGTGGCTGACAAGATGAAGTGCCCGTTTGATAGTTCTTTCCGTAGAGCCGTGCGTGGAGGTGTTGAGGAGCAGCAGTTTTCTTTGCTTTCTTCGCTTATGGGATCGGTGGTTCTCTCTTCTTCGGATGATAGGTGGTTGATGTGTCGTGGATAGTATATGTGATAATTTGATATTACGTTATAGGGAAAATTAGAAAATTACCTTTAGGAAAAAGTAATAGACTAATAATACCAATGACGAATTCAATTAAACACGTGAGTGAATCAAGTTCGTTGTACACGAAGATCTTATGAATTTGAGACGATTTGTTTTGATTTGGACAATCGATTTGAATTGATTTTCGGTTTTTAAACTACAATTAAAATCTACAAATTTTAAGCTATTTAATATTATCCTAATGTGCATGAATCGTAAACCCCGCTATTTTTAAATCTAAATACACAATTAATTACTTAAAAATATAAAGCTATTTAAAATTAAACTAATTAATAATCTATTAAAATTATTCTATTTAATAACTTTTAAACTATTTGAAAAATCTTATTAAACTCTTTGAAACCAATTTACTTTATTAAAAATTACTAAAAAACAAATCTACTTTAAAAACTATTTTATTTAAATCTACTTTTATAAAAAATTCTAATTAATAGAAAATAAACTAATTAAATAATCTAAATTTAACAAAAACATTTTTTTTATATTTATTTTATTTTATTTAAAACTAAGATTTATGTAAAAAGTTTAAAACTATTTGATTAAACGAAATTAATGATTTACTTGAATAAAAATCTGCCAAACTAAAGTCTGTATATTAATTAGATAATCGGAAATAAAATCAAAAGAGCATGAAGCATAGATGGCTATCACGCTAGGTAGTCAAACGGGAGGTCTCGAGTTCGAAACCCATAAATGACAATTTTTTTGGTGAATTATACTTTTCGAACAGTAACAAGTTAAGATGCCACAGGAGTGACTTTTGAAGCTTATTATGTGTATAAGCTGTTAGGTAACAGCTTTTGAGCTTATCAGAAAGGTGAATCTGATAAGCTGATACTTAAATAAAAATGCAGAAATATCCACACAACAATCAAATAAGAAACTATCATTCAGTAGACACAATAAATTTCCCAACTAAGCAGAAACTTCAGCAAACTATAACCAAATAAAAACTGATATAAACACAACCTTTATTTAGCAAAGATCAGAAATAACTGAACATTTAAATCAGTAAAACAAATCTGTAACAAATTAGCTATAACAACCGATTCTATCAGTGAAATCAACGAATTAAACTTCTCAAATAAGATCAGCAGACTTAGAAAAATACATTTAGCTCAACACAGTAATGCAAAATCATCAGCAGACTAAAATCAAACTCAATCCTTTTACTCAAGTAATTCAGTAACAAACAAATACTAAATAAAACTCCATTTGTTACTTTAAAAGCAGATTCATTAACATATCAAGTAAAATAGTATTCAATCCAAACTAGAACGAGACTGTTATATGCTAATTCAACGTCATCAGATATCTCAACTTACCTAAATAGTGAGAACTAACATTCATAAAACTAAACAATCCTCAACCGAACATTTTCAGAATCATAAACAATTACAAATCGACTTAAAACAAGCTTAAACAAATAAGCATTAACTACTCAAACATCTTAAAAAACATCTTAACAGTAAAACGAGATTTAATCTAAAATAAACATAGAACTTAAAAGAGTTGTGCACCTATTGAAGAAAACCTTTGCGCAGTAGGTATGCGCTGAGCATCCTATGAACCGAAAACTAAACCACCATTCACCGTTACCACCTCATTCGAACCAAACAACACCAGTAACTAACACCATACTTGAATCACGAACACCCTCACGTCACCACTTTTAAATCTTTACAGCTTCAATTTCTTTTTAAGTTTTCTAGTGGGGAAGAACTTTTAATCCCAAATCTTACTTTCAAATATCCAATTAAGCTATAGAGTAAGCTTAATCAAATATATTTTTCTATTATATAACCAATTTATCATAGATTATTGCTTAAAACTGATTCATAAAACAGTAATAACTTGAATAGAAGAGATAAAACATTTACTAAAAATCAAACTTTTCATTAAAATATAAAATTCATTACAATACTAGAGAAAAGAAATTACATTAACCTAAATCTAAAATGGCATAATAACAGTAAAATAAGAAAAAGGATAAAATTACAAGATAAATTGGGGGTTTTTATAGCCACCCCCGAGGCTTGCTGAGGCGAATATTCGCATCTTCTTAGGGATATTCTTCTTTAATCTTGGCCCTTGATCTTCATTCTTCTTTCTCTCTCATGATTGGATGGTGGAGATGACACAATCTAGCACACGGATTGCCAACGTGGCATTCGTGTGCTAGTTGTGTTTCTTTTCTGCCCTTTGATTGGTTGAATAGAAGGAATGATGTGTTGAAGCCAATGATCCGCTGCCACGTATCTCTTCAATCCAACTTTTCTCTTCCTTAAAGATTGGGGGTTTTATTCCCTTTTTCTTGAATTAATTGATTAATTAAAAAGCCCCAAATAAAAACGAGTTTATTATGGACTAGGGTTAGTGAACAGTAACATAAAAGTTACTGGTTTTGTGAAGGTGAGATGGGGAAGAAGAAAGATGAGAGAAGACTCTCATAGGTTTTATCGAAAAATAAAAGTGGTGAGTGGGTGAAATAAAAAAACGTGTATGGGAGTAAATAATATGGGTGGGGACGGTTTAATTTATTTATTATGCAAGGTTTGAGTGGGGAGTGACGAGTGGGTAAAGATTAAAGGTGTAAAACGGGATGACGTGTTTTATTTATTGTGCAAAGTGAATACACGTTTGGTGAGAAAATGGAATGGTGAAAAGTAAACATGTGAGTTTAAAATATATCATAACTGAAACAAAGCCCTAATGGGTCCAAGGCCCAAAACACGTCCCTTAATTCTTTATTGTTCCACTGATTTGGGCTATTGACCCGAGTAAAAAGTTTCCTTTCGTTTAATAATAAACCTTTGGGCCAATTGGGCTTTAAAAACCTCAAATTAATATCTTGAAACTTAAATGGGCTTTTGAGCCCATTTACCCAATTATGGGACCCACTTGACTCATAATCTCGATAAATGATAAAATCCGCTAAAGTCGAGTTCGATTTTGGCTTCTTTGATCTTTTTCTTCAATCTCGTGTCGATAATTGCCGGTTTTCGCGAACTTGGTACCTACACACATTCAAACAAGAAACAAGCATATACAAGGCATATTTGATACATTTCATGCATAATTTCATTGTTATTTGATACAAATGATATGAGTAATTAAGCTCATATCAGTGGTCTTGCACTCTTTCTGGTAATGGGTCTTTTTTCGTTCGTGATGTTCGTGCTGCTATTGATGAGTTAATGCTTAGTCATCATGTTCGCACGAGATGGGTTAGTTTTGTTCCGATAAAAATTAATATCTTCGTTGGAGAGCTCATCGTGATTGTTTACCTACTAGGAGTAACTTGATTCGTATAGGAGTAGTTTTGGAATCTTCCTCTTGTCCTTTATGTGCGGATCAGGAGGAGGATGTTCATCATGCTTTGTTTCGCTACGAGTTTGCCCAGGCTGTGCTTCGTAGAGTTTGTCATTGGTAGGATGTAGATTGGCGTCCGTGGTCTTCCTTCGAGGAGTGGAATCTGTGGTTTGCTGCCATTCAGTTCTCTTCCAAGGTGAAATGCAGGATGGAAGCTGCCTTCTGTACCGCGTGGTGGTCTGTTTGGTCGTTTCAGAACCGTTATATTTTTGAAGCTGTCAAACCATCTCGTACCGTGGTCTTCGATGATATCGTGTCTATTTCTTTTCTTTGGTGTAATAACAGATGTAATAAGTCGTTTTCTAGAGAGGATTGGTGTAGGCATCCTCATTTAATTACTTTGTAGTTTTTCTAGCTTCTTGCTAGTTTATAAAATTTGCCGTTCAAAAAAAGTATACTATAATCAAAACAGAAATAAGTAAGCTTTGATAAAAAAACGTGACATATTATTGGCTAAGAGTTACCAAACATGTATATAAATAAATCTAATAGTGTGTACCATAATTAAGGTGACAATGCCTTCACAAATACCACGAAATCCTGCGTAAACTCGTCGGACAGACATATCACAATACCTTCACAAATACCACGAAATCCTGCTTAAAAAGGTTTTTCGCCATTTAATGAGGTACAAAATGACAAAAAAGAACCGGCCCCACCAATATATATAACCATTGTAATTTGTTTTTAAATTTTAATTGTATTTTTAATTTTTTTTATTTTATCCCTTTTCTATTATATACATTACAACATTCACAATTTTACCTACAAAATTCTCAACTATATTCAAACTTAATTCCAAATCAACAAATAATATGTCTTGTTCAGTTTTACACACTTTTGATCAAATCAAAACCTTGGTTGATAAACTAATTAAAAAAGACGACGTTTGACAAAAAACGATGATCGATTTAGCACTCCAATATGAAAGTGCATCCACTGCTAAATTTGACTTGCATGAAGCATATGAAAAATGAACTGATATTCCTAAAGAAAGTCGTGATTCGATCATCAAATTTTTGAAACAAGAATCAGAAAAAGATTGTGAGAAGTATAATACTTTGTTTTGAAAAGCAGCTAAGATAGAAACAAAATGTAATGAAGTTTTGCTTAAATAATGAGGTGGCGTATGGTTATGGATGACGCTTTGAACTGTGATCAACTAATTAGATATGATGTACAAATGTAGAAATGCAAAATAGCCTCATCATCGAGTTTTAAGTAGAAGTTTCTTACATGGTAGGTGAACAAGTAGTTATTTATAAAATAGTGGTGGTTCTCTTAACTATCTAATTTCGCAATATTAAGTAGCACTGTGTAATAATTAAGTATCTAACTAGTATGTGGCTCAAAATTTATTTGCTCTCTGGTTGCGAGAAACGCCGACATCATTTATTTATTGCTACATAACCCAAGCTAATTAGGTGACTGAACTCACTCAAATTCATTGTTGTTTTCCAATTGCATGTGTATATAGTTGTGAAACTTTTGCAGTTTGTGTTGATATTCTAACTTTTATAATTGTATAGCATTTCTATGAAGATCTCTTCGAGGAACTGAACAAGTATGGGGAGATTGAAAGCTTGAATGCGTTGACAATCTTGCTGAACACATGGTAAACACATACTTTTTTCTACCTTCCATATTTTTTTACTCATAGAACACATCTTATGTAAATTGTGTTGCTTTTATCAAGTAATTGCTACTTCAGACTTTACACCTGAGGAATTTTGCCAACGATAACGGTGAAGTGATCCAACGGGGTAAGCTTCTTTTCAACTCATCTGGTTTTATAAATTATTGATTTCGATTAAGATGAAGAAATCTAAACATGCTTCTGTCTGAATGATTCTGAACAGGATGTGAACTATGCACTTGTTGCTGTAAAATTATGTTGTTTTTTTGTTGTCATTTGGTTATGTATTGTAAGATGATGATTTTGTTGAACACAATATGTATTGGATTATTAGTAAATTTTGTTATTGAACAGAAATTCACAGAAAATATGGGTCTCAAGAATATTTTTTTGTTTGAAAATCAACTTAAAAGATCAGTTCTTAGGAATGAACTGGTCTTTTTATTATTATTAGTTAGATCAGTTTTCGACCGATCTATTTATGTTTCGCTCAAATAGATCACCCTTGTATAGAGTGGTTCATAACCGATCTTTATAAAGGGTTCCAACTGTTCTTTTTTTACTTTTTTGTAGTAGTTTTGGTTGTTACAGAAGTTGTTATATGACTGGCTAGTTATCATGTTGTACATTCAGGATCTTTGATGCGTGATTAGACTTCGTGTAATGTATATTCAAGTTGGCGTGTGGTTTGATGTTCTTCTAACATGTGACTTCTCTTTATATGACAAATATGTGAATCTTTGACTTCATGTTGTTGGAAACTCACTTTATGTGACGACATTTAAGAATTCCCATTAGTTATCATAGTCACACACGTTTAGACTAGACTAGGTTCTTGTACTATTAAGCGTATCGTGTGTGACTATATATACCCCTCCTTAGCTTCCAAGGAGGGGTGTTGCTTGTGTCACATTTTCAAGTTTAATTCATTTTTCTTATTTTTACACACATTCAACCTCTCTTCTCTCTCTCTAAGCCAACAATGGCTTCCACCACCATCTACCACCACATTAGACCACCGGATCCGATTTAGCATTTCTACATTTGGCATCAGAGCCTCGGTTCTACCCTTGGATCGAGTTTGTATATTCGATTTGGTGGTCTAATTTCTTCTTTGTGTCTTGTTATATCATTTTGTGGTTCATTTTGTCACAAAATTTTTTGTCACGTCTTCTTTCTTTTTGTCCAATTTATCCAAACAGTCACATATCATGTCTCGATTTACTATCTATCCATTGTCTCGAAATTCATTGTTTTTTGTCCAAGTTGTATACCCGTTTTCTTTTGTTGTTTTTTATCCTGGTATTCATCTAATCTGCTTTTCTTTATGGGGATAAAGACAAAATCTTCATGGTCCAACCATTTTTTTCGGTATATTCAAAGCTGGTCAAAAACCTTTTACGATGGGATTTTGAGCTGGATATTCAGATGGCCACTTTCAGATGTACACATTGCGATGGTTTCTTCTTTTTCGGATGTATTCCGATGGGTTTTCTTTTCATTCCGATGGGTAGGGCCGTCCTCATTGTTATGGATGGTTTGATCCCATCGCAATGGTAGTCATGTCGTCATGCTGCCCAATTTTCTTCATGACATTGCGATGGAGTATGGGTTATTGTGATGGATGAAGTTTGTCATTTCGATGGACTAGAAATTGAAGTAACTATTGCGATGGGTTCTTGTTCCATTGCGATGGGTACCATTGCGATGGGTACCATCGCAATGGGTACCATCGTAATAAGACATCATGTTGCGATGGACTCACAAATTTTTGACTGCGATGGCATAACTGTAGACTGCGATGGCTTAAACCTTGTTAGACTCCGATGGGTTAAAAAAAATTATTTTTTTTTACTACGATGCAGATTCAACAAATCATGACCATGTAGTTTTAACTTTACATTGACCGAACCCATCTCAACCGAGTCAACTCGGTCATTACCGAGTTGACTCAGTTAACTCACTGAGTCTGACTCACTTCCAACCTTTTATCACCACAAAACCATATCCAAATTCAATCTAATTAGCCCATCGTCTCCTAAATCCCATCTATAATCAAAATATACAAATCAGAAAAAGAACATAAAATTTTTAATTGATCTCATTTCTGATTCGTGTAACGACATGCAATGCCGAGATCTTCTAGATCCATCACGAATTCAATACATCATCAATCCTTGTGGGGTTTACCCTTTTTATATTCGAATATCAAAGATTGAATGATAACAAACGTGTTATATTCGAATCTCTATTTCGATTGACACAAGAAAACAACATGTAGTGTAATTATTACACAACCTACCTGAGACCATATGTTTTATGATCTTGTAGCATCGAACAGCTTCATAACTCAAAAGGGTGTGGCAGGGGATTGTATTTTGTTATGATTTGGTAGATTTGATGCGCATAATTTATTGTATGTTAAAGATCTTTGATTGTGACTGATAAACATGGACTTGGTTAACCTGATTAGCAAGATGTGGATTTGTTTTTTTTTTTTTGATTAAAGTGGCGTGAGTTTTAAGAAGGTAGGATTAGGGTTGTGGAACTATGGAGACGGAGAAAACAAGATTGGGTTTGAAGTGAGAGGATTTGGGGGGGCGTATCTAACTAGATAAATGAATGGGTTTGGTGTGATCTATCTATGTACTGCCAGTCACTATGTACACGTGGCCTTCAAAAATTTAAGGGGCGGATATATCTATGTTCACTTTAACTCCTCCTACACACGTGTTCAAACATTGGAGTTTGGTGTATGAGTGAATTTGGGCTGGTACTTCATTTGGAAAAAAACTCAAAATGATGGGCCATAAACTCATGGGATGATGCTATTGGACCGTATGTTTAAATCAAAATACACACGAATTTTCATTTCAAAATTATTTATTTTTTTTTGAATAAAAATTTTGTGGATATTGTCAGGATTTAAATGTGACATCGGGTCGAGACAAAGAGTGACGTGACAAATGTGACGAGAATTTATTTTGACGAGACCAAGAAAATTTTGGGCGATTTTTTAGTGGCTACAGATTTTTTTTGAATCGGATATTAATTATTTGAAGACGGAGACGAATTTCTTCGAAGGCGTGTATTTATTTTATCTTTTAATAGATAACTTGTTCGTGCTTAATCTTAGAATGAAGACTTGGTTGTCTGGTTTCCGGGTTCGGGGTGGATGGTTGATGACTCGGATAACTATCACTCAAAGGGGTTACTTTGTTGTACTCAGTGTCACGCGCATAGTCGACATGGATAATTTCAAGAGGGGTTGTGCTTATAGACATCTTTAGTGATGCATTGGGTACTTAAAATTTTATCCACCGTTCTTCATTCAACAATAGTGCAAGCTTAAGTCACAAGATCGAAGGATTCTTATTCAGTTTCGTGTTTGATGTATCTGGTTCATTCCATTAGTGGTCACTTCAAATCGCCTTCAAGTGGGTTGGTAAAGATGGCCATGGAGAGTTTATGAGAAGAGATTTTCAATCAACAGCTGATTCTCACCGAATATAATTAAGCCTATTTATTATTCTCTCGAGATTTTTAGGTTTATGTGCTTACGATTTATTGATGGTTCCGAGTTTCGAAACCATCAAGGGGGAAGAAGAAGACACATCGAACGCACAACGAGTACACGTGATGAACTTCATACCTTCTTTTGATTTGAAGACATTCCGGGATGACATTTGTCATAGCCGCAGAGAAAATCAGTGTTTTAACTCGTGGCGTTATCAATCTCTAAATGGTACACTACTGATTCGGTGATTAATTGTTTGGTTGTTGCAATTATTCATCATTATCCTATATGCACTCCCGGGACTTAATTGACTCTGGTGCATCTCCGGAAGAAGATATGTGCATTTCCGGGACTTAATTGACTCTGGTGTTACGATGTCAACTTCATGAATGGGATAAAGTGTCTACTTCAGTATTTGAGCTTCATAATGAGGATTGATTTACTTTCTTCAACCATGTGGGGGAAGAAATGTCTTGATTCTTTCTCGTATGCATAACTTGAACTCTCAGGGGGAAGAAAAATTCAGAAGAATTATTCAAGCGTGAGAAGAGAAGTTGTTGATCTACTTGGTGTACCCCTTACTTTCAATTCCTCTTAGCAACGTTATCATGTTATATGATGGGATTTGCTTGTTAGATTCCGCTGTGCGCTTAATCATTCTAAGCTTTATTGAAAGCTTTGAAATTGCTTACGAGGATTGTCGATTTAGGGGAAGCTATTTAAAAAGCTTCTACATCAAGTGTATGTGGCATGAATTAGGGGGAAGCTAATTCAGAAGCTTCTCCTTAACCAGAAGTGTATGGGTTACTTAGCTCGTGCCGTTACAGTATTTCTACTACAAGTTAAAGATGAGTTGTTTTGAAGTCAAAGGCCTCAGAAGACATCATCAGCATTGGACGCTTCATGAAAGCTCTTGTTCTTATCATTATGTACTTGTTAGGAAAAAATATTGTAAGGAATTCTACACGTCGTCCCATGGGGGAAGATTGTTGGAAACACACTTTATGTGACGACATTTAAGAATTCCCATTAGTTATCATAGTCACACACGTTTAGACTAGACTAGGTTCTTGTACTGTTAAGCGTATCGTGTGTGACTATATATACCCCTCCTTAGCTTCCAAGGAGGGGTGTTGCTTGTGTCACATTTTCAAGTTTAATTCATTTTTCTTATTTTTACACACATTCAACCTCTCTTCTCTCTCTCTAAGCCAACAATGGCTTCCACCACCATCTACCACCACATTAGACCACCGGATCCGATTTAGCATTTCTACACATGTCAATCTCATGCGATAGACATCAACAGATGGTTTTTTGAGAGGCTGATGAATTAGTTAACATATAATCTCTTTTTCTTTCTGTATGAATATATTTCATTGTAACGTTATGTAGTGTTGCGTCACATGCGTTTTGCGAGAAGTTATTAGAAACATGGGCGGACCTACAGCAGAAACAGTTTGCTAATTTACGAATTTAAATAAGCATGTCATCTTTAGTTATACGAATGTTGTTTTTAAGTGTATTGTTCAAAGACTGCGTATAAGTGGAAATACAAGCCAGATAAAATTTTGACTACTTGGGTCTTAAAAAAAATCGACCACACCCGGATAAATAAACCGACCTATGCAAACTATCGCTTATTCTATTTAAGCAGTTCATACCCTTCTTCAAATTTCTAGTTCCACCACTGATTAGAAATGCTTATGAATATTATGTGACAACAGTTGTTTGGATTACTGTTAAAATACCCTTATAATCTGATGCCCAAAGTTTGAAGGACTTATTGTGTCTTTTTGAATGTGCAGGGTTATTAGTTGCTACTATGGAAACTTGGTTGATGGACTCTGGACTGTGGGCTTGTGTGCTGGGCTTGGAAGTATGAAGGCCCAAATCCCTTTAGGGTTTGTGACCGTTGGTGAAAGTTAGTATAATACCCTAACTCTTTCAGAGTTAGGGTTAAGGGAGCTTGTGTGTGTTTTGTGCAGCCATCAATGGCGTCTCAACACTCTCTCTTCATTTTCTGTTTAAATCGTCTCTTTATTTTGTTTTAAGATTTGTAAGACTATTATCAAGTTATATAATAGATCCATACCAGTTTAATCTGTGGTGAATTTTAGTTTATAAACTCTCGCTTTCAGTTTTTGATCTCTTTATGTTAATAAAAGTGTTTTGAATCATCATATCTAGTTTTTATACATGGTATCAGAGACAAGGTTTACGAATCTGATTCTGTTATTGTGAAAAGTTTTTTGATAAAATCTTTTCTTTTGATTCCTTTTTGATACTAGCTTTCAAAAATTGTTTTTTCTTTGATTCTGCTATTGAAATAGCTTTATACTCTCTCGATTTACAAAGCCCCCAATTTTTTGAAAAAAATTAGGGTTTGACTTTTTTGGGGATCTTTTGATTTAAAGGTTCCGGTGACTTGTTGGTGGTATTTTTGGGACTCTTGTGGTATTATCTTACTCATAAGTGGTAAATCCCTAATTTTTCAAACAAAATTAGGGTTTACTATTTGTGATTGGTTCTTGAGGTTTCCTAGTGTTATTTGGCTACGTTGGTGATAGATTCGCTGGCTTTATTGATTTTCCCTAATTTCTTTCCCTTTAAGGAAAAAATTAGGGTTTGTCATTTGGAGGTTCTGATATCTTCTAGACTAAGTGAATCTAGAAATATCAGATCGATCGTGCTTATATTTGGGTCTCACTGTAACACCTCTCATACTCTCTCCTTTCATTGCTATTTGATTTATCTGCTTATTTGTTTAATTTATTAGGTTGGTTGCATTTACTTTTTTGACCTCTTATTTCTGGATCCTCACTCATTACTTGCCCTTGACATGTCATCCTTGAGTGGTTTAGAAGCCTTGGAACTTAGTTGGTAGTGTTGTGAGTTATTTTATTACCTTTTTGACCCTTTACCATGGCTGACCATGTTGATGAGTCTGTTCGTGGTGATGATGATACTTTGAGTGTGACTGATCCAGTCACACTCATTAGTAAATTGGACTTGAGTGACCCCTTACATTTGCACCCCAATGATACTGTTGTGTTGACTGTTGTGAGTGTTAAACTTAAAGGTACTGAAAATTATCAAGTTTGGGCCAATGCTATGTTGTTAGCTTTGGAAGGAAAAAACAAAATTGGTTTTATTGATGGGTCAGGTAAAAGGTCTATAACTGATGAAGTTTTGGGAAAACAATGGGATAGAGTCAATGTTGTGGTTCTTGGGTGGATTTTGAATTCTATATCTAAGGAATTATTTCTTGGTCAAATCTGTTCTAAAAGAGCTAAGCATGTTTGGAATGAACTTAAAGAAACTTATCATAAAGTTGATGGGTCTGTTATTTTCAATCTTCATCACAAGATCAACACTCTTAAGCAAAATGGATCTAATTTATCTGATTATTACCATAAATTGAATGCTTATTGGAAACAGTATGATGCTATTATTGAGTTTCCTAATTGTGTGTGTTCTACTTCTGGTGAATTTAAAAGGCATAATTAGTTGTTAAAACTTATGCAATTCTTGATGGGTTTGGATGACTATTACATGAGCATTAGGAGCTTTATTCTCTCTAGAGAAACATTGCCTGATGTTAAGGGTGCCTATGCCATAATTTCCAGTGAGGGATCTCACAGGTTAGCATCTGGTACTCTTGTTGGAACCTCTCAGAGGACTCAAACATCAGCCTTTTTGTCTAATGGGCCTGCTAGAAACAATTTTCAAAGGAACCAGACCACTAACAATGGCAATTTTAGACCTAACTTTGGTAACAATGGCAGTTTTAGACCTAACTCTCTCACCACTGGATTTAGACCTAATGCTCCTACTAATTATGTGTTTAGACCTAATGATAATATTAATTCTGAGATTGTATGTGAGAATTGTGGTCACAATGGGCACACCATTGATAGATGTTTCAAGATTATTGGTTACCCTAGTGATTTTGGAAAGAAAAAGGGGGGTCAAGGTAACAAGGGTAAAAATGTCTCCAATAATTCTGTTGGGATATCCTCTTCATCTGGTTTCAGTGAAGAGCAACTTGCTACTTTGATCTCTATGTTTAAAGAAAACAAAGGAAGCACAAGTGATTCTGGAAAAAGTGTTCATGCCAATATGGCAGGTAGTTATTTGAACAATAGTAAGATTTTTAATGATAACTTTGAGAAGTTATTTTGTTCTAACACCAACATCAAATCAAAACTTGGGAACAGTGGGAAGGTTGTTGATTCAGGGGCAAATCAACATATGACCAATGATGATACTGAATTGGAAAATGTTTTTGATATCTCTCATCTTAACATTAAGGTGGTTCATCCTAATGGGACTAAAGCCATCATTTCTAAAATTGGCAATCTTAAGCTTTCAAATGGTCTTGTTTAGTTTGATGTTCTTGTTATACCTGATTATTGTGTTACCTTGGCTTCTGTTCATAAGTTGGCTAAGGATAACAAAATTTTGGTTGCTTTTGATGAGAATAAATGTTTCTTTTTGAATTAGGATTTCAAAAAAATCTTGGGGACTGGTAGACAATGTGGTGGTTTATACTATATAGATGTAGAAGGTACTAAATATGTTAAGGACCCTTATGTGATTGCTTGCTCTTTGTCTAAACATGACTGGCATTGTAGATTAGGTCACCCTGCTAACCCAGCTCTAAATGTGCTTAAAAATTCTTTGAACATTAGTTCTACTGATCAAAATGAGTTTTGTGAAATATGTCAAAGAGCTAAACAGACTAGAGAACCTTTTCCATTAAGTGAACACAAAACTAAATATCTTAGTGAACTGGTTCATTTAGATCTATGGGGACCTTATAGGGTGACCAGTCACACTGGTCATAGATACTTTTAACTATTGTGGATGATTACACAAGAGCTGTATGGGTTTATTTGATCAAAACCAAAGATGAAGTTGATATCTCAATTGAGACTTTTTATAATCTTTTAAAAAACCAGTTCAAAAGAGATGTTAAAGTTTTTAGAAGTGACAATAGGACTGAATTTGTTAATCAGAATTTTCAAAATTTTTGTCACATTAAGGGAATTATACATCAAACCTCTTGTGCTTATACTCCACAACAAAATGGGGTGGTTGAAAGGAAACATATGCATCTTCTTAATGTGACCAGATGCCTTATGTTTTAAGGGGGGGGGGGGGGGAATACCATTAAGGTTTTGGACTAAATGCATTTTAACTGCGACTTATCTTATCAACATATTACCCTCTTCTGTGCTAAATGGTAGATCTCCTTATGAGATGATGTATAATTCATCCCTTAATCTCTCTCATATTAGGACTTTTGGATGTCTTTATTTTGCTACTATTTTAAATAGTCATGATAAACTCACCAGTAGCTCTAAAAATGTGTTATGATGGGTTTTTCTAATTCTCAAAAGGATTATAAACTGTATAGTCTTGACAGACATCAGTTCTTTGTTTCTAGAGATGTTAAGTTTTTTGAATCTATTTTCCCTTTTAAAGATACTGTTTTGAATAAAAAGAATAGTAATGAAGATGTTGATGTCTTTCAAAACAATAAAGTTTTAACCTTTTTTGATTTGGAAAATCTCGAGCTTCCTAATGACGATGAGAGAGTTTTAAACATTCATAATGGTGACAGTATGTCACCAAGTGCTAGTAGCCCACACTTGGATATAGGTGACAGTGGACACATTGCATCCAACAATGATACCACATATGCCAGTCCAAGTGGTTTTGAGGCTGCCACACTTGATGAAAATCAAATATCTAAAGGAACTTTAGAGCATCACCCAAGTATTCCCTTACATGGACATAACTTGGGTGGCATATCTAATACCAATGCTCAGGATAACCAAGTCTTGAGAAGATCTTCTAGAACTTCTGTTTTCCCAAAAAACTACAATGATTTTGTTGTTGATTCAAAAGTCAAATATGGGATTGAAAAGTTTGTTTGATACTCAAAGATTAAAGGGGATGTCTTATGTATAATAAAAGTTGTGAACCAAAAGCTTTTTTGAGGCCTGTCAAAGTCCTCAATGGATTGATGTTATGAATGTTGAATTTGATGCTTTGCTTGAAAATGATACTTGAGACTTAGTTGAATTGCCTGTTGGTAGAAATGCATTAAATTCTAAGTGGGTTTGGAAACTTAAGTTCAAATCTAGTGGTGAAATAGAAAGGTATAAGGCTAGACTTGTTGCCATGGGTTGTGGTCAAAAGGAAGGTATTGATTATGAGGAAACTTTCTCCCCTGTTGTGAAAATGGTGGTTGTTAGGTGTCTGATAAACTTAGCTGTTAATCAATCTTGGCCTATATACCAACTTGACATTAACAATGCTTTTCTATATGGTGAGTTAGATGAAACTGTCTACATGAAACCCCCCGAAGGTTTCTACTATGACAACCCTAAGCTTGTTTGTAGGGTAAAAAATTCTATTTATGGTCTTAAGTAGTTCCCTAGACAGTGGAATGCTAAACCCACCTCTGTTTTGGTTGATAATGGGTTTGTCTAAAGTAAATCTGACTATTCTCTTTATACTAAGAGTTGTGATAAGTCCTTTATTGTTGTGCTTGTTTATGTGGATGACATTATTATGACTGGAGATAATGAGAAAGATATTGACAGATTCAAAAATTTCTTGAAAGGGAATTTTAAAATTAAAGACTTGGGAAAATTGCAATACTTTTTTGGAATAGAAGTTGTTGACACCCCTTCTGGTGTGTGTTTGAATAAAAGAAAATATGTACTTGATCATTTGTCTGAGTATGGAATGCTTGCCTGCAAACCTTCCAAGACTCCCTTAATATCCAAGCTGTCAATATCTAATGAACCTTCTAAAAATGACCCTTTGTTGGAAAATGTTGTTGATTATCAAAAGCTTGTGGGTAAGCTTATTTACCTGACCAATACCAGACCTGACATTTCATATGTTGTTCACTACCTTAGTCAATTTATGCACTCACCTTTAAGATCTCATCTCAGAATTGCTTTTAAGATTCTCAGATACTTAAAGAGTTCTCCAGGACTTGGTATTCATGTTAAGAAGAACTCTGGTATGTCTCTTAGAGCTTTTTCTGATGCTGATTGGGCTAAGTATGTTGTGACTAGAAAGTCTGTTACTAGTTATTGTGTTTTTTGAATGATAATCTTGTTTCTTGGAAAAGTAAGAAATAAAATACTCTCTCTAAGTCATCAGATGAGGCTGAGTATAGGGCTCTTGCTTTAGTGACTAGTGAAGTCATTTGGATCCTAAAAATTCTAAAAGATTTGTGTTGTGATAATCTTTTGCCTGTGGATCTTCTTTGTGACAGTAATTCAGCAATTAAGATTACTGCCAATCCTGTGTTCTATGAAAGAACTAAACATCTTGAGATTGACCTTCATTTTGTGAGGGAAAAAATCTTAAGTTGTTTTGTTAGAACTCAAAATATGGAGTCTGTAAATCAAATTGCAGATATCCTCACCAAAGATTGGATACACCACAACATGAGAACTTGGTTGAAAAACTAGGAATGACTGACCTGTTTAGGCTATCAGATCAAGGGGTGTTAAAATAACCTTATAATTTGACACCCAAAGTTTGAGGGACTTATTGTGTCTTTTTGAATGTGCAGGGTTATTAGTTGCTACTATGGAAACTTGGTTGATGGACTCTAGACTGTGGGCTTGTGTGCTGGGCTTGGAAGTATGAAGGCCCAAAACCCTTTAAAGGTTTGTGGCCGTTGGTGAAAGTTAGTATAACACCCTAACTCTTTCAGAGTTAGGGTTAAGGGAGCTTGTGTGTGTTTTGTGCAGCCATTAATGGCGTCTCAACACTCTCTCTTTATTTTCTGTTTAAATCATCTCTTTATTTTGTTTTAAGATTTGTAAGACTATTATCAAGTTAGATAATAGATCCATACCAGTTTAATCTGTGGTGGATTTTATTTTATAAACTCTCTCTTTCAGTTTTTGATCTCTTTATGTTAATAAAAGTGTTTTGAATCATCATATCTAGTTTTTCTACAATTACTTATTGATATGTATCAGTTGTTAATAAAATTCATACGAAGTCAAGTTGTGGTGTTAAACAATAAATAACAGGGATGTTTGGGGGGCAACATGATTCCAGGTTTGTTGTTAACCTATAAAGAGAGGTGAAATTAGATGCATTATATTTAAATGTAACTTAAAAAGCGTTTTTGTGTAGTAGTGTCATTTGCTATTCATATGCCGTTTTTTAAGGTCTTTGCGCGAGATAAAATGTCGGACTTTCATATGGTATCCTGCAAATAAACATGTTTTTTTAAAAATTAGTTTAGCCTCGGGTAGAGCCGAACCATTATAGTGGTGGCTACTATGGGCACAGACAATGACATGAACCTTACGGATGTGCTCAGGTTGCTAAAGGCCCTGCTATGTTGAATGGAGGCGATGCGATATGGTTTGCAGTCCTGTATGATTTCTGCATCAATGCTGCTGACCAAGATGGTAAAACTGTAATTGTTGCTAGCTTAGATGGTGACTATTTAAGGTAACATTCATAATTTGTAGACTCACCATGTGGTTATTAAAGTGTCCATTCCATACTTCTTGTATATAAGTTGCTGATGGAAATACAGGATACAAGAATATGATTATAATATTTGTTGAAAGTTTAAAGTAAAACTCGATGATAGTTGCATAAAGTGTATTGTATCCACACGCCCGAAAATTCACCTTTACTGCTTACAACCAGCCATCTAAACTTAAATGATGGATCTCGCACAGGTAAAACAGAGACGATGAAAATGTTGATGAGATATCTTGTTGTCATGGGAGGCAGATCAGGTACTCAAGAAAGAACGGTTGAGCAACAAGTCTTGGAAGTTGGGAGTTAGTAATACACACATTTCACTGTTGAAGAAGAAATTAAAAACGAATTGCAGCAGATTTGTGAAGTATATGATGCTGCTTGGAATGGGGGATGCTGTTTGACATGGTTTCGACTCCTACAACAAGTCTTCTACATATCAGTTCGTAGCTGGTTTCATTGACATTAAACTTCACTTTTTTGTTAGAATTTAGAACAATCGGTTTGTAGTATGTCGATAAAACTTTAGAGATACAGATATATGTCCAATGGGTGACACATTTATGTATCTCATGTACTTTATTTGTATATTTTGGTAATCTATTAATGGCTTTTATTGTTCAAATACTAGTTTTTCATATTTACATATTCTGGAATCCAAAAAATTCAAAATTATATTGTGGGAAATCCGTGGGAATATGCTCATGGGAAATCTGTGAGAATATGTACGTGGGAAATCTGTTAAGAAAGAGTTGTGGAAAATCTGTGGGAAACATATGGGAAGATGGGTGTTAAAACTTGTGGGAAAATGGTTGTGGGTAATCTGTCGTAAAAATGTTTGTGGGGTATCCGTGGGAAAATGGTCGTGGGAAATACATGGGAAAAAAGTTCGTTGGAAATAGGTGGGAAGAAAACCACTCCTTAAATGTTAAAAATGTGTGATAGAAACCGTAAGAAATCCGTGGGAAAATAGTGAACGCTCTGTGGGAAATTCCATAGAAAAATATTTACCCACGATGTTTTTATAAACGATATAATTCCGTAGGAAATCTGTGGAAAATGGCCCTTTCCCACAAAATTTTCAACGGATACTGTCGTGGGAAACGAAAAACCTCTTTCTCTAGTAGTGATAATTTGATCATGACCGGATATTGGGTTATGAAAGGTGATCGGCCTCAAATTTTGATTCCATTTTTGTAGTAGTTTAGAGCCCAACTTGAAGCCCATTTAAAATAGAAAAAACTTGAGGGGTATATAATTATTTTGTTCCTCGTTGTTTTTTCGAGTCAAGGATTCCATCTATTCATTATCTCATCATCAAGGCATTACCTCGAAACTAACAGGTGCCTTCTTGCATATGATATTTTTTTAGTTTTCTTTCTCCTTCATTATTAGTTTATCTATTAAAATATAAATGTTAAAAATTTAAAGTTTGATATAATTAGATTATACGAAGTAATAGATATGTCTAGGGTGTTATGGCATTGATAACTCAAAACATTAATTAATATATGTGTTTAAGGGGCTATGAAACAGGGCTTTAAAATCCACGGGCGCCCCTGAATATAATAGTCAAACCGATGAACACCCTAAGTTGTATCCGGGGACGGAATCAGAATCAAGAGACAAAACGACCAAGTGCACTTATAATAAACTGTATAATGCTACACACAACGTTTTTAAGGAACATGTGCATTTAACATAAATCTAACAAAAATAAAAAAATTAACAAATTTAACACTATGAAACAAAAACCCATGGGTGTCCCAAGACACCCTGGACCCACCCTGATTCCGTCGTTATATCACATAAGAGCCTAAGTTACACAAAATGGCAATTCTAGCGATAAATAAGCATGGTATATAACTATATATACAACTTTATAATAGTATAAGATTTCACAGGTTACCATCATAATAAAATATAGGGCAAGTAATTGATCAGGTAATATGTAAGTGTGTTATATGCATCTGTAAATTTTGTATGATTTGATTATGTTAGTGCCTTATATAGGCTGTTTTTGTTCTTCGTATGTAGTTTGTGTTTTTTACAAGTAGTTTTTTATGTTTTTGGTTTATTCAGTTTTAGAATTGTTTTTTTCTATTGTTACTTTGAATCGTGAATAATATTTAGTGATATTATGGCTAGATTAGTTTTCATCATACTACTTATGTGTAGTTGAATTTTTTTATTACTGCACAACTGACACACGTTAGAAGTTTAAACTTTGGACGATAGACAAGGCCTATTTACCATTCAAATTAGAGAGTTAGAAGGTTTATACAAAGGGCTCAAACCATAATAATTTGTCTTGTAATAAGATTACATGCAGTAACCTCCTACAGAAAGATATAAATTCTCTCAACTAGACTTTGATAAGTACTTTACGGGTATGATGCATACTTTTTCTTGAAGCGGTTCTTCTTGAAAGTTTATGGACATAAATTAATAGTCGTATGTTATGATCGAACTCGAGATTAAGGGATTGCACACAATAAGTAAAGGGTTAATTTATTTAATAAATATATTTATTGTATTTATTAAATTAATCCAAGCTTTAAGTTAACGGTCGTTAAATAATAAGAGTTAAGTATTAAACGAACGTTGTGGAATAAATTAGAAGAGAAAAGAATAGTCCGGAACACCCCTAGAAGGGGTGTTGACCGTCGGTTAGGGGCAAAGGGGAAGGAGATTTCCTTCCTAAATTGGTTTAGTGCTTGGGCTCCAAGTTTTGCTAGGCTATATAAACACACCCCCTACCCTCATAAATCTTCACCCCATTCTTTCTCTCTCTCTCTTTTCCTGCGATCAAAGCCAGAGACAAACACCCTTTTTAGGGTTCCTTTTAACCTTTGGTTTTGGTTTTTTGAATCTAGTCCTAGCCCCTCTCTAGGGTTGTTGGGTAGATTTTCCACAAGTGTTAAGCTTTGGTTTATACGTGCTAGACTCACGATTAGCCCATTGCATTACGTGTGTACAAGAGCGTAATATAGTTTTGCTTTAAACTATATCTTTTTATATTTCGTCATAAACCCTAATTGGTGTTCTTGTGGATTTGCTCTAGGTAAAAGGTATGTAACCCTAACTCGATTAATTATGAATGTATTATTAATTATGGTCATATTAAATCGCTTCCGCTATGTGTGCTTTGATCTTATTTAGGGTTTTGTATAATTGTTATGAACTTTATAAACCTTCAGTGACATCGAGAGCCGTTTTAACATGTTATAATTATAGAGATCTAAAGTTTTTTTAACTAATTATGATTTGAGTTAAAAACTATATGTTCTTTTTTAGGTTTTCACAAAAAATTAATGTTTTTTGTTTTATATAAATTGGCCTAGCCGAATTTTTTATAAATTTTTTTTATTTTTTTTGAAACCCTAAAAATTGCATGTTGTTAATCGTTAGATGTTTGCATGAATTAATTGTTATGTCATGTAAGGTTACGATCCGTAAAGAGAGTTAATTGTTAAGATTATGTGGGAGATTCGTGATAAACATGCGTATTTTTCACGGATCATATGATTTTATATGCTATTTGCTTTATTTGATTCAAATTTTAAAATTAAGGAAGACTTTTATATGTTTATAAAACCCTAAATTTGATGTTCTTTGAATAAATTGTTATGCATGTAGCTATTTGATTTAGCTTTTTTTGTACCTACTTGTTTTCATACGTTTTATATTAATTGTATGTTGTAAACAAGGGTAACTTTTTCCAAAAAAATTAATATGGACTAAATCATATAAAATTAATGAATTGTTTTGAGATCTAAATTACATAGAATTGTGTTGATTGATAATTTGCAATGATAATTTAACGGCCTACTCCTTTTGACAAACTATAAAGTGGGTTTAACGCACCGCTGGTCATGTACCCGGTTAAGGAAGGAGGTGTTATGCCATTAGTCGCTGGCCGAATTTCTGGCTCGCCTGTGCGTCAAATTGAAATTACCTACGATTATCATTTGCATTATATCTTAAGGTTGATTTACCGTAAATTCACATCCGAAACACAATTAATAGTGTTATTGCTTTGTGCTTTAGCCAAGTTCTAGGAACTTAAATTGTGAATTGTTGTGGGTAAAATTTTTAATTGGTTTAATCAATACCTCAACGTACAATATATGGCGAATAATTTGTCTCACCAAAAGGTTTACTAAAAGTTTTTAATAAAATAATGATATGGAGATGTATGCATGCTTCTCCATACATGATTTTGACACCAAAAATCTATACCTAAAATTTAAGTCATATGACATCTAATTGACGAATACTTGAAGTTAAAATTGTCATCATATGAGATTCTGGACGATGTTGTGATGGAAAGAAAACGTTCATAGAATGATAATTCGCATGAATGTTCTACGTCTTTAGATTAGTCGATTTAATTAAGTTACCCGTGAGATATGGAAACTTAAGGCATAAAGTAGGGATGAAACATGTTTACAATGCAAAATGACTTTTGGCAATGTAAATCCCTAAAATATCTAAATATTTAAAATTTGTTTGTCAATTATTGTTCGACAAGTTACCATGTTGAATACATTTATCACTAGCAGATCAACTGATGTGATAAGTTTATGACAATACGGATTCTAGTTTCAAGGAAAATACTATGGTTTTTATTACCGGGGTAATTTTAATTTCTTGAATGGTATTATCGAAAATACTAATATATTGAACTTATTTCTGTAGAAATGGCTTAACCCGATAACAACACTTTGAGTTCTGCCTTCAAGACTTATTTTGAACGTCAGGAACTAACTGGTCCAAACTTCAATGATTGGTACCACTCACTGAGAATTATCTTGAGAGTAGCGGGTACTTCTGATTACTTGACTAGGGCGTTTCCTGCGCCCCTTGGCCCTAATGCTACTCCAGTTGAAAGGCTGAATTATGAGGCTGAGGTTAAGAAGCACAATGATGTGGCTTGCTTAATGCTTGAAAAAATGGCTCCTTTCTTACAAAGAAAGTTTGAACTATTTTCTCCAAACCAAATGCTTGCAGAGCTCAAGGCAATGTTTGAGAAGCCTCAGGCTATGGAAATCTACGATTTGTTAGATGCTTTTCACAATTGTAAGCAAGCCATTAGGAAACCCGTAAGTGCACACTATCAAGAGATGAAGAGTTACATGGAACAGCTCATCGCACTTGGGAAAACCTATGACATGATATGGCGATTAACCTAATCTATAGGTCCTTTAATAAGGACTTCAATGATTTCGTTAGGAACTTTAATATGCATTACGCGGGGAAGACAGTTAATGATTTGCACGCAATGCTCATTGACTATGAAAAGGGTTTAAAAGACAAGGCAAGTACATCTACCTCTACTCCTCCTGTGCTTTGTGTACAAAAGGGTAGAGTGAGTAAGCCAAAACCGCAAGCGAACAAGAAGAAAGGCAAAGTCAAGGCTGATAAGGGCAAACAAGTTACGACTTATTCAAAACCTAAGCAGAACTTTGTCAAGAAGAATCAATCTCAAAAGGATGAGACTTGTCACCATTGCAAAGCAAGTGGTCAGTGGAAGAGGAACTGCCCTCTTTATCTCCATGAGTTGCGAGAAAATAAGAAGAAGGTTGAGCTAAGTGCTACAGCACCTTCAGGTAACTTATTTATGATAGAGTTATTTAATCTTACATACAAATCAAACTCCTGGGTATATGATACGGGATGCGGTATTAACATTTGTAATACGCTGCAAGGATTTGAGTTTGAAAGGAAACTATCCTTTGGGGAACAATATCTACATGTGGGCAATAGAGCACAAGGAGCTGTTGAAGCTATAGGAACATTTAATTTAGTTTTACCTTCGGGTTTAGTACTTATTTTAAATGATTGTCATTATGAACCTTCAATGGTTAGGGGAGTTATTTCCTTTTCTTGTCTGTTGGATCTTGGATTTATTCACACTATTAATAATAATGGAATTTCTATTTTCAAAGACGGTTTATTCTATTTTAATGCAATTTCTGTGAATGGTGTGTTTGAAATTAACATGCATGATAATAATTCCAAGAGTAATAATAATTTTGTTTTTAGCATGAATAAGAAGAGAAAGTTAGGCAAGAACTCTTCTTATCTTTGGTATTGTAGACTTGCCCATATTGGGAAGACACGCATACAAAAGCTTCAACGTGATGGTCTTTTGGAAAATATCAATGATGAATCATTTGATAAATGTGAGTCTTGTATCTCTGGAAAGATAACCAAGAAACCTTTTAATAGCAATATTGATAGGGCTACTGAACTACTAGGTTTGATACATACGGATGTGTGTGGACCACTTAGACATGTGTCAAAGAAAGGTGCTAGCTACTTCTTAACATTTACGGATGATTATAGCCGTTATGGTTATGTTTATTTAATTAAGCATAAACATGAGGTATTAGAAACATTCAAAGTGTTTAAAGCAGAAGTAGAATTGCAACTAGGAAAGAAGATTAAAGCTCTTCGTTCCGATAGAGGTGGTGAATATTTTAGTCAAGAGTTTAAAGATTATTTAAGTGAGAACGAAATTGTTTAGAAACTTACTTCTTCATTTACTCCACAACAAAATGGTGTATCCGAAAGGAAAAATCGTACATTATTGGATATGGTGCGATCTATGTTTAATATTACAACTTTACCATTATCCTTTTGGGATTATGCTCTAGAATCTACTGCTCGCATTTTGGATATGGTTCCCACAAAGAAGGTTGATAAGACACCATATGAATTATGGCATGGCAAAAAGCCATATTTGTCTTATTTATATATTTGGTGTTGTGAGGCGTATGTGACTCTGTAGATAAACTCCAACAACGCTATGTGAAATATATCTTTGTAGGTTACCCTAAGGAAACAATGGGTTACTACTTTTATTATCCGCCTGAGAACAAGGTTATTGTTGCCAGATATGGAGACTTCCTTTAAAATGATCTTGTAAATCAAGAATTCAGTGGAAGAAATTATGTTCTTGAAGAAATTCAAGAAGATACATTAACTTCTAAAAATACTAGCGAAGAAATTCCAATAGAGCAAGAAAGTCTGGGAGCTCCACCGAAATTAATTCCTCCACGTAGGTCTGGAAGATTTATACGTGCGCCAAGCAAACTATGTCTTAACATAGAGGATGATGAGGAGGAAGTAGGGGATCTTGGTGAACCTGCTAACTATCGATCCGCAATGCTTGATCCAGAAAAGTCTAAATGGATAGTTGTGATGATTGAGGAAATGAAATCCATGTAAATCAGTGATGTTTGGATTCTCGTTGATGCGCCTAAAAATGCTAAAGTTGTAACACCCATTTTGATAAATGGAATATCACAGGATATGGCGTGTCATCAAAGCATGCAAGGTAATATGTCATAAACATACATGACCAAAGGGATAACAGGAATCAAACATCGGTTCTCAAACATAAGCCCAAAACATAAATGAAATAAAGGAAGACTTGACAAGAATAAATAAATGAAGGCAAAAGGAGAAGAAGTCTAAGATAACTCCCATCCCATGCACTTCCTCCAAATGCTCAAGTCTAACCTTGTGTTCCTGTCATTTTGAGACATGGAAAGAAAGTAACGGCTGAGCATAACGCCCAGTGAACGGATATATAACATACATGGAAGCATAGAATAATGAAACTATATAAGATATATAAAGCATGAAAGGCAGCGGAAATGAATAAGTCTTGGAAACCTAGACGTATAACATGTTTACTGGTTTTAGTTCTTAAAACATAGCTTATGTTTACTTATGAAAATCTGTATTAGTTTAATATACCAAAAGCCAATATAGGTCATGAGGTCAACACCGTGTATGCATACTTGGAGGGGTGACCTCGTCATGAAATTAGAGGGGATGCCTCTAATTAATATAGTAATGGGTAGGAGGGATCAGCACCTTGTGATGGATACAAGGCACACACCACATTCACCATGAAATCCTGACTGACACTATAGCTAGGATGCACCCATACGCCCCACATGATAATTTAATAATAAAGGCCAAATAAACTGAAAGGGACGCCATGAGCTATCACTCCGCCGTGGTGAAGTCATAACACTAGTGCCTCTAGTGTTATGGTTATGGTACCTCCATAACTAGGTGAAACTGGCATGCATGTATATGGCTAAGGTAATTAATAAAAGATAAGCATTTAAATCTGTAACTACTGGGAAAACAGTTGGCGGCAAACGGGGAATCCTAATAAGGAAGAGAGTTGTCTTTGATGAAAGACAGAATATTTGTACCTCTAGTCCAGCAAGAGCTAACAGAAATGAATGAATAAGCTACTCTGCCTTGACGGATAATAGTACATAGAATAGGGACATGAATGAGTTGTCTGAGATACATGTGTTTTACTAGTTTTGTGTGTTATTAACTTGTTATACTTATTCTGTCATGTTTTATTGTTTACTGTATTATCTATAGTTATTCTGATGTTCTGTTGTGTATTATTCATGTATTAGAGTATTATAATACTTGTATTGTAATACTACATATCTTTCTAAAAATAGCAGGTTTCCTAAAATAGAAAGTTTCCAAAAATAGTAAGTTTCCAAAATGGTAAGTTTCTATATTTAGAATAAGCTGGATTATTAAGCTAAAGTATAAGTTAAAGTTCATTTAGAAAAAATACAAGTCATGGTTTATGTTATAGCTTATTAATTAAATAACTTGGTTAATTAATTAAACTATACATTATAAGAATTTAATTAAAATACATGTTTAATTAAATTAATTACTTAGGTTTAAAACATGAATTATTAAAATAAATAATTATAACCTAAGTCTTGTAAATAAACGATATAAACTGATCTTATAAAGTTCCCGAACCTGAACCCGTGCTTACATACAAGCTAAAATATATAAGTCAAAACCACACAGCCCGTCAGTGGCTAGACCGGCTAGCCGGCTGCCACTGACAGCTTAATTTCCCCCTGGTTAGCCACTCGGCTAGCCACTGCTAAGCCAAAAGTGGCCCCGGCTCAAGCCAGTTCCCACTGTTTTGTTACCCGAGCCAAAAACAAGTCCCACCGAGACCCATGAGGTCTCGATTTACACTAAATCAAACCAAAAACCATATCCAAAGTATACCCTGACCTTAATCAGGGTTCCATGTCGTGCGATCAAGCAAACCAAGCCAAGCTGACACCCTAGGTAGTCTCGGTGGTGGTGATAAAAACAAGCCGAGAGCCTCTTGGCTCTCGGTTGTGTCTCGGCCGAACCAAACCAACACCCAAACAACCCTATGACATGTTTTCTTGATTACCCTCCATGTTTTATGCTTTGTTTTATAGTTTAATACATGAAATCATAATAAAACATAAAAAGAATGAAAAGAAAGGGTTTAAATTAATATGGAATGCGTAGTTGTTTAGGGTTTACAAACACGAACACAAACACGTGATTTTCCAAGATCAAAATTCAACAAACACCCCCTTGGTGTTCAATATGGTCGGCGGCAAGGAGAGGCAAAGAACTACGGTTTCTTTATTTTCTTTGTAAAAATAATTATGAGGAAAAATTCCCCTGTAGCTTTACTAATCATGGGTTATTGTTGGGTCATGGGTCAAAAGGCCCCTTCTTCCTTTTCTTCCCCCTTAGTCGGGGTACCCTTAGCCCATGTGGCAAAACCTTAGATTTTTCTAAGTTAAAATAATAGTCGTGTATGTTCGCGTTTTAATGTCATGAATTTCTATGTCGTGATCAAGTCACATTTATAATATCTTAAATGTTCGTTATTTAATATCGTGACATGTGTAATAATATTATAAATAGAAAGTTTTATTTTTATCGTATTTTCGTGTATTTACTGTTCATGTGTGTTGTTCATAATATTTTAATGCGGGTTTTACACCCCTCTAAAAGAATAATTCGTCCTCGAATTAGGGTCGTGACATTGTTGCGGTATTACAGTTTTTCCCCTCTAAAATGACCATTCATCTTCGAATTAGGAGTAAGATAACTGACAGAGTTGTAAGGACTAAAAGGGCATGTAGGCTGAAAGGACGTGTATATGATATGGCTGGAAAAAAGGTATGGGACGTGACATGACTGAAAAGGAAATGGAGCGTGACGTGACCTGACAGAACGTATCTGATTGATGAGCGAAATGGCTAAAAAGTAACGTGTAGAGATTACAAAACATTACCATGTGAAATATTCTGGAATAGAAGACATGAGAAACGCCTTATGAATGTTGTACGAGACGTACTGAAACGTAGTACGCGAAAAATTGTGAACGTGATACGTGAGCAATTGTGAACGTGGTACGTGGCGATAATGGTAATTGGAACATGGGAAAAACATACAGTGAAAGATGATACGTGCAAGATATCATGAGAATGATATCAGGAACGTGGAATGAACATGACATGTTAAACATATCGTGAACATGGAGTAACTGAGGCAGTAACGCCAATCGGTACGTGATAAGACGTGGAATGTGACGTGAAGCGTCATCCTTAAGATGAAAAGTTTAATAATCTCGAGTCTGGTCTCCCAAACTTGCTGTAAACTTAATTCCAAAACAAAAGTGAAACTTAAATCATAAGCTAGAATATGATCATGAACGTGATTGGTGTCGTGAACGTAACTGCGAAAGCAAGACGTAAATTAAACGAGGTCGTGATTGTAATGATACATCAATACGTACGCGAGTCTTCATCTGGCTGTTGGCTGCAGGAGTGCCATGTGATCGTACGATCTCTGGCTGGAAGTTGTACGATAATCTTCTAACTGTGAAATCCTTACGGATGACAGAATTCTTGCAGACTTGGTCCAACGGTTGAAAAACAACTCAGATAGCATCATGCTCCTTCTGAGCTTGCAATAGTCTGGTAAGAGTTCCATGGGGGTCTTGTTCCTTCTTTGTTTCAAAATATCCAAAGGTGGAAATAACTCCTGACCTGTTGGTGTTCTAACTTAACCCGCCGGTATGGCAGATACTTAGATATGAACTTAACTGTATCTTGCTTTATAGAAACTGGATACATAGAAATTTGGAAAAGTGAGAGTGTCTGTTGTTTAGACTTCTTTTAGCGTAGGATCCACTGGAACACCTAATTTGGTATATGATCCCTGAAAGTCCCAAAATACAACTATTGTTGAAACTAAGTCACGAAAAACAATAACACACTATAGATATACTTTTCAAACGATTAATGCTTTATTAACTATTATCAACAAAGTATTACAAAGTGTTATGAATACACCTGTTGAATAACAACAAGAAATGAACCCTAGAACAAGTAAACCTGATTCGAGACTCAAGTTTACAAGAGAACCAATGAGTCGCTGATGGACAGCTGAGGGCTCAGTGGTTCCAGTGAGAGAAAGAACTTAGATTAAGATTCCAAGCACAAGGGTTGAATCTTAACTTCTTTCTCATCCCTATTTATAGTGGTACGAGGTTGTGTCCTTAGTAGGATTAGTTGATACGTGTCATCTTCTAAGTGGAAGAGTACAACGTATTAAATGCATGTCCAAATCGAGACATGCCTTTAACTACTTTAGGTGAACAGTTCTGCCAACTGTTCACCTTTGTCCCACTAGGTCGTACTAGGCATTGACTTGAATCTCTTGTTTTGTCCCGCTCAAAACACTTGTAAGATTCTCCCGCCTAAACTATAAAGGGTTGGATAAGCTTTGCTTAATCCAAGTCTCTAGGGTTCTTAAGTGATCTCTGAGTGTTGTCAACTCAGAGATCCTTGAACACCAGTGCATTCCTTTGACATCCCAGCTATCCATAATCGCTGGTGAGTCTGACTTCAGATTGTCTTCGACTTCTCTGACGTTGTCTTTGACTTGAATGATCCTGGTGTGCCAGCTAAGGCTTTGCCTTCCACTGGTCTAGTCTCTGTCGCTGGTCTTCTCAGCGATCTTTCAACACTTAGTCTAATTTAAACAAATCTAGACAGGGCCATAGTTATAACTTTCATTGGCCCAACAATCTCCCCCTATTTGTTTATAAATTATACTAAGTCTAAAATTATTGTAAGTGAGTACACAGCTTCTTCTTACACATAATTTAACAAACATACCTCAAAGTTTTATTAAACAAAATGAAACCTAGTCTATTACAAGAACACCCTGGGGTGTAAACATAAACAAAAGTAAATAGGTTCTTCAGCGATCAAGGCCTTGATCACAGAGTCTCTGGGCTTCGACTTTGTCACTCCTAGAGTTAATGACAAGTTCAATTTCAAAATCGAACTCATCAGCTTCTTTTCAATTCCTTAGGATGCCCTGCTTGAGTCTGATTAGCTGAATGGTTAAAGCCAGAGGTAGCTCGTTCAACCGCTGAAAAGCATAATCACAGTTGCCATTTATAAAGACCATACCTGCCTCAGGTTCTGTGTATACTTGGCCTTCTATGGGTTTGGTGATTTCTTTGGGAAGGACCAAGTTCCTTTGCATCCCATCGACCACTATGTCTTCAGTGACCAGCCTTTCTATCAGAGGCCCCATTGGGGTTTTCCTTTTCCTTTGCACCTGAGGAGGTGGTTGAGAAGAAAGCTGAGGAGGCAGGGGTGCCTTCAGTTTCTTTGCTGTGTCTCTTACCCAATTAAGTTTTGCTTGTATGTTTTTCATCATTTGGGCAGCACCAGGCCCAGTCTTCTTTTGGGCAAGAGCTAGCAACTCCAACCACTCAGAGAGGCTCAGATCTCTGAGTTTAAAGTCACTGGAGACTTTGTAGTTCTGTATATCATTTTCCTTATAAATAGTCATTACCACCCTTTTGTCTTTGTCAGTGAAACATGTATACTTGGTGATACGACCAGGTTCAGCTCTCTGGTTGACAAGTCTTTGATATTCCTTCAAGAGGTTGTTCCTCTTGTCCTCCAGTTACTTGAGCTTGACAAGCTGAGCTTTCTTAGCAGTAGGAGAGAGCTTGTCCAGGGCTTCTTTGCTTCTCAGTTCAGCAGCCCTGATGTTTGCCAATCTTTGATGTTCAATGATTTGGGTTTTTGCTTGCTCTGGGGTGAGTGGTGGTTCATCAGCGCTCTTGAATTTGTTGAGTTCAGAGTTTTTGGAGGGTTTAGCTGTGGATCCACCTTCAGCTTGAAGGGAGTGTAAGGTTATCTCAGGTTGCTCAACAGCAATTCCTTTTCCCTTATCTTTCGCAGATTCAGCAGTGGATTTGAAAGATCTCAGTGGTTTGGGTGTTGGAATTTCAGCTGTGGATTCATCTTCTTCAGAGGAGGAGGCAGAATTCTCCCCCTCAGGCATAGCCCCAGCAGGTGCTGTGCCTGAACCTGCCTTATTGAATCGAAGGAACTCGTTGTGAACAAATATGCAAATTTCTTTAAGTTCACCTTGGAGAAGTTCCTGAAGAAGACGCCTTGAGGGTTCAGCAGCCTGAGCTATAGCTGCAACATTTGCCTGCACCGCTGAGGTGAGAACAGAGGGTATATACTGCTGAAGACTCTGGTTGAGTAGAGTAGGTAGTTGTGCCTTCAGAGCATCGTTCAGCAGTTGTGGAAGCAAGGCTGTCATAGAAGATTCCACTGATGAAGTTAGTGAAGTCTCTAGATTGGTGGTGAGCTCCTCAGCAGCATGAGTGAGGGTTTGGATTTCAGAGAGGAGATCATCATTGGTGATTTTGGGCTTTGTGGTGCTGATATCCCCTCTCTTTTGCCATAAAGCCTTAGCAGCCAATTCCTGTACATTTTTCATTCTGGGAACTTGTGCTGACTTGCGGGATTGTAAATACTCCAAGTGTTGTTTAGCCCCTAGTTCCAAAACGTTTGGCAAGGTGGGGGATGGAATAGGTGTAGGTGAGCAAGGTCTCTGTTCCCATAGCTTTCTGGCAGCCAATTCCTGAACATTTGGAAGTGATGGAACAGAGGCAGTCGTCAGCTCAATGGAAGACAGATTGTAATCATCAGTGCTCATCTCCTCAAAGTCAGAGGTGAAGGTGCCTTCCTCTACAACAAAAACTTCATCATCAGGCAATGATTCAATGTCTGAGAGGGCATCAATATCAATGGTGGCAACTTCAGCGGTTTCGTCATCAGCAATCGAGTAATCATCATTGTTAAGTTGTTCCTGATGAAGATTGTGAGCCTGTGATAAGAGTTATTAGTTGACCAGTTGTTAAATAATAATGCAGTTATAGATCGCCAGTCGCTGCCCCTAGGAAAGATGGGTGTGATTATCCAGCCCCCCCTAAGGATTTCTCCTTGGGACTCTTTTAATGTGAAATAGATATGTTGAAGGATCGCCATTCGCTGCCCCTAGGATAGCTGGGTATGATTATCCAGCTCCCCCGTAAGGATTACTCCTTGGGACTCTTTTTATATGTGAAAGTTATGAGGTGAATGGTCGCCGTTCGCTGCCCCTAGGATAGCTGGGTGTGATTATCCAGCTCCCCCTGAAGGATTTCTCCTTGGGACTCTTTCATTGTGAAACATGATATGGGAATGGTCGCCGTTCGCTGCCCCTAGGATAGCTGGGTGTGATTACCCAGCTCCCCCTGAAGGATTTCTCCTTGGGACTCTTTTATTGTGAAATATTATATGGGAATGGTCGCCTTTCTCTGCCCCTGGGATAGCTGGGTGTGATTATCCAGCTCCCCCTGAGGGATTTCTCCCTGGGACTCTTTTGATTGTGAATAAATATGAGAGTGATGGTCGCCTTTTATCGCTGCCCCTAGAAAGACTGAGGGTGATGATTCAGTCTTTCCAAAAGAATAAATTCTTTGGGACTCTTTTAATAATGAGGGGGACCTAGAGTCAGTGAGAAGTGCAGAGACTCTGGGTCGGGACTTATATGTGCTCAGGTTGTTGTTTGCCAAGAGCACAGTCCAGAGGGTGAAGGATCATCGGGGTGCGTTAAGAGCACAAGTGAATCATATCCTAGTGAAGACAGAGTGTACAGAGAGTCCTAAAGGATCTAGGTGCTGACACAGACACGCTAAGAGTTGAGGCAAACTCTAAATTACATCACTCTCTCCTAAAGACAATGAGAGTGAATGTATGTGGACCTCCAAGAGGAAAAATAAGGGACAGACTAATACCTGAGTAATATCAGCGTGGAGAGGGATCTTAGTCGTTTTCACTGACTTGGAGACACTAGACACTGGTTCTTTGTCAGCAATGGGCTCTTCTACCACATCCACCAGAGAAGGGGATGGGTTCTTCTTTGTCTTTATCTTCTTTGAAGGATTAACAGAAGGGGTTTCAGAGGAAAGGGGGATGTCTTTCCTCTTCTTCTTCTTTTCCTTAAGCACCTTGGGCTGAGAAGTAGATTGCATAGAGGTCTTGGACAGAGACTTATCAACCGTACTTTCAGCATTCACCTCAAGTTGAGGGATCAAGGGCTCATCACCTCAGCTAGTAGCCCAACAACTCTCATCATATGTCTGGTAAGGGGCACTTCATTATCTATAGGAGTCTTCAGAGAAGCTGCGGTGATGTGATGAGAGGGAAAGGAGTGTAAAGCATCATTGGTGTAGGAATCACTAAGAATATCTTCTAAGACAAGAGAGAGATATCTGGTGTAGCAGATGGTGGCCCCACGATTCTTCTTTCCTTTGTTTTCCAACTTAGCTATGAGGTCGGTGTACAGTATGTGAGCGATTCCAATATCCAAACCCCAGATTAAGCTGTATGCAATGGCTAGCTGGGAGCCATTGAGTTGGTCATGTGATCCAGTGTTTCCTCCTAGACACTTTACGATGTATAGCATCAGCGTTCTCCATGTGGGAGAGAAGTAATTCACCTTGATGAGAGATTTGCTTTGGAATCCAGCAGCGGTGAAAGGTTGTTCATGATCATCATGAGGTTGAAGGGTGGCCAGAGCTTTTCTCACAGTGGCACTGGTGGGCAAAGCTGACGTGTTACTGTTGTAAGGGAGTCCAATGGCTTTAGCAAAGGTTGTGAAATCAAAGGTGAGAGGTTGAGGATGGGTGGAAAGGTTGAAGGTGATGTGTGAAGAGGTTGGGTCAACTTCAGCGCTGTACCAGAACTCACGAAGGTATTGGTAGTAGCAGGTGGAGGGTTCCTTGGTGATAGCTTCGTTGATGGTGGAGTTCTTGAGGAAGTTGAAAAGTGGATGGTAGAGGGGATTGTTGTGTTCAAGAAGGGCTACACAGTTGTTTAATGCAATCTTTCCATCAGCGACCTCGAAATCAACGTTTGTGGCGGCTTGTACAACGAAGGTTTGGTTTGGTGAAGTAGACGCCATTGTTGAGAGATTGAAGGTGGTGAGAGGATTGAAGAAGATGAAAGGGAATGTGTGTGTTGGGAAATTTTTTTAAAATGACAAAAAGATTTTGGGTCAAGGGTTTTGTAAGGTAGAGCCGTTTTCCAAATTTGAGCATTAAATGCAAAAGTTAAGCTTTTTAGAAAAACGTGGGTCCCCTTGACCTTTCATGAGATACTTGTCCCCTTGGAAAGCGGGAAAGTTGGTAGCATTAAGAGACAATCATTTGAATTTAATATCAGAATATACACATTCCCATTGAAATGTAACTACCTCGTTACATTCAATTCTCTTAAATGCCCAGAGACAGCGGTCATCATCAGATTTATTTGCCAATATTGAGCATTCCCAGCTCAGCGACCAGCCTAGTAAAACTTGGCTCAGCCAGCGGCTTGGTGAAAATGTCAGCGAGCTGGTACTCAGTGGGTATGAAATGTAGCTCAATATCACCTTTTAGAATATGGTCTCTGATAAAGTGATACCTGATGTCAATATGCTTGGTTCTGGAATGAAGTACTGGATTATTGGAGATGGCTATGGCACTGGTGTTGTCACAGAATATGGGAACCTGCTCATAGTTAATTCCATAGTCAGCCAGCTGACTTTTCATCCAGAGAACTTGTGCACAGCAACCAGCGACCGCAACATATTCAGCCTCAGCTGATGACATGGCCACAGAGTTTTGCTTCTTAGCACTCCAGCATACCAACTTTCCTCCAAGGATTTGACAGCTACCAGAGGTGCTCTTTCTGTCAAGGCAGCACCCTGCGTAATCTGATTCGGAGTAGGCTTTAAGGTCGAAGCCTGAACCATTTGGGTACCAGAGACCCAATGAGGGAGATCCTTTTAAGTACTTGAAAATTCTTTTGACAGCTACAAGGTGGGATTCCTTGGGGTTAGCTTGGTACTTAACACAGAGACAAGTGGAGAATTGTATGTCTGGTCTGCTTGCTGTGAGATACATCAGTGACCCAATCATGCCTCTATATAAGGTCTCATTAACAGAGACCCCTAAGTCATTAGCTCCCAAGTTGTTGGGAGGAAGCATGGGGCATTTCACTGATCCACAATCAGACAGATCATACTTCTTGAGCAAATCTCTAACATATTTTTCTTGACAAATAGAAATTCCTTTGGAATTTTGTTTGATTTGAAAACCCAAGAAAAAGGTTAGTTCCCCCATCATGCTCATTTCATACTTTTTGGTCATTAGTTTGGCAAATTGTTTGCTCAAGATAACATTGGTTGAACCAAAAATTATGTCATCCACATAAATCTGTACTAAAATGACGTCACCCTTGGACCTATAAGTGAACAAGGTTTGGTCAATGGTACCTCTGACAAATTTATTTTCAAGAAGGAATTTTGAGAGAGTTTCATACCAGGCTCTGGGCGCTTGTTTCAGCCCATAGAGTGCTTTGTGAAGTCTGCAGACATGATTGGGGTAGTCACTGTTTTCAAACCCTGGGGGTTGACTGACATATACTTCCTCTTCAAGTTTCCCATTAAGAAAGGCACTCTTCACATCCATCTGATAAACCATGAAACCCATATAAGCTGCAAAGGCTAGGAAGATTCTGATGGCTTCCAATCTGGCCACTGGTGCGAACGTTTCATCATAATCAATTCCTTCAGATTGGTTATAGCCCAGCACCACGAGCCTAGCCTTGTTTTTTACAATCATACCAGCTTCATCCCTTTTATTTCTGTAGACCCATTTTGTTCCAACCACTTGCTTATCAGCTGGAGCTTTAACCAGAGTCCACACCTTGTTTCTCTTGATCTAATTGAGTTCATCTTGCATGGCAACAACCCAGCCTTCATCAAGCAGAGCAGCAGCCACGTTCTTTGGTTCATCCTCAGAGAGAAAATTTGCAAATAGGCATTCATTTGCAGAGGCGGTTACCAGAGTTCTTAAATTTCCTCTGGTGGTGACTCCCTCAGAGGGTTCTCCAAGAATATTAACTAGAAGAATATATTGGTTCCTACTCCATTTGGATTGTGGAGCAGGAGTCTCTGTGGGATCAGGAGTCACTTCAAGTTCAGGGAGTGATGGAGGTTCATCACATGTAATCTCTTCGTCCATGATCTCTTCATCTGATTGAATATTTAAAGTGACTGGATCAGCATTTTCTTCAGAGATTTGAGTAAGAGATTCAACACCAACTGTCTCTGGAATGATGTCAGAGATGGAGTGAGGATCAAAAGCTTGAACATATGGAAGATCCTTGTGACGACTTTTAGATGATTCCTTGGGATTTGAGAAATCATCTTTGGGATAAGATTTAACTTCATTGAAGTCAATGTCACAATCCTCTGAGTTGGTGTGTGTGATGACAGCGTCAGCTTCATTAAAGGTGACATGGATGGACTCTTCTAATTCTTGCCTGCGAATATTGAATACTCTGAAAGATCTGGAGGTAGGAGAGTATCCAAGGAAGAATCCATCATCTGATTTTTCATCAAATTTACCCAGGTGATCTTTGTAATTGTGAATGAAAACAGGGCAACCAAAGACATGGAAGTAGCTTACATCAGGGGCTCTCTTCCTATACACTTCATAAGCGGTCTTACCATGTCTCTTCACAATAATGGATCTGTTTTGTGTGTAGCATGTTGTGTACACAGCTTCACCCCAAAATTGTTTAGGAAGTCTTGATTGGCTGAGCATCGTTCTGGCAGCTTCAATGAGAGTTCTGTTTCTTCTTTCAGCGACACTGTTTTGTTCAGGGGTTCCTGGGTTTGAGAAGTTCTGTGATATACCCTTTTCATCACAAAAGGATTCCATGGCATGGTTTTTGAATTCCGTGCCATTGTCACTTCTGATAGCCGTTACCCTGCAATCATTGAAGTTTTCTATTTCTCTGATGAAGGACATGATTCTTTCAGCAGCATCACTCTTTCTCTTAAGAAAGAATACCCATGTGAATCTGGAGAATTCATCTACAATGACCAAGGTATATTTGTTATGATTAAGGGATTGAGGTTTAACTGGTCCAAACAAGTCCATGTGAAGAAGATGAAGGCACTTGTTAATGGAGAATTATTGTTTTGTTTTGAACGAATCCCTGTGATGCTTCCCTTTCTCACAGGCTGAGCAGGGTCTGTCCTTGCTGAAGGTCAGAGAGGGAAGTCCAGCTACCAAGTCATTATTTGCCAGTTTGTTGATGTTTTTGAAGTTTGTTAGAAATACGTTTTAACGTATATTAGAAGTATCGGTCACTCCACAATATGATTTATGTTGTAATAGCTCGTAGTTAGTATTTAGTTATTATTTGCTTATTAACTTAAGTAAGAACCGGTCCATGGGCTTGTCATGGACCGGCCCAAGTCCACTTATGACTTGGAACTATAAATACCCCTTTCCACTAAGGAAAGGGGTTGGTTGTTATCATTTCTGAATTTCCACTTAATAAAATTCACATAGTTTCTCTCACTTTCTCTCTCTAACTTTCTCTCTCTAGAAATTAACAAACCCCTTCATAGATTCATTGATTATCAATATTCTACATTTGGTATCAGAGCTATGGGGTGATTTAAGGTGGTGATTTGTGTGGTTTTTTAGTTTTTGATTGTATTAGTGTTCTTTTAGAAAAATCATCTTGATTCTTGGTGTTTTTGATGTTTTTGTGATTGGGATTAGTGGATAAGTATTAGTTGTTACTTATTTTAGTCGAAAGCACAAAACTTTTTGGGTTATTTGGTCAAAATCTGGGCTTAATCTTACTTTTTACTGTTCGACTGTTCATTGGAGGAGGTTTCTGTTCATTCAGCAGAAGTTCCGGATCAAGGAGTTCCGGATCAAGGAGTTCCGAATCAAGGAGTTCCGAGTCAAGAAGTTCCGAATCAAGAAACTTCCGAACCAAGAAGTTCCGGATCAAGAAACTTCCGAACCAAGAAGTTCCGAGTCAAGGAGTTCCGAATCAAGAAACTTCCGAACCAAGAAGTTCCGGATCAAGAAACTTCCGAACCAAGAACTTCCGAGTCAAGAAGTTCCGGATCAAGCCAAAGTTCCGAACCAAGAACTTCCGAGTCAAGAAGTTCCGGATCAAGCCAAAGTTCCGAACCAAGAACTTCCGAGTCAAGAAGTTCCGGATCATCCCAAAAGTTCCGAATCAAGGTAATCTTCCGAATCAACACAAAGTTCCGAATCAAGGTAATCTTCCGAATCAAACTTCCGAATCAACAACAAGTTCCGAATCAAGGGTAATTTTGCTTGTTTTTTCGACGATTTTTTAGAGGATTTAATCTTGGTTTCATACAACAAAAACAAAACACAATTCACAAGCTTTACTTCACTGCTCGATCAACCGATAATCTCTGTTTCTTTGAAGAAAAACAAAATGAATCCAAATTCAGTAATGCCTCAGATGACATCTCTTATGGATATATCAATCATAACGGGAACTGATAGCCGTCCACCGATGCTCATTAAAGAGGTGTTTGAGGCATGGCAAGGTCGAATGATGCAATATCTAAAGGGGAAACCGACATACGGAAGGCTTATGGTCAAATCGATTTTGAATGGTCCACTCGACTATGGTACCATTACGGTTGACAACGTGACTAGACCACGAGAATTTGAAGAACTCACTCCAGCCCAACAACTCGTTGCAGATGCAGATGAAAAAGCTCTTCAAACAATTCTCCAAGCACTTCCCCATGACATCTATAGGATGGTGAGTCAGTATACGGTGGCAAAGGATCTATGGGAACGTCTTAAGGTGTTGCTACAAGGCACGTCTCTCACCAAACAAGAAAGGGAGTGTCAGCTGTATGATTTGTTTGATAGATTCACCTACAACCCAGGGGAAACGCTCCACGATTATTACTTCAGATTCCCCACACTTATGAATGATCTGAATGTATACAATCTTGTGATCGCACCATTCCAGGTTAACACCAAATTCTTGAATACTCTACCTCAAGCTGAATGGGGTGAGTACATTACTGATGTGAAGTTAACCCGGGATTTGCATAAGTGCAACTTAGATCAAATCTATGCCTTCCTTCAGCAGCATGAGAAGCATGTGATTATGCACCGTTCTCCTCGTGGTATGCACCCAGATTCTTTAGCATTGATGGCGAATCAACCAAGTTTGTCTCACAACAACACACCCTATATCTTGGGACATCAAGCTCTTCATCAATCACCTTACATGACACCAGCCTTTCCCCAATACTCGATTCTACCACAACCACCCACCTCACATCAGCAACAATATCGGTTCAATGCACCCTCACCACAGTATGCTTCACAACCTCATCCAGCAAATGTTGCACATTATGCTCAGCCATCATATTCTTCTTATCAAGAGAATGCAGCATATCCAACAAGTTACCCTGATCAAATGAGTCTTCCTTATACTGATTATGCAGCTCATCCAGATCAAGCACTATATTGTGATGATGAGGAAGTCCCAGTTCCTGTATTCCAACAAGGAGCTGACCCAGTTGAAGTGCTAACTACTATGTCTGCTTACCTCACAAGAACTTTAAGCAAACGAGGATTCAGAGGATCAGCTCCTACCAACAATCAGTTGAGGAATTCATCCAATTCTCGCCAACAAGCTACAATTGAGAATGGCAGAGTAAGGGTTCAGCCAATTCAGCCATATCAGGGGAGAACTTCCACATCAACCAATGTTCGCACCGCCAATCCTGCTCCTGCTCCAATGGTCAACAACCCTCCACGGGCTAATACAGGCAAGTTGAGAATGATTACATGCTACAACTGCAAGGAAGAGGGTCATATGTCCAGGGATTGTAAGAAACCCAAGAGGAGAAGGGATGGACAGTGGTTTGCAGAAAAGATCTATCTGGTAAATGCTCAGGCGCAAGGAAGGGAACTTGATGAAGAGGAGCTTGCATTTCTTGCTGACCCAGGGATTGCTGAACAAGACGTTGTCACTACGCAGAATGCAGCTTACCAAGCCGATGATCTTGATGCGTATGATTCCGATTGTGATGACTTTCAGACTGCAAAGGCTGCTTTCATGGCAACTTTCTCCAGCTTAGGGCCAGATAAGAAATCTGAGGTACTTATTAATAACACTGATAATGCCACTGATGCTAGTATTCAACCACATCAAGTTGGGCAAGAGAGAGCTAATTCGAATGAATCTTCGGTGGTGAGTCTTTCAAACGAGGAGACAAACAATGATAGCAATATCAATGTGAGTCCCCAGACTTTGAGTGAATCACAACCGGGAACCAGTTCGCATATGCCTACTCCTGCTCAACAAGATTTGGTCATGGTTCCTGCTACACTACTTAGCCAAATGAATGCTGCACTCTTAGAAACCTTAGCTAAGAATAAGAATTTGTCTGAAGAGCTTGCTTTAAGCAATGAGAAAGTACAAACCTTGGAACTAGTGCCTTCGTCTAGTGTTCTCACAAATCTCGAATATGATCACTTTAGAAACAAACAAATGGGTCACTTGCAAGAAATCGAAAACTTAAGAGCAAATTTGTCTAGTGAACTTAGAGAAAAGGAGTTAGTGGTCACTAATTTTCAAAAACTTCAAACTGATTTTAAATTACTCGAATCTAAGAAGACTGAAATGGAGATTAATGCTACTAATAAGATTAGAAGTCTAGACTACTTGCTGTTAAGACAATACGCTGCTTCACAACTAGTTCACTTATTTGATGCTTCATTTAAAGAGTTTAACTTATCACGTCTAAAAGGCCTTCCCCCTAATCCACGATATGCAAAACAAGCTTTAAGACATAGTCCTAGACTTTATAATGCAACTCAATTAGGATTGGCTTTAGACCCGATAGTTTTTCCCAATGATCGAACAAGTAAGGTTCTAGTTGATGAGGATCGGTCATACAATTCAGAAAAATATCCCGAGTGTGATTATTTTAAAATGAATAAGGAGCTTGCTAAAACTGATTTTAGAGTTCGCTTCCATATGGATAAAGATCTCATTACAGCACCAACCTACATGTTAGAGGAAGAACGCCCTAGTACATTTCCTACACTTGTCAACATGGAAGGTCCTAAGGAAATTCCAAAGAATCTTCCACCTGTTAGTACTGTATGGTTAAACTTGAAAGAGATTAACCGATACTTTACTAACTTTGACAAGGTCATTTTGGAATGTACGACTTCAAATGGCTTAAATGCCGGAGAATGGGCTTTCGAACACATGAACGAGGTGTTTAAAACTAAGATCAATCCGTTTGTCGAAAGTCTAAAAGGAAGTTTTGCATCTCTTAAGGAAAATCTTCAGTTTGAAATTGGGGAAGTTCAAAAAGTGTTTTATGAAATGGACACCGCTTACGAACTGCAACTAATTGAAAAGGAAAAGATTTCAACCGAATATGACCGATTCTTGTCCGAAGTAATCTCGTGTGATGTGCTTACTATTGTAAATGTTAAATATTCAAATGAGCTTACATCCGCTATGATGAATTGTGATGCTGTGAATATTTGTGAGGATATTTGTGATGATGTTTGTGATATTTCTGTAAATGTTGCTGAAACTGTAAATGAGGTAGATAATCATTCTTGTCACGAATCTAACGCTGAGTTTTTAAAGCTACAAGATTCTTATAATTTACTTTCTCAACGCTTTAATCAACTAGAACAACATTGTATATCTTTAGAATTAAAACAACAAGCTCAAAATGAAAATCTTTTGATATCAAATGTTTGTGAAAACGGTGTTGAGACAAGTGACAAGATGATTGCAATTGTTAAGACATTAGAGGAAGAAATCATGAGATTGAAGAGAGAGATATCATCAAAGGAAACATTAAGAATGGAACTAGAGGCCGCAGAGTCTAAAAACCAAGTCTTAGAAATTAGACTATCAACTGTTCTAGGGGAGATGGATCGGACAAGGCAGGGACTATCCGCTCTTTATGGTTCACTAGAAGATCGATTCGCTTTTAATACGACACAGCAACAATATTATGTTGAACAAATGAACCAAAAGTGCGAAGAAATCTCTGACTTGAACATCCTGCTCATAGACAAAAATATGGTTTTGGCTGAGTTAAAGGAGACACTTCTTCTCACCCGACAAGAAGTTGTTGATAACTTAGCTACCGACTCTGCACCGTCCACTAGTGCTCCAACAACCAAGAAAGTAGTGCTTTATAAGAATCCGCTTCATAAGAAAAACCCGGTTGTATACGATGATTATATGAGGAATGCCATTAAGCATGTCGATCTTCTTAGGGATATTTTAGACGATCTTTATGCCTTAGATCCCTCAAGTAGCGACTATTATTCGGCCAATGAATATGTTAAGCGAGTTCAATATTGCTTGGCTTATTTGCAATACATAGGTACACCAGGTTCTGCACTACTTAATAATAGGCCCATTGCTGTCACTCCATTTAATAAGACTCCCGGAGCGAAACCGTCATTGGCACAATCAAGTACGACATCTTTAAAATCTGCTGCTAATGTTCCCAATTTGCCTTCTACAGGATTAAAAGCAACTACTAAGGCTAAAGGATCGCCACTCAAGAAAGATAAGATCAAGCCCGCCACTAGTAGTGCCACAAAGAAGAAAGTAGAAGTCCACATTAGGAATGCTAGTTCAGTTTTAAATAAAACGAATCATGTTAAGACTAAAAGCTCTGCGCCTGTGCAGCAGCCTAAACCATTCGTGAATTCTGATTTAAATTGCTGGAATTGTAATGAATGTATGTTTTCACAGCGTCATGATTTGTGTCTGATTGATCACGTTAATGAAATGAATGCTATTAAGAATGGTCTTGAATGGAAGCCAACGGGTAGAACTCGTGCCCAAGTTGGCTGGCAATGGCGTCCCACTGGTAGGACCTTTACTCTCGATGGTAAAATGTGCCCTTTAACTAGGAATGCATCCATTGAGGATAGGTCTGAGCGTCCTTTAGTTAGGAACACTCGCACTCAAGTAAGGAAACAGCGCCCTTTAATTAGGTCTGCCCCCACTATAGTGCCTATCAGTGTAGAAATACCTCAGGATTTGAGCCAATTAGAATCTACACCACCAATTAAGAAGAAGAAGGCTAGGAAATCTAAGAAACCTAGAGTTAGCAAATCTAAGATTAATAAATCTGTACCTGCTAATAACAAGGAACACTCAGATTCCGATACCTCTACATTGTCTTTGTGTGGTGATATTTTCAGGTGGTCCAAATCATCCTGTGGTATTTGGACTCCGGTTGTTCAAAACATATGACCGGAAATCGCTCGATGCTCCGAAATTTCGTCAGCAAGTTTCTTGGTACGGTTAAATTTGGGAATGATCATATAGCAAAGATTATGGGATATGGTGAATATCAGATTGGAAACGTGACGATTTCTAGGGTATACTATGTTGAAGGTCTTGGTCATAACTTATTCTCAGTAGGACAGTTTTGTGATTCCAACCTTGAGGTTGCTTTTCGACAACATACTTGTTTCATCCGCAACTTGGAAGGAAAAGATTTGTTGAAGGGATCTCGTGGTGCAAATCTTTACACTTTGTCCTTACAAGACATGATGGCCGCTTCTCCAGTATGTCTTCTCTCTAAAGCTTCTAAGACCAAGTCATGGTTATGGCATCGCAGATTATCTCATCTTAATTTTGATGCTATTAATCATCTGGCTAAAAACGAGTTAGTTCGTGGTCTTCCCAAGCTTAAATTTCACAAGGATCATTTATGTTCCGCGTGTTCAAGGGGGAAAAGCACCAAGAAATCTTACAAACCCAAAGCTGAAGACACTAATCAAGAAAAACTTCATCTTTTGCATATGGATCTTTGTGGACCGATGAGAACTGAAAGTGTGAGCGGTAAGAAATTCATTCTCGTCATTGTGGATGATTTCTCAAGGTTTACATGGGTTAGATTTCTACGTACAAAGGATGAAGCTCCGAAGGCTATCATCACTTTTCTGAAGTTCATTCAGGTACGTTTGAATACCACTGTCCGCCGTATTCGTACAGACAATGGTACAGAGTTCGTCAACCAGACTCTTCGTGATTATTATGAAGGAGTTGGTATATCACATGAAACATCCGCTGCACGCACTCCACAACAAAACGGTGTCGTTGAAAGACGAAATCGCACACTTATGGAAGCTGCTAGGACCATGCTTATTTATGCGAACGCTCCCTTGTTCTTGTGGGCAGAGGCTATTTCTACTGCATGTTTTACCCAAAACCGGTCTATCATTCGGAAACGCCATGGAAAAACACCTTATGAGCTTCTACATGACCGCAAACCCGATGTTTCATTTTTCCATGTGTTTGGTGCTTTGTGTTATCCAAACATCAATAGTGAGAACTTGGGTAAGCTTCAACCAAAAGCCGACATAGGTATTTTCATTGGTTACTCACCGTCCAAAAGAGCATACCGAATCTATAACCGTCGTCTTGGCAAGATTGTAGAAACTATGGACGCTGATTTCGACGAGCTGACAGCGATGGCTTCTGAGCAACACAGCTCTGAACCCGCGCTTCGTGAGATGGGACCCGGTGCTATAAGTTCCGGATTAGTTCCCAACAATCCTACTTCTACATCATTTTTACCACCAACTAGGCCTGAGTGGGATAAACTGTTTCAACCGTTGTTTGATGAATTCTTCGATCCCCTGACTGATGAAGTTCCAACACCTGTAGTAATTGCTCCAATACCTGAAGTGGTTGCTCAAGTTAATGAACCTTTATCTAATGCATCTACAATTCACATTGAACCGGATGCACCTTCACCAAGTGATTCTCAAACTTCACCTGAATCATCACCCCTACTTGTGCCTAATGATGTAGAAGAGGATTCCACTGATCACGACTTGGAATATGCTCACTTGCAAGAGCTTCCTTTCTTTGGTGTAGCGATCCCTGAAAACCCTTCAGTCGCCTCTACCTCAGAAGAAGCTCCATCTATTGTTCACTCCAGACCACCTAGGATTGAAAAACATAGCACTAAATGGACAAAAGATCACCCAATTAGGAATGTTATTGGAGATCTAGATCGACCAGTCTCTACTCGCCATCAATTACAAGAGAGTGCACTTTATTGCTACTTTGATGCATTTCTCTCTGAAGTTGAACCCAAAAATTGGCAGCAGGCTATGACCCAATCATCTTGGATCGAAGCTATGCAGGAGGAACTCAATGAATTCAAAAGACTAGAAGTATGGGAATTGGTTCCTCGCCCTGACAAGGTTAACATCCTTACTTTGTTATGGGTTTATAAGGTTAAACTTGATGAAATGGGTTCGGTATTAAAGAATAAAGCAAGATTGGTCGCTAGAGGATATAAACAAGCCTTGGGTATAGACTTTGAGGAATCTTTTGCTCCTGTGGCTAGATTGGAGGCGATTAGACTATTCCTTGCATTTGCTGCTCATATGAACATGATCGTCTATCAAATGGATGTGAAGACGGCATTTTTGAACGGTGAACTAAGGGAAGAAGTTTATGTTAGCCAACCGGATGGGTTCGTGAGTACGGAGTCTCCTAACCATGTGTACAAGCTTAAGAAGGCTCTCTATGGGTTGAAACAAGCTCCACGCGCGTGGTATGATCTCCTATCAACATATCTCATGTCGGAAGGCTTCTCCAAAGGCAAAGTGGACCCCACTCTATTCACTCTCAAGGACGGCAACGACATGCTTCTGGTACAAATTTATGTTGATGATATAATTTTTGCTGCCACTAACATCGAATTGTCTAAACAATTTGAGAAGATAATGTCCACACGCTTTCAGATGTCGATGATGGGAAAAATATCATTTTTCTTAGGATTACAGATTTCTCAGAATCCCAGAGGCATCTTTATAAATCAATCCAAATATGCTCTAGAATCACTTAAGAAATATAATTTTGAGAATTGTGACCCCGTAGACACTCCAATGGTTGAGAAAACCAAGTTAGATGAAGATAGGGATGGGATTATTGTCGATCCGAAACTTTACCGTGGAATGATCGGCACCCTTCTCTATCTGACTGCTAGCAGGCCTGATTTGCAATTTGCTGTATGCATGTGTGCCCGGTATCAGGCTCGGCCTACCGAAAAGCACTTACATGTAGTTAAAAGGATCTTTCGGTATCTAAAAGGAACACTTCATCGTGGTCTATGGTATCCGAAAGATTCCTCGATTGCTTTAATATCATACGCAGATGCCGATCATGCTGGATGTCAAGATACGAGGCGTAGCACTTCTGGATCTGTGCAACTCCTTGGAGATAGATTGATCAGTTGGTCTTCAAAAAGGCAGAAAAGCGCTGCAATATCAAGCACGGAGGCTGAATACATCGCCATGTCCGGTTGTTGTGCTCAAGTCCTTTGGATGAGATCACAATTAACTGACTACGGTCTTGGATTTAACAAAATCCCGATGTATTGTGACAACAAGAGCGCCATTGCCCTTTGCTGCAACTATGTTCAACACTCCCGGGCCAAGCACATAGACATTCGCTACCATTTCATCAAGGAGCAGGTGGAGAACGGAGTGATCGAGCTGTATTTTGTCACTACTGAGTACCAGCTGGCGGATATGTTCACCAAAGCCTTAGATCGAGGACGAATCGAGTTTTTGATCGACAAGCTTGGCATGAAATCATTCACTCCAGCGACACTCAAAGAGTTGGCAGAAGAATCAGCTGAATAGTCGTGGTAAACTATTCAGAGTATCCTTTGGTTGTGATCATGTATATTATCGTAAATATATAAACCACAAAAAGAAAATACAAAAATATAAAACCAAGAAAAACCATAAAAAATATAAAACCAACAAAAACCATAAAAAATATAAAACCAACAAAAACCATAAAAAATATAAAACCAACAAAAACCATAAAAAATATAAAATCCAGAAAAACCAAAAATATTTTTTGTTTTAAAACGGGCATGTCTTTTAGTACGGTAATATTTACGGCCTTAGAAATGTCGATCAATATTGACACGGTGCCATAAATAGAGTCCGTATAAAAGTTGTACATTTTCAAAACATGCCCATATTGGCTTGTAGTTATTTCTGACTGCAACCCGGTTTTAATATTAAAGTCACGTATTTCCTTGGAAAACGTTGGCTCAGAACGGGAATTAATTTTCTCGGGCGTGATTTACAAGCCAAATCATGCAAAGGGATCAAGGTTACTTTATACCTTGGTCTGACACGAATTTGTGTACGTCTCAGTGCATTAATTTGTTAAAATAAGAGAAATCTTATTAAAACCACGAATCAAAATTTTTCAAGAAATAAATTGGAAATGCTTTCATCACTATTTGACTCTTTAAACAATGACTACAGCTCTTTAAATAGAAAACGGGTCATCGTTTAAGGGGGAGAAAATAGTAAAATCATCTTTGTCATTAAAATTGCTTTTCAAAAGTGATTGTGAAAATTAAGGGCTACATGGTAATTGAGTGGTTTTGCTTTAGAAAACGACTTGTGTTCGTTCTAAGTGATAGGCATGGCTTTTAGATTTTGAGGATTTGCTAATAGATTGTGTTTGCTAAGTTGTGTAAGTTAAACAAGTGTTAAGTAAAATGAAAAAAAACTAAAAAGGAAAGGAAAGAGAAAATGGAGGGACTAAAGGTAGCATTTAATGAAACTTGGCAAAATTGACCTAAGTCAAAAATCAAACACCCCGCCCCTCACTATTATTTCTGAATCACTGTTTATCTAAAAACACTTTGCCGCCATTGTTGAACTTCACACACACGATCTAAACAATCATTCGCTTACTGATTTTTCCTGTTCTTTCGATTAACTAAGGTATATACATCAACATGATTAACTTCTAATCCATAGTTTTTATCATATTATTCTTATCATAGTTTAATCAGATTTAGGGTTTTGCCTTAATTAGGGTTAATTGATAAAGGATTTATGGTGGGTTTTGTTAAGAATAGATTAAATGATGTTTATATTGCCTTAGTTTGCCTTAGAAACTCACAAATGCGCTAGATTAATCATCTGAGTTTCGTGTGCAAAAGTTCCGGATGAACATGGGTTAAAAACTTCCGAATGAAGGATTTCTTCTGAAAAACTTCCGAATGAGGAAGTTCCGAATGAAGGACTTCCGAATGAGGAAGTTCCGAATGAAGGACTTCCGAATGAGGAAGTTCCAAATGAAGAACTTCCGAATGAAGGAAGTTCCGAATGAAGAACTTCCGAATGAAGGAAGTTCCGAATGAAGAACTTCCGAATGAAGGAAGTTCCGAATGAAGAACTTCCGAATGAAGGAAGTTCCGAATGAAGAACTTCCGAATGAAGGAAGTTCCGAATGAAGAACTTCCGAATGAAGGAAGTTCCGAATGAAGAACTTCCGAATGAAGGAAGTTCCGAATGAAGGAATGTTCCGAATGAAGGAAGTTCCGAATGAAGAACTTCCGGATGAAGGAAGTTCCGAATGAAGAACTTCCGGATGAAGAAGTTCCGAATGAGAAGAAGTTCCGAATGAAGAATGTTCCGGATGAAAATGTTCCGAATGAGGAAAAGTTCCGGATGAGTTGTTTGATTGTTATTGTTGGCATGCTATCTATGTACTTGTTGTTTTATCTTATGAAATGTGTTATGCTTAGAAATAAGAATGATATATATCTATCTGTTTTTTGTGCATCAACCTTTCATGTCTTATCTTAAGCAGATAAAATGACTAATCCAACAGTACAAGCTATCCAAGAATCTAGGGAAGCCGATATTGCTAAAGCTCGAACCCTTAAGTTTATACCCAACAACTATAGGCTAAAGCAGGTTTCTAAATCCACTCACCATGGTTTTAAGGTCGCCATAGCCATTCTTGATAACTCCCATTTCAAGAACGCCCTTAGGAGTACAGCCTCGGTGCCTTATGAGTATATGTTTGAATTTTGGGCAACCAAGGATTTCACTTCGAACAAAATCACCTTCACCATAGACAACAAGCAGCAGACACTCACCGTTTCAGACTTCCGTAAGATGCTTGGTATACGGGATACACCCAAGGGCATGTCTTTCTCAAGGGATCCTACTAAAGATGAACTCGCGGAGTTATTTGATGCACTTGGATGTCCGGAAATACGAGTTGCATCTGAGTTTACAACTGCTAAGGTGGGACAACCCTGGAGAGCTTTGATGGGTATTCTCAGTAAATGCCTTACACCAAAAACGAGTGGACATGATGCTTTGCGAAGTCCGATAATGAACCTCTTCTATGGCATGTACAAAGCTGCGAATTCAGATTATGCTTTGTTGATATGGGAAGAATTCACCTTTCAACTCTTCCACAACAAGAAGCTGAAGACAAACTTCTTTCCTTATCCTCGGTTTATTAAGCTCATCATAAATTATTTTATGAAGCTTGATGCTACTATTGATAGGCGTGCAGGAGGTCGCTATCACACTGAAGAAGCTGATGATACTGTAGATCTGAGGCATGAAGGACCGTCTACTGGTACTGCAGCTTGAAATCGAAAGGCTGAAAGCAAACCTTCAAACTGGAGAAGACTCATCCACAACTGTTAAGAGTAAAGGTAAACGCAAACAACCAGCTGCGTTACCTGAACCCGAACCAAAGAAGAAGAAGTCAGAGGGTAAGAAGGGAAAGGGTAAGGATTTGATGCGTCTACGTGATGAAGCAGATACTGTTGATCCTACTCTTGGTAAAACCGAGCAACAATTGATGAAGATTGCTATTCAAAGGAGTAGGAAAGATACAGGCGGTAGTGGTTCAGGTGCGAGGGTAGATATCGAGGATGAGTACGAGGAACCGCATGATGTTGATGAGTTTGGGTCACCTGAAAACTATTCCACTTCGAAGGAGCCATCAATCCCTATTTCAACAAATGTGGAAAAGGAACCTGTTGCTTCTACGATCATGGTGACAACTCAACCTTTGGCAACTCTACCACCACCAATCCAACCCTTAACAACCCGACCAACCCGACCGGCTTCCACACCAGTTCTTCCACCACCCATAATCCCTACCCTTAGTACAGCAGTTACAACCGAGCCTATTCCATCAACATCTGCAACATCTGCAACTTCTGCAATGGCAGCAATAGTGTTGGGCGAGATGTTGGATAAACATACGGATGCTCACAAGAGAGAAATGAATGAACTTCGCCAAGAGTTAAATAGAAGAGCTCAAAGTGAAGAAGCATCAAGGAAAGCTCAAGAAGAGTTGATTGCCAAGTTCGCTGCAGACTTGGAAGCTACACGAAAGGCTCATGCAGAGGAAATTGCTCAGGTTAAGCAGGCTGAGGCTAATAAACATGCTGCACGCATTACCAGACTTCAAGCAATGAGGGATAAATATAAGGAACAAAAAGAAGCACTCGAAGTATCTGTGAAAGAAAGAGTGCAAGAATCCGTTGAATCCTTAATGCCAAAGCTTCGTGACGAGTTGAAGACACTTGCTGCTGACAACTTGATGGTCAAATCATCCAACCCTTCCGAAGCCGCCTATAAGATTGCTTATGACCTGACGGATTTTGAATTGAAGAAGATCCTTAAGGCTCGAATGGTGGAACTTGGGTCGCATGATAAATCGAGGATTCAACGGGCTCTATTTAAATCCCTGAATGATGCTATCATGGAGGATGATAGATTATTCAAAATGTTTGGAAGTGTGGTACCATATCACATCTTACCTGAGGAAGAAAGGGAAGAGAGTGAAGAAGAGGGTACGGGTGAAGAAGAGGAAGAAGAAGAAGAGGAAGGTGAAAAGGAGAAAGACGATGAAGAAGGTGGTGATGATGATGAGGATGATGAGGATGATGACGAGGATGAAGATGATGATGATGGCGATGATGGTGGTGATGAGAATCAGGAGAGTGCAAGGGGTAGTAACGGGGACGACAATCAGGATGATGATGGGGGTGAACAACCACAGGGGGACAAGGTTACCAGCTCCAAGAAGACTGCTACAAAGACTGGAACCAAGTCCACAAAAGATGCAGCACCGAAGGACAAATCGACATCCTCGGAATCAAGACGAACTAAGTGGCGCCACGATGTGAATGCCACTACAGCGTCTTCGGCTCCTGGTATCTCTATCGCTGTGTCTGTACCTATTACAACTAACCCCATTAGTTCTGCTGTTGTTCCTCCTGTGATTGCAGAATCAGTGACAGAACCCGAAGCTGCACAACACTCTCCAGTTCAAGACACTGCTGAAATGCCTGAAACTGAACCAGTAGATGTTCGCACTTCCACTCCTCAACAACAGGTTCAACAATCTACGGTTCCTGAACCAAGCATTCGTGCCTGGGAAGACACGTTGGAGATAGACGAGTCTGCACCACCACAAGCTTGGATCACGGCAGCAGCTCAATATGATCCGATCACAGATGCTGACAAAGATGTGCTGTATCTGCGTATCCGAAGTCCGATTGACTTATGTGCATTTCTTGCTCATGAGTATAAGACTTCGGTTACTCCATCCTTGGTCAAGAAAGCGATGAAAGATAAAAGAATGCGTGCCAAAACCCGATTACCCCGAATGGAGTTCGAGTATTATGCCGATGAGATCATAAAGGCTTTGAAAACCGTTCAAAGGCCAGGACTTCATGAATCAGACAGAGCTCCACCTCCAATGGATCCTGCTCAAGATAATCAGATTGCTCTTGACTTCTTCGTCACCAACGATCTTGAGTATCTACTGAAGGGATCATCAAAGTACGCAACATCCCTGACTTTGCTGAAAGCTGCCAACTGGGGGACAATACCCTATATCGAGGAAAAGGTAAATCGACTCTGGGTCCCTAAAATGAATCGTAATTATGATATGTATGCTGTCATAGGTGCATCTCATTGGGACGAAAGAGTCCGAAGGGCGTACAGGGGTTGCTGCTTGGTCAAGTCTGGAAGCAATGTTAGATCCGACATCCGCATCTCCAGCATCTTAGGAATGAAAACTGAAGCCAAGAACGGCTACTATCATGTGACGGAGATTCGTTTGAAAAGGGAGGATGACAGGGAATACAAAATCCAGCAAGGAGACTTTTCCATCATTCGCCTTGAGGATATCGAGGACATGCTGCTTCTAATGACCAGAGATCAACTTACACACATTCCTCGTGAAGACCTGATTGCTTTGAATACAGCACTTCGTATGTTCACACGAAGCGTTGTCATCAAGTCACGAGTTGAGGATCTTCAGTTGGGAGTCGAAAGCTATCAGAGGAAGCTCAATTTAACTCGCCCTGTGAATCAAGTGCTACCTCAACACGTAGAAAGATGTCCCTACACCGGCATTTCTGTCCCGAATTCTGGCATTTTCTACTTGAACAGTCGAGGATTGATGAAGTTTATGAGGGTGGGGGAGCTCCACAAGTATAGCGATGGCACTCTTATACAAGTCAGAGATAAGTTGGAGCATCTGAACTCGGGTGGGACATTGCCAGAGATGACGGAGGATTGGCATCCGGGTTACCGGCAGATGGCGAAGTACGTGATCAAGAAGATCGATCAGAAGCTCCGTGAACGTAGATTGATGAGGAGCTTGGAAAGATTCGTGGGTGGAATACCGTATTTAGTGCACCACAAGCTACTGCAACGATCCATCTGATGGGTCGTACATCTCAGGTCACTTTATATTGGTTTTCAATTGTGAATATGTAAATTTGTGAATAATGTGCTTGAATGGCTTGGTGTAGTGTTAAGGTATGATAATTTTTCAAGAATTTCTCACGAGATTCTAAATCTTTCAAAATATGTCATACCAAAGCACTACAACTATCCCTTATTAACTCAAGGGGGAGCAATAACTTGTTCTATGGCCAAAACATCGATTTCATTTTTACCCAAAGACCGGTTAATCCATTCAATATCCCAAATATTAATGGTTAACATTTTGGATAAGGGGAGAAAATGGGATTAAGGAGACGTAAGTGTTACTTGGCTAAAATGAAAAAGACTTAATGATAATCCAACTTAATATGTGTTAAGCACGTGTTAAGGGGGAGCGTTTTTGATGATCAAAACACCTAAGGTACAAAACTTTTGATTTTAATATCACAAGTACCTTAGGTGATTTTCAATGATGTTTTCATGGTGGCAATTCCTTCCCAAAACACGCTTAATTCACGACGGATGTGGTGACAAAAGGGTGGTAGGAATAGGTTTAGTCCAATGATTCATCAGAGCCGATGGAATCTTCCCAAGGACAATTCCCTAGTTAGAATTAGAAGTCCTAGGAAAGATGGAGAAAGAATGTGAACGTAGCTGAATGCCGACCAAGTACTTAAGCTAGCACTGGAACAATCACAACAAGGTGCTAGTGATGACGTATTGGTAAGCATTGAAGGGGTTGAAGAATGAAAAAGAAATGTAAAGATAAAGGGTGTAAAGAAAGAAGCCCTCCTTACAACTTTAGGCAGAAACCGGGTCAATACATATGCTATTGAGGTCATTTTTGCTAATGATTCTCGGTATTGAAGAAAGACATCATGGACCCAGTGATGCAATGCACAACCCTTCCCCAGCTAACTCAAATATCTCTCAAAAGGTATTTGTTTTAATCACACGGAGATCAACACGTTATCTATTGGTTTATTCACTCCGAATAAACTGGTATTGAAAAGGTGGCACTCCTCTCCAGCCATCGCTCACTAAATCAAAACGCACAATCGAGTCTAGAGCCAAGAGATCATCAAAAGTCTCATTAGGACACTTTCCATTTATTCCTTGCTTTCTCACACACTGTGAAAAGTAAGAGATTTTCAAGAGTCCTACGCAATATTCTTGTAATATTGCCAGAACATCCGAGTAATACGTAAGTATTACAATGAAGATGGAAATCCTGCTTGAGCCAACATCAAACAAGCTCATGGTAGGTTACACGTGCGGTTCTTTTAGAACCAATCTTGTGAAAAACTGGAAGGTAACAGTGGTTTAATTCTTAATTGAACTTAAACTCGTTCCAGGCCTCTTCGCATTATCATATGATCTTGCCAGAACACTCAGAGTGACTCTTTATTGACCACAGTGACGAGTGGAAATCCTTCTAGTGTCAACATCAAACAGCACTTGGTAGGTAACGTGCAAGATTCTTTATGAATCGAGCTCGTGACAACTGGAAAGCAACGATGGTGAAAATCTTAATTGAAATTCACTTGTTCCAGGTTTCATGAATTGACGGCTTTTAAATCACAAGGATAATTTATCCAAGTGATTCACTCTTTATGTTCGCAGTCAGCTTTGGACGGTCGAATAAAGAGAACGGGTTTACCCGCGAAATCCTGTCAGGAAGTTACTTAATTGAAACTATCCGTCACGGGTACGATATCTAATATCGTCCAACGGTCTTCACCGACCGGAGGTAAAATGCTACCGAATTAGAATAAAATGTTCAAAGCCATTTTATTCGTGTCGTTGCTGTGTACCTGCTAAAGACGGTGGCGTTGCTGTGTACCTGTTGAAGACGGTGGCGTTGCTGAGTACCAGTAAAGACGGTGGTGTTGCGGTGTACCTGAAAAAGTCGTTCCCACATGCTTATGTCTTTTGCAACAAAAATTCAAGAAAGTACAAGATGAAGTCTTCCGCTGTACCAAACTCTGAAGCTTTCGAGAATTCAACAAAAAGACATAAGTGTGTGGAACATGAAGTCACGAGGAGGCAAAGTTCACAAGAAAGGCAAAGATCGCACGTGAAAGGCCAAAGAACAATGCTCTCAAGTCAAAGCCAAAAAGATCAAATCAACATATTCACAACAAAAGAAAGAAAAGAAGAAAAGACTACGAGCTAAAGAACGAAGACTTAGTATAGTATGCTAGGTTTAGAACTTTGTAACGTGGAGTGACCTCCCTTAGGGGGAGATTGTTAGAAATACGTTTTAACGTATATTAGAAGTATCGGTCACTCCACAATATGATTTATGTTGTAATAGCTCGTAGTTAGTATTTAGTTATTATTTGCTTATTAACTTAAGTAAGAACCGGTCCATGGGCTTGTCATGGACCGGCCCAAGTCCACTTATGACTTGGAACTATAAATACCCCTTTCCACTAAGGAAAGGGGTTGGTTGTTATCATTTCTGAATTTCCACTTAATAAAATTCACATAGTTTCTCTCACTTTCTCTCTCTAACTTTCTCTCTCTAGAAATTAACAAACCCCTTCATAGATTCATTGATTATCAATATTCTACAAAGTTGAGATGGGAGAGTCTCTTATGCCAGAGCCAATTTTCGCTATCAGATGCTTTGGCAAAGAGACATGTGTTCTCTCCTTCAGGGGATGACGTCATGTCAATGACATAAACATCCCTTCTTCTGGGTGCAATCAGAACGACATCATCGTTCTGATTGAAGATAGTTACTTGGGTCTTAGAGAACAGAACCTTGAACCCAGCATCGCAGAGTTAACTGATGCTGATTAGGTTGTGCTTCAAACCATTTACATAAGCGACCCTTGTGAAGGTTAATCTATTGCAATCCACTGAGCCATATCCTTCAGTGGCCCCTGAGGAGTCATCCCCAAAGAATACTTTTGGACCAGGCTCCTTCTTATATCTATGCAGATATTGTTTAATTCCTGTCATGTGTCTGGAGCACCCGCTATCCAAGTACAAAACAGATTTCTTTAGGTATGCCTGCATAGATATAACAAACCAGATTAGTTTCTATGATGAACCCACTTTCCAGTGGGTCCATGCTGTCGCTGACTGGCGACATTGGGTCTTCTGGGCCTTTCTCCCCCTCTTTGGTTGCAATCCCTGGTTTCATGACGCATGCTGCCACAGATGTCACAACCAGGGTAATGTTCACACTCATCAGAGTGGTGGTCATAAAAGCCACAATATTTGCAGGGAGGATTAGGCCTGTATCCCTGAGAATTTTCTCTGGATTTTGGTTGCTCAGGTCTTCTAGAGGGCCTGTGAGGGGTTTTAGATCTAAGATGTGTTCGAGTTCTTTGAACAGCGATGATCTCCTCATGCTCTCTAGAAGAGTGTTCAGTGGACTCACATGTGATACACTTGGGTCTCTTGGAACAATCATCTGAGGAATGATTTTTGAACCCACAGTTTTTGCAAGGCCTGAATAGCGTTCTCCCCTTTGAGTTGTTGGAGCTTTCACCAAGGGAGTTAACAGAAGGACTGTTATCCTTGGGGTTGATTTTTTCTTTCAGCCCTTTTACCTCTTCCATCAGGGTGAGGAGAAGTTTCTTGGTGGGTGATAACTCTTCGGGGGAAGAAGTGGGTATGTCAGTGTTCTTGGCCACATAAACCTTCTTGTGTGCTTTATCAGCAACTTTGGAAGTGAGGTTCCCAGAGGTTTTGAGAACTGGTTTTTGGCCAAGCAAGGAATCTGATGGGTTAGCACCAGCAAGTTTGGGAGTAGCTGATGCGTCAGATTCTTTGTCAGAGTCCTTCTCAACCACATAGGTGGAGAGAGGAGAAGAGACTTCTGATGGGACAAATTTAACACTGGGCACAGGAATGTGATTTTTGAGCCTACCCTTACCCCCTATTGCCTGAACCACATTCCCTGGAATGGTTTTGATGAGACTGCTTTTATACATAGTCTCATCTTCCAAATAGGGCTTAAAATGCATTAAATATCATCAAAATACCCAAATATATGCTTGTGTTTGTTGCTTGTGTATTTTAGGTACGGATATTGAGAAAATGACAAAAGATCACAAGAATCATGCAAAAACGAACACGGGAAACGAAGCCGCACAATAAACCAAGCCCTAATGAAGACTTTCCCAAGATCAACCCTTGAAGATTTGAAGAATTATGAAGAAGGGTCCTCCAATTATGAAGAATTGACACTTTATACCCTTGTATCCTCATAATTACAAGTTTGGTCCCTAAAGTTTGTCAAAATTACAAAAAGGACCCTTAACTTTGAAGAATTAGCAAGTTTAGCCCCTCAACAAAGCTAAATTGTCAACCAATATTATCCACAAAGTCAAATACATCATGAAGTCCTTCAAAGTACAAGAAATGACAAGTTTGGTCCTTTAAAAATCTCAAAATTACACAAAGGACCCTCAACTTTCAACATTTGGCAAAAATGGTCCCTCATCAAACATGACTTGGCAGTTTCAGTCCTCCAAAATGCTCATTATACAAGTCAAGACCATTATTCATCATCACTATGCCAATTCAGCCCTTGAAGAATTCAAAAATGGCAAGAAATACCCCTGAAAATACTTTGGAAAAGTATTTGGGGCAAAAGTGTGAAAAGTGAAAGTTTAAATACAAAGGAATGTGAGTTTTGGCAGGTTTTATACAAAGTGGAAAGAATAACAAAAACAAGGGGTTTAAACTGGCCAGACACCAAACTTACCTAGACCAACCAACACTCTACACGTGTCCCACTCAATCTTTTCCACCAATCACCACACACCATTGCTCCACCTCAGCTTTCCACTTAACCGGTTTATAACTAATTAATATTAGTTACAAAAACACGCGCTAAACACCCCATTCAAACCTTAATCAGGATCAAAACATGCACTATTCATCATATGAACAAATTTGGGTTTTCTTAATCCGTTTGTAATTAGCACCCAATAACCTCCATAATTGTAATTAGGGTCTCCCTAATTAGAACCCAACTCACAAAAAGCTTGCCACATCACTCCTTAGTCACATGTTTTACCCTGCTTTTCACACTCTTGGAGAAGATGACAAAACAGGACAGCCATCCAACGCCCCACATCCTTGCTTCAAACTTAAGCTTATTATGAGCCATTGATCAAATTTCACCCCTGCCAACTCATGCAAACGTCCAAGAAAACATCACATGAGTCCAAGGTTTTCAAATCCTACAAGGGCATATTTGGGACTTCAACCATTAGGGTTTTTAGTTATTAGCTGTTCCTTAGTCACTTGTAAGGCTATATAAAGCCACTTAGGCCTTCACATTTCAGTTTGCTTTTGATTTTTCCTTGGTTCAAGTTTCTGTAAATCCTATTTCTAAGTTAATGAAATTGAGTTTGAAATCTTGAAGAAAAGTCATTGGCCAATCTTGTTTACCGCTTTCATTTGTTATATGCTTTGTAGTTCTTAAAGTTCAAAACCTATTTTTCAAAGAGGAGTGTGCAAAAGTTTGCATATTTCCTCATTTTCTTGACATTTTGCTAAGTCTTGTTCCAATCTTGGAATTCTTGGGCTATAGGGCTGATCATAGCATCCTAACTGAGTTGGTTAAGGTGTGGTGAGGCTTATAACTTGGGGATAATCAAGTGTGGGGTAACAAGTTTGCATTAATCAAGTTTTTCAAAGTTTCTGATTTTTATGATATTGTGCTTAACCTTTGTTTAATCTTAGCAGGCTTATTATGGAAGCTTGTGCTTGTTCTTGCTAGCACATAAGCTCAAAATTCGTGGGTGTGGATGTACATCCATGAGGTTTGCATACTTAATCTCAAAATCTGCTTAAATTGTGATTTTTGGTGATATTTGTATGAAACTGTTGTTCTTGTGAATTTTGTGGCTTGTTCTTGCTTGAATCTGTTTATTATACTTGTTTGAGTGTTAATTGATGCTTGGTTGGCCTGAAATCTCATTGTGCTTTTGAAAATTTTGATTTGAAAAAGTTAAAGGGGTGTTTGGGTTTACTGGTTTATGCTTGTAACTTGTTATTGTGTTAAGGGAAGTTGTTTTTTATGCTTTGTATCTGCTATACCTTTGTTTGAGAGTGTTTTGCTGCAAGTTTTTGGGTTTGAACACTTGAATTAATCAATCTGCTATATAGACCTTGTTTCTGCTTGTTTTGACCTAGGATTTTGGGAACACTTAGTGTGTATGCATGCTTAGGGATAAAAGTGGTTTAAACAAAGTTAATATAACATGTTTGAAAGATTTGAGGTGTTGAAATTGGCTTGTGTGTCAAATACATCAGCAAAGTAGAAAACTGCATGTGTTAGTGTTCATCAGTAACTTTCATTGCTTGAATCTTGCTTAATTCTTTGAACCAGTGCATGAAACCTGTTTAGACTTGCTTATTGGAGTTTATAATAGCTTGTGTGTGCATTTGGTTGAATTTGGCTGGCTGATTTGTGCTAAAACTTCTCTTAAGCGCTAAACTGCTTATTGTTCATGTCTGTATCATGTTTGATGAATGATTGATTAAACTGTATCAATTGGGTGTTAGTGATTGTGTTATTTTTATTTGATTGACTCCTTTTGATCCAAAGATCATTTGGGTGCCTTTGTGAAATCTGAATCTCCAAAAAAAGTCACTAAAGACAAAAAGTCAAAATAGTCAAGCAGTGGAAAAAGTTTCCACTGCTCAACATCTAAAACTAGCCCCTGCTAGTGCAATTTTGTCATCAGCTTATCAATAAGCTATTCTAGCTTATTCTGACTTGCAACAACTTATTTTTTGTGATAGATCTTCATTATTTGACCCATTTAAGTGAACTGGAGCTTATGAGACTTTGACTTTGACTTTTTACTAGGAAACCAACTTGTTTGACTTTTAACATAAGTGCTTATTGGATTTTCCAGCTTATTGATTGTGCTTATTGAGTAGGTTTATGGTTATTAAGCTTAGTTTGGTCATAAGAAACATTTTGCAACTTGAATCAGCTTCTGAGGTGGTCTAGATCATAAAAACGACTATTTTGTCGTTTTGTGAATAAGTTGGTGACTTGTTTCTGGCTTATTAAGTGGGCTTATTTGAAAATTCTTTTTGCAGAAGTCTTTGTTAGGTCAAAAGAAGCTTGTGTGTAAAATTTTAGCTTATGGCAACAGCTTATAGCTTAATGGGCCAAAAAGCCCATTAAGAATAAGCTGCTTATTATAAGTTGGCTTATTTCACATTTTCAGCTTTTGGGCCTTTGGAAAAAGTTGTTTAAAATCAAATTTTGAGTCAACCTGTGCTTTTTGGGCTTATTTTGAACACTTTTTCTTATTGGGACTCAATTAAGCCTAATAAGGGACTGTTTTGGGTTTGGCCCATTTTCTAGGCCCAATAGGGGTATTTAGGTAATTTTACTTTCATTTCTGAGTTATTTAGGTTAAATTAAGCTAGTTTGCAAGTTTTTAGAATTTTTTATAATTTTTGGATTTTTAATATTATTTTAATATTATTTTATTATTAAAAATTAAAAGTATGATTTTCTAGGTTTTTATATTTTTCCTAGGTTCTAAATACTTAATTAGGATTTTTGCAACTTTCCAATTATTTTCTAGGTCTTTTAATTATTTTCTATAATTAATTTAAGATTTAATTGATTTTAGGAGTTTTTAATTGTTTAAAAATAGTTTTAATTGGTTTTAAAATTTTGAAAAATAGTTTTTAGCTTAATTAGAGTATTTTTGAGGTTTACAAACTTGAAAATCTTATTTAGGGCTTTTTAATAATTAATTTTGATTTTTAGGGCTTTAATTAGCATTAAAAAGTCATTATATAATTAATTAAAAGGTTTTTGCAAGTTTTGATTTTTTGTAAACTCTTAGAATATTATTAGGGATTTTTGGTAATTTTTAGAAATTTTTAGGTTAAAATTTTAATTTTGGTGGTTTTTACGACTTTACGTGTACGTCTTTTTAGACTTAGTTTAATCCGTCTTCATAACCGTCATTCTCTTCTAATCCCCTTTCTATTCTTCTTATTCAAATATAATCACAAATTAATCCATATCATTACACACATAACACACTAGCCTCCTTGAGAACGAACTTAATTGGTCATTAGTGCTTGGTTTTCCTAAACCGACACTTAATACTTGCCACTTTTATTGCTCTTTTCCTAAAGGGTGGTAAAAACACCAACTATCAGGTTTCAGCAACTATTTCTTCCACAGTGGACTGGCCAAGGTTCCATTTTTCAATGGTTTTTCTCAAATCAGAGTTTTCATCAGTTAAAGATTCATTTTCAATGGACAACTTGCTGACCTCATTTTGAAGTTGATTAGCGATGTTCACAAAAGGTTTGAGATTAGCTAATTCAGATTGACAAAGACTCAACTCGTTTTTGAGATTTTGAAACTTATTTAACAGATTTTTTCTTTGTTCTTCTACAAAATGGAGGTCAACTAAAGTGTAGTCACTAACATGGTCTCTGTCAGGACCCTCAGGCATGGAGAGTAATCTGTGTACCTTTTTCATAGTGATGTCAACCCATTGACCTGATCTTGCTTCACTTTTACCAACTGCTGGTTCTTCATCAGCAACAGCCATGAAGGCTCTGACGGTAGTGGTTCCTTCATCCTCAGAGGTGAGGGGTTCATCATCCCAGTCAAAAGAAGCAGCTATTAGACCTTTTTCAGTCTTTTTGTTATCCTTCTTCTTGGCTGCATCATCAGCTTTCTGATTGAGTTTAATCAGCTCAGCTTTCAAGGCCTTGTATTTTACCTTGTAGTCCTTTTTACCCTCAGATTCACTGAGAGAGGATTGCTTGAAAGGTGAGGAAGAAAACTTCTTTTTGCTGTGGGTTTTGCTGGATGATGGAAAGCTGGGAGAAGATGTCTTGTTTGACCAGCAGTCCTTTTGGAAATGACCAGTCTTTCCACAAGTGTAACATGACACTTTGGATTTGTCAATCTTGGCAGCACCAACTCTACCAGATCTTTTGTAGTATCTCTTCTGGTCAGCTAACAGGGCTCTGTCATGGAATTCAGCATGTAATTCATCAAGGAATTCTTGACTACTTCTTGTGTCTTCTTCCACGTCAGAGTCACTATCCTGAAAAGAGTGGTTAGCAACAAGAGCTTTTGACCCAGATAAAGGAGAGGTAAACCTATCAGTCTCTGATTTGTAAATAGAGTCAATCAGTCCTTCTTCATAATTGTATCTACCAAATAGTTGAGCAAGAGTATCATTTTTTATGGCATTATTTGCTCTCAGGGTTTGGTTAAGACTAAGCCATTTCCTAGGCAAGCTGTTTACAAACGTGGCATTGACCTCAGCCTTGGGTAGTACAACACCATTGTTACCTAAATCATTCAGCAAGATCTTGAGTCTAGTGTAAGTTTGAGAAACAGTTTCAGTTTCCAAGGCTTTGAAAGCGTTAAACTTAAGTCTTAATGCTTGGATTTTGGTCTCTTTAGTCTCTTCTGGTCCTTCATACCCTAGAACCAACTCAGTCCACATTTCTTGTGTGGTGTTGCACTTGATGATGGACTTCATAATGTTCTTGGGTAGGCAAGAGACTATTATACTTTTAAGTCTCTTGTCCTGGTTAGCCAGACGTCTATCAGCGGGAGACCATTGCTTAACAGGTTTCTTAATGGGTCTCTCTGGTGTAGAGGAAATGGCCAGTGGTACATAAGGACCATTTTCTAAGATTTCAAACAAGAAGGGTTCTAGACCATCTAAGTATATAAGAAATTCACTTTTCCAACTTGAGAAATCTTCTTCATCAAACGCTGGAACATTAGACACATGTGACCCTCCACGATTATCAAGAAGTTGTGGAAGATCATCCTCATTTACACCAGTGCTTACAACAGGTGTAGGCATGGTAGTAGATGTGATGGCTGGTGCGTTTGTTGAAGTATTTGTTTGGTTAGATTGACCAAACGGTGGTGGGATGGGTGGCATAGTTTCAGTCATATTTGGATCTTGATTTTAAAAACTAGAACGGTTTTTAGAAAGGTTTTATAAATCAAACCGCTCTGATACCAATTGAAAGTCACAAAATACAACTATTGTAGAAACTAAGTCACGAAAAACAATAACACACTATAGATATACTTTTCAAACGAGTAATGCTTTATTAACTATTATCAACAAAGTATTACAAAGTGTTATGAATACACCTGTTGAATAACAACAAGAAATGAACCCTAGAACAAGTAAACTTGATTCGAGACTTAAGTTTACAAGAGAACCAATGAGTCGCTGATGGACAGCTGAGGGCTCAGTGGTTCCAGTGGGAGAAAGAACTTAGATTAAGATTCCAAGCACAAGGGTTGAATCTTAACTTCTTTCTCATCCCTATTTATAGTGGTACGAGGTTGTGTCCTTAGTAGGAGTAGTTGATACGTGTCATCTTCTAAGTGGAAGAGTACAACGTATTAAATGCATGTCCAAATCGAGACATGCCTTTAACTACTTTAGGTGAACAGTTCTGCCAACTGTTCACCTTTGTCCCACTAGGTCGTACTAGGCATTGACTTGAATCTCTTGTTTTGTCCCGCTCAAAACACTTGTAAGATTCTCCCGCCTAAACAATAAAGGTTTGGATAAGCTTTGCTTAATCCAAGTCTCTAGGGTTCTTAAGTGATCTCTGAGTGTTGTCAACTCAGAGATCCTTGAACACCAGTGCATTCCTTTGACATCCCAGCTATCCATAATCGCTGGTGAGTCTGACTTCAGATTGTCTTCGACTTCTCTGACGTTGTCTTTGACTTGAATGATCCTGGTGTGCCAGCTAAGGCTTTGCCTTCCACTGGTCTAGTCTCTGTCGCTGGTCTTCTCAGCGACCTTTCAACACTTAGTCTAATTTAAACAAATCTAGACAGGGCCATAGTTATAACTTTCATTGGCCCAACAATCTCCCCCTATTTGTTTATAAATTATACTAAGTCTAAAATTATTGTAAGTGAGTACACAGCTTCTTCTTACACATAATTTAACAAACATACCTCAAAGTTTTATTAAACAAAATGAAACCTAATCTATTACAAGAACACCCTGGGGTGTAAACATAAACAAAAGTAAATAGGTTCTTCAGCGATCAAGGCCTTGATCACAGAGTCTCTGGGCTTCGACTTTGTCACTCCTAGAGTTAATGACAAGTTCAATTTCAAAATCGAACTCATCAGCTTCTTTGCAATTCCTTAGGATGCCCTACTTGAGTCTGATTAGCTGAATGGTTGAAGCCAGAGGTAGCTCATTCAACCGCTAAAAAGCATAATCACAGTTGCCATTTATAAAGACCATACCTGCCTCAGGTTCTGTGTATACTTGGCCTTCTATGGGTTTGGTGATTTCTTTGGGAAGGACCAAGTTCCTTTACATCCCATCGACCACTATGTCTTCAGTGACCAGCCTTTCTATCAGAGGCCCCATTGGGGTTTTCCTTTTCCTTTGCACCTGAGGAGGTGGTTGAGAAGAAAGCTGAGGAGGCAGGGGTGCCTTCAGTTTCTTTGCTGTGTCTCTTACCCAATTAAGTTTTGCTTGTATGTTTTTCATCATTTGGGCAGCACCAGGCCCAGTCTTCTTTTGGGCAAGAGCCAGCAACTCCAACCACTCAGAGAGGCTCAGATCTCTGAGTTTAAAGTCACTGGAGACTTTGTAGTTCTGTATATCATTTTCCCTATAAATAGTCATTACCACCCTTTTGTCTTTGTCAGTGAAACATGTATACTTGGTGATACGACCAGGTTCAGCTCTCTGGTTGACAAGTCTTTGATATTCCTTCAAGAGGTTGTTCCTCTTGTTCTCCAGTTCCTTGAGCTTGACAAGCTGAGCTTTCTTAGCAGTGGGAGAGAGCTTGTCTAGGGCTTCTTTGCTTCTCAGTTCAGCAGCCCTGATGTTTGCCAATCTTTGATGTTCAATGATTTGGGATTTTGCTTGTTCTGGGGTGAGTGGTGGTTCATCAGCGCTCTTGAATTTGTTGAGTTCAGAGTTTTTGGAGGGTTTAGCTGTGGATCCACCTTCAGCTTGAAGGGAGTGTAAGGTTATCTCAGGTTGCTCAACAGCAATTCCTTTTCCCTTATCTTTCGCAGATTCAGCAGCGGATTTGAAAGATCTCAGTGGTTTGGGTGTTGGAATTTCAGCTGTGGATTCATCTTCTTCAGAGGGGGAGGCAGAATTCTCCCCCTCAGGCATAGCCCCAGCAGGTGCTGTGCCTGAACCTGCCTTATTGAATCGAAGGAACTCGTTGTGAACAAATATGCAAATTTCTTTAAGTTCACCTTGGAGAAGTTCCTGAAGAAGACGCCTTGAGGGTTCAGCAGCCTGAGCTATAGCTGCAACATTTGCCTGCACCGTTGAGGTGAGAACAGAGGGTATATACTGCTGAAGACTCTGGTTGAGTAGAGTAGGTAGTTGTGCCTTCAGAGCATCGTTCAGCAGTTGTGGAAGCAAGGCTGTCATAGAAGATTCCACTGATGAAGTTAGTGAAGTCTCTAGATTGGTGGTGAGCTCCTCAGCAGCATGAGTGAGGGTTTGGATTTCAGAGAGGAGATCATCATTGGTGATTTTGGGCTTTGTGGTGCTGATATCCCCTCTCTTTTGCCATAAAGCCTTAGCAACCAATTCCTGTACATTTTTCATTCTGGGAACTTGTGCTGACTTGCGGGATTGTAAATACTCCAAGTGTTGTTTAGCCCCTAGTTCCAAAACGTTTGGCAAGGTGGGGAATGGAATAGGTGTAGGTGAGCAAGGTCTCTGTTCCCATAGCTTTCTGGCAGCCAATTCCTGAACATTTGGAAGTGATGGAACAGAGGCAGTCGTCAGCTCAATGGAAGACAGATTGTAATCATCAGTGCTAAAAAGTAACGTGTAGAGATTACAAAACGTTACCATGTGAAATATTCTGGAATAGAAGACATGAGAAACGCCTTATGAATGTTGTACGAGACGTACTGAAACGTAGTACGCGAACAATTGTGAACGTGATACGTGAGCAATTGTGAACGTGGTACGTGGCGATAATGGTAATTGGAACATGGGAAAACATACAGTGAAAGATGATACGTGCAAGATATCATGAGAATGATATCAGGAACGTGGAATGAACATGACATGTTAAACATATCGTGAACATGGAGTAACTGAGGTGGTAACGCCAATCGGTATGTGATAAGACGTGGAATGTGACGTGAAGCGTCATCCTTAAGATGAAAAGTTTAATAATCTCGAGTCTGGTCTCCCAAACTTGCTGTAAACTTAATTCCAAAACAAAAGTGAAACTTAAATCATAAGCTAGAATATGATCATGAACGTGATTAGTGTCGTGAACGTAACTGCGAAAGCAAGACGTAAATTAAACGAGGTCGTGATTGTAATGATACATCAATACGTACGCGAGTCTTCATCTGAGCTGTTGGCTGCAGGAGTGCCATGTGATCGTACGATCTCTGGCTGGAAGTTGTACGATAATCTTCTAACTGTGAAATCCTTACGGATGACAGAATTCTTGCAGACTTGGTCCAACGGTTGAAAAACAACTCAGATAGCATCATGCTCCTTCTGAGCTTGCGATAGTCTGGTAACAGTTCCATGGGGGTCTTGTTCCTTCTTTGTTTCAAAATATCCAAAGGTGGAAATAACTCCTGACCTGTTGGTGTTCTAACTTAACCCGCCGGTATGGCAGATACTTAGATATGAACTTAACTGTATCTTGCTTTATAGAAACTGGATACATAGAAATTTGGAAAAGTGATAGTGTCTGTAGTTTAGACTTCTTTTAGCGTAGGATCCACTGGAACACCTAATTTGGTTTATGATCCCCTCTTTTACGCGTAAATTGCGTCGTGGTAAAATTAACCATGAGAGTCAAAGTGATTCAGTGTGTCACTGTAGTCCACCAGAATTCTTAGAGAAAAAATTTCAGGTGAAATTTCTGCGGTCATAGAATTTGCAACATAGTGCAAATGTGGTCTTCGTACCCTTCTATAGCTTAGAGAACATTCAGGTTTTCATGGATGAAAATACCAACGAACTTTGTTTATGAGTTCATGGAAACTCCATTTAAAATCTACAATGTTGCTGAAGCATTCGAGAAACTAGAACAAAATCATGAATTTAGCATGACCAAATTGTATGCAGTCATGGACATGTCCTGCTCTTTCACTCGCCACTGTTGCCAGCATTATTGCAAATTGTTCTTGTAAAAGTGCATTAGCACCCTTCAGTTGTTCGTATATGTCGTCAATGCATGTAGAAAGATAACGGTCATGAACGGTGATTTTTTTACATCGACGGTAGTCGACACATAATCTCATGTTACCGTCCTTCTCCTTACTAAACAAGACCGGTGCACATCAGGGTGATGCATCTGATGGATGAGCCCTGTTCAGGCATCTCTGCAGCTGAACCTCCAACTCTTTAGCTCAAGAAAGCCATGCTATAAAGAGTCTTGAAAACTGGTTCTGCTCCCTAACCTGCGTGATTTTATGTTCGACCCTGCAGGTAGGAAGTAAATTCAGAGTTTTTTTTATGGAAATACATCTTGAAATTTAGATATATTCAGTTGATTCTGGGTAAGAGGAATTTACTGTAGATTTGTAAATCTATGCTTATGTTTTTAGAGAGAGAAAGAGATAGAAAGATGGTGGATTTCACACAAAGCTAGAGAGAGAAAGTTAAAAGGAACTATGTGTAAATTATGAAACCACACCACCCTCTCCATCAAAGGAGAGGGTTTATATACCCAAGCCCATGAGATGGGCTTGGGTTTACATTAGGCCGCCGGCCCATACAATCCATGGGCTCGGTTTTGGGCTTTGTTTGATAAATGTAAATAACTAAACTACGAGCTATAACGTAGACTATTGTTGGAGTGACCTATCCTTTCTAATACGTAAAAACGTCTTTCCAACAATCTCCCCCTAAGGGAGGTCACTCCAAACAAGGGTGTTACCCAAGTTACAATAATAAAATAAACCTAGCATACTATGCTTGTCTTGAGCTCGTAGTCTTCGTCTTTCTTTTTCTTTTTCTTTTCTGGTGAACATGCTGATGTGATCTTTGATATCAATCTTGAGCATTAATCTCTTGCCTTGATCTCGTGCATCCATCACTTGTGATCTTTGCCTCTTCATGACCTCACGTCCCACATACTTATACCTTCGGAATTCTTGAAAGCTTCAGAGTTTGAAACAGCGGAAGACTTAACTTTTAGGCTTTCTTGAATTAGATGAGATATTAAGTGCATAAAGTATAAGCATGCGGGGACGACTTCTTCTTGGATCCCGCAACGCCACCGTCTTCAAATGCCGCAACATAAGTAGACACGAACGAAATGGCTTTGAACATTTCATTCTAATTCGGTAGCATTTTACCTCCGGTCGGTGAAGACCGTTGGACGATATTAGATATCGTACCCGTGACGGATAGTTTCAATTAAGTAACTTCCTGACAGGATTTCGCGGGTAAACCCGTTCTCTTTATTCGACCGTCCAAAGTTGACTGCGAACATAAAGAGTGAATCATTTGGATAATAATATCCGCATGATTTGAAGCCGTCAATTCATGTTCCTGGAACAAGTGAAATTCAATTAAGAACCGCACCATCGTTGCTTTCCAGTTGTCACGAGCTTGATTCGTATAGAATCTTGCAAGTTACCTACCAAGTGCTGTTTGAGGTTAACACTAGAAGGATTTCCACTCATCACTGTGAACACTAAGGTATCACTCTGAGTGTTCTGGAAACATCACTAAGATATTGCGTAGAGGCCTGGAACGTGTTTAAATTCAGTTAAGAATTAAACAGTTGTTGCTTTCCAGTTATCACAAGTTTGATTCATAAAGAATCGTACAAGTCACCTACCATGAGCTTTTTGATATTCGCTCAAGAAGGATTTCCATCTTCATTGTAAATACTTTCGTATTACTCGGATGTTCAGGCAAGATCATGAAGATTTTGCGTAGGACTCTTAAAATCTCTTACTTTTCACAGTGTGTGAAGAAGCAAGGAAATATGAAAGTGTGTCCTAAGGAGATATTTGATGATCTCAAATGGCTCTAGACTCGATCGTGCACTTTGGATTTTAGTGATCGGAGGCTGGAGAGGAGTGCCACCATTTCAATACCAATTCATTCGGAGTGAATAAATCGATAGATAACGTGTTGTCTCTGTGTGATTAAAACAAATACCTTTTAAGAGATATCTGAGTTAGCTGGGATGGGTTTTGCATTGCATCACTGGGTCCATGATGTCTATCTTCAATATCAAGAATCATTAAAAATGATCTCAATAGCATATGTATTGACCCGGTTTCTGCCTAAAGTTGTAAGGAGGGCTTCTTTCTTTACACCCTTTATCTTTACAATTCTTTTTCATTCTTCAACCCCTTCAATGCTTACCAATACGTCATAACTAGCACCTTGTTGTGATTGTTCCAGTGCTAACTTAAGTACTTGGTCGGCATTCAGCTACGTTCACAATCTTTCTTCAACTTTCCTAAGGACTACTATTTCTAGCTATGGAATGTCCTTGGGAAGATTCCTCCGGTTCTGGAAGAATCATAGGACTTAACCTATCCTACCATCCTTATGTCACCACAATCTTCATCGTCGTGAAATAAATGGGTTTCGGGTAAGTATATTTCACCATGAAAATCCATTTTGATATTCAAATCCGTTTTGCTCCCCCTTAACATATGCCACGATATTCGAAAACATTTCGCACATGTCGGGATGAGCCAGCACATTAAGTCAAACCATTTGTGATAATATCCCATATTAAATCACATTTTCTCCCCCATATTAAAAATATTAACCCAATAGATGTTTTTAATATCCATTGATTTAATGAAGTTTTAACAAAGGTTTTGGGAAGAAAAATGCAAGTCCATTTCATCTTCATGATGTCAAATGTAAGAGATATGATATCGATTTGTAACATGATCACATATTCACCATATTAAAAAGAATTGACAAGGTTGGACCTGATAGATGAGAACATCATATGATAAGATCAAATGGTTCTTGTCAGCATATGTTGGTCGCCTCGTCACGTCTGAAGTCATCTCTTGACACCACATGTACGATTGGTATTGTAGTTTTGACACCAACTTGTGAACTTGGCACGTTCGGCATCGAAGATTCTGAATGCTTGACAATTGCTCCCCCTCAATTGTTGACCCGTGTTCTATTGAAACAGCTGTAGTCGTCGGTTGAGTAGTCGCATTGTCTAGTATGTAGATACCAATTGTAGATAGCATGGTTGTAGAGATGATAGCTTCATAAAAACAAGACTTCTCTTGTTTTAACAAATAAATGCACTGAGGCGTACATAGATTTGTGTTAGACCAAGTTATAAAGTAAACTTGATCCCTTACGAGGTTTTAAAGTAAACCTTGCCCGAGAAAATTAATTCCCGTTGTTAGCCAAAGCTTTCATAAGAAATACTTGACTTTAATATGAAAACCGGGTTACAGTCTGAAATAACTACAAGCCATTTTGAGCATGTTTTAAAACATTTGAACTTCTGCTCGAACTTTATTTACAACCCCGTGTCATTATTGAATGACATTTCTAGTGTCGTAAATATTATCGATTCCAGAAGACATGCTCTTTTTATCAAAACATTTTTGAACACACAATTTTGAAAGATTTAGAAAAACCTTTTGAGAAATTCTCGAAAAATTGTGTTCAAAGTTTTGAAAACCAATTACTTGAGCTTAAGATGTTGAATATCTATCAAAACGAGCTCAAGTCCGAGAAGTTGTAAACTTCCCGTTGTTAAGGATAAGTTTATCATCGGCGATAAACTTTCCTTTTAACTGAAGAACGAATCCTAAGCTGACATTTACTTAGAAATCGTTTTCATGAGCTTGAAAACTTTGACTGTTTTAACGGAAAGCTCATGACCGAGAAAGGTTAATTTCTCGTTATGAGGAAAAGTTCTCTTATTTAAAAGATACACTTTCCTTTCTGAGCTTAAAACTTCGAATGTTTTAATACAAGCTCATGACCGAGAAAGATGAATTTCTCGTTAAGAGGATAAGTTATCATAAAAGATAATCTTTCCTTTATTTTAATTTCGAGTTACAGTCTGACATTTAACTGTAAGTCATTGTGCATGAGCTTAAAAACTTCGAATGTTTTTTTATATAAGCTCATGCCCGAGAAAAATTAATTTCTTGTTGTAAGGATAAGTTTATCATCGGCGATAAACTTTCCTTTCTTTGATGCACGGGTTATCGTCTGATATTTAACGATAAGCCATATACACGAGCTTAAAACCTTTGAATAGTTTAAATGTAAGCTCGTGTCCGAGAAAATTTAATTTCTCGTTTTGAGGGTAAGTTATCGTTGACGAGATAAAATTCCCTTTCTCTAAAGTTCGGGTCACCTACTGTGATTTGAATGTGAGCCAATGTGCATGAGCTTAAAAACTTGGAATGTTTTTGATATAAGCCCATGCCCGAGAAAAATTAATTTCTCGTTGTTAGGATAAGTTTATCATCGGCGATAAAATTTCCTTTCTTTGATAAACGAGTTACAGTCTGTGATGTGACTGTAAGTCCTGATGCACTGTAAGCTTAACTTGAAATCCCCTGAGATACTTGTTTCTTAGATATTAGCTTCTTTAGCAACCAAACTCCGAGAGTGTCCTTAATTGAGTGGTATACAATGATTGGACCGCTTCTTTCTTTTAGGACATTCTTTTTGGTACCTGCATTCTCATTAGGAGTTTGCATGCTTTGATTTGGGTTAGCGATATCTATCTTAGAAGCAAGTGGGGGTTCAAAATTTTCTTTTCTTGTGCTAGAGGTGACCTGAGGAGATGATTCAATTGTCTTAGCTGGCAAACGTTTCCTTTTATAGAAAACCTTAAGTTCAGGCTTAAGTGATGTATCCTCCTTTTCAATTTCCTCCCTAGTAGTCTTAGTAGAATCAGAGACTATCCTAGTTAAAGGGCACTCGTTTCCTACAATAGTGAAAGTTCTACCATTGGGGCGCCACATTTTACCAATGGGTTTGATGTTAGCAACCCACTGGGATTTAAGTCTAGCACGGGAGTTCACCTCATTAAGTAATTTTTTGATACAAGAATCATGATTAGCTTTAAAGACACATTTCCTACATGTTTTACAAGTAGCATATTTAATGTCTGAGTAAGATCTAGAATTCCTAGATGATTGATTGATGCTCCTAGGAAGTGACATGCTATGGTTAGCAGTGTTAGATAAACTAGAAGGCATCTGACTAGGTTTGAAATTCCTATCTCTTACTTGTGTCTTTAGCTTAGCTTCCCTTAGACCAAATGTATGGTGAACGTCATTTGAACTAGTTCGAGACGTGTTCTTTGGATTATGTCTAGGGAAACTAGATGCAATCATGTGATTAGGTCTTGCAAAAGCTGTTTTAGTCACATTGGGCCTAAATAGTGGAGTGACTGGTCTAGAGAGATGAACCATATCAACTTGGGAGGCAAACCGCGGTCTCGAGGATTTTGGTCGCTCAGATCTAAATGCAGTCGGTTGTCTAACAGACTGAATTTGAGGCGGTTTCCCCAAGATTGATGGTTTTTCAAGCTTAGTATCCACACTAGATCCTTTAGTTTTTCTCAATTCGTTTTTCAACGCAGCTATAGCAAAGACCTTTTCTTGTACATGAGCCTTTAAAGTCTCATTCTCTTTGAGCAATTCATCTTGGGATGCCAACTTAAATTCAAGCGACTTAATTTGTCTCACAAAATTATCTTTTTCAGCTTTAGAATCTTGAATTTTTTGATTTAATTTTCTTTCAAGAACAACGTTTGAATTTTCAAGTTTTTCAAAATATTTTTCAAATTTATCCGTTTTCTTCGAAAATTCAATTTTGGCATCCTCAAGAGCTTGAGATTGCTGAGCTAAAATCATTTCAAGCTCTTTAATCTTGGAATCGGAATCGGTTAGAGAAGCAGTCATAAAGCATTTATCCTGATGAACTATAGCATTCTGAACAATTTCTCCCCTATTTTGACTCACATCGGATGAATCTGAAGTGGTAAAACTATCACCCTTTTCCATCCCATGTTTGTCATAATTAGGTTTGGAATGCGCAACATGCGGTGGTTCATCGGCATAGACATCATATACCACATTCCTTTGTACCGTGTTTGTAGACTCTTCGTCAGATACGGGTATGGTGTCATCAATCCCTGACATGCTGCTTGTATCATGCTTTCCTCCCGAATCCTTGCTCTTGCAATCTTTAGGCTCCAAGTTTTCAACCGTATGATAATTCTCCTCTTGCATCTGCATCGTAGATTCTTGCACTCCATTATCATACTCTTGCTGATGTCGAGATCTTTCATAAATCGAAGACGAGACTGATATCATTAATTTCAACAATGTACCACGAAACTCTTTAATTTCCGTTTGTGTGTACTGAAGAAATGATTGACATATCCCTGAATTATCAGACTTAAAAATGTTGAATTTGAAGAAGTGCGTAAGTTGTGTCACTAGAGCTTGATATGCCGATGCTGATACAGAGTGATTAAAGTCTTCTTTGTGAAGTTGCTCAGCTAGTTGGTTCAAGTTGAGGAATATGGAATCGATGAATATATAACGATCTTGACCGAAGAGTGTCAGAAATTCGCTTTCTCCTTGAAACCAAGAAATGGTCACTAGATGAGACTGGAGTAGTCGAAAGAACGTTATACCACTTTCTCTAGCTGCGTTTTGCATGAGAAGCAAGTCTCCCTCTCGAGATGTCGAGTTCAACGAATCCATTGAAAATTAATGATAAATGAATGTAAGGATTACTTGTCGATCGATCAATGAAAGAAAGTAATTGTGTTTGTTGTTGTGAGTAGAAGTCGAGAAATAATGTTAAAATCCCCTAATAATTGTTCTCGATAAACCAAAAATTCCAAGACAAAATTACACACGAAAATTTTCAAAAACACGCTTTTGAAAAATCTTGAAATACTTGTCACTATATCGGAATCCTCAAATTTAATCCGTCGGAATACCCATCGGAATGTCAGATCGGAATGTCAGATCGAAATGTCCAGATCGCAAAGCAAGGCTGTCGAGATGTTTAGATCGCAAAGTCCAGATCGTAATGTAACTTGGTCGGAATGATTCAGATCGCAATGACCAGATCGCAAAGCCTATCAGAATACTCATATCGCAATACCCAGATCGCAAAGTGGCTGACAAAATTTAAGCAGAGTAACGACTTAACAAAACTTCCTTATACCCGTCGGAATCCCAGATCGCAAAGTACGATCGAAATGCCAGATCGGAATAAGTAATAAAATCCAACGATCGCAATGTAGAACCAAACCCTTTCCGATGGTAAGGTTATTGCGATGGAAGTCCACGTACAACTTGTACTTTCCGATGGATGTTTCTGCTAGAATTTCGGAATGAAGAACGCAACCTTTTTTTGCACTTTTGATCCAAGAAAACTGATGTTTTAATGAAAACCAAGATACCAAGAACAGTTTAACACGAATCCCTATGTTACACTACTTTAAACTTCGATCCAACACCAAAAAGAATTTGAAGATTCGGCTAAAAACAAACCAACAATCTACGAAATGTTTAGAACACAAAAACAAACCTATATTTCATCCCAAGCTCTCTGATACCATTTGTAGATTTGTAAATCTATGCTTATGTTTTTAGAGAGAGAAAGAGATAGAAAGATGGTGGATTTCACACAAAGCTAGAGAGAGAAAGTTAAAAGGAACTATGTGTAAATTATGAAACCACACCACCCTCTCCATCAAAGGAGAGGGTTTATATACCCAAGTCCATGAGATAGGCTTGGGTTTACATTAGGCCGCCGGCCCATACAATCCATGGGCTCGGTTTTGGGCTTTGTTTGATAAATGTAAATAACTAAACTACGAGCTATAACGTAGACTATTGTTGGATTGACCGATCCTTTCTAATACGTAAAACGTATTTCCAACATTTACGAAGTCGTGTCATAAATGATAGCTAGAAAATCTTCGCAGCCATGGAATGACGATCATATGTTTGTAAAACATAATTGACTTGTACAGACTATCCTGATGGAAAACCATGATGAATGTATTCAGGAGCCTGAGCATCGCTGTACATAATCTGGTATGAATGACGGCTTACCGCAACATGGGATGTTGTTCAAAGTCCATAGACAGAGTCATATTTAACTCCCACCTGTCGAAGGGAAGTGCGTTAGCAGATTGGATCCTACCGTCATACTGAATGACTGATTTCGTATACATGGATGACACGAATCGCGTCCTTATGGTCATGGATATATATGAAATATGAAATCAAGAAATGAAAGTGCCATGCTAATACATGGAGTAAAATGTAGTAAATTTTACAGAATGTGCTTCGCCTGCCTCCTGTAGAACGAACACTGCGTGTTCAAACGTGAGCAACACTCCGGTGATGAGGCTGGAATTCTTATGGCCTGAATTATTCCTGGTACAATCGAATGTTTATACCCTTTGGGGGTATTCTAGATAACGTAGGCTAGTTCAGATGATAAACGTGAGTCATGTGTCCTAACTCGTGTCTTGAGAAGGTATGCGTATGACAAGTGTCCTGACTGGTGTCTTGACATGTGTCTTCAGAAAAACATACGTGAGACATGTGTCTTAACGGATGTCTTGACATGAGTTTTGAGATGTGAAACAATGAAGTTTATATCTAAGGTCAGTGATGAGACTGCTTTTATACATAGTCTCATCGTCCAATTTGGGCTTAAAATGCATTAAATATCATTAAAACTGCCAAATATATGCTCGTGTTTGTTGCTTGTGTATTTTAGGTACGGATATTGAGGAAATGACAAAAAGATCACATCAATCAATCAAAAACAAACACGGGAAACGAAGCCGCACAATGAACCGGGCCCAAGAATGGAATTTCCAAAAATGACCTTGAAGTTTGAAGATTGTACAAGAATGGTCCCTCATCTTTTGAAGACTTGGAATTTTATACCCTTGCAAAACTCATAAATTGCATTGTGGTCCCTTAACTGTCAAGAAATTACACTATGAGCCCTTGAAGAATGCCCAAATGACATTTGTGGTCCTTGTTTAAAGTTTGAGAATAGGCTGTGCCAAAATTGACAAGTGGAGCAAAGTTAATTATAAAGGAAAAAGGGGTAAAAAGCTGTTTTATACCAAGTGAACAAGTTATGGAAACCAAGGGACTAAAAGTGACCAGACACTACAATCTTTATCCACCAATCATCCCTACACCTTAACTCTCTCCCCCACTCACAAGCCACCACGTCACCTCCCCCATCCCAGTCACCTTCCTCCCAGGTTTATTTAGTTAAACCAGGGTCAACTCCCAGTCAAACCCAACTTTTCCCATTAAACACATTTTTTAAATAAACCCTCCCCCAAAACGGATCTAATCCCCCCTTAATCCCACAAGAACCCTAGTAATCCCAGGTCCAATTAATTTAAATACAAAGAGGTTTTTGTTATAACCTTCCAGAACTGTAATTCCCCCTCACACAAACTAAACCCACACCCAAAATGTGAACCCAACACACCCATGTGTTGGGTAGGACCCTTCCCTGCCCCGTCTCTTTCACTTAAACCCTAGGAGGGGACAAAACCAACGGATGGATCAAAATCCTTTGTCCCCAAGCACAAATAAACGTTTGAGATCACTTGCTAACAGCTGTAACATCACATGAAGCCACAAGACCAAAATTCAAGATTTTGACCAAGGGCAAAAACGGATTTTCTTCATTTAGGGTTTTAGTTTATTAATTTTTTATTGAAGTAGCCTAGAATGTTCTGTTTAGTGCTATATAAGGAGGATGCCACATGTGAATACCCCTTTGTTCCAGATTCTTTTCTGAAAGTTTATGTAATCCCTTTTTAAGTAATGCAAAGTTTGGTATTTTCATAAAGTGATTTGTAATTCCTTTTGGTTATTAAAAGTTGGTATTAAATGAGCAAAAAAATCTGAGTTCCAAATTAATCTTGTGAGTTATTTGTGTGTTAAAGTTTTCAAAGAAGGAAAATCTATATTTTCTGAAAAATCAGTTTTTTTGAAGGTTCAAATTTTTCATAAGCTATAAGCTCATAAGCCTGCTTAATTATTAAGCTAGGCTCATAAGCTTATGCTTTTGTCTGCTTCACTTGATTGTTGAGTGTGCAGGTAACAAGAAGGAAACAAGTTTCCTTTCTTATCAATTTCTTTTCCATCTTTTTGTACCAAGTACTCTCCATACCAGCACCCAGAATGATCTGCACAAGCCCGGGCTTGTTGGAGGTGGCTTTTCAGCCATTGTGGGACATGGATGTGGGTCCCACAAGGTAAATCCCTTGTACCTTGTTTTCTGTGTTCAATATTTCTGATTTATGTGATTTGGGTGATTTTTATGGAATTTATGTTATGATTGTTGTTTTTGGTTTGTTTAAGCTTAGTTGGTAATTTTATGCATGCTATATTAGTTATAAATCAGTTTGATTAGGTTTTGTATGCAAATTGTTTGTTAAAATTTAGTTCTGAAAAATTAAAGGGTGTTTGGATTTGGTTTTTAACTGAGCTTGGTGAAAAGTTTTTGGGTTAAAATCTGTCTAGACATACTCCTTAGGATGATAATAGGTTGTATGTTAGTTGGTTTTCAGTTTGGTAGGATTTTAAAAGGATTTGTGTACTAAAATTGCATACAAGTGGTCAAAAATCAGTAAGTCATTTTGTATGCTTGATTTAGAGAAAACTTGCCTTGAAATCTTGCATGTTGTTAGCCAAGCTGTTTATCTAGGGTTTGCTATCAGTTTTATGCCATTTTGTTGGATTGTGTGCAAGATTTGAGCAAGTGAAATTCATTATTGTGCCATTTGAATCAGCTAACTATTCATCAGAAACATACATGCCTAATCAGTAACTTCTTGTGCATTTTGTGCTTAATTTGTGTGAAAGACTTGTTATTTTTTCTTGTTTAATCTGACTCCCTACACTCAACTGAGTGTAGGGGTGCCTTGTTGTCCAAAGAAAAGCTCAACAAAGAGCTTTCCTAAGCTCAAAGGTCAACTGACCTGAAAATTACACTAGCAGTGGGAACTCATTTACCCCTGCTAGTGTTTTGGTTAACCCTGCTCAGCAAAAGGACAAAGTCCTTGACATGTCACTATCAGAAACTTGAATTTTTTGTCTTTAGTGCATTGAAATAGGAATTAGGGTTTCAAACAAATTGCATTATTTTTCTAATTTAATTTTTGATTAGTCTGTTTAATTAGATTTTTTATTACTGTTCATTTAGTATTTTTTACATTTAATAGCTATTTTAAATTACTTTTTAATTTCTGATTTTTGTCTTCTAGTGTGAAAAAGTGTTATTTTTTAGTTTTAACATTTTTCATAGATTAAGAAAAATAATTCAAGACTTTTTAGTTTAAAAAGTTTTTACTGTTCACTTTTAAATTGTTTTTTTTAGAATTAATTTAGTTTAATTAGGGTTTTATTTATTAACTGTTTTATCTTTTAGTGAAAAATTTTATATTTTTCAAACTTTTTCATTTTTCAACTGTTCATTAGTGTAATTTAGGATTTTAAAAATTGTCAAATTATTTTTAGCATTATTTTATTATTTTTTATAATTATTTTAGTTTAAAAATAGTTTTAAGTGTTTTAAAAATAGAAAAATAGTTTTGAAAATTTAGGAAAAATACTTTTTAGTCTTTAAATAATATAAGTAAGTTATTTGTTCAATAAAATAATATTTTGGACATTTTGTTAATTATATTTAATTTTAGGGCTTTAATTAGCATTTAAAATTGAATATTTAATTAATAAAAGGTTTTAAAATACTTTTATTGGATTTTTATTCTTATTTATATTATTTTAGACTTACTTTTAGCTTTTAATTAATTTTTAGGTTCAAAATTTTTAATTTGTAGCTTTTTACGGTTTTACGTGAACGCCTTTTTCGTCTTAGTTTAATCCGTCTACGTAACCGTCATTCTCTTCTAATCCCCTTTCTATTTTCTTTTCTCATAACAATATAATCTCAAATCAAAATCACTTCATTACACAACGCACTTGCCTCCTCGAGAACGAACTCACTTTAGGGTCATTTACACACGGTTTCCCTAAATCGTCGTGCTTACCCTATATTTTTACGCTCTTTTTCCTAAAAGAGTGTGAATTTACAACTATCATTTTGGCGCCGCTGCCGGGGAGGCGTGTTGTGTTTTGATTGGAATTGTTGTTTTTATATAATAACCATAATTAGTATTTGTATTAGTAGCACTCTACTAATACGTATTATCGGTTTTCGGTTTTTGTGTGAATACTATTACTATATTGTATACGTAGAACAATAAATTCACAATTACTCCAAATACGTGAGAAATCATAACCTTGACTTGGGAGGTCATTACCCAATCATTGTATTCGAATCTCAAACCAAAGAAAAAGGCAAAAATAGATAAATACTTTCGTGAAGCTCGATTTTGAAAAATACAAACTATAAGGTGGGTATAAGGCGGATGTATTTCACGACCTAAAGGAAAAAGGCTCTTAAGTGCTTCGCGGCGCCTCGTTTCCTCCGCTTGCGTGTGCGTATTTTGAGATTGAAAGCTAATCGAGGGTTTTGCCGCCCAAAGTATTATTAAGTATCATATATATTTTCTTGGTTTCATTTGATTAAACCCTCTTGAACGATTTGGTGTTCCACCATCGTTCTAAAGTCATCGAAGGCGTTCACTTCACGTGATCGTTTTCATTCCTTGAGGCTTCTTTAATCAAGAGATTTGATTAAGGAGGAGATTTGTAGATTATTGTCTACCTAATACAATTCCAAAATCCAAAAAAAAAGTAAAAACAATCAAAAATCCAAAAAAAATGAAAAATTTAAAAACACGAAAAAGAATTTTCTTTGCTCATCCCCTCGTTGTACGTGACGTTTATGCTTACTCACAATCAAGCAAAACGTGCACGTAAACGTAGAAACCGAAAGGAGGCAACACCTACTCCTAATTTTTCTAGTGAAGAGACTCCAAGTGATAAACCTATTGTAGAACAAGAAGCTATCATGGCTAATCGTACTATGATGGAGTTGCTTCAAGCACCCACCGAGGGTTTTGGAGAGGCCATTGTGATTCCCGCCATCCTTGCCGAGAACTTCGAGATCAAGACGGGTTTAATGTCTATGCTTCAAGCCAACAAGTTTCGCGGACACGAAAAACACAACCCACATTATCACATTAGGCAATTTAATCGTCTCACCGCGACAAGCAAGTTTAAGGATGTACCACACGATGCCATTAAGATGATGTTGTTTCCATACTCGTTAGATGGACCCGCCAAGATATGGCTCGAGAAAGAACCTACAAATTCGATTTTGACATGGGCCGATCTCGTTTCTAAGTTTGTGAATCAATTTTTTCCACCATCTAAAACAACACATTTGAAAAACGAGATTTCATGATTTACACAAAGATCTAATGAAAGTTTTTCAATGGCTTGGGAAAGGTTTAAAGAAATGTTACATGAATGTCCACACCATGATTTTTCCGAATTGCATCAAATTGACACTTTTTATAATGGGCTTAATGATCATGAACGAGATTACTTAAATGCCGCCGCGGGTGGTAATTTTTTGTGCAAAACAACCGAAGAGGCTTTGAAAATCGTTGAAAATAGGTCTGAGGTTTATAGCCCTCGCAACACACCGAGTGTTGCCAATTTGGGTTCGTCATCGTCTCGTAGCATTAATGCCTTGCAAGATGAAGCAAATGAGTAGAATCGGTTTTTCGATAGGTTTTCGACTCTTATGTCCCATTGGAAAGCTCAAGAAGCTTCAAATTCCGCTTCGGTTAAAACGGTTGCTAAGAGTTGTATTTCGTGTGGTGGAGCTCATGATTTTTCCGAGTGCATTACCGCGGATGGTAACACTTCGAGTGCTTATGTAGCCACGGGAACTTATAACCAAAATGGTCAAGGTTCCCGCCAAAATCAAGCTCCACAAAATCAAAATGCTAACAACTATCGAAACAACAATCAAAGTGGTGCTTATCAAGGAAATCAACGTAACTACAACAAGGGTAATTATCAAAGTGGAAATGGGCAAATTTCAAACCAAAACCAAAACCGTGATTTTCAAACTACCACACAAGGTTTTCAAAATGATCACACCAAAAATCTTCAAGGAGAATTTTTGAATTATGCTAAGGCAAATGATGCTAAGTTTGATAATATGCAACGTGAAATGGTTAGCCTAAGATCCGAGTTGAAAAACGAGCTTAAAAACGAACTTGCTAATGAACTTAAGACTCATGCTAATAAAATGGAAGGAAATGTCCAACGACTCCAACAAAATCAACAAAAAATGGAGCAAGGTCAACATGAGATTAAGCAAGAATTGTTAAAAGCGGATGCTAGGCAATCTAAGTTTGAAGACCGAATGGGAAAAATGTTTGAAGCTATCATGTGTAAACCCTCTTCTTCGGGTGGTCTTCCTAGTGATACCATCGTGAACCCGAAAGGAGAATTGAAGGTTATTACTACTCGTAGTGGTAAAACTTTCAAAGAACCCATTTCTTGTCCAAGTACTTCTATGGAGAAGGAAAAAGAGAAAGAACCCGAGGTGGTGGTAGAAAAGGAGCAAATTCCAAGCCCACGAAGTACCGCTCAAACCAGACCTACGGTTGAACCAATACCAATAGTGGAACCCGAGATTCCAAGGCCGTTGCCTATGCCCCAACCCACACCACCCTTACCTTACCCTTCAAGACGAAACAAGGAAAAGGCACAAGAACGAAATAATTAACAATTTGAACTTTTTATGAAAATGTTTCGTGACTTGCATTTTAATATAAGTTTTGCCGACGCCTTGGTCATGATGCCTCGATTTGCCGCGAACTTCAAAAGTATGTTGAATAACAAAGAGAAATTGCAAAAATCGTCTAGCTGTTCTTCGGTTTTTCTTAGCCGCATACCTCAAAAAGTCGGTGATCCCGGCAAGTTTTTAATCCCATGTGCTATACAAGATATGGAAGAATGCTAAGCCTTGGCCGATCTTGGTACTAGTATTATTTTGATGCCTCTTGAGATTTTTAAGTCGCTCAATCTTCCCAATCTCACTCCTTCAAGAATGTCAATCGAGATGGCCGATCATTCTACGATTCTAGCTTGTGGAGTAGCCGAGGACGTCTTCGTGAAAGTTGGAAAGTTCTACTATCCCGTGGACTTTATTGTTGTTGATATCCCCATCGATCCTAAAGTTCCTCTAATTTTGGGTCGATCATTTTTGGATACCTCGAGAGCACTTATCGATGTGCATGCTAGGAAAATAACTCTTCGTTTCAATGAGGAAGAACTCGTCATTAATGCAACTCAAAACTCCACACTTTCTCATGTGTATTCTATCACGTCTTTGAACAATGTTAGTCCCATCAAAAACATTTGCAAAAAGATTTCAAAAAGAGTTTTAGGAGTTGATGATAAAAACGATTTTTCATCCCCTCCGCCGGTGGAGGTTAAGAGTGTTAAGCCTACGATTCCAATCACGAATGATTCTTCGGATGATGAATATGTTAATCCCGATGGGGGAGTTTTCTTTGTTGACAAAAGATTTGAGAACTTACCACCACCTTTACCAAAATGGTTTTCAAATGTGAGAATTTTTAGTGTGACTAATATTGCTTTAGAAACGCCAAATATTTTTGACATAATTAAGTCAGGTTTTCATAAGGAGAGTTTGAAAGATGAAAAAGGAAAAGATTTTAAATTGGATTTAAAAGATTTTTCTACAATCCTAACTCCGTCATCACCACGTGTTTTGAGTGCTACAAGCTCGTCTTCTCCTTTTGACGATGCTTTGTGTGGACCTAGTGTGGGGGAAGCCCCTTATTTTCCCTCCCCTTTCTCCACAGAGGACGAGATATTTGATCCCGGAATTGCTTATAAAGGGAAATCTCGGTCTTCCACTGATGCAATAAATGGAAAATCTTTCTATTTGATTGGTGAGAGTCTACCTCGAGTAGCTCATGATTTTTGTGACTTACCCATTGTCCCACCCTTCTATTTCGTCTCATCTATTTTCTTGAAACCCTTTGGGTTTGTGTTGACACACGACGAAGTGGCGTTGATTTGTTTTTCCAATGAAAACGAGAACGCCATCTTCGATCCCGGTATTTTGCACCATCAAAGGACTTAGTCCTTAATACCGGTTGTTTTTTGGCCTTGTTTATCATGTAAGCCCCACTAAAAATTGACCACACCATGATTATCCCTAAATGATCACATTTATGGGGATTCGAGTCGAGATTTTGACTCGGTTATCAAAAACACGGTGCCTCGTGGGGGAGACCCATGCTTATCCATGTACATATTATTGCTTTCTAATTAGTTTAATATGAGGGGATTTGTGCCCTTCCAACCTTTGTTCCGTGGTTGTTTGTGAATTGTGGTATTTAGATCATGATCTTCACGATTGGAGCCTCTCGTGTTCATTTTATGGGAGCACTCGATTGTTTGCTTTGAAGACTTTCTCAATATCCAAATGATATTCTAACCTTAGGTTTTTAGCACACTTCATAAACGGCTATTAATTTATTGGTTACACCCTTTCCATGCTAGATTAGGCATTCGACTACGTCTCTAGTATGGGGGTGTTTGCACCCCTAGACTCGAAACATTGAGGACAATGTTTAACTTTAGTATGGGGGGGTGAATAGATACTTGCCTTGCTAAACCTTCACGCTTTACAAAGTTTATCTTTTTGTTATCTTTTTGTTGCAAAATAAGGCTAAAAATGGCCAAATTTTAAAAATTTTCTCATATTTTATAAGTGTTTGAAGACACGAATGTAGATTTTCCGATGGCGAGAATAAGAGTAATTTTTTACTCGACCGTGCGTGTTGAGCATTTAGCTTTGATTCCTTAACTTCACATTAGGCTAAGTCTGTTAAATGAGGACGAGAAATGATAGGGTTAATTATAAGTTACTATGCTAAACGTAGAGTACTCGTATTCTTTCAAAAACTCATGTGTTCTCGTTATTTGCTTATTCTTCCTTCGCATGTAAATATTTTTTGCTTAATAAATATTGACTTAGCGGTTTAGTTAGGATTGTTGGGTTTCTAGTCTTTTCTAGTAGCTTCCGTGTAATTAAATTGGGAAGACATTAAGGTATCGCCAGCGTCACGGTTTTGAAGTATTGGCACCCGAATAATCAAAAGCTTCACCCAATAATAAGATTTCAAGTGCTCACCTAAATCAAGCAAACAATTTGAAGCCCCACAAGGCCGAAAAATCTATGCAAAATTGAAAGTATATCAAGCCTTAATCTTCGAAGCTTTAAAGATCCAAAATTCGCCTTAGCGTGAGGATATACGTCTTTGGCTAATAAAACCACCGATGAGGCGGATAATAAAAGGCAAGGCAAGACCGAAGTCATAATAAAAGCTTCATGGCGAAGTTGAATAAAAGATGGAGGTAAACCAAAGATAATAAGGCACTTCCGTTAGGGGGCGTATAAAAGTCTTGGTAATAAGTCTCATGTTCAAAAACGTTATAAAACCGTGTTTATCGATTCTTCTTGTCAACTTAATTTTTTGACATCGTTGTCTATTAGGAGGGGTTATTGATTTGATGGTCTTGGTTACACCGTTAGGACTCTACTTTTAGACCTAAATCTCTATTATCGCATAAGTCAAACAATGTATCCTCGTGAAACATTCAAGACAAAATAAAATATAAGACATACAACTTAGGAATAATGGGAGGATAAGTACGTGATTAGGGCATATGAGTAGTGTTAGCATTACTAACTTATAATGACAATGATCTCGTTGCACGCTTGGTATGGAATTGGGGTGAAAATCGAGGACGATGAAATTATTTCTAACAAAGCATTCACGTGTTCTTATTCTATGAACCTAAACGTCCCATTTTGCGATGAAAATCATACATTATGTCTAAAACACAAGTAGTAGTAATAGTAGTAGTGTAACTAGTTTATCATTCAATAAAGTGAATAAAAATGAATTTTGGAGATGCTACGATACTTTATTCTAGCATTGCGTGAGGGCACGGCAATGGTTTAGTATGGGGGAGTGATGAGACTGCTTTTATACATAGTCTCATCGTCCAATTTGGGCTTAAAATGCATTAAATATCATTAAAACTGCCAAATATATGCTCGTGTTTGTTGCTTGTGTATTTTAGGTACGGATATTGAGGAAATGACAAAAAGATCACATCAATCAATCAAAAACGAACACGAGAAATGAAGCCGCACAATGAACCGGGCCCAAGAATGGAATTTCCAATAATGACCTTGAAGTTTGAAGATTGTACAAGAATAGTCCCTCATCTTTTGAAGACTTGGCATTTTATACCCTTGCAAAACTCATAAATTGCATTGTGGTCCCTTAAATGTCAAGAAATAACACTATGAGCCCTTGAAGAATGCCCAAATGACATTTGTGGTCCTTGTTTAAAGTTTAAGAATAGGTTGTGCCAAAATTGACAAGTGGAGCAAAGTTAATTATAAAGGAAAAAGGGGTAAAAAGCTGTTTTATACCAAGTGAACAAGTTATGGAAACCAAGGGACTAAAAGTGACCAGACACTACAATCTTTCTCCACCAATCATCCCTACACCTCAACTCTCTCCCCCATTCACAAGCCACCACGTCACCTCCCCCATCCCAGTCACCTTCCACCCAGGTTTATTTCAATAAACCATGGTCAACTCCTAGTCAAACCCAACTTTTCCCACTAAACACATTTTTTAAATAAACCCTCCCCCAAAACGGATCTAATCCCCCCTTAATCCCACAAGAACCCTAGTAATCCCAGGTCCAATTAATTTAAATACAAAGGGGTTTTTGTTATAACCTTCCAGAACTGTAATTCCCCCTCACACAAACTAAACCCACACCCAAAACATGAACCCAACACACCCATGTGTTGGGTAGGACCCTCCCTTGCCCCGTCACTTTCACTTAAACCCTAGGAGGGGACAAACCCAACGGATGGATCAAAATCCTTTGTCCCCAAGCACAAATAAATGTTTGAGATCACTTGCTAACAGCTGTAACATCACATGAAGCCACAAGACCAAAATTCAAGATTTTGACCAAGGGCAAAAACGGATTTTCTCCATTTAGGGTTTCAGTTTATTAATTTTTTATTAAAGTAGCCTAGAATGTTCTGTTTAGTGCTATATAAGGAGGATGCAACATGTGCATTACCCCTTTGTTCCAGATTTTTTTTTGAAAGTTTATGTAATCCCTTTTTAAGTAATGCAAAGTTTGGTATTTTCATAAAGTGATTTGTAATTCCTTTTGGTTATTAAAAGTTGGTATTAAATGAGCAAAAAAATCTGAGTTCCAAATTAATCTTGTGAGTTATTTGTGTGTTAAAGTTTTCAAAGAAGGAAAATCTATATTTTCTGAAAAATAAGTTTTTTTAAAGGTTCAAATTTTTCATAAGCTATAAGCTCATAAGCCTGCTTATTTATTAAGCTAGGCTCATCAGCTTATGCTTTTGTCTGCTTCACTTGATTGTTGAGTGTGCAGGTAACAAGAAGGAAACAAGTTTCCTTTCTTATCAATTTTTTTCCATCTTTTTGTACCAAGTACTCTCCATACCAGCACCCAAAAGGATCTGCACAAGCCCGGGCTTGTTAGAGGTGGCTTTTCAGCCATTGTGGGACCTGGATGTGGGTCCCACAAGGTAAATCCCTTGTACCTTGTTTTCTGTTTTCAATATTTCTGATTTATGTGATTTGGGTGATTTTTATGGAATTTATGTTATGATTGTTGTTTATGGTTTGTTTAAGCTTAGTTGGTAATTTTATGCATGCTAGATTAGTTATAAATCAGTTTGATTAGGTTTTGTATGCAAATTGTTTGTTAAAATCTAGTTCTGAAAAATTAAGGGGTGTTTGGATTTGGTTTTTAACTGAGCTTGGTGAAAAGTTTTTGGGTTAAAATCTGTCTAGACATACTCCTTAGGATGATAATAGGTTGTATGTTAGTTGGTTTTCAGTTTGGTAGGATTTTAAAAGGATTTGTGTACTAAAATTGCATACAAGTGGTCAAAAATCAGTAAGTCATTTTGTATGCTTGATTTAGAGAAAACTTGCCTTGAAATCTTGCATGTTGTTAGCCAAGCTGTTTATCTAGGGTTTGCTATCAATTTATGCCATTTTGTTGGATTGTGTGCAAGATTTGAGCAAGTGAAATTCATTATTGTGCCATTTGAATCAGCTAACTATTCATCAGAAACATACATGCCTAATCAGTAACTTCTTGTGCATTTTGTGCTTAATTTGTGTGAAAGACTTGTTGTTTTTCTTGTTTAATCTGACTCCCTACACTCAACTGAGTGTAGGGGTGCCTTGTTGTCCAAAGAAAAGCTCAACAAAGAGCTTTCCTAAGCTCAAAGGTCAACTGACCTGAAAATTACACTAGCAGTGGGAACTCATTTACCCCTGCTAGTGTTTTGGTTAACCCTGCTCAGCAAAAGGACAAAGTCCTTGACATGTCACTATCAGAAACTTGAATTTTTTGTCTTTAGTGCATTGAAATAGGAATTAGGGTTTCAAACAAATTGCATTATTTTTCTAATTTAATTTTTGATTTTTCTGTTTAATTAGATTTTTTATTACTGTTCATTTAGTATTTTTTACATTTAATAGCTATTTTAAATTACTTTTTAATTTCTGATTTTTGTCTTCTAGTGTGAAAAAGTGTTATTTTTCAGTTTTAACATTTTTCATAGATTAAGAAAAATAATTCAAGACTTTTTAGTTTAAAAAGTTTTTACTGTTCACTTTTAAATTATTTTTTTTAGAATTAATTTAGTTTAATTAGGGTTTTATTTATTAACTGTTTTGTCTTTTAGTGAAAAAATTTATATTTTTCAAACTTTTTCATATTTCTACTGTTCATTAGTATAAATTAGGATTTTCAAAATTGTCAAATTATTTTTAGCATTATTTTATTATTTTTTATAATTATTTTAGTTTAAAAATAGTTTTAAGTGTTTTAAAAATAGAAAAATAGTTTTGAAAATTTAGGAAAAATACTTTTTAGTCTTTAAATAATATAAGTAAGTTATTTGTTCAATAAAATAATATATTGGACATTTTGTTAATTATATTTAATTTTAGGGCTTTAATTAGCATTTAAAATTGAATATTTAATTAATAAAAGGTTTTAAAATACTTTTATTGGATTTTTATTCTTATTTATATTATTTTAGACTTACTTTTAGCTTTTAATTAATTTTTAGGTTTACAATTTTTAATTTGTAGCTTTTTACGGTTTTACGTGAACGCCTTTTTCGTCTTAGTTTAATCCGTCTACGTAACCGTCATTCTCTTCTAATCCCCTTTCTATTTTCTTTTCTCATAACAATATAATCTCAAATCAAAATCACTTCATTACACAACACACTTGCCTCCTCGAGAACTGTAAAACCCATAAAAATAAGGTCATAATTTAATTCTATTTTCAGTTATTTTGAAGTATTTTATAACGTTAAATATTATTATGTTTAACGGTTTAAGTTGAAACCGATATTAAATATTATATTTTAATATTTTGACGAGCAACGAGGACTACTAGTGATCGCGATACCGACGGATGCCAAAAATTTTATATTTTATTATCGATAGTTTTGATATTTAATACTTTCGACGATATCGTTTCAATTACGTATCGAGTCGTTAGATTATTATTTTTCGTGTGCGATTAAACTTTTAAAAAGTACAATCTAACATTTTCAGGTAGTGAAATATTTTCTCGTATAATATTTTGAAACTTATTTTTGTGTTGGTTGACGAACTCACAATTTACGGATTTAAATTTGGGCTTACGTGCATAATTTAGCGTCCCTTACGACTAAACCGGAAACCTTAGGATTATGTATTTACGTTTTTGAACTCCGTTTTTTATGAGACAATTTTTATTGGATTCGTTTTGTGTCGTTTATTTATAATTTATAAAAACGTTTTTCGTAAAACGACCCGTGGGCACGCAAATCGAGAAAACTAGAATCGAGGAATACCCGTAAATTAGTGAGGTGGGACAAAATACATTATCCCACCCCACTAGCTAACATGGGATGGCACACATGACACCACATCTAAGGATGTGGCATCATGTTAACTAACTAGCTACAAGTGTAAGCATTAGCTTAACACTTAAGCTTACTCCTTCCACTCAAACCAACAAAACCACTAGCTACTCACACATACCATTTTACACTCATGCAAACAACCCCAAAACTCTCTCAACACCACCACCTTGCCGTCCACTTTGATGAACAAAACACCCCTTCTTGATCTTTCTAGCCACAAAATACTTGTTATCTAGCTCTATCATGGAGTTATCTTGAAGCCTTGATCATTTGGTGGCCATATTAACAACATTGGAGGTGATTTGCTTGTGTCCTAGGGCTGATTTCTCAACTATTGTTCTTGGTGTTTGATGATCTTGGAGTTACTTTTGGTGTTCATCAAGTTTTTGTCTTCCAAAAACAAGAAATACACTTGGTTGGTAAAGAAGATCATCCTCTCCATTTTCTCTTGTTATTTTTGTAAAGAACAAATCTATTTTCTTTATTTTGTATATGTATATGATGTATATATGATGATAAAAATGTTGTGTGGGGGATCAAGTGTTGATAAATATGCTTAAAATGTTAATAACCATGAGAAATAAGGCTAAAATCATGATTATTTAGTTGGCTGTATAAAAACAGTATATAACTAAAACTTGAACTGATAAACTTGCATGGTATAATCCATTTACAGTAAGTACAAGATTTTATACACATGTGAGTGTTGGCCATGCAATGGAATCAATATAATGAGTGAGATATGATCAAAACAAGTTGGGTGTTCTAATCTGAATAAACTGTTTTGTAGGGACTGTTAAGGCAAGATAAACTTAAAATGATCAGTAGCTATAACTAAGTTAAATGTAGCACATAATATGAAGAACATGTCACCCAAAAATGAGCTTCTAATTCATTATAGAACTCTAGATATGATAAAAATGGTGAACAAGAAGATAAAAATCAGATTTTGAGAATTAATGTTTATTATTATTATATAAGCACTCAAATTTTATTTTATAAAATGTAAAATAAAAACCCACTAACTTATGAAACTTATTTATATAAATATGTAAAAGTTTAATTAAATGGATAAATTATATAAATGGTTATGGAATAATACTTATAAGTAATAAAAACTATAAACTTGATTTTTACGACTTTTTCGGCTATTACCGTAAATTTAACGTTTTTCGCCAAATAAAACTTAGAAGATCAAACCCGTCTAATGTAAAGTTTTTAAAAGTCATATACTGATATATAAGTAACTAATACAAGTAAAAACCGATAAAACCCGAACTATAGGACATACGGACATTAACGAGCTAACTAAGCATATTGGACTAATAATTGGACTAAATAAGTTAAACACTTATAAAAAGAACTTGGCCCAACATGGAAAGTATAGATACTGATAAATAGGTATAAAATGGATTAAAACAAGTTAAAGAACTTATACTAAGCTTATTGGACTTAAAATAGGTAAGTAGGTAAAACTAGTAAACTAGTAAAAAGTTACCAAAACGTAAACACTAAAATGAGTAAACAAGGATATATAAACCCACTTGATCATCATCATATGTACAAAATCATCATATGTATATTGTTATTTTGATAAAAGTCATTGGACAAGAGTCTAAGACCAATTTTTATAGGTTTCCGTGACCGATGCACGCCCGTAGCCGATAATCCGCCTTTCATTATCAGCGTGAGTCTATAGCCTCGCTTTATACTAGTTATTAAATGATTTTAAACCCGCGAGGGGGAATACATGTTTTATAAACTTAGAACACAAGATTTTTATGGTATGCTTTGTCCCTCTATGAATGGATCCGTGGTTGCCTTTAAATTGCATTAAGTGATTGCCTTAGTTAAAGCCTCAATTATGGACCGTTAATTAACCTATGATGGGTTAACCGCTAGTACAATTAATAGATCTATGGGGGAAGCCGCCCCGGTTCAGTTTTTGTGGACTTGTCATAGAAGCTTAGGCCCGACCTCCACACTGTTTGAACATATTGTATTGAGAAGTCAGGTATACGGCAATGTACCAATAATCTGGAGGTAACCGACAATTAATAAATCTCTCGTCTTATTAGACTGATATGGGAGTGTCTAAGGGCTCGGTTCCATGAGCTTATTGCAATTTATGCTATATACAATTATCATTGTTGATGCAAATTACTATTTGATGCTTATAAGCATGCCACAAACTTATAATCTTTGCTTGTGTTCAAATTGATTTCATAAACCTATAGATTCACTCGGCATTTTTGCTGATCGTTTTACTCACATGTATTTCAGGTAATCAAGAAGTGGAAGCTTGGAGGTCACGGGGAATGAAGTTGTGCACTGCTTTTGTTGTTCAAACTCTTTGATTTATTTATAGTTCCATTTTCAAAACAAACCAATATGTTGTTTTAACTTATATTTTGGTAACGATTACTTGGGACTACGCTACTCTGACAAATGTTTTAGGAACGATAAATCTAAAACGTCTCTTTTCGAGTCGTTCTCTATAAATTATGTGTTGTTGTATCATTGTTTAGCACCCAAAGATGTATTCCGCTGCGTGTAAATTTGGGGGTGTTAAAGATTGGTACCAGAGCCATGAGTTATAGAGAACTAGGTCTTTTTCAAAAAACCTAAACTATAACTGTCGGTTTTATTTTTTTCAAAGAGTCGGTGCACATGATTTCGCGTGACTTCAGGTTCAAGCTACTTCTGGGATTACAACTTTAGTATACATTATTATGTATGCCTTATTGCTAAGTATTTCTAAATAAATACTATAATCCTTTATCGATATATATTTATGTCGTTAAACTTTTCGATAAAAGTTTATCATTTATTAATGATTAACTTAAATAAATACAATGAATTTTCAAGATTTTTCTGTATATATTTTTGAAGTATTTAAATTGCTTTTATTGCAAAAATTTTATATTATGACCTTACATACCTTTATCTGCGCGCGTTACTTTCATTATTTAACCCTTTGAGATATCTACGTAGATATCCAAATCGTCTTCCGGCTATTTGTGCCTGGACGTCTTTTAACGTAATTTCTAGACCATTGTGTAGCTCAATGTGTCCTTGGAATAGACTAACCGCTATTTATTGACATTTATATGTATCGACTCCGAAGTGTATTTTTCACATATATCTCGGTAACGTCATCGTCATTTTATAAATCATCGTCTAGATTATGGCGCTAGAATTGGAATACGATTTTACTTATATAAAATTGTATCATTTGTTTTTCATTAACCTTCTCGCTCCCGGAGTGTAGCATGTTAATGTTCCATTCTTTTCTTGTTATGTTTTGTGTTTTTGACAATCGTGGCACCAAGGAGATTTGCCTACATTGCATTTTAAAATCTAAATTACGAACGTCTTTCACCGTTTTGCTTCCTAAATTTCGTGTTGAATACCTTGAAGCATTTTCTGTCATTCATCATGCTATATATTATTTGATGCTCATTACGAGATTTATTTATTTTTTCTTTTTTCGTTGTTGTAAAATCCACAAGACATGTGTGTATATATGTATATATTTTGAGCCGTTAAGAAGTGTCGAAAAATACACTTTATGCAGAAACTGTAGGGGCAGTATAAACAGGTCAAAACATAAAAGTAAAACCTGCGTTTTTAAATAAAATAGTCAAACCTGCACAGAACTTGCAAGGGTATTTTGGTCATTTTACATTGGTTTTCAGGTCTCGGGTAAAACTAGAAAGTCGTATGAAACGTCGTTTTGCATCAAAATGCTTTAGACTCTGAGTCTTGGAGATGTCGTTTATCGGGTCAATTAATCGGCTCATATTTAAAAGTTAAATCTGATAGAAAATTCAGAACATGGTTTTAAATGTTTCTAAGCTGTTTTGATTTCATTTGAGATCGTAAAATTTTAACAAATATTATTTTACAACTAACGAATACTATGTGAAAATATTTAAAAATAGAAACAGTACAGGATTAGCAATTACCGGATTAATGGTATAATTTAAAAACGAATAACATACTTTCTTAAAAGCATGTTATGTCGAGTATCTTACAAAAAATACACATGTGGATTGTTTTAGTCTTTTCATATATATGACTCATTTGTCATTCGATGTTACTTTATTTTCGTTTTCTTCTAATCTTCCACCGATTTGAGTTGAGTTTTGAAGTTTTGCCTTCACATTCTTCGTTGACATATTTATCGCGTGTCTCATGGCGTTTTCGTCTAAACCTTATAACCTTTTGAAACCTTAACGACTTGTAACCATTTCATTGATTGTTTTATGAGCTACTATTCGCCACTTTTGCAAAACTTTGACTACTTTATACGTTGTCATAATGTCATATTATAAATAAATCTGATATTGTTTTACGATTATTTTCACCAATTGTTTTTACTTTGGTCTTAATACTTTTCGTAAGATTAAAAGTTTCTTATTAAGTATCTCACAAATTACTTGTATCCTATAAATTTATAAACTATTTTTAAATTCCATTTTACAAATGGCATGGTTTATATAAAGATAAGAAACGTAATACGTTTCGACGAAACGGAGCACTGCATTGCTAGCCCTAAATTATACATGGCCTGATCACCTATGTCTAATTTAGAAGGAGCCATGCTATGCTGAATAATAGTCAACTTAAAAATATTGATAACAAAGAACTTTTTACTTGTATTTATAATAAAGATAAATAAAATGAAATAAAGTGAAAAGAAGTTTTGAAAACCTTTATAATTTATGCAAGTGGCGCAATTTCTATGCATCCGCATACGTTTTCTTACCTTTTCTTAAACGAATTACGCGCTTACGAATACGTTTTTACTCGACGATCGCTTTTTCACTTGTTACTTCATTTTGTCTTATAACTGATTTCTTTTGACCGTTCGTTTAATTACTGACTGTTGATAAATGACTTGAAAGTCTCGATGTTTTATCCTTCCTTCTCGTCCAATCTTCTTTATGCGACTGGGTAGATCTTTGGAATGTCTCCGCATGTGAATAATGAATTATCACTAGAGTGATTTCCGTATATCTGGGATGACGTCCGTCACTCTCGTTTGTCTCGAAACCCACTCTTGTGAACCGTGCTTTGACTTCTCTCTTTAAACACTAACATCGTTCATTTGATTTGTTTTAATTACAAGTGATTATTAGAAATTTTATTTTATTAAAATTTTTGTATGGATCTTATTTCCGATCATGTATCGACCACTGCTAAGTTAACGAGCTGATAATGGTGAACCACCGACCGCACTAACAAGATTGACAACTTGTTTAATCTTACTATTTCTTATCGTCTTACCATCAACGCCTTTATTTTATTATTCTCTTTAAGAATTCATACGACATTTGCTTCGTTCTCTTTTGTACCATTGATTTCGTATTAATTGTTGACTATTATTTTCATTCGTATTCGTTTGTTATCTTGTCACATTTCGAAACCCGAATATATCCCATGTTATTTTGAAATAATAAACACCTGTATGTATTTCTACAAAGTATTATAAAAAATTTATGGAAGTTTTATACATTTTCCAATGATTTTCAATTATCGAAATAACCATTACAAGTAAAAGGTCAAATTTATACATTATATTTTGTATAACTAAAACTAATGTTTAAAAATAAAATTATGTTCTACCTTTTGAACTAATTGACTTATCATACTTTACTTTTAATGTAATGAAATTACCGGTTTAATTTATATTCCTAATAATGATTTAATTTGGAAATTATATCTTCTAATTGTAACCAACAATATGAGTTTAATTTATAAAATTCATGTCATTCTTTCAAAGGTTCTTAAGACAACCAAAATAAATTATGAAGCTATTTAACTTCTATTTTTAATATATCATCTTTATCAAGAAAGTAACTCAATTGATTCTTAAGGTAATAGCAAATCCGGGACGGATAATTGTGACAAACGTTATTTTAATGTTAATATTTAATTCATTCTTCGCTCTCATTTTTCTAGTATTGTGAATAATTATGTTTTATGGTTACGTGAGTCGAGATCCCTCGTCGATCGTTAATCTTAAATCATTTTACCACATCTTGTTCGTTTATGCGTTTATTGAAGTCATTTTTATCTCGTTCTGTTCCTCGTATTGAAGATCACTATTTTATTCTGAGTTTAAAATGAATCTCGGGAAGCAGTGTATAAGAAGAAACGATAAGTGTCACCGGAATTTATGCGTGTACTTGTGGAATGATTGAGGACCGAATCTCTTAATGAATGGAGTTAATAAATTCGTTACAACCTCGAGGAGTATGTTGAAGCCGACACCACAAGTCGAAAGACTATTTTGATCAAGTGGTTATTATCAAGGGTTCGTTCAAGGTTTTCCCGCTGATTAATGGTGGAGATCTATACTCGATTTTTATGTTCGACCTTTTCTTTTATGTACTTATATGGTGTGTGATCTAGTCAAATGATCTTAAGTTGTGAGAACTTGAGACGGCATCATCCGATGACGTCCGATCATGTAGAACACATATTATGTAATACCTTTTTTACTTTCAACGACGATGTTTATTGAGACTTTAATGCGCGTTGGCGAAAGTGAGGCGAGTTGAGCGCCGGGACGTCGCTCCCTTAAGGTGGTGAGGATGTAAAACCCGTAAAAATTAGGTCATAATTTAATTCTATTTTCAATTATTTTGAAGTATTTTATAACGTTAAATATTATTATGTTTAACGGTTTAAGTTGAAACCGATATTAAATATTATATTTTAATATTTTGACGAGCAACGAGGACTACTAGTGATCGCGATACCGACGGATGCCAAAAATTTTATATTTTATTATCGATAGTTTCGATATTTAATACTTTCGACGATATCGTTTCAATTACGTATCGAGTCGTTAGATTATTATTTCGTGTGCGATTAAACTTTTAAAAAGTACAATCTAACATTTTCAGGTAGTGAAATATTTTCTCGTATAATATTTTGAAACTTATTTTTGTGTTGGTTGACGAACTCACAATTTACAGATTTAAATTTGGGCTTACGTGCATAATTTAGCGTCCCTTACGACTAAACCGGAAACCTTAGGATTACGTATTTACGTTTTTGAACTCCGTTTTTGATGAGACAATTTTTATTGGATTCGTTTTGTGTCGTTTATTTATAATTTATAAAAACGTTTTTCGTAAAACGACCCGAGGGCACGCAAATCGAGAAAACTAGAATCGAGGAATACCCGTAAATTAGTGAGGTGGGACAAAATACATTATCCCACCCCACTAGCTAACATGGGATGGCACACATGACACCACATCTAAGGATGTGGCATCATGTTAACTAACTAGCTACAAGTGTAAGCATTAGCTTAACACTTAAGCTTACTCCTTCCACTCAACCCAACAAAACCACTAGCTACTCACACATACCATTTTACACTCATGCAAACAACCCCAAAACTCTCTCAACACCACCACCTTGTCGTCCACTTTGATGAACAAAACACCCCTTCTTGATCTTTCTAGCCACAAAATACTTGTTATCTAGCTCTATCATGGAGTTATCTTGAAGCCTTGATCATTTGGTGGCCATATTAACAACATTGGAGGTGATTTGCTTGTGTCCTAGGGCTGATTTCTCAACTATTGTTCTTGGTGTTTGATGATCTCGGAGTTACATTTTGTGTTCATCAAGTTTTTGTCTTCCAAAAACAAGAAATACACTTGGTTGGTAAAGAAGATTATCCTCTCCATTTTCTCTTGTTATTTTTGTAAAGAACAAATCTATTTTCTTTATTTTGTATATGTATATGATGTATATATGATGATAAAAATGTTGTGTGGGGATCAAGTGTTGATAAATATGCTTAAAAATGTTAATAACCATGAGAAATAAGGCTAAAATCATGATTATTTAGTTGGCTGTATAAAAACAGTATATAACTAAAAATTGAACTGATAAACTTGCATGGTATAATCCATTTACAGTAAGTAAAAGATGTTATACACATGTGAGAGTTGTCCATGCAATGGAATCAATATAATGAGTGAGATATGATCAAAACAAGTTGGGTGTTCTAATCTGAATAAGCTGTTTTGTAGGGACTGTTAAGGCAAGATAAACTTAAAATGAACAGTAGCTATAACTAAGTTAAATGTAGCACATAATATGAAGAACATTTCACCCAAAAATGAGCTTCTAATTCATTATAGAACTCTCTATATGATAAAAATGGTGAACATGAAGATAAAAATCAGATTTTGAGAATTAATGTTTATTATTATTATATAAGCACTCAAATTTTATTTTATAAAATGTAAAATAAAAACCCACTAACTTATGAAACTTATTTATATAAATATGTAAAAGGTTAATTAAATGGATAAATTATATAAATGGTTATGGAATAATACTTATAAGTAATAAAAACTATAAACTTGATTTTTACGACTTTTTCGGCTATTACCGTAAAATTAACGTTTTTCGCCAAATAAAACTTAGACGATCAAACCCGTCTAATGTAAAGTTTTTAAAAGTCATATACTGATATATAAGTAACTAATACAAGTAAAAACCGATAAAACCCGAACTATAGGACATACGGACATTAACGAGCTAACTAAGCGTATTGGACTAATAATTGGACTAAATAAGTTAAACACTTATAAAAAGAACTTATTGGGCTTAACCCATTTGGGCCCAACATGGAAAGTATAGATACTGATAATATAGGTATAAAATGGATTAAAACAAGTTAAAGAATTTATACTAAGCTTATTGGACTTAAAATAGGTAAGTAGGTAAAACTAGTAAACTAGTAAAAAGTTACCAAAACGTAAACACTAAAATGAGTAAACAAGGATATATAAACCCACTTGATCATCATCATATGTACAAAATCATCATATGTATATTGTTATTTTGATAAAAGTCATTGGACAAGAGTCTAAGACCGATTATTATTTATATAGGTTTCCGTGACCGAAGCACGCCCGTAGCCGATAATCCGCCTTTCATTATCAACGTGAGTCTATCGCCTCGCTTTATACTAGTTATTAAATGATTTTAAACCCGCGAGGGGGAATACATGTTTTATAAACTTAGAACACAAGATTTTTATGGTATGCTTTGTCCCTCTATGAATGGACCCGTGGTTGCCTTTAAATTGCATTAAGTGATTGCCTTAGTTAAAGCCTCAATTATGGACCGTTAATTAACCTATGATGGGTTAACCGCTAGTACAATTAATAGATCTATGGGGGAATCCGCCCCGGTTCAGTTTTTGTGGACTTGTCATAGAAGCTTAGGCCCGACCTCCACACTGTTTGAACATATTGTATTGAGAAGTCAGGTATACGGCAATGTACCAATAATCTGGAGGTAACCGAAAATTAATAAATCTCTCGTCTTATTAGACTGATATGGGAGTGTCTAAGGGCTCGGTTCCATGAGCTTATTGCAATTTATGCTATATACAATTATCATTGTTGATGCAAATTACTATTTGATGCTTATAAGCATGCCACAAACTTATAATCTTTGCTTGTGTTCAAATTGATTTCATAAACCTATAGATTCACTCGACATTTTTGCTGATCGTTTTACTCACATGTATTTCAGGTAATCAAGAAGTGGAAGCTTGGAGGTCACGGGGAATAAAGTTGTGCACTGCTTTTGTTGTTCAAACTCTTTGATTTATTTATCGTTCCATTTTCAAAACAAACCAATATGTTGTTTTAACTTATCTTTTGGTAACGATTACTTGGGACTACGCTACTCTGACAAATGTTTTAGGAACGATAAATCTAAAACGTCTCTTTTCGAGTCGTTCTTTATAAATTATATGTTGTTGTATCATTGTTTAGCACCCAAAGATGTATTCCGCTGCGTGTAAATTTGGGGGTGTTAAAAGAACGAACTCACTTTAGGGTCATTTACACACGGTTTTCCTAAATCGTCGTGCTTACCCTATATTTTTACGCTCTTTTTCCTAAAAGAGTGTGAATTTACAACTATCAGTCATCATACCAAATTTTGGCGGATCGGTTGGATTGCTAATCCTTTGTATCTCTGATCCCGTCCGTAAACGGAGTTTCTATCGTTATTTTCATAGTATCGGCTGTCACGGTAGTTGTCACTACCTCTTTGACTGTCAGTACAACGAAGGTCGTTATTATGACTGTGATTCATCTAACTTTTCAGCTGAGTGGCCGGCTGGTACCGGTTTTCCACTCATGTGCTGGAAAGACCGCTGAGTAGCACGTGACATACAATTTAGAAGGTAAACTATTAAATGAAACAGTACGTCTGGTGGTTGAATATGATTCTAGTCGGTTTGCTCTGATCTATCGCCTTCATCTTTGTTTCGTAAAATCTCCAAGATGAGAGCGGTATCATCTTTTAAACAGCATTGGTGAGAAACCAAAATGTCTGAGAAAATTGAAAATGGATTAGTATCACACATGAAGTGTAGTAACTGGAATACGTCTGGAGTATGGTTCATGAAGTAAATATGGAACATGGTACATGGAGTACACATGGGATTCACATGAGGTGCTCGATACGGTGTCAATCATCTGACATGATCAAGGAACACGTAATAGCATAGCTAATTTAGCGTAAACATAATTCTAGCTGCATCAGAGGTACAAAACGCGATTAAGTGGAATTTAATGATTGCCAGCATGAAAACATGATTAATGAAAACCAACCATGACTATTGATACTAATGATTTTGCTATGGGGTTCAGATTAATCTTGGAATCTTCTCGAATTGATTACAGCTCAAAGTGGAATAGTTGTTCTTGGTTACTAAAAAGGGGATTGGTTTTCTAATCTACTAAAGTTTTAAATGCACTAAGATGTAAACTTAAACTAAAAGAAATTAATTAATTTAATAGAAATTAATAAAACTTGAATTAAAATTTAAGTATTAAAAAAAAGAAACAGTAAATATCACTTAACTCAAATTCGAATTGCTCAAAAGAAAATTGATTCGGAAGTTTTAGCTTTACCCTTGATCCGGAAGTTTGGTTCGGAACTCTTCCGAATGAACCCTCTGGTTCAGAACTTCTTGATCCGAAACTCTTCCGGATGAACTCCTTGATTCGGAAGTCTTCCGAGTGAACTAGCTTGGTTCGGAAGTCTTGATCCGGAACTTCTGATTCGGAAGTTTTCCTTGATCCGGAACTTTCGTTCGGAACTTCTAAGCAGAATTGATTCGGAACTTTTAAACTGATTCGGAAGATTTGAATTGGTTCGGAAGTTTATTCGGAACTTTTAAACAAAATTGATTCGGAACTTTTAAACACTTTCATTCGGAACTTTTTAAATTAAATTGATTCGGAACTTTTGAAACCATTCATTCGGAAGTTTATTCGGAACTTTTAAAGACTTTCATTCGGAACTTTTAAACTGATTCGGAACTTTTGAAAAACCATTCATTCGGAACTTTTAAAAGACTTCATTCGGAACTTTGTGCTCATTCGGAACCTGGAAAAAACTCAAGAACAGTTGAGACAGAGAAACAGGGGAATACGATTTCAATCCAAAATCCACCAAGTTTTTAACAAAAACTTAAACAAAACTAACCACGAATCATCTACTAACCATAAACAACAAATCCCATCAATAAAAACTTAAAACCCAATAACTTTTAAAGATCAAAATTAACCAAATAAGAGCTTTAACTTTGAATCAAAAAGATGAAGATGAACAAGATGAAATGAAGGATTAAATTGATAGATTAATGTTTAAACAATCAAAAGACAAAGATTAAACTACAAGATTGGAAAACAAGAATCAAAATCACCAAACACCCTAATGGTGTTGGTGATGCCTACGAACAGAAAAAGAGAGAGAAAAGGAATGAATAAAAACTCTCTGAAAAGTGTGAAGGGAATTCTTTATATAGGTGTTCCCTTTGGTTGGTGAGTGGGCTTTCTCCCTTTCTTCTTGTCTTCTCGTCTTTTCAGAAAAGTTGACGTTTTCGATTCTGATTCGGGATTTGTCGACGATTAAATTCAACTCGTCTAATTTCTTCGTTTAATAGACTTGAGTTTCTTCGACATATGTATCTTCAATCTTTGGTCCTTTTCTTCGATAAATCTTCAAATAGGCCCAGTGACTTCAAATCTTTTGCATCTCTTGGACAATAGACTTCGTCTTGAGTCTTTTTCTTCCATAAAACCCGTACAATCCCATGTTTTCTTCAATATTCATCCGGTTGGCTCTGAAAACACAATAAACACAAAAACCACGCATAATTCCAAACAAAAGATATTAAATACGTGTTTTGGTCTTGTTTTAGCCAGAAATAATTGGTAAAAGGATGGGTGTTTACACACCTATCAAATCCCCTACACTTAACCATTGCCATGCCCTCATGCAATGCTTAGTGATAAAGCAATTTTACACTCTTCTCATAATCAATCAACATTGGCCTTATTAAAATACTACTAAACAAAAATTAAAGTACTAAAAGAAATTAAAACTTTAAAGGAAACAAAAGGGTAGAAAACCGTTTTCACTTGAAAATAGCTTCATGGAAATAACTTGCAAAGAGATCAAGGACTTACATTAGGGCTTTGGTGCTGCGAAGATTTATCACCCTCAAGTTTCACGTTCCCCAAACTAAGCTTAAAAACGAGATCATTGTTATTATAAGTTAGTAAATCAAACACTTACACACATGGCTTAATTATATGCTTAAACTCCCTTATTCCTAGGTGTATCTCTTATATTTTATTTTTGTTTTAGAATGATCATGAAGATGCATTTTTGGACTTATTTCGATAGTTTATATAGGCTGAAAGCAAAGTAGGACGATTTGATCAATAGTTAGCTAAAGGACAAAATCTCTTAAAACTGCTTCTCGGGATATCAAAAAGTTCATATCTTGGCATAACTCGGTTCACGATTTGAGACCTTTCTCGGGCCGATATTTGGCATGTACTTCATACTTCATATCTTGAGAGACGTGCTTGAGATAATGGTCTTCTCATCGTTAATAGAGTTTCTTCACTTGGATACTTTTGAGGGGTACTCCAACTTTGTTGACCACGACTTCATGATTGTTTCTTCAATCTTTATTTGGGATTTTGAGATACAACGATCCGCCTCCTTTTCGGACTTGGATCTATTTATCCTCATACCTTGTTAGGGTCTTTTCAGATAGACTTGTCCATCATCTTTATGGGAGTTGATTGCTTTTCGTCGTGAGTCTTGATCCTTCATATTGATTTTGGGAATAATGCTTTTCACATCACCTTGGATCTTTAGCAATAAGATTGAATCCTCATGCCTTGTTAGGGCCTTTTCGGACTCGCCAATCTTCGCGCCCCGCTTCATAAGTTATGCCTTGGCTATGAACTCTTATCATTACCGAGCAACTTTTAAACGATCTTGGGCTAGAAGCTAAGTAACTTTTCAAATCGTACGACCTTACTTATTGCAGATAAATTATTAGCAAGTGATGGGAGAATAGGCAAATAATTACACCGAGTGAGCTTGTGCAAGAATACCGACTTATAATTGACTCTATCATTTCTCGTCTTCCACAATTTAAAATCTCAAATAATGAGACTCGTGGATGCTTAGCCTAATAAACCAATTAAGGTCTACATGGTTAAGGATACTAGCTAGAATAGACTTGGATAAGTCTATTCGGGTTGAGTCAAAATAATCGCAACGGGCCTAATATGTCAAAGACTTCTAAACTAGCTACACCACTTTATTAATATTTTTGACTTTATTGCGGGGTATATACATATGAAAGCAACGATAAAAATTTAAAAATTACGACTAAATGGCCAAAGTTAATTAAAAATTTGAAAAATGTTGAAAAAGATGATTTTCCGGTTAAATGAAGGCATTTTCATGGAAAAGTCCACTTAAAACTTCGATAGAAGTCCCCCCTACACTTAAGATAAACATTGTCCTCAATGTTTAAGCATGTGAGAAAAATCTCCCCTACACTTAGGACATTGTGCACGTTGGTTAAATCAAGCTAAGGAAGAGACGACTAAAGTGATCAATTTCAAATGTGAGTATGAAGAAAATTGAATCACGATAGTTGAGAGATAGAACCGGATTTCGGATAACACGGGAGCACGGTTCTTCAAAGGTTCCAAAAGTGCATTCATCCCTATAATCACATCACCACACAAATACAAACACCTATAGAGTCCCCCCTACACTTAGGAGGTTAAAATAGAAAAGGATAGATACTCGGGCTGCCTCCCGAAGAGCGCTTGTTTTTGATAACCGAGTCACGAGCCTGACTCGACCCAAAATTAGTTCATGGGGAACGTGGTGAGGGATGGAATCATCTCCTGAGAGATGTCCTCACCAAATTACAACTTCACTCGTTGGCCATTCACCTTAAAATTAGGTCCATTAGGTTGAGCGAGCTCGAGAGTACCATATGGAAAAATTTGGGCAATGGTGAATGGGCCGGACCAACGAGATTTCAGCTTGCCCGAAAAGATTTTCAACCGAGAGTTAAAGAGTAAACCTTTGTCTCCAACTTAGAACTCTCGGTTTTTAATCTTGGAGTCGTGAATGAGCTTAGTCTTCTCCTTATAGATCAAAGAATTTTCATAAGCCTCATTACGGAGTTCATTCATCTCATTGAGTTGGATCTTGCGTAGGTCACCAGCTTTGTTGATATCAAAATTAGCCCACTTCAAGGCCCAGTAAGCCTTGTGCTCCAACTCAATGGGGAGGTGGCACGCTTTCCCGTACACGAGACGATATGGTGTACAACCAATCGGAGTCTTGTATGCAGTACGAAAAGCCCACAAAGCATCATCAAGTTTATCAGCCCATGAGGTACGATGCTCTCCCACGGTTCTTTCAAGAATTCGCTTTAATCCTCGGTTGGATATTTCAGCCTGGCCATTAGTTTGTGGGTGGTATGCGGTGGAAAGACGATGATTTACACCATACTTAGCCATGACTCTTGTGAATTGGTCATTGCAAAAATGAGTCCCGCGATCACTAATAATGGCACGAGGCACACCGAATCTAGAGAATAGCGATTTCAAAAAGTTACAAACCACCCTTGCGTCATTAGTGGGTAAAGCTTTGGCTTCAACCCATTTGGAGACGTAGTCAACGGCTACAAGGATGTATTTGTTTCCTTTAGAAGAAGGGAATGGCCTCATAAAGTCGATACCCCAAACATCAAATATTTCACGTTCTTGAATGAAATTCTGAGGCATCTCGTCTTTATGTGTGATCTTGCCTTGTTTTTGGCAAGCATCACAATGTTTAACCATCTCGTGAGCGTCACGATAGATGGTGGGCCAATAAAATCCCGATTCAAACACTTTTTTGGCGGTGTAGTTGGGACCAAAGTGACCACCGGTGGGTCCTTTGTGGCAAGCGTCAAGGATTTCTAAAGCTGCCGGTCCGTCAACACATCGGCGAATAATCAAGTCAGCACATTGTTTGAATAGGTAAGGGTCGTCCCATAAATAATGTTCAACATCTTTAAAGAACTTTTTCTTTTGTTGGGATGTGAACCCTTCCTTGAGAATTCCACCCGCCAAGTAGTTTGCAATATCCACAAACCACGGGGTTTCATCAGAAGTCGAGTTGATAGACATTAAGGTCTCCAGGGGAAAAGAATCATTGATCTCTTTGTTCGGATGATCCCCTTGGTAAGGATCCTCAAGTCTACTGAGACGATCTGCGGCTAGGTTTTCAACTCCCTTCTTATCACGAATGTCGATTTTAAATTCTTGAAGTAGCAAAACCCAGCGAAGAAGTCTTGGTTTGGAATCTTGTTTAGTTAACAAGTACTTCAACGCGGAATGATCGGTATACACGATTGTGGTGGAAAGGACAAGATAGGGGCGAAATTTTTCAAAAGCATAGACAACAGCTAAAAGCTCTTTTTCGGTTGTCGTGTAATGCAATTGAGCCCCCGTCATTGTCTTGCTAGCGTAATGGATCGGTTGGAAGTGTTTGTTCACTCTTTGGCCCAAAACCGCTCCAATAGCATAGTCGCTAGCATCGCACATCAACTCAAAGGGAAGCTCCCAATTAGGGGTAACCAAGACCGGTGCCTTAGTTAGCTTATCCTTAAGAAGGTTGAAGGCTTCTAGACACTCTTTGGAAAAGATAAAAGGAGTATCTTTTTCCAAGAGGTGGGTCATCGGGCGAGCGATTTGAGAAAAATCTTTGATGAATCGACGGTAAAAGCCCGCATGACCAAGAAAACTTCTCACACCCTTCACGGTTGAAGGTGGAGGCAACTTAGCGATAACATCGACTTTAGCACGGTCCACTTCAATACCGGATTTGGAGATCTTGTGTCCTAGCACGATGCCCTCTTTTACCATGAAATGGCATTTTTCCCAATTAAGAACAAGGCGAGTGTCTTCACACCGCTTAAGCATGCGTTCTAAATTGGCAAGGCAAGCAGAGAATGAATCGCCATAAACCGAGAAATCATCCATGAATACTTCCATAATGTCTTCAACCATGTCATGGAAGATAGCCATCATACATCTTTGGAACGTCCCAGGAGCATTGCATAAACCAAAAGGCATGCGTTTGTAAGCAAATGTTCCGTAGGGACAAGTGAATGTGGTCTTTTCTTGGTCTTTGGGATCGATGGGAATTTGAAAATACCCGGAGAAACCGTCTAAAAAGCAGTAATAATCATTACCAGCTAGACGCTCGAGCATTTGATCCATGAAGGGAAGAGGAAAGTGATCTTTTCTCGTGGCATCATTGAGCTTGCGATAATCAATACAAACTCTCCACCCAGTAACGAGACGAGTGGGAATCAACTCGTTAGGTTCATTGGAAACAACGGTTATTCCGCCCTTCTTGGGCACACAATGGACGAGACTTACCCATGGCGAATCCGAGATAGGGTAAATCAAGTCGACATCTAGAAGTTTGATAACCTCTTGTTTGATGACGTCATGAATGCGAGGATTAACCCTTCTTTGGCTCTGGATTGCGGTTTTAAAGTCATCTTCCATGAGAATCTTGTGAGTACAAAAGTTCGGATCAATTCCGCGGATGTCGGAAATTTTCCAAGCAATTGCCTTCTTATGATCTTTAAGCACGGCGATGAGGCGAGATTTCTCTTCTTCTTTCAAGTCCTTCGTGATGATGACAGGCGACTTCTTCTCTTCTTCAAGGAACACGTACTCGAGATGAGGCGGCAACTCCTTAAGTTCTAAATCCGGAGGATTTTCGATGGGAGGCGTTTTCAAAGTCGGAGCATCGATAGCAATAACCGTGGGAGATGGTGGAGAAAGATTGTCTTCTTTAAGAAGGTTCTCAATGAGGCGGAGATCTTCATCCCAATTGGTGGTAGAATCGTCATTAGCTAAGTTCACATCTCCCATGGTGGCTTCCAAATCTTTCCAAAGGAAGTCACTTTCTCCAAATAGAGATAGTGATGAATCGATAGAGGAAACTGTGACATCCTAGGCAAATCCCACATCGGCTGTGGCCAGGAGAGATCCATGGTTCATAAGATAACAGTCCCCTTCTCATGACACAACGCGTTTTGTGGTCTACTGTACATGGGGTTCTTAGGAACTGGCAGTTAAGCGTGCTCATGGAAGAGTAGTACTGGCTTAGGTGACCTGCCGGGAAGTCTTCACAAGAGGGCCACAAAGCAAAGCAGTGAGCTTGCAGGCAAAGCGGACAATATTATAGTCTGAGTAGGCGGGATGTTACAAGTGGTATCAGAGCCACTCCTGAGCCATTCGGGATGGTGGGGCAAACCTCATCGAGGACGATGAGTCCCGAAGGGGGGGTGATTGTGACATCCTAGGCAAATCCCACATCGGTTGTGGCCAGGAGAGATCCATGGTTCATAAGATAACAGTCCCCTTCTCATGACACAACGCATTTTGTGGTCTACTGTACGTGGGGTTCTTAGGAACTGGCAGTTAAGTGTGCTCATGGAAGAGTAGTACTGGCTTAGGTGACCTGCCGGGAAGTCTTCACAAGAGGGCCACAAAGCAAAGCCGTGAGCTTGTAGGCAAAGCGGACAATATTGTAGTCTGAGTAGGCGGGATGTTATAGAAACGGTCTCAACATTGGGAAGAGATGTAGGAATACTTTTACAAGCATCTTTGAAGTGTTCTTCACAAGCCTCATCAAGAACGTCAATACAATTAACACTCTCGTATGAATAAGGCTTTTTAGAAAGCTTTCCCATGTTGAAGACAATTTTATCGTCACCCACTCTCATGATAAGCTCACCAGCTTCAACATCGATGCGAGTGCGATCGGTCCTCAAGAATGGACGACCAACGATCAATGGCACACGAGGGTCCATCTCGTATTCGACGACGACGAAATCGGCAGGAAAAGTGAATTTGTCGACTCCTACAAAGACGTCTTCGGCTATCCCCACTGGATAAGCAACCGTACGGTTAGCTAATTCCAAAGTCATTTTGGTGGGGACTAGCTCAGGGAGAGATAATTGCTTCCAGACACTTAAAGGCATTAAGTTAATACTGGCACCTAGATCGGCTAGGGCCATGCAATTCTCTACTCCCGGGAAGTTACAAGGGATTAAGAAACGACCCGGATCACCAAGCTTGGTTGGCAATTTCCTTAAGAGTACTGCAGAGCAATTCTCATTAAGTTGGGTGTTAGCAATATCAAGAAGCTTCTCCTTGTCGCTAAGAAGATCTTTGAACATTTTCGCGTATTTAGGCATGTGAGCGAGAGCCTCAGCGAAGGAGATGTTGAAATTCAATTGTTTAAACATTTTTAGAAAGTTCGAAACTTGAATATCATCCTTGCTTTTGAGCTTCTCTTTCCTCAACCTGGAGGGATAAGGTATGTCGGAAGAAGAGGAAGGCTTTGGGAGAATAGGATCACTCACATCCTTGGGTGGAGGAGGGGTAGAAGTAAGAGGTGGAGAAATTGGGGAAGTGGAAGGTTGAGGAATAGGAGCAGGTGACTCGTTCTCCTTAGTCACAATCACCGGTGGAGGTATAGGAAGCTCGGGTTCCTTAGTACCTTTGCCACTGCGAGTGGTGATTGCTTTCATCTCCCCTCTTGGATTCGCAACGGTGTTACTCGGAAGAGTACCCGAAGAAGAGGGTTGATTACCTTGGAAGAAACTAGCCATCATGTTTTTTAAGTCATTCGTTTGACTATCCAAAGTGTTTCTCATATCAGCTCTCAGATCGTTCCCTTGTTTCACCAGGTCTGCTTTCAAGTTGAGCACTTCCCGCTGAAGATTTCCCACGATCACATCGTTAGTCCTCATGTAGGTTTCCACTTCTTGGTGTAAAGCGGTGGGTTGGTTGGGAGGAGCATTGTATGCGGGTGGTTGATAAGCAGGTTGCTGGTAAACTTGGTTGTTTCTTTGAGGTGGTTGTTGTTGTTTGTGAGGTGGTATGTATGGTCCACGAGATTGTTGTTGTTGTTGAGGGCGGTTGAGGTTTTGTTGTTGGTTTGGGTTGCTAGGAGTAAAACCGGGTGGTGAGAGATAGTTGTTGGAGCAGTAGCTAAGCAAGTTACGGTCACCTTGAGGACGAGCTTGATAAGCGGGTTGAGGATAGGTGCCATAAGCTGCATTTACGTTCTCAAAAGGGTAGTCTTGGGTGGCGGTACAAGTGGTGTAAGAGTGAGGACCCCCGCATATCTCACATGGTTGGCTGACAGCATTGACTTGAGCGTCTTTAACGTTTTTAGCGTTGATGATGTTGGTATTGCTGGCGGTTTGGGTAGCAAGCGATTCAAGAAGCGTAGTGATTTTGTCAAGTCGCTTATCGCTGTCACTAGTACTAGCACTAGCGACATTGGTCTGAACACTCTTGGTTTGCACACGAGACTTATTCTCAATGATATCCCAAGCAGCATTGGAAGTCTTAGCCAAAAGATTACCCCCCGAGGCACTGTTTAGTGAATCTTGGTCATTCATGTTTAAACCATTATAAAAAGTATTAATTTGGTGCACTTTGGTAAAACCATGTTGTGGGCATTTTCTCAATAGGTCTTTGAAACGGTCCCAAGATTCACTAAAGGACTCATCGTACTTTTGTTCAAAATTGATAATTTCATTCCGCAAAGCGGTAGTACGAGAGGGTGGGAAAAAGTAGTTGATAAACTTGGTCTCCAAATCCGTCCACGTAAGGATACTCTGTGGCGGTTCCTTAGCAAGCCAATGTCGGGCTTGTCCCTCTAAAGAAAAGGGAAAAAGTTGTAAACGGATTACCTCTTGTGGAACACCATTGAATTTGACCGTATTGGTGAGTTGCAAGAATCTCTTGATGTGGTCATGTGGATCATCAATGGTACGCCCCAAGAATGGTTGAGCAGAGACCATCTGGATAAAGCCGGATTTTAACTCAAAGTTGTTGGCTGCAATCGCGGGTATGACAATTGGATCATTGTTACCATCTACATGTGCTTGCAGAATTTCAATCATCGGGCGATTATCCGGTAGAGGCTCATTGTTGTTGTTATTATTGTTGTTGAAAGGTGGATTGTTATTGTTATTATTATTCTTTTGAGGTGGGTTATTGTTGTTGTTTTGTACACCGGCCATGTCTAAGTCTTCGAGAGGCTCGGGCTCTTGATAAGACATTGATCGTGTACGCATGCACCTGCAAAAGAACTAACAAGGCAAAAACAAAGCAAAAATATTTTTGGTTTTTTATGTTTTTTAATTTTTAGGATTTTTGAAAATTTTAAATTTTTTAGGGTTTTTGAAAATTTTGATGAAACGTTCACGGGGAACGGATCCCAAAATCCAAGTTCTCACAAAAAACTGTTGATCTTAACTAGAAGAGCCGGCAGCGGCGCCATTTGATACTAATGATTTTGCTATGGGGTTCAGATTAATCTCGGAATCTTCTCGAATTGATTACAGCTCAAAGTGGAATAGTTGTTCTTGGTTACTAAAAAGGGGATTGGTTTTCAAATCTACTAAAGGTTTAAATACACTAAGATGTAAACTTAAACTAAAAGTAATTAATTAATTTAATAGCAATTAATAAAACTTGAATTAAAATTTAAGTATTAAAAAAAAGAAACAGTAAATATCACTTAACTCAAATTCGAAATGCTCAAAAGAAAATTGATTCGGAAGTTTTAGCTTTACCCTTGATCCGGAATTTTGGTTCGGAACTCTTCCGAATGAACCCTCTGGTTCGGAACTTCTTGATCCGGAACTCTTCCGGATGAACTCCTTGATTCAGAAGTCTTCCGAGTGAACTAGCTTGGTTCGGAAGTCTTGATCCGGAACTTCTGATTCGGAAGTTTTCCTTGATCCGGAACTTTCGTTCAGAACTTCTAAGCAGAATTGATTCGGAACTTTTAAACTGATTCGGAAGATTTGAATTGGTTCGGAAGTTTATTCGGAACTTTTAAACAAAATTGATTCGGAACTTTTAAACACTTTCATTCGGAACTTTTTAAATTAAATTGATTCGGAACTTTTGAAACCATTCATTCGGAAGTTTATTCAGAACTTTTAAAGACTTTCATTCGGAACTTTTAAACTGATTCGGAACTTTTGAAAAACCATTCATTCGGAACTTTTAAAAGACTTCATTCGGAACTTTGTGCTCATTCGGAACCTGGAAAAAACTCAAGAACAATTGGAGACAGAGAAACAGGGGAATACGATTTCAATCCAAAATCCACCAAGTTTTTAACAAAAACTTAAACAAAACTAACCATGAATCATCTACTAACCATAAACAACAAATCCCATCAATAAAAACTTAAAACCCAATAACTTTTAAAGATCAAAATTAACCAAATAAGAGCTTTAACTTTGAATCAAAAAGATGAAGATGAACAAGATGAAATGAAGGATTAAATTGATAGATTAATGTTTAAACAATCAAAAGACAAAGATTAAACTACAAGATTGGAAAACAAGAATCAAAATCACCAAACACCCTAATGGTGTTGGTGATGCCTACAAACAGAAAAAGAGAGAGAAAAGGAATGAATAAAAACTCTCTGAAAAGTGTGAAGGGAATTCTTTATATAGGTGTTCCCTTTGGTTGGTGAGTGGGCTTTCTCCCTTTCTTCTTGTCTTCTCGTCTTTTCAGAAAAGTTGACGTTTTTTATTCTGATTCTGGATTTGTCGACGATTAAATTCAACTCGTCTTTTAATTTCTTCGTTTAATAGACTTGAGTTTCTTCGACATATGTATCTTCAATCTTTGGTCCTTTTCTTCGATAAATCTTCAAATAGGCCCAGTGACTTCAAATCTTTTACATCTCTTGGACAATAGACTTCGTCTTGAGTCTTTTTCTTCCATAAAACCCGTGCAATCCCATGTTTTCTTCATTCATCCGGTTGGCTCTGAAAACACAATAAACACAAAAACCACGCATAATTCCAAACAAATGATATTAAATACGTGTTTTGGTCTTGTTTTAGCCAGAAATAAGTGGTAAAAGGATGGGTGTTTACACACCTATCAACTATCATGAAAGCATGACTAAATACAATTTACCAATGTCTAACATGAAGGAACACGGAACAAAATTACTTCAATGAATATAAAACATCATCAGCATGAAAACAAAGTTCACCATGATAGTATGACCACATAATTGACATAAATCGTAACAATAAATGAGGGGACGTGAAAAGTTATGACTGAAATGAAATAAATTTTGGAAGTTAATAGTGTGGATGACTATGAGTCATTTCACAATGCAAACAATGCAACATAAATGATAAGTCTGAAATAATATGAGATGAACATAAAATGCATGAACAATGTATAAAGCAATGCAACAGTTTATAATGCATGAAACAGTTTAAAATCCATGATGCAGTTTATAAAAATTTTATATGAGCGAGGGTGAACGGCTATGGTCAGTTCACCAAAACAAAAGACATAGAGGGGGACGCCAATGGGTCGGTCCCAAAGTTAAAAGTTTTGATAAAAGCACATGCGACTAAATAGGGACAATCCTGTACCAACCCATACTTAGTCATAAACCATGCGACAATGATATGAATGCATGGAATAAATACATGAAATGAATGGATGCAAACCAACTGTCTAAACATAACGAAAAACATGTGACTAAGTATGGACTATTTTGGTTCAGTTCATACTAGACAAAATTCACAAGAAAACATCATGTATAAAACAATGACATGTAACTAAGTATGGATGACGGTTGTTCAATCCATATTAGTAAAACAATTCTGAGGAAAACATCATGGTTAAAACAACGAGGTTCTGAAAATATCAATACGTGGAAATCAGACGTCGGCTTGGGAAGAACCTGGTGACTACCCATTAGTCACAGGTCAAGTTTTAGAGCCTACAGGTCGAAACCTTGGCTCTGATACCATAATTATAACACCCCATTTTGAAAAATAGAATATCACGGGATAATTATGGCGTGTCATCAAAACATGCAAGGTAATATGTCATAAACATACATGACCAAAGGGATAACCAGAATCAAACATCAGTTCTCAAACATAAGCCGAAAACATGAATTAAATAAATGAAATAAAGGAAGACCTAACAAGAATAAATAAATGATGGCAAAAAGAAAAGAAGTCTAAGATAGCTCCCATCCCATGCACGTCTAATACTCGGCTTTTACCCCAAGTATAAAATCTTGTTGTCCCAAGTCTTTTCGAATTGAAAACCGGTCTTAAGTGCGACTCAATTGTCTTTTGGTGAATCAAGAGAATGGTTTGGTTTTGATTATCTAATTTAAAATAATAGTAAGAAATTTACGTGTCGTTGAGTAAAGTAGAAGTTTAAAGATTGAAACTAAAATGAGTTAAAAGTAAATGCTTGAAAACTTAGAGGCAATAATGGAAAAATACTAGCACACTAAATAAAACTAACACTTAGAAAGTTTATAAAAACAATCACTAAACAAGCCCTAATCGGAATGTGTCCCCAAAAGGCTCAGATCGGAATGAATTCCGATCTAATGATCGGAATGTGGACACCTTGTCCAGTCGGAATATCCACAAAAATGAGGGCCAATCGGAATGTCTAAAAACTGCCAAATCGGAACAATGGCAAAAAGGATGGATCGGAATATGACAACAAATACCTCTAATTGGAATATTGGGAAAAGTCCCAATCGGAATAACTGAAACAAGTACAATCGAAATATTCAAAATGGGCCAGATTGGAATGTTCAAAACCCTTTTCCGATTGGGTGTTCGGAAAAGGGAAAGGGAAGGCTGCTCGGAATATGCAAATCGGAAAGGGGTTTAGACCCTTTCTGAAATATTTGGGATTCGGTTATAAGCCAAGAAATAAGCTATTAGGACGAGCTTATTCCTGAAACTAGAACGAATCAAAAACTAAACGGATCAAATAAGCACTATTATCAACTTATCTAACTCGAAAATAAACAAACTTTTGGATCAAACGATAAAAACATGAACTTTTTAAGTAAACTTTTTATAAGTAAATAAGATAATCATAAAAATAAGCCAATAAGCACAAAAGTCTCACAGCTTATTCGCATGAAAACTTAGGTAATGATCAAAAGATTAACTTTTTAAGCACGAAATCATTTAGAACAACACGGATCATATGATAATCGCACCAAAATCAATCTAAATATCAAAGAAAGGTAGAAGGAGATTAAGGATTAAAAGCTTAAAATAGAACTTGATTAATAAAATAAGCAATACAAAATGTTTAATCTTGAAAGATTAAAAGAAAAGATTAAATTTAGTGAGAGAAAGTTTAAGACTTTCTCTCTCTAAAACTAGAAAGAAAAGTTAAAAATAAAAACTAGCTAACTAACTACCCTCCTAATGACTATTAGGAGGGTATTTATAGGGAAGGTGGAAGGAGTGCATGTGTTGCATCTTCTTTCTTGCTTTCTTCACGTCTTCTCGACTCGACTTTAATTCTTTGTCTTTTCTCGATGTCGTCTCGGGATTTGAACTTGTCTTTTAATTTTCTTCTTCTATTAGACTTAAGTTCTTCGACTTCGTTAAACTTCTGTCTTTAGAATTTTTCTTCGATAAATCTTCAGAATAGGCCTTGGACTTCCGTTCTTTTTGCACTCTTGATCTTTTGACTTCGTCTTTTCCCGTTTTCTTTGATAAAAGCCCGTGAAAACCCGTATTTTCTTCCTTTTTCATATTTTGGGTCCTAAAACACAATAAAAACACAAACCACGCATAATTCCGACTTTTACGACATAAATCACACGTTTTGGTCTTGTTATTATTGGAAATAAGTGGTAAAAGGATAAGTGTTTTCACACTTATTAAATCCCCTACACTTGACCATTTCAATGCCCTCATGCAATGCATTAATTTTAAAGCACGGTTTACATTTTCCATCATAAATAACCCACCTTGGCCTTTATTAAATACTAAACATAAAAAGATAGAACAAGTAAAGAAAACAAACACTTACATTGGTTTTGGCAGCCATGAACGTTTATCATCCTCAAGTTTCACGTTCCCCATACCAAGCTTAAAAACGAGATCATTGTTATTATAAGTTAGCAAACTATCACGAACTCATGTGGGCCAATTACTCACTTAGACTCCCTTATTCCTAGGTGTATCTCTTATATTTTATTTTTGTCTTGAATGATCACGAGGATGCATTGTTTGACTTATTTCAATAGTTATTTAGGCCGAAAATAAAGTGAACGATTTAATCAATAGTTAGTTAAAGGACCAAATCTTTTAAAACTGCTTCTCGGGACCTCATAAAGTTCATATCTTGGCATAACTCGCTTCACGATTTGAGACCTTTCTCGGACCGATATTTGGCAGCGACTTCATACTTCGAATCTTGAGAGACGTTCATGAAATAATGGCCTTCTCTTCATAATAGGAATTTCTTCACTTGAAGTTTTGAGAGATTCTTCATCTTTGGACCACGACTTCTTCATTTTTCTCCAATATTTATTTTGGACTTCGATATACAACGATCCGCCTCCTTTTAGGACTTGGATCTATTTATCCTCATACCTTGTTAGGGTCTTTTCGGATAGACTTCTCCATGACTTTTGGGGAGTTCTTGCTTTTCGTCGTGTGTCTCGATCCTTCATATTGATTTTCGATAAATGATTCTTCACATCACTTTTGGATCTTTAGCAACAAAATGTAGCCCTCATGCCTTGTTAGGGCCTTTTCGGACTCGCCAATCTTCGCATCCCGCTTCAATAAGTTATGCCTTGGCTATGAACTCTAATCCGTACCGAGCAAATTTTAAACAATTTGGGGCTAGAAGCTAAGTAACCTTTTAAATCGTACAACCTTATTTATTGCAGATAAATTTATTAACAAGCGAAGGGAGAATAGGCTTATAATTAACTCACATAAATTAACGAAAGAATACCGAACTTATAATTGACTCTATCATCTCTCGTTCTCCACAGTTTAAAATCTCAAGGAATGAGACTCGTGGATACTTAGCCTATTAAATCAGAGTTTTGGGTTTTCGAGTCGCTTATAGGATCTTGCAAATTCTTAGACTTTTTCAAGTTTAGAAATCGCATTTTAAAGTTCCCTTGATAAATGACTCTCTAGGATCAATTATAGGAACTTGCGAAAAGTTCTTGTTCTTAACCCGTGAGAGTTAAGACTTTCGCGTTTTCTAGCTCCCTATATAAAAGCCTAGCAAAACTTGACTTAAACACGTTAAGGATACTAGCTAGAGTAAACTTAGGTAAGTAAACTCGGGTTGAGTCAAAATGTTCACGACTAAGAAAAATTTAAAACCACTTTATTGAAAATTTATTCTAGCAATGGAAAGAAACTAAACATGATAAAGGAAAATACAACTATACAACTAGGCCAAAATAGATTAAAAATTTTGAAAAATATCGAAAAATCAAATTTTCCGGTTAAAATGAGGGCAAATTCATGGAAAAGTCCACTTACTTCGATAGAAGTCCCCCCTACACTTGAGATAAACATTTTCCTCAATGTTTAAGCATGTGGGAGTAAACTCCCCTACACTTATGACATTGTGCACTTTGTTTAAATCTTGCTAAGGAAAGGACAACTAAAGTGAATTCAATGTGAACATATAAAATATGAAATATTGAATCACAAGAGTTTAGGATAGAACCGGGAAGATGGGAACACGGTATCACGGTTCGTCAAAAGTCATCAAGGTGGATCTTTGAAGCTTTAATCCCTGCACAGCACAAGAAACAAGACAACAAACACAAACGGGGCTCCCCCTACACTTATTATGAAAGCAGTAAAGGATAGATCACGGGTTGCCTCCCGAGAAACGCTTGTTTTTGTTCACCGAGTCACGAGCCTGACTCGACCCAATTTAGTTCATGGGGAACGTGGTGAGGGATGGAATCATCTCAAGAGAGATGTCCTCACCAAAGTACAGCTTTAGACGCTGGCCATTCACCTTGAAATTGGGCCCATTTGGCTGAGGAAGCTCAATGGAACTCTCGGTTCTTGATTTTAGCGTCATGAATGATCTTGGTCTTCTCCTTGTAGATCAGCGAGTTCTCATAAGCTTCATTCCTTAGTTCGTTGAGCTCGTTGAGTTGAATCTTGCGATGATCACCGGCTTTGTTGATGTCGAAGTTAGCCCACTTCAAGGCCCAGTGCGCCTTGTGTTCCAGCTCGATAGGGAGGTGGCATGCTTTCCCGTACACAAGACGATAAGGTGTACAGCCGATTGGGGTCTTATAAGCAGTACAGAAAGCCCATAGAGCATCATCTAACTTATCGGCCCACGCGGCACGATGCTCTCCCACAGTACGCTCCAAAATTCGCTTCAATCCACGGTTGGATATCTCGGCTTGCCCATTGGTTTGGGGATGATAGGCGGTGGAAAGACGGTGATTAACACCATACTTAGCCATGACTCTTGCAAATTGATCGTTGCAAAAATGAGTCCCACGGTCACTGATAATAGCACGAGGAACGCCGAATCGAGCGAAAAGCTGCTTCAAAAAGGTCACAACCACCCTCGCATCGTTCGTATGGAGAGCCTTAGCTTCAACCCATTTAGAAACGTAGTCGACAGCGACGAGGATGTACTTGTTCCCTTTGGATGATGGAAATGGCCTCATAAAGTCGATGCCCCATACATCAAAGATTTCACATTCCTGTATGAAATTTTGAGGCATCTCATCCTTATGTGTGATCTTGCCTTGGCGTTGGCAAGCATCACAATGCTTAACCATTTTGTGAGCGTCACGATAAATGGTGGGCCAATAGAATCCAGAATCAAACACTTTTTTGGCGGTGTAGTTGGGACGAAAGTGACCACCGGTGGGTCCTTTGTGGCAAGCTTGGAGAATGTCAAAAGCTGACGGTCCGTCAACACATCGACGAATGATCAGATCAGCACATTTTTTGAATAGATAAGGGTCATCCCAAAAGTAAGTCTTAACATCATTCAAGAACTTCTTCTTTTGTTGGGATGTTAACCCTTTGATGAGAATACCACCCGCTAAGTAGTTTGCAATGTCCGCAAACCACGGGGTGTCATCAAGATTGAGATTTATAGACATTAAGGTCTCGAGGGGGAAAGAGTCATTGATCTCTTTGTTCGGATGATCCCCTTGATATGGATCCTCAAGTCTGCTCAGATGATCCGCGGCCAGGTTTTCGGCTCCCTTCTTGTCACGAATTTTAATGTTGAATTCTTGAAGGAGTAAAACCTAGCGAAGAAGTCTTGGCTTAGAATCATGCTTAGTCATCAAGTACTTCAACGCGGAGTGGTCCGTGTATATGATGGTGGGGGATAAAACAAGATAGGGGCGAAATTTCTCAAAAGCATAGACAACAGCTAAAAGCTCTTTTTCGGTTGTCGTATAATGCAATTGAGCCCCTGTCATTGTTTTGCTAGCATATTGGATTGGTTGGAAGTGTTTATTCACTCGTTGGCCCAAAACCGCACCAATAGCAAAGTCGCTAGCATCGCACATCAATTCAAAAGGCAGCTCCCAATTAGGGGTAACCAAGACCGGTGCCTTAGTTAGCTTATCCTTAAGAAGATTGAAGGCTTCGAGACACTCTTTAGAAAAGATAAAAGGAGTATCTTTTTCCAAGAGGTGGGTCATCGGGCGAGCGATTTTAGAGAAATCCTGAATGAATCGACGATAGAAGCCCGCATGACCCAGAAAACTTCTCACACCCTTCACGGTTGAAGGTGGAGGTAATTTGGCTATGACATCTACTTTAGCACGGTCGACTTCAAGACCGGCTTTAGAGATTTTGTGTCCTAGCACAATGCCTTCTTTTACCATAAAATGGCATTTTTCCTAATTCGAACAAGGCGAGTGTCTTCGCACCGCTTAAGCATACGTTCCAAATTGGCAAGGCAAGAAGAGAAGGAATCCCCAAAGACCGAGAAATCATCCATGAAGACTTCCATGGTTTGCTCAACCATGTCATGGAAGATAGCCAACATGCACCTTTGGAATGTCCCGGGAGCATTGCATAAGCCAAAAGGCATCCTTTTGTAAGCAAATATGCCATAGGGACAAGTGAATGTTGTCTTCTCTTGATCTTGGGGATCGATGGGTATTTGGAAATAACCCGAGAAACCATCAAGAAAGCAGTAATATTCATTACCCGCTAAACGTTCAAGCATTTGGTCCATAAAAGGTAGAGGGAAATGATCCTTTCTCGTGGCATCATTGAGTTTGCGGTAGTCTATACAAACTCTCCACCCAGTAACGAGACGGGTAGGAATCAACTCGTTGTTTGCATTGGGCACAACGGTAATTCCGCCTTTCTTAGGCATACAATGGACTGGACTAACCCATGGTGAATCTGAAATAGGTTAAATCATACCCGCATCAAGAAGTTTGATAACCTCTTTTTTGATTACTTCATGGATTTTAGGATTCACCCTTCGTTGGCTTTGAATTGTGGGCTTAAAGTCGTCCTCCATGAGAATTTTATGTGTGCAAAAGTGAGGATCAATTCCGCGGATGTCGGAGATTTTCCAAGCGATAGCTCTTTTATGGTTCTTCAACACAGCAACAAGTCGGGCTTTTTCTTCTTCTTGCAGGTCCTTCGCAATGATGACCGGTAACTTCTCGTCGTCTTCTAGGAAAACGTACTCAAGATGAGGAGGTAGGTCCTTAAGCTCAAGAGTAGGAGGATCCTCAATAGATGGTGTAACTAACGATGGATCATCATTAGTCACCTCTTTAGGAGAAGGAGGAGAAAATGGGTCCTCAGTGAGAAGTCTCTCAATAGTACGCATGTCTTCATCCCAATTGGTGGACAAATTATCATACTTAATATCGAGAGGACCCAAGCTAGCTTCGAAATCATCCAAGTCACTTTCTCCAAAAGGAGTCAATGCCGGAGCAATTGAGGCAACGGTCTCAACATTGGGTAGAGAAGAAAGAGTACTTTTGCAAGCATCATGAAAATGTTCTTCACAAGCCTCATCGAGAACATCAATAGCATTAACACTCTCATATGAATAAGGTTGCTTAGAAATCTTACCCATGTTGAAGACAATTTTATCGTCACCAACTCTCATGATTATTTCGCCCGCGGCTACATCAATGAGAGTGCGACCGGTCCTCAGGAAGGGACGTCCAACGATTAATGGAACACGGGGATCCATCTCGTAGTCAACGACGACAAAATCCGCCGGAAAGGTGAATTTATCAACGCCAATAAAGACATCTTCGGCTATCCCCACTGGATAAGCAACCGTACAGTTGGCTAATTCCAAAGTCATTTTGGTGGGGACTAGCTCGGGGAGAGATAATTGCTTCCAAACACTTAAAGGCATTAAGTTTATACTGGCACCTAGATCGGCTAGGGCCATGCAATTCTCTACTCCCGGGAAGTTGCAAGGAATCAAGAAGCGACCCGGATCACCAAGTTTGGTGGGCAATTTCCTTAAGAGCACTACGGAGCAGTTCTCATTAAGTTGGGTCTGAGCAATGTCAAGAAGCTTTTCCTTATCACTTAGAAGATCTTTAAACATCTTAGCGTATTTGGGCATGTGAGCGAGAGCCTCGGCAAAGGAGATGTTAAAATTCAATTGTTTAAACATTTTTAGAAAGTTTGAAACCTGAATATCATCCTTGCTCTTTTGCTTCTCTTTCCTCAACCTTGAAGGATAAGGTATATTGGATGAAGAAGAAGGCTTTAGGGTAATAGGATCACTCACAACAACGGGTGGTGGGGAAATGGGGATAGAATGTGAAGGAGGTGGGGAAAGTTGCTCTTTTTCCTTGTTCACAATCACGGGTTGAGGTGTAGGAAGCTCGGGTTCCATATAACCTTTTCCACTACGAGTGGTGATTGCTTTCATCTCCCCTCTTGGATTCGCAACGGTATTACTCGGAAGAGTACCCGAAGAAGAGGGTTGATTACCTTGGATGAGCGAACCAATCATATCACGAAGGTTAACCGCTTGAGTATTGAAAGAGTCTCTCATGTTTGCATGAATTTCATTGCTGTGTTTTGCCATGTCATTCCTTAGCTCGGCTCGAATATCGTTCCCTTGTTTTGTCATTTCTCCCTTCAAGTTGCGGACTTGACTATGAAGATTCGTCACCATCTCCCGATTAGTCTTCATGAATGTCTCGACGTCTGGACTCACTACCATCGGTTGATTGAGAGGTGGAGCTTGGTAAGCTTGAGAATTTCCTTGAGGTGGGTATGGGTTTCGTTGGGATTGATATTGATTGTTTGCACGAGGTTGGGATTGGTTGTTTTGGTTGTAGCTTTGTTGTTGGTTTTGGTTTGCAGGAGGGAAACCAGGTGGAGCAAGATAATTGTTTGAACGATAACTGAGCAAGCTACGGTCTCCTTGAGGGCGAGCTTGATAGCCTCCCGTGGGATAAGTACCGTAAGCTGCGTTAACGTTTTCAGAAAAATTGCCTTGGGTAGAAGGACAATCATTATAAGAATGAGGACCACCACATGTGTCACAAGAAATAGCAACAGCTTTAGCTTGTTGAAAGTGGTTTGTGGCTATGGACATGAAATCCTTGTGTATACTCGCGATTTGTCGGGTAAGTTCGGATATCTCAGGATTGGAGGTAGTAGAAGAAACATTGACTCTCTGATTAGATCTTGAGGATGCGGATGAATCCCAATTCTTGTGGTGAGTAGTCATGTTTTCAATCAACTCTCGACACTCCTCCGATCTCCTTTTCATAAAGGTACCACCGGCGGCGGCATTGATCGTGTCACGATCACGAAAAGTGAGACCATTGTAGAAGGTGTCAATGAGAGTGACGGGGAGCATATTGTGATTTGGACAGCGGTCGATCAAACCATTGTATCGTTCCCAAGCATCAAAGAGCGATTCATCATTGTCTTGCATGAATCCACTGATTTGGTTACGAAGGTTAGTGACCATGGATGGAGGGAACTAGCGCGATAAAAAGCGTTGAGTCATGTCATTCCACGTATGAATAGAATTCTTAGGAAGACGGTCAAACCATTTTTCGGCATGGTGTGAAAGCGAGTGGGGAAAAAGTTGGAGGCGAAGGTCATCCATAGAAACACCGGAGCACTTCATGCTTTGAGTAATGGTAATGAATTTGTCGAGGTGTTTGTTGGCATCATCATCCGGAATTCCATGAAATGGGTTAGTTTGCACTTGCTGGATCATGTGATGCTTCAACGAAAACTCCTGGGCCGTGACGTGCATTGGCGCAATCGGGCCTCCGCGTCCGTTCATGGTGGGTTGACACAATTCCTCCATTGTTCGTAAATCAGGTAAGGGGACATTGTTTTTGTTGTTGTTGTTATTCAAACTGGGTAGATGTGGGTTATTATTGTTGTTATTAACACCAGCCATATCTAGATCTTCACGAGTCTCGGGCTCAGAAAAGTTCGAAGATCTAGTACGCATACACCTGCAGAAGAAAAATATACACAGAGAATGTCTATATAATCTATATAATCTTTTTGGTGCAAAACCTTTTGAAAAGAATTGCTTTTTATGATTTTTCAATGTTTTTGTATTTTTGAAGAGTTTTATATTTTTTAGGATTTTTGAAAATTTTTAAAGCAAGGAAACTAACGTTCAAAGAACGGATCCCAAAATTCAATGCGTCTCTCACTAGAAACCGTTAATCGTAACGAAAAGAGCCGGCAGCGGCGCCATTTAATACACGGCTTTTACCCCAAGTATAAAATCTTGTTGTCCCAAGTCTTTTCGAATTGAAAACCGGTCTTATGTGCGACTCAATTGTCTTTTGGTGAATCAAGAGAATGGTTTGGTTTTGATTATCTAATTTAAAATAATAGTAAGAAATTTACGTGTCGTTGAGTAAAGTAGAAGTTTAAAGATTGAAACTAAAATGAGTTAAAAGTAAATTCTTGAAAACTTAGAGGCAATAATGGAAAAATACTAGCACACTAAATAAAACTAACACTTAGAAAGTTTATAAAAACAATCACTAAACAAGCCCTAATCGGAATGTGTCCCCAAAAGGATCAGATCGGAATGAATTCCGATCTAATGATCGGAATGTGGACACCTTGTCCAGTCGGAATATCCACAAAAATGAGGGCCAATCGGAATGTCTAAAAACTGCCAAATCGGAACAATGGCAAAAAGGATGGATCGGAATATGACAACAAATACCTCTAATCAGAATATTGGGAAAAGTCCCAATCGGAATAACTGAAACAAGTACAATCGGAATATTCAAAATGGGCCAGATTGGAATGTTCAAAACCCTTTTCCGATTGGGTTTTCGGAAAAGGGAAAGGGAAGGCTGCTCGGAATGTGCAAATCGGAAAGGGGTTTAGACCCTTTCCGAAATATTTGGGATTCGGTTATAAGCCAAGAAATAAGCTATTAGGACGAGCTTATTCCTAAAACTAGAACGAATCAAAAACTAAACGGATCAAATAAGCACTATTATCAACTTATCTAACTCGAAAATAAACAAACTTTTAGATCAAACGATAAAAACATGAACTTTTTAAGTAAACTTTTTATAAGTAAATAAGATAATCATAAAAATAAGCCAATAAGCACAAAAGTCTCACAGCTTATTCGCATGAAAACTTAGGTAATGATCAAAAGATTAACTTTTTAAGCACGAAATCATTTAGAACAACACGGATCATATGATAATCGCACCAAAATCAATCTAAATATCAAAGAAAGGTAGAAGGAGATTAAGGATTAAAAGCTTAAAATAGAACTTGATTAATAAAATAAGCAATACAAAATGTGTAATCTTGAAAGATTAAAAGAAAAGATGAAATTTAGTGAGAGAAAGTTTAAGACTTTCTCTCTCTAAAACTAGCTAATTTAGTGGAAGGTGGAAGGAGTGCATGTGTTGCATCTTCTTTCTTGCTTTCTTCACGTCTTCTCGACTCGACTTTAATTCTTTGTCTTTTCTCGATGTCGTCTCGGGATTTGAACTTGTCTTTTAATTTTCTTCTTCTATTAGACTTAAGTTCTTCGACTTCGTTAAACTTCTGTCTTTAGACTTTTTCTTCGATAAATCTTCAGAATAGGCCTTGGACTTCCGTTCTTTTTGCACTCTTGATCTTTTGACTTCGTCTTTTCCCGTTTTCTTTGATAAAAGCCCGTGAAAACCCGTGTTTTCTTCCTTTTTCATATTTTGGGTCCTAAAACACAATAAAAACACAAACCACGCATAATTCCGAATTTTACGACATAAATCACACGTTTTGGTCTTGTTATTATTGGAAATAAGTGGTAAAAGGATAAGTGTTTTCACACTTATTAACGTCCTCCAAATGCTCAAGTTTAACCTTGTGTACCTACCGTTTTGGGACATGGAAAGAAAGTAACGGCTGAGCATAACGCCCAGTGAACGGATATATAACATACATGGAAGCATAGAATAATGAAAGCATATAAGATATATAAAGCATGAAAGGCAGAGGAAATGAATAAGTCTTGGAAACCTAGACGTATAACATGTTTACTGGTTTTAGTTCTTAAAACATAGCTTATGTTTACTTATGAAAATCTGTATTAGTTTAATATACCAAAAGCCAATATAGGTCATGAGGTCAACACCGTGTATGCATACTTGGAGGGGTGACCTCGTCATGCAATTAGAGGGGATACCTCTAATTAATATAGTAATGGGTAGGAGGGATCAGCTCCTTGTGAAGGATACAAGGCACACACCACATTCACCATGAAATCCTAACTGACACTGTATCTAGGATGCACCCATACGCCCCACATGATAATATAATAATTAAGGCCAAATAAACTGAAAGGGACGCCATGAGCTATCACTCTGCCGTGGTGAAGTCATAACACTAGTGCCTCTAGTGTTATGGTTATGGTACCTCCATAACTAGGTGAAACTGGCATGCATGTATATGGCTAAGGTAACTAATAAAACATAAGCATTTACATCTGTAACTACTGGGAAAACAGTTGGCTGCAAACGGGGAATCCTGATAAGGAAGAGAGTTGTCTTTGCTGAAAGACAGAATATTCGTACCTCTAGTCCAGCAAGAGCTAACGGAAACGAATGAATAAGCTACTCCGCCTTGACGGATAATACTACATAGAATAGGGACTTGAATGAGTTGTCTGAGATACATGTGTTTTACTGGTTCTGTGTGTTATTAACTTGTTATACTTATTCTGTCATGTTTTACTATTAAATGTATTATCTGTAGTTATTCTGATGTTCTATTGTGTATTATTCATGTATTAGAGTATTATAATACTTGTATTGTAATACTACATAACTTTCTAAAAATAGCAGGTTTCCTAAAATAGAAAGTTTCCAAAAATAGTAAGTTTCCAAAAATCGTAAGTTTCTATATTTAAAGCTGGATTATTAAGCTAAAGTATAAGTTAAAGCTTATTTAGAAAAAATACAAGTCATGGTTAAGGTTATAGCTTATTAATAAAATAACTTGGTTAATTAATTAAACTATACATAATAAGAATTTAACTAAAATACATGTTTAATTAAATTAATTACTTAGGTTTAAAACATGAATTATTTAAATAAATAATTATAACCTAAGTCTTGTAAATAAATTATATAAAGTGATCTTATAAAGTTCCCGAACCCGTGTTTACATATAAGCTGAAACATATAAGTCAAAACCACACAGCCCGTCAGTGGCTAGACCGGCTAGCCGGTTGCCACGGACAGCTTAAGTTCCCACTAGTTAGCCACTGCTAAGCCAAAAGTGGCCCCGGCTCAAGCCAGTTCCCACTATATTGTTACCCGAGCCAAAAAAAAGTCCCACCGAGACCCGTGAGGTATCGGTTTACACTAAATCAAACCAAAAACCATAACCAAAGTATACCCCGACCTTAATCGGGGTTCCATGTCGTGTGATCAAGCAAAACAAGCTAAGCCGAGACCCTAGGTGGTCTTGGTGGTGGTGATAAAAACAAGCCGAGAGACTATTGGCTCTCGGTTGTGTCTCGGCCGAACCAAACCAACACCCAAACAACCCTATAACATGTTTTCTTGATTACCCTCCATGTTTTATGCTTTGTTTTTATAGTTTAACACATGAAATCATAATAAAACATAAAAAGAATTAAAATAAAGGGTTTAGATTAATACCAAATGCGTAGTTGTTTAGGGTTTACAAACACGAACACAACCACGTGATTTTCCAAGATCAAAACTCAACAAACACCCTCTTGGTGTTCAATATGGCCAGCGGCAAGGAGAGGCAAAGAACTAGGGTTTCTTTGTTTTCTTTGTAAAAATAGTTATGAGGAAAAATTCCCCTGTAGTTTTACTAATCATGGGTTATTGTTGGGCCATGGGCCAAAAGGCCCATTCTTCCTTTTCTTTCCCCTTAGCCGCGGCACCCTTAGCCCATGTGGCAAAACCTTAGATTTTTCTAAGTTAAAATAATTGTCGTGTATGTTCGTGTTTTAATGTCGTGAATTTCTATGTCGTGATCAAGTCACATTTATAATATCTTAAATGTTCGTTATTTTATGTCGTGACACGTGTAATAATATTATAAATGGAAAGTTTTATTTTTATCGTATTTTCGTGTATTTATTGTTCATGTGTACTGTTCATAGTATTTTAATGCGGGTTTTACAAAATTAGTAAAAAATAGGTGGATTTTCAAGAAGAAAACCGACATGGATGGTGACGTACAATCCTATAAAGCACGGTTAGTAGCTAAAGGTTTTACTCAAACTTTTGGTGTAGACTACGAGGAGACATTTATCCTGTAGCAGACTTACTAGCTATTAGGATTATCATAGCTATAGTAGCATACTATGACTATGAGATATGGCAAATGGATGTTAAAACTGCCTTCTTGAACGGTCGCTTAAATGAAGAAATCTATATGCAACAACCTGAAGGGTATATTGATCCTAAGTATCCAAAACACGTGTGCAAACTTCAAAGATCTATTTATGGTTTGAAGCAAGCATCACGTCAATGGAATAAACGATTTGATGAAGAAATCAAGAAGTTTGGATTTATTCAAAATCGTGATGAGCCATGTGTATATCGCAAAGCTAGTGGGAGTAATGTAGTGTTCCTAATTTTATATGTCGATGACATATTAATCATGGGAAGTAACATTACAAGATTTAAGGAAGTTAAGGATTATCTTGGTAAATGTTTTTCTATGAAGGATTTGGGAGATGCTGCATATATTCTGGGAACTAAAATCTATCAAGATAGGAAAAGACGATTAATTGGTCTTAGTCAAGATGCTTATATTAATAAGATATTGAAGAAGTATAACATGCATAACTCTAAGAAAGGTTTTCAACCTATGGAGGTTAAGCATGCATTAAGTCATGAGTTAGATGCATCAACACCCGAAGAGGTGGCTTATATGCAAAAGGTGCCTTATGCTTCGGCTGTAGGATCTATTATGTATGTTGTAAGATGCACAAGGCCTGATGTGGCGTTTGCTTAGAACTTGGCCAGTCGTTACCAACAGAATCCAGGGAAGCTCCGCTAGACTATTGTTAAACATATACTAAAGTATTTAAGGAGTACGAACGATATGTTTTTGGTATTCGGGGGTAAACCAGACACAAAACTGAATGTTACAGGTTTATGTGATGCGTCTTGGCAATGTGATAAAGACGATACGGAGTCTCAGATGGTTTACGTGTTTGTTATCAATGGAGGAGCAGTTGATTGGAAGAGCAAGAAGCAGACAAGGATTGCAATGTATGCTACTCAGTCTGAGTACATGGTTGCTTCAGAAGCTGCAATGGAAGCTGTTTGGATTAGAAAGTTTATTGGAGATCTTGGACTGATGCCTTCAATTAAAGAACCTATTGATATATATTGTGACAATTCTGTTGCAATTATATTTGTCAATGATTCTCGAGTCATGAAAGGCGTCAGACACTTTAAACGTAGATATCACTACGTTCGAGAACAAGTTGAAGCTTGTGAAATAAAATTAATAAAAGTTCACACATACGATAACGCGGCTGATCCTTTTACTAAGGCTTTGCCTAGACCAAAAGTAGTTAAGCATGCCAAGGCTATTGGGCTGCAACTAGCTAGCGATTTCATGAAATAAATATGTGATTAGTATTTGGATAAAGGATGTTTAAGACATTAGTGAATTGATGAAATAAAGATTGAGTTTTGTTTATTTTTTGTTATTTGATTTTGTATCCTATTTTACATGTTTTAATCCATGAAAAAATTGGCGTGTTCTAAATGTCCGTTGTCGATTAATAATATTGGAGTATTATTAAACTAAGACAATTAAAATAGTGACAGAGTATACTTGAAAGTATATTGGTCAATTTTGGATGATATTTGACTAATCAAATATTCGACTTATCCCAACTATATGATTTTACTTTATGGATCTTTGTCATTAAGTAAATCATAAATAGTTATCCTTAGACCTGAGATACAAGGAAACTGTCACGAGTGTAGTGCGTTTCTGTGAGGTAACCTAACTGTTGGGAATAAAATGAAGCCAAGACACTTAGACGCTGACAAGAAGAAATTGGACGTTGATAGGAAGAAATCAAGCGTTGTCAGATCAAGCGTTGACAAGAAGAAGTCAAGCGTTGATAAGAGGAAGTCAAGCACTGATAGGATACTTAGTCTACACGTTTTATGTTTCTAGTAAGGATATGTTCAACAATGTATTTTCTATGTTTATCTTTACCTAAAATAGGTGATACGTAGACTCATGTGCAAGGTTTCTTAATCTATAAAAGGAGGCCTTTAGGTTTTAGTTCAATATATGTTTTTACACTTTCATTGTACGCAAGTTTGATTATTAATCAAAGTGAAAGTTTGGTTTATCCTGTTTGTGTATTCTTGTTCTAAGTATTAATTCCGCATAATACTTAGATTGTTTCATATACAACAAAGTTTCTCTAAGTGTTTAACTTGATTTAATCTCGTTTACACAAAGCTAATCGATCAAAGTTGGGATCAACAAGTGGTATCAGAGCTTGTTGAGGAACTTTGATCTAAAGAACACAAAATCGCCAAAAACCCTAATTTTCCAAGAAACCTAAAAACCATACAACATGTCTACTCCAGAGTTAACCTCTTCCTCAAGCCATAACCAAAAAATCCCCATGCTAGACCCTGACAACTTTGAGCTATGGAAATTTAATTTTGTGCAGTACCTTCAAATCCATGACCACACCCTATGGGAAATTATTGAATATGGAAACACATTCGATAAGGCTCCTAAGATTCAACCTGCTATTACTTTAAGATCAACTCCAGGATCAAGTGAAGCGGATCGAAAAGAACAATCTACAGATGGAAGAGCTGTCTCAACTGAGGACATTGCAAAGAGAAGGAACGACATGAAAACTCTAAGCATTCTCAAACTTTCTTTGGGACCATCCAATCAGCACAAATATAGAGGTTTTGAGTCTGCTAAAGATCTTTGGGCAGCCCTTCAAGTCACTTATGGTGGTAATGATGATACTGCCTCAGAGAAAAAGAAGCAACTCTTACATGAGTATGTTGTGTTCAAAGCTCTTCCCAATAAAAAGCTAAGTGGGGTGAGAAGCAGACTTCTTGACATCACAAGCAAATTGTCATTTATGGGAACAGTGCATGATGATGCTGATATCATTACCACTTTTCTTAAAAGTCTGGGTGATGCATGGAAGATTGAAGCAAGGTCTATGATTGCTAATAATGCTCACAAAAGTTCCACTTTTGATGACGTCTACAAAAAACTGAAGATTGTAGAGAGTGAAATCCTTTTGGATCAAGGAAGTAAATCTATCAATGGAAATATGGCCTTCTTCTCACATAGTGAAGGTCAATTTGATCAAAGGGAGTCATTCATGCACCCCGTTACTGGATCACCTTGTGTCAACGTTGGATCAAGCTTTGTCAGCGCCCCACATTCAGACGCTGACACATACAATGTTGACTCACCAAGAGTTAAGCTTGCTGGTATTGATCTAGATACAGTGTGTGCATACATTGCTTCTTTGCCCAATGGTTCAGTGATTACATATGAGGACCTTGAGCAAATTAGTGATGAGCATTTGGAGGAGATGGACATAAACTGGAATATGGCACTTGCAAGCATAAGGGCTAATAGATGGAATAGGAGATTCAGGAAAAAGATGACCTTTAATGCTAAAGACACTGCTGGATTTGATAAATCCAAGGTTGAGTGTTACAATTGCCATAGAATGGGTCACTTTATGAGAGAATGCAGATCTCCAAGAAGATCTGATGCTGGAAAACCTTCAAGCCAAATCATCAAGGTGGAAGACACAAAGGCTATGGTTGCCATGCAAGAGATTGATGATGTTGGCAGGGACTGGAGCTTTTCGGCCAAAGATGTAGAAGAGAACAAAGCCTTGATTGTAGAAAAGAAGGAAGAGGAGCATGTTCACTATGCTCTCATGGCACATTCGTCATCTTCATCAGATAATGAGGTATATGATGATGCATTTTGTAGTAAAGGTTGTCGTTTAAACACTGAAAAACTTAACAAAGAAATTTTAAAGTTAAAATTAGATGTTTTTGATGAAAAATGAAAGTTATCTAATTATCAACTTGCACTTGTTCAAACTAAAAAGACTGTGGCTGAATATAAGAAAATGGAGCTTGACCTAAAAGATCAAATCAATGTTTTAACTCATGACCTAAATGCTAGTATTGAGATTAGGGACTTCTTGGAGAGATCCAAAGGTGTTATACAAGTTGAGTTGGATGAAGTCATTAAAAACAAAGATAATGTAGGGCTTAAAATTCAAAGATTTGATAAGCTTCGCAAACCCTAGAAAAATGTGTCAATGAACAAAGAGACTCTAGGGATACGACTGGGATTGGGATGAAAGAATATGTTGGTGTTCCACCACCTGCTGGGAACTTCTATGGTGTCATTAGGAAGGATTTGTCTTGGACTGGTATACCAGAACTCCAAGAAGAGGAATTTATTCCTCCACCAAGAATTCTTACCCCAGTAGAAGAATATAAGCTAAAATTGACTGATTTGGACCAATGGAAGAAGGCCAATCCCACTTTCTTTGTTAAAGGTGGCATGCTTAGTGAAAGCCCAATTGAGTCCACACCCATAAAAGTAACCAACCCCACTACTGGAAAGACTGTTGACCTTGGATTAAACGTTGATAGAAAACCTAGTATTAAATATGCAGAAATGTATAGAAAACCTAGGTCACCAAAAAGTCAAGTTAGTGATAATGGAAACTGTTGAGTCAAAAAGTTGATGTGGCAGAAACTCAAAAACGAAGAAAACATGAAGACATTTGTTCAGGCGTTGACAAGAGCAAATCAAGCGTTGTCAAGAGCAAATCAAGCGTTGATAGAAGTCAACATTGAAAAGCATTGTCATGTGCAATCCAAGCATTGTCACATGCAATCCAAGCATTGACAGAAACGTAGACAAGTGTTGTTGGAAGCTTCTATTTAGATAAGTATGCGGAATATATTCTGTATAAGTTTATTTGAATAGAAGATTTACATGTTTATTTGATATTATCTCTTGTAAACCCTAATCCTTACACTATAAAAGGAACCAAGGGTATTAGGTTTATTCATAACTTTCATATACAATGTAAACCTAAAGCGTGTGTCGACTAGACGTGGGATTCAATGCATACACGTCTAGTGATTGTTTGTTATTTATATAAGAGCAATCCATTTGTTTTAATTCATGTGTTTTGTGCCTAAACACCTTGTTACATAGTTATTGTTCTTTTCCGCTTTAATTGTATAATCATATGAACAATGGCTATGCCTAGTAGCTAAAAGATTCGAGGAAACCAAGGTTTCCACAATTGGTATCAGATCCTCGTGGCTCGTGATGCTAGGACCAACAAGGTGTTCGTGTTTTGAGAAGAAAAGAAAAATCCATATAGGTTTTCTTGGCGTTTTTGTGTGCGCAGCAGTATTCAGAAGGCCATAACTTTTTATTGAACTGTTGGATTGCCACGAAAGTTTTTGTATGTGTTCTACATACATATATCTAGATATCCACCGGAGGGATTGTCGAGATCCATCCCCAAGCAAAAGTTATTAAGCGTCAAAGTCAGCAGTGGTCATATGCTGTTTTCTGTTAACAGTAATAGTAAAAACGCGATTTCTCCTTCGTTAACCTTTGGATCATCGTGAAATTCGCGCTGTAGGTTCTTGACACTTGTTTCTAGGATCTCACCGAAGGGATCCTCGATCTGAGCTCTCATGAAGAAGTTATTCGATGTCGAAGTTCACTGCAGTTTATGGTTTTCACATAAAATCATGATTTAGGGTTTATAAAACCCTAGATCAATTAGCCACTGATGTATGTTATTTAGACGCTGATAGATATTGGTGTAACGCTGACAAGGCATGGATGAGACGCTGATGGTCAGGCGCTGACAGGTACAAAGTTGGCGCTGACAGGAATAAAGTTGACGCTGACAGGAAGTCGGCAAAACTCTTTGTGTGTCTCTTGTAAGTTGTACATGATCTTCAAGTTGCTTCCCCTCAAGTGTAGCATGTATGTCTTCCCCTTTTTGTCACATCAAAAGGGAAGTAAACAATGTACGCAATCTTGAAGATTCTCCAAATGTAGCTCTGTGTAATGATCTTGAAGAAAAATAAATAAAATAATCCTGATGAAGAAGTGGAATAACCCAACCTTGCGTTCCATGTCTTGTACTATCCATGTGATGAAGAAATTATAAGAAGACTTTAAATTGTATAAGTAGACCTCGATCCCTTGTCAATATTCTCATCCTATGTGAGACACTGAGCACGATAATGTAACTCCTTCAAGTGTTATGACAAGTCTTCGTCACCAAACATTTAAAGCACGAACAAGTTACCTTTAAAGTCCATGACTGGAAGTGCACGACTTTAAGATATGATAGAACACAAACTGGCGAAAATCTTCTTCAATCATGAAACTTACCATAAGAACTATTCCCCTTAAGCCAACACCTCTTCATGACGATTTTAATGGAATAACGTCTTCATACCATATGTAAAAGCTACCAACATGGATAACTCTAAGGCTATCCCGATTACATAATAAAATATCCATCAAATTCCCATGAATAGTTGCTAACTCGCATTAAAACCATTAATCCCTTTAAAATATCTGATCCATAAATATCAACTTGATATTCTAAATAAAATTGGAGATTCCATGTACCTTTGCGTGTAAATACCTCCTTTTTGTGTGCTAAAATCGTATCAACTTTCTCAAACAGCAGCTATTCCTTTGTTATCCGAGAAACTTCACTGTCCAATATCTCTGTCATGTGTATTGTCCCATATCGGACAATACCTATCAACGCTTGATCATATATTTCTCGGACAACACACGTCAACGCTTTCCATCAGCGCCAACCTTATTCTTGTCAGCGTCAAACGAATACTTTGTCAGCGTCTACTTTAAACTTTGTTTGCTGACGTCAACACTTTACTTCAACTCCATGTCTAAAATAAATCAGATCCCACGTTCAAAACCAATATCACGTGAAGTATATATTTTCCAAAAATATCTCCATATATCACGTAACAATCTTTGACCCCACTTCTTGTAGCTGCTTCAGATCTGTTAACTTTTTCATGTGATAGCTGTTGTAGAATAATCCATCATAACCAATTCCTACAAAGTAGGAGAACATAATACACGTTTCTATATATTACGTAGGAGAAGTCTTCCAAATATTCTGTCTTAACTGTAGGAGATATTATAGGGTTGACTATCCCTACAAAGCATGAATTATAGAACGTGACCTAAATTGAAACACCTTACTCCCATAATCCACGATCTACTGCTTGGAATCACTATGGCTGGATAAAAACAAACTGAACAAAATCATTAGCCGTTTTATCCAATCACAACAACAAACACATCTCCTTAGCAGCAATATATCAAGAAAGACGAATTATGATGAAACCCTAGTTTCTGCCTTTTCATAATTACTCTCCTGCTGCAACTTCTTATTATCATGGATATAGGTTCAAGGAAACCCTACAAAAACGATCATTACAGTAGCCAAGAACTCAATTTCCTGTCTAGAATTGATTCTAGGGTTTGTAGAAACCCTAGTTTTGACAATAAGATCAAAAACAGTAACCTTGAACATCATCCTGCTGCCAACTTTGACGCCTAATAACTTTTGATTGAGGGCTAATCTGGACAATCCCTCCGGTGTATGTTTAGATATGTGTGTATAGAACACACATAAAAAATTTCGTGACGATCCAATGGTCTAATAAAAAGTTATGACCTTCTGAATACTGCTGCGCACACAAAAACGTCCAGAAAAACCCTAGACGGATTTTTCTTCTTCTTCACGATACACGAACACCTTGTTGGTCCTAGCATCACGAGCGACGAGGCTCTGATACCAACTATGGAAACCTTGGTTTCCTCGATCTTTTAGCTACTAGGAATGCATCATGTTCATATGATTAGATAATCAAAGCGGAATTAGAACACGACACATTAACAAGGTGTTTAGGCACAAAGAACATGAATTAAAACAAATGGATTGCTAACTATATTAATAATTAACAATCACTAGACGTGTATACATTGAATCCCACGTCTAGTCGACACACGCTTTAGGTTTATATTGTGAATGAACTTATGAATAAACCTAATACCCTTGGTTCCTTTTATAGTGTAAGGATTAGGGTTTACAAGAGAAAAGAATGAATAAACATATAAATCTTCTATTTAAATAACTATATACAGAATATATCCTACATATATATCCAAATAGAAGCTTCCAAAGGCTTCTTGTCTACGTTTCTGTCAATGCTTGGATTGCATGTGACAATGCTTAGATTTCACTTGACAATTCTTGCTTCTGTCAACGCCTGATTTGTTCTTGACAACGCCTGGAACACACTTGTCAACGCTTAGACAAATGTCTTCATGTTTTCTTCGTTTTTGAGTTTCTGCCACATCAACTTTTTGACCCAACAGGAACAGGTTTCTTTTCATCTAGACCTAGAGTTATGTCTATAAAAGCTTATTATACTTGTGGGAGTTTTTCACATTTGGCTTATAAGTGTGTCAATGCTTCAAAAGTCAATGCTGATAGAAAGTCAACCATGGTCAAACCCAGACCTTTTGTCAAACAAAGTCCACAAGTCATTAAAACAGGTCCATTCTTTACTAGAGGGTCTAACAGACAATGGGTTCTTGTAGCAAACCCTAGGTTTAACGCTGACAAGTGCAATTTTAGCGTTGTCAAGAACAATTTTAACGTTGACAGGACTATTTACAACGCTCTTAGTAATAACAAATACTTGCAACCAAAGGGAAAGGGGTCTAAAGCTTCTTCTAGCTTAACTTGAGACCCAAACAAGACCAAAACCCTAATTCAGATGGGATTTCTATGACTTGTAACAAATTTCATTATATTTCAAAGGTCATAACTAAACCAATTGGGGTTAACTGGGTGTTTAATCCAAAAAGGAATGAACAAGGGGTTGTTATAAGGACTAAGTATGTTCTTGTTGAACAACCAAATGAATCCAAGTCTACACAGGCTTGGGTTCCCAAAGAAAACTAATTTGTTTCTTTATGTGCAGGGCATTCAAAAGCAAGTAAATGATCACGGCTATTGGGATAGTGGATGCTCTAGGCACATGACGGGGAAGGAAGATTATTTGACAAACTTTACCCCCATTAAAGATGGTGACAAAGTGTACTTTGGAGGAGGATATGGAACTATTACTAGCAAAGGCACTCTTATCACCAACAATTTGCGTTTTGAAAACGTATTTTTGGTAAAAGAACTTGATTATAATTTGTTTAGTGTATCACAGGTTTGTGATAACAAAAATAAGGTTCTTTTCACTGATACTGAATGCTTGGTGTTAAGCAAAGATTTTAAAATACCTGATGAGAAATTCATTGATTATAGAACACCTAGGCATAAGGACATTTATAATGTGAATCTTAATGGAATTAAGATGAATAATAGTCTTTCATGTCTATATGCTAAGGCTTTAGTTGATGAGAGTAATTTTTGGCATAGAAGGTTAGGGCACATAAATTTTAAGAACATAAATAGACTTGTAAGACATGGTTTGGTTGATGGTTTGCCTGAAAAGGCTTTCCACAATGACCACTCTTGTGTTGCATACCTTAAAGGCAAGCAGCACAAAGTTTCCTTTAAGTATAAGCTTGTGCATTCTAGTTCTAAGCCACTTCACTTGCTGCATATGGACCTGTCTGGTACAACTAATATAGAAAGCTTAAATGATAAATCTTTTTGTTTTGTCATAACTGATGATTTTTCTAGATTTACTTGGACTTTCTTTTTGGCTTTGAAAAGTGAAACTGTCACTGTCTTGATTAACTTTATTACCCAAATTGAAAAGGGAACTGGGAATGAGGTTAAGATGCTTAGAAGTGATAATGGTGGTGAGTTTAGAAATAAGCTGTTAGAAGACTTCTGTGTCAAGAAAGGGATTACTAGGCAGTTTAGTGTAGCTAGAATCCCACAACAAAATGGGGTGGCTGAAAGGAAGAATAGAACACTCATAGAAGCTGTTAGGACAATGTTGGTTGATGCTCACTTTCCCATTGCATTTTGGGTTGAAGCTATAAATACAGCTTGCTATGTTCAGAATAGAGCATTAATCAACAAAATCCACAATAAGACACCTTATGGGCTATTTTGGAATAGAAAACCTAATATTGGTTTTCTTAGACCCTTTGGATGTCCTGTAGTTGTACTAGATACTAGTGATGCCTTATGAAAGTTTAGTGCTAAAGGTGACGAAGGATACTTTATGGGCTATTCAGTGCAGAGTAGAGGATATAGGGTTTACATGAAGAAAGAAAAACGTATACTTGAAAAGGTACATGTTAGATTTTTATAAAGTTAACCTAGTGATCCTGAAAGTGGACCAAATTGGCTTTTTGACTTGGATCCTTTATCTAGAACTTTGAATTATATGCCTGTTACTAATCCAGACATTGTGAAAGTGAATTCAAATGTTGTGGAAGAACCAGTTGTTGAAATTTTAGGTATACAGGTTAATAAGGAAGTAGGATCACAAGCAGACAAATCAGCTCCCATACTTGAGTATGTCACCATTCCTATATGGACAGATGCATTTGTTGCTACTGCTGCTGCTAGAAAGGAAAAAGATGGTCCACAAGAAAAACATGTTGATGAAAACATGCATGAATCTTCAAGCGCTGACAAAGGAAAATCTGGCGCCGACAGGCCAAATTCAGGCGTTGATGGCTCAAACGTTGACATCCCCATTTTAGGCGTTGACAACTCTTTTGATCATTTATTCTCTTCCAATGTTTTTGAACAAGGTAAGCCTTCAGTAGTACATGAAGAGGTTCATTCAGGTGATGATGGAGGAGAATTTGAAGATAATATTGGCAACATGGAGACTGGAATTGAAGACAACACACTTATTGAAGGAGGAGTACTTGCATCTACTATCAAGAATAATCCTTCTTTTCTAATCATTGGTAATGTGATGTCTCCTGTTCAAACTAGAAGGTCTCATCAGACTCATGGAGGATTTATTGCCAATATCCACAAGAAGGTTGATACCCCTCTTGTTCAGGCATGTTTGTTTGCTTGTTTTCTGTCACAACAGGAACCCAAGAAGATATTTGATGCTCTCAAAGAACCAAGGTGGGTGGAAGCAATGCAGGATGAGCTTCACCAATATGCAATTCAAGATGTTTGGGAGTTAGTAGATTGTCCTAGATATGTCAGACCTATAGGGACAAGACCGGTTCTTAAAAACAAAAGGGATGAGAGAGGAATTGTGGTCAGAAACAAGGCACGTTTAGTTGCTCAAGGCTATACACAAGAGGAAGGGATAGACTATGAAGAGGTTTTTTCACCTGTTGCAAGGATTGAAGCAATAAGGATTTTCCTAGCCTATGCTTCTTGCATGGGCTTCATAGTTTATCAAATGGATGTGAAGAGTGCTTTTCTTTGTGGCACAATTTCAGAGGAGGTTTATGTCATGCAGCCTCCTGGTTTTGAAGATTCTGAACATCCAGACAAGGTGTTTAGAGTGAAGAAAGCAATGTATGGAATTCATCAAGCCCCAAGAGCATGGTATGGCACATTGTCCACCTATTTGGTGGAAAATGGATTCAAGAGAGGCACCATAGATCAGACCTTGTTTACCAAGAAGAATGGAAAGGACTTTTTACTTGTTCAGGTCTATGTGGATGATATCATCTTTGGCTCTTCAAGTCCAAAGATGAGTGAAGACTTTTCCAAGATCATGACAGACAAATTCAAGATGAGTGCAATGGGAGAGATGAACTTATTTCTAGGGTTACAGGTTCAGCAGAAATAAGATGGTATCTTCATCTCTCAAGACGAATATGTAGCAGAGATCTTGAAGAAGTTTGGTTTTTCTCCACATGAAAAACGGGCTAGCACACCCATGGATAGGGAACACCCCTGGGTCAACTACTATAATATACTTTAAACATTATATTATACCGTTGCGAATATTATATTAAATACTTCTATCACTTTAAATATGTATTTAAGTTTCATATTTAAATACTTTAAATATTGTACCTGTGATTAGATGAGTGCACTACGGTAGGTGACTTGTGAGATTACATACGAATCTAACTTGTGTCAACTGGAAAGCAACAATGGTTTGATTCTTAATTGATTCAAACTTGTTCTAGGAAATTGAATTGACGACTTAATCAGCAGAATGGAACTGCATGATTCACTCCTTACTATGAAGTATCTTTCGATATATTCAAGTATTGAGAATGGCTACCACAGCCGGAAACCTTATCAAGGAAGTTCTTTGAACTTACCTAATCACAGGTACAGTATTCGTACTGTATAACGGGAAACCAGAGGAATGCAAACGGTGGAGTAACCTCAAGAATCGTAATTCAAGACCACATGCTCATGTAAAAGAAGAAAGCTCAATAACATCTAAAGACAAAGACTTCCGCTACTCTGAGGATCAAGGAAGATTGTTAACAAGCTTTCATATCAAATCAAAGTTTGAGTATGTGGGGAAAGACACAAGAACACAAGATGGCAAAGTTTTAAGATCAAGTCAAGGCAAAGATCAAAGATCCAAGATCACAAGTCATTAAAGGAACTATGAAGGAACTCTCAAGACAGCGAGCTTCAAAGTCAACAACATCAAAGGAGTGAAGTCACATATTACATGACCACCCCTTAGGGGGAGATTGTTAGAAGTATTTAAAGTGATGGTCATATAATATACCATTGCGAAGCTCGTGGAAAATGCTACATAATGGTGTTGAGAGTTCTAGTATAATGTTATGTATGTAACGGGAATTAGTCCCGAACACTCAAATGAGGAAGGCCTTCTATTCTTTACATGTGTAGTATAAAAGGCCCCTAGCACCTCATTTGAGTGTGTGTGTTTTCCATTTCATAGTTTGTAGAGAGAGAAACGTGTGTTTTCCATTTCATAGATTGTAGAGAGAGAAACATTTGTCTTTCTCTCACTAGGAATTCACAACCTTTTTGTTCTTCTCTTTTATTCTTCTTAATCTAATCTTTATTTTTGGTTTAATCTTGTTCTTCATCATCTCTATTTCTTGTTCTATAAGTCGTGTGCATAAGTCTTACAGAACACCCTTGGGGAAAGATTGTAGATGGAAAAGAGGTGGATGTCAGGCATTATAGGTCAATGATTGGATCATTGATGTATCTTACAGCTTCTAGACCTGGCATTATGTTTGATGTGTGTGCATGTGCACGCCACCAAGTGACTCCCAAAGAGTGTCATCTTCATGCTGTCAAGAGGATTTTTAGATACCTTAGGTGCTATCCCACATTGAGATTATGGTATCCAAAGGACTCTCCATTGGAGCTTATTGCTTATTCAGACAGTGATTATGGGGGTGACAAGTTTGATAGAAAATCCACAACTAGTAGATGCCAATTTCTTGGGAGTAGGTTGATATCTTGGCAATGTAAGAAAAAAAACAGTGGTGGCCAACTCTACAACTGAAGCAGAATATGTAGCTGCAGCTGCTTGTTGTGGACAAGTCTTATGGATTCAGAACCAACTGTTGGATTATAGGTATAATTTTATGCATACCAAGATTTTTGTAAACAATAACAGTACTTTATGCATTATTAAAAATCTTGTACATCATTCTAAAACAAAACACATAGAAATTAGACATCATTTTATAAGAGATTGTTTTGAAAAAAGGTTTAATACAACCAGATAGGGTTAAAACAGAAGAAAATGTGGCAGATTTATTAACTAAACCTTTTGATACTGGGAGGTTTCAATACTTGGTAACAAGTGTTGGAATGATCAATCTTACCTAATATGTGTTTTTGGGACTTATTGTAAAATTATGTACAGGATATGCATTTTTATTGGTCTTTGTACAAAATTAGGTTTTCCACTTTATTTGTCTAACGTTGACAAAGGTTATTTTAACGCCAACAAATGTTAAAATGACCTTGACAACAATATGTTAGTTTTGTGGTTTTTGATCTAATTACGCAGGCATTATGAGCATTGTACAAATGGATACAGAGTTGCTTATGGATCTTTGGAGCTTACTTGGAGCATGTTTAAGTTTATGGATGATGGTTGGAATATTTATATTCCTATCTTGACATAAAATTTTTTATTGCATGTCTTTTATTTGGCAACTTGTATATCTTATTTTAAGGGGAGGTTTAGGAAACCTTTAGGACTTTTTGGGTATTTATATAATACTCTTATCACAATTCTAGATTGTGTCCACTGGTGAGTACGAGTTAGTTTACTAAATCGTGAGGCACTATAGCATGCAAAGTTGATACAATTTGCACGCTGCCAAGACTTTTTGACCTAGAATTGGATGTGGTCTGTTGGGAGGCTTGGGTATGATTTTTATTGGACTTACCTAGGAAGTTACAAAGGATTTTATAAGATAACTTCATTGTTAAGAACTTTGGTTAGCAAGGGACACTTGAGGACAATTATGTCTATCTTGCTTAAGCAAGTGTGCATGATTGGACAGTGCTTGCCACCCTATGGTGATTTTCAGTCTATAAGTTATCTTCACTAGGATAAATTACTTTGTTAAGGTCCTTTTTCTTTATATTATTTTTATTTTTGCACGCTGACAGTTTTATTTCCAAACGTTGTTAGGACCAATTTTGACGTTGACATGGTAAAATCCAACGTTGACAAGAATATAGCCGTTGGGCGTTGTTAAGTTATTTTTTACCGTTAATAAACATTGGGTCCTACCCAGTTGTTATTTTTGACGAAAATTTGGGCCATAATTTTAGGAGTTGGTAACTTTTTATTAATGCAAGAGATAAGTTATATCTTTTTCAAGATTTTCATCATTATATTTTGAATATAACTGCCTCATGCATTGACCAATCACATGTTTTCACCTCTCCTATATATTTGGCTCATTCCTTTGAAACAGGGTAACTGCTTATTCTTGTCTACCTAAATTTTCACACACATTCATCTTTCATAACATTTATAACAACTTTCTACATCAATGGCGCCTAAGTTTAAACCAAGAGATTTGGAATTGCGGTTCAAAAGTCAGCATAACATGGTTGCTTATTTGGAAGCTGATGATGCTCTGTTTCCTCAATATACTCATATGGTGGCGTATTTAAATGCATCCCCGTTAAGGTATGCACTTTATCATGCTCCACTTATCCCTGTCACACATATTAAATAGTTTTGGAATACTATCAATTCCTCAACAGTTAATAATGTGACTACATTGACTGCTATTGACCATGGGATTCCATGGGTGGTTACTGAAGCTTTAGTTCGCCAAGCTTTGCATCTTAATGATGCAGATGGTATAACCACCCTACCCATTGGTGAGCTAGAACAAGGACTCCAAGCTTTGGGTTATCCTTTGCCAAAAGATAGCCATTTAAACAAATATACAAAACAAGAATTTCCCCCAGCTTGGAAGTACTTGATACATGTCATTCTTTAATGTTTGAGTCCCAAATGTACTGCACACAATGAAATTAATAGATCAATTGGGAGTGCCATTGTATGTATTGCTACTGGGCAAAAATATAATTTTTCTAAAATGATTTTTGATGGCATGTGTCATAATAAGGGTAGCAAGATGACTCTAGCTTACCCACGGTTTTTACAAATGGTTTTTGATGCACAAAGATACTGCAATAGGGATCACAACGATTTTTATAAGATCCCTGTTCAAAAGAAAGCAATTTTTGGAAAGATGAATTCACCCCCTCATAGAGACTTACCTCTTACCCAAGTCATGCTTGCTGTTATTGCAGCAGCACAACCTCCACCAGCCCCACAACCACAACCACAACCACAATCAGACCCATTGCCTGAACAACCACCATCACCCCAGCAAATGGACGTTGACCAAGATCCCTTCAACGCTGACACGTTAAATGTTGGCGTTGACACTCACAATCTAAACGCTGACACCCTTTTACAACAAACCCAAACACCCCTTAACCTTCAAACAACCACCCAATCCACATCCTCTTCTACACCCCATGATTTTAGGATGGAAAAACGCCAAAGGACTACTGGAGTGTTCTCCTCTAGTGGTCCTAGCCATAGACCACCACAAGTGTGGTTGGTGACATGGGTGGGGATGGGACTATTGGTTCTAGATTAGACGCAGGCCAAGCCAGTCCTAACATACTTAAGACCACATCCATGCCCCATGACTCTACTTTGGGAGGTTAAATTCCCATTCTAGAGGAGGGCAGATTGGAACCTTACACGTTATTGGAATTGACGGCTGTCTGCATTAGCTTTCAAAAGCAAAATGCAGACCTTGTACATACTGTCTCTACACAAGGCCTTGAACTCAAGCAATTGAGGGAAAGGATTGTTGTTTTGGAAGCTGATGAAACTAGGAGAAGGCAGTCAAGAGTCCTTTCATCAGAGGAGGATTCTTACAAAGGGGAGGAAGCTGCTACTGAACCATTTAATTTAAGTGACAAAGGTTTAGGTGGTTCTATTGGTGTGGAGATGGCTGAAGCTTTGACTAGCTTGAAGGAGATGCCAGTAATTGATGTGTCCCTGGTAACTCCAACCAAGATTTCATTTATGGAGATGCTGGAACAGGTTTCTAAGCCAGGCATTGACACACAGGGTTTGAGCATTGATAGGAGTAAGTTAGGCGTTGACAAGCAGGTTTTGGACACTGGTAGACCTACAGGTATGGTTGATGTATCCCAGTCATCAGCTATAATCAAGGATGTGTCTACACATGTAACATCATCAATTCCTTTACCTACCATTGATTTATTAGATAAAGGTAAAGGGATTTTGGTAGAAACAAAGGTTCCCAAGGATGCAGCTCAAGTAAAGTTTGATTCTATGTTGGCTGCACAACTTGAGGAACAAGAGAAGAAGAAGATTGCTGCTATTCAGTCACCATTTGTGGCTACTTCTGAGAGAAATAAGGGAGATAGTGATGATGAGAGTATAGATTCAAGTGTGATGATTATTGAAGATCCAAAAAGACTTGAATATGGTGATGAGTTGGCAAAGGAAAGGCTTGCAGAGTTGAAAATGCAGGTAGATTATGAGATGCCTGAAGTAGCCCAGATGTACTTCGCATGGGAGAATAAGGTAATGGAGAATCCAGAAATGTCAATTTTAGATCAAATTTGGGGTTTGGAGATTCTACTAAGAGTTCAAAGAGATTGCTAGGTAATTTTGAACTATAAGGCTAGCAAGGTTCTTTCACAGTCTAAAAAGGATAGAAGGGAGCTCTACTACATGCTTCTCATATGTCATCAAGGAGGTTGGACATTTAAGAAGTTGCAGGGATTGTCCTTTGATGAGTTGGAATATAAAGCTTATCCCATATAGGCAAGTGTTCAAGAGCAGAACACTATCAGACTTCCTACTAATGAAAGAAGGGAAGAACTTACAGAAGAGATGCAGATACAAAAGGCTTTAACTGCACCAAGACCTTTGAAGAAGGGAGTTCCACTTGAGTTTCCACCGAATTTGGATAGAGTGAATCCCAGTGAAGCTATTATTAGAAAGAGTATTAAGCTTTCACCTTTGGAAGCTTCACAAATGGTAGAGGTGTTACCTCATGATTCCAGAAACCCTATAGTTCACTATAAGGAAGATGCAAGTGGGTTTTGGATGGTTGGAAGATATGGGAAAGAGGTACATACTTTTACTACTCTTATGTTTTTGTTTGCAAGCCTAGATAGGGAAGACTTGACAGATCTTTGGAGATTCATGAAGGCCAAGTATGAGACTGAAGCACCTACTTTAGTCAATGAAATAAAGATTTGGTCAACATTCAAGAGAATGTGTGAGCCAAATAATGAAGATCTAGTATGGAAGGATCTTGATGATGTCAGTGGACTTCAATGGCGTCTACATTCAGCAGCTGGTGTGTATCATTTGAGTACTAAAAAGTTTTCTGAATATCTTCTTGTGGATGCTGAATATCCCATATCCAAAGAAGTTTCGAAGAAAATGGTGACAACACGGCTGGATATGGATTACACAAGTGATGTTGGCAAGGATCTGATTAGGTTTATTTAATTCCTAATTAGAAAGTGATTTGTATTTGTAAGAATCCTCCTTGTATATTTTGTTTTATTCAGAAACTTAATTACTAGAGTAGATATCAAGTTTAGGGGAGGATTGTTGGGAATAAAATGAAGCCAAGACACTTAGACGCTGACAAGAGGAAATTGGACGTTGATAGGAAGAAATCAAGTGTTGTCAGATCAAGCGTTGACAAGAAGAAGTCAAGCGTTGATAAGAAGAAGTCAAGCATTGATAGGATACTTAGTCTACACATTTTATGTTTCTAGCAAGGATATGTTCAACAATGTATTTTCTATGTTTATCTTTACCTAAAATAGCTGATACGTAGACTCTTGTACAAGGTTCCTTAGTCTATAAAAGGATTCCTTTAGGTTTTAGTTCAATATATGTGTTTACATTTTCATTGTACGCAAGTTTGATTATTAATCAAAGTGAAAGTTTGGTTTATCCTGTTTGTGTGTTCTTGTTCTAAGTATTAATTCCGCATAATACTTAGATTGTTTCATGTACAACAAAGTTTCTCTTAGTGTTTAACTTGATTTAATCTCGTTTACACAAAGCTAATCGATCTAAGTTTGGGATCAACACTAACGCTAAACGTAACTGGTAGCTATAAGGGTTATTTTCAGAAGTGTTGCAAAGTTCGTAAGTTTCGCTTGTAGTTAAAATGGGATTTGTTTCGTTCAAATTATTTTGAAGTATAATACAGTCGGGACCCTCGGGGGAGTAGTAAGATGTTTGTGTGGCCACCCAAATTTGTTTTGGTAATCTTGCTATATCCGTAAACGAGAAACAGAATGGTTAATGAAAGGAATGACTGAGATCCATATCCTATTAACGTTATATTTTAAATGAAAGGATAATAATAATGATGAATCATTAAAAGGTTTTATCTAGGAGACCTTACTCGAGTTGTACTAGAGACATTGCTACTGTAACTAGACGCTAGTCAATGTAATCACGATTTCGAATTTTGTCCAAGTGGGAGCTGAAAGTTTATGGACATAAAATTAATAGTCGTGTGTTAGGATCGAACTCGAGATTACAAGATTGCACACAATGCGTAAAGGGTTAATTTATTTAATAAATATATTTATTGTATTTATTAAATTAAACCAAGCTTTAACTTAACGGTCGTTAAATAATAAAGTTAAGTATTAAACGAACGTTGTGGAATAAATTAGAAGAGAAAAGAAGAGTCCGGAACACCCCTAGAAGGGGTGTTGATCGTCGGTTAGGGGCAAAGGGGAAGGAGATTTGCTTCCTAAATTGGTTTAGTGCTTGGGCTCTAAGTTTTGCTAGCCTATATAAACATACCCCCTACCCTCATAATTAATCACCCCATTCTTTCTCTCTCTCTCTTTTCCTGCGATCAAAGCCAAAGACAAACACCCTTTTTAGGGTTCCTTTTAACCTTTGGTTTTGGTTTCTTGAATCTAGTCCTAGCCCCTCTCTAGGGTTGTTGGGTAGATTTCCACAAGTGTTAAGCTCCGGTTTATACGTGCTAGACTCACGATTAGCCCGTTGCATTACGTGTGTACAAGAGCGTAATATAGTTTTACTTTAAACTATATCTTGGTATTATTCTCATAAACTCTAATTGGTGTTCTCGTGGATTTGCTCTAGCTAAAAGGTTTGTAACCCTAACTCGATTAATTATGAATGTGTTTTTAATTATGATCTTGTTAAATCGCTTCCGGTATATGTGCTTTGATCTTATTTAGGGTTTTGTATAATTGTTATGAACTTTATAAACCTTCACTTCTATCCTCAGATTGAGTTGTATTTTACATATTTCTTCCATTGTAAAAGAGATGTTCTTCTTGAAGTTATTGTTGTTGTGGTCTTCTAGATATGATGCATCCTTGAAGTTATTGTTGTTGTGGCCTTCTGGATATGATGCATCATCACAAGGATACCAAGATATTACTCGACACAAAACCCGAACTAAACGAAAATTAATAGGTATAGATTGATCAAATATATTTTAGGTGAGGTTTGGGTCGAGTAATGTAAGTTGTTTATTAAACATGTCACGTACGAGTTGAGAATAAATTAATCGGGTCGACTTATTAATCCGTTAATTTTGAAAATAAATTAAAAGTTATTTATATTTAGTAAACATGTTAAATCGGTTAAACAAGTCGACAGAAAAAACCTGCCTTAACATGCTTAACCTTTTTAATGTGCCAATTTTTTATACAAAATGGGTTAAATTGATTTACTCGAATTTCGTTTAACATATTTAACCCGTATAACCTATTTTACACGTAAACCCAAGTATTATACGAGTTCAATGGGTCATGTTCGGGTTACGTTTAAACGTGTTAAAGTTGACATAAATGATCCGATAATTAAAATGTGTTAGATTGAGCCGTTCAAAAAAAAGTGTTAGATCGAGGACAGAGACCGAATCCGTCAAACCAAACCCGACCCATTATATCACCCTTAATCACAAAAATAGATATATTTTACGTACATTTTGTATCTACCTAAAGCTTACACTAGTGATTCTGATGTCCTTTGTCACAACTTTTATGATATATATTTTGGTTTGTCTCAATTTATTATTTCATGTATTTTATTTAGCAAATTGATTTTGATTTTACTTTTTTTATTTCGATATAACTTGTTTTGTTTTGTATAAATTTCCTCTAATAAAATTTGAATTCTCTGTTAAAAAAAAGTTACTAATACTTTTATTTTGTTGGAACTACCATTTAGAAGGAAAAACAATAAGTGATAATTGAGTCAACAAGAAAAACGGTGAAAGGGATGGGAATGGAGTGGGGGCATCACTTTAAATGCGACAAAAAAGAAAAATGTTTCCGTCACGGACTGTCATGTCGTTGCCGTCAAATCGTGTTTCTTACTTCGTTTATTTATCTACTGTTAAAATTAACACAAGCTTGCAAGTATTTATGGTCGTATGTTAAGTGCTCAAACATTACTAAACACTAAAAGAGAATGAAAACATCAAAAAAAAAGAATGTCATTTTGTACATTTTACTAGCTACATCTTTACACATTAATGAAAAAAAAATCATGTTATTATTAATTTAAGTCTTGTTTAAGAGATATTTATCGAGTTTTCTAAATAGGTTATTACAATAAAGGTCGGTTGGTTGTGTCGAAACCCAACCTGACTTGTAGTCAATGTAATAGTCGGTTCCTGCTCATCTCTATTAAATGAGGTAAGGGGATAAGATTCACAACGCTTATTTATCAATAATACTAATCTAATTCGGTTAGGGTATTACCTTGTGTAGTCTTTTCTGTCGAGTTGCTATGGTGTGTGCTTGACGATTGTCATTATTCGCATCTATTTAACCAGGTTGTAGTAGATAATACTACAATTCATGTTTGGCTTGGGGAGTTTAAAGAACATGGTGATTCATTCCTGTAACATTCATTGAATTGACTAGACATGATGTTAAGCTTTTGTGAGGGCACATTTTCTTAGAGTTCTTGTTAAAGAATTAATGTTAGTGTTTATGATCATACCGAATAAGATTAATTATGAGGAGTTAAAAGTGTTAAAAAGAGTCATTTGTAAACATATATTGCCGTCTGATGGGTTCAAAGACATGGCATTCTACTCACAACTAAGAGACTAGGTTTGTGGAATAATGTTCAAAATGTAACAAGGGTTAAAGACATAAAATAGCTACGTACTTTTTAAAATGTATCGATATGGTACGTATATTTTTTTTATTATCTATATGGTACGTTTACTTCAATAAATGTATCGATATGGCCACTTTCTTACCGGCAACCGATAAGACCGGTTACCAATTCACTACTAGCATATTGGTCAATAGTGACAGTCAATTCCCTCAGATTTGTGACAAAATTTCTGTCGCAAAAAAGAATTTGCAACTCGTAACAAAAAATGTAGTTTCAGAAGAAAAAAAAATTAATTTCATAAAAAAAATTGTAAATTCATATACAAAATTTATTTCATAAAAATACGTAATTTGATAAAAATATCATAACTTGTTAAAATAAAATTGTAATTTAATAAAAAAAATATAATTTCGTAAAAAAATTAATTTTTTTCAAATTTATTTTCATAATTTTCTTTCAGATTTTTTTCAAAATTATTTTCATAAAAAAATATTTTATAATTTTATTTCAAATTTGTTTTAATAATTTTTTTTCATATTTCTTTTCCAACATAAAATTTTATTCCGAATTAAACAAGTAGATGAAAAAAAAATTATGAAAAAAAAGTTCGGAAACTAAATTATTTTGTTGGAAAAAAATTGATTTTTTATTTTGGACAAAAACTTTTCAAAAAAAATTATAATTTTTTTCATAATTTTTTTTTTCAGATTTTTTTTTCAGATTTTTTTTTGAATATTTATTTCAGATTTTTTTTCCAACAAAAAATCAATTTCTTTTTCTGACGTAGGATTTTTTTTCCAAATTAAAATAGTTGGTTAAAAAAATCCGAAAATAAAGTCCGAAAATAAAGTTATTTTGTTGGAAAAGAAAATAAATTTTTGCTTTGGAGAAACACTTTTAAAAAAAATCATAACTTTTTTTCGAATTTTTTTCACAATATTTTTGTCATATTTTTTTTCTTTTCAGATATTTTTCAACAAAAACTCACTTTTTTCTAACATAAGATTTTTTCCCGAATTAAATTAGTGGCTCAAAAATTTATTTTTTTTTTGGAAAAACAATTGAATTTTTGTTGTGGAGAAAAACTTTTCAAAAAAGATCATAATTTCTTTTTCAAATTTTTTCATATTTTTTTCTAACAAAAATTCAATTTCTTCCAACATAAGGTTTTTTTTCCAAATTAAATTAGTAGCTGAAAAAAAGTATGAAAACGTCGAAAAAAAATATTTTGTTGGTAAAAAAATTGAATTTAAAAAAAAAAGTTCATAGAAAAATAATTTGAAATGTTAAAAAAAAACAAAAACAAACACCCGTTAGTATAAAGAACTAACCGTGAAAATGTTTGATACAAACGATCGTTAATAATTTGCCACGTCAGCCAACTAGCAGGTTAAAAAGGTAAGAAAATGGGTACACGTACCATATTATCCGGTTTCATAAAGTAGACGTACCATATAGATAATAAAAAAAGTATACGTACCATATCGATACATTTTAAAAAGTACGTAGCTATCTTATGTCTTTAACCCATGTAACAACTATCTATATCATATGCAAGACTCAACCGCTGAGATTTTATCGAAATTGTGTGAGCCTCTACTCAATCTCCATTCATGAGGGGTGACTTTTGGAAAATATTAGAGGAAATAATGTGTTTCCTTAACTTTGGACATATATAATTAGGAATGATTGTAATTGTTTTATGAAATGCCTTATGCGATTAAGTACTTATTGGCAAAAGCTTCATAGTGACACATCCAACTAGAGTTAGTGTGAATGAGATATCGAGTATCAAAGTACCATATTTGGAATGGAGCTTAACGAGAGAAACGCGCTGATGTTTTCCCAGCGCTGATAAGTGAGTAAGGTGTTAATGGGTTTATTAGTGACAACATAAAATATGTACTACTAAAACTTGGTAAACCAACATGGACAAACATGATTAAGGATTACTCAAAAACATCAGTAAGTTATTAAGAGCCGTAGGAACGGTCACGCTATTCCTTGGCACTGAGTCATAGCGTGAAAAAGAAGAACGGCGCGAGACTCCGTGGGTTGGCGTCAAGGCCCTCGCGCCGTGGCTACCAGCCCACACAGTGGGTTTTTGATTTTTTTTTTAGAATCTAAGGGTATATACCTTCTGTGGCACCAAATATATATATACGTTTATGACACCAAAAATCTGACGTGACACCACTTTTTGGCTATATCATCATACCTACGACTCCACCGTTCCTCGTGCTCTAAGATGCGTGTATATATATTTTTTAATTAAGTACGTAAACCATGCATGCATTCTCTCATCCTGAGCCTCACACACAAAAGTAGCAACAATCTACTGATACACCAGCATCACCGGTTTACAAGTATACCCCATGATACTTGCTAAATTATACATATACCTACCTGTATGACTGTATGAGAACATAAAATGGGGAAGAAAGTAACAAGTGAGGAAGTGTGGGGAAATAGATAAAGACATAATGTAACAGAAGAATGGAAACGACAAGTCATGCACTTTTGGGTGCCCACAACTTCTTTCTTTCTATGTTGCGTGTCTTTGTGCTCATGGACCTTATTACTGTCACAGTACTGGAACAATCTTTTAACGGTTATACAAGCATACCAATCCACATTCAATCAGCTTTCATATATGTATTTTTTATTAGGTCAAACTCAAATGTGTATGTAAAAGTAGAATCAAACTTGAAAAAACTAGGGTAATTCGTACTAGTATAAAGCATAGATGTCAAGGTGCATATTTTACATTTTTTGACTTATGTAAGTATAACTACTATATTCTTTGTCCAGAGGTCTTTCTCAAAATAGTGTCGTTAGTTTTAATTTAAGGAACAAGAGAAAGAAAAGATTACATAAGTATTGTGTACATCATATCAAACCAGTTAGCTTAGGTTTTAGATGTGCGCGTTATCCCCTATTGAGAATCCACGAGTGAGAGAGGACCTTATTGACTTTGTATTGGTATCCGAGAAAGCCAAGCGATCGGCTCCAAACTGATCGATTAAGCTCAAGGCAGTTAAAGTTTTAATTGGGGTATCATTAGAACCCCAGCATGTCAAGATTAATTTCGAAAGATCAACACAAAGGTATGCACGGGTTTGAGAAACCCATGAAATGTGGGATCATTCAGAGGTTAGCTAGCTATCCTCAAAGTTATCGGTTATGCATCTTCGCTTATACCTGCTTATCGAGATTGCTTACGAAAGGTTGAACGACAGGAAAAAACGAGCTAATTACTAGACGGATTGTACGAAGAAGAAGCTGCATCATGTGCACTAAGATATCCCTAATTAACGTAAGAGATTTGTACACGTACATGCATGCATAGCAAAACTACTTACTATGTATTAATCTTAATGTCATTAAGGACTAAATAAACTTAGAAGAAGTGTTCCCATTAAGATAATTAGATAAAAGTTTTTCCAATGTTAAGGAATTGTAATTAGTATTCCTTTAACTAGTTCAAGCCAAATTTCTCAGATTGTTTCCCATAAATATTGTTAGCATCAAGAATTCGGTTCATCAGTTTTCATGGCCGTCTTTAAGGGTGTGCAAGGTGAGCAACCGCACATGACTCCAAATTTTGAAAGGGTAATTTGTCCCGTTAACAATTATAGGCATATATACATATATTTTTGATGAAAATTCCTTCTCAAAAGTGTTTATCTGTAATTTCGCCTGGCCTCATAATTTTTTCGAAATTTAGAGACGGCTCTCTGATCAGTTTCATAAAACAAATTATAAAAGGTTTAGAAGAGTAACATACTGAAAAATGTATTACTATAACTAGTAGCAAGATTAGGGTTTTAAGTGAACATCGATCAGTAATAACAACGACAACGTGCAAATACTGAATCCACCCTCACTGGGATTTATGGGGGGTCGTATATGATGTGATTTAAGACTTTAAATGAAGATCGACTATGAATATGTTGTGCGGATTACAGCGGAACTGAAGTCCATTCGGTAATCGACAACTACAGAGGCTATTGTGTTATACAATGTCCTCAGTGGAATGTACCATAAAACAGTACAGCACTTCTAAACTTCTCAGACGCGAAACTACACAAATAAAACGCACATAGAATTACCTATAAGATCCACAACAATCTGCTACAAATACATTATTTCAACTCAGAAATATGTTATCGAATTGAATCTTAGTTATATCTCTTTCCAACTAGTTTTATTCAGCATTGTTATACAAAGGATCATCCTATATATGGACTTCTCTAGTTAGAAATTAGGGAAGAACAACCCACCTCGGTTACATAGTTTTCCACGAATGCTCACCATTGATGTTCATCGTGTCGCTTGTTCTTGAAGAAGCTTCTTTCCCTGTCTTCTCACATTCGATCTTTGTTTTGTTAAAATCGACACAAATCTTATCCCATGCTTCTTTACAATCGTTTTCACTTCGATTGTATCCCAACAAAGACAATTCAAAAGCTACCTCCTCCCAAAGTCTCTCCCCATTTTCTTGATCAGCATCCTGAAATTTGCATTCTTTGTTTGTTCTTATATGAATCAAGCTTGAGATCTCAGGTTCTATCCAATTTTTACATTTTTCTTGGTCACTCAAAGACCCGTTTCCTTTCAAACTCGCTACTGGATCCATGTTTCTATAACTTGGCCCTGTCGATCTCACCCTAATTAGATTTTGCAAAGCATCGAGTAAAGACTTGTCACGAGTCTCAATACGAGCAACATGTCTAGCCCAGGCTTCGTATTCGTTATCTAATCGAGCTCCCTCTTGTTTCCGCCATTCTTCCTCCATGACAACCCTCTCTTGCTCTTTATGCTCAATCATAGACAATATTTTCTCACCCCATTCTTCTTGTTTAACCATTAGTTTCATCAAATGTGACTCAATTGATTCCTCAATTGCATCTATCAACTCCTTCTTATCGAGCTGATCATCATCATTTGATTCACAAGAATAGTTCGATTGGCTACTTGGATTAACGCCCATGTTTGTATCAATGCCTCGGATATCATTCTGATCACCAAATAGGGCTTCAAGTTGTCTAAAAAAACGATAGTGTTTACCATCGTTTTTGCCAACTTTGCCCTCTTTAGTCTTCTTGTAATACTTGTATAAATTCTCGAACTTCTCTTTACATTTTCTTCCACTTCTTTGGTATCCATACTCGTCATTCAATATCCTACAGAACAAAATGAAAGTCTAGATGGTTAACAAGATGCATATGTATAACGTACTAATCACTAGGCATATAAGAGTTTTATTTTAGCTTCTTCGTAAGGCAAATTAAGGAGTATTTCGATCTCTAACCGTAGCGGTAATTCCTTACATGTTTCAGGTTTTAGTGTTTTTTTTGGTTACCTCGGTTTCCAACTTTAGATTGCGAGCCGACTAATCTTAATCTCAGGTCGACTGCTACTGGTTTAGATAGCCCGAAGTCAGCGCAGGTGCACTTCCATGGCCTTAGTGTTGAATTTCAATAGTGTGGTTAAATATTTAATCTCTTTGGTGTTTAGGTTTTAGTGCTTTAATTGGTGTATCGCTTTTACTTACAACTCTGTATTATCTAGTTTCTTGCTAGTTTTTATTTATTTCTTTAAGAAAATATTATCGTTGTTAACGTACCTGGAAATTTCATCCCATAGAGGAGCTTTATGATTCGAAGAAGTAGCTTCTTTGAAACAAGGATCAAGTCGAGATCTAATCTCAAGAAGTGCAAGTGTTTCTTGCCTTGGCCATCTTATAGTAGTGTTTTGGACATAATTGCTTGTACTACCATGGTTTAGATTAATTCCACCACTAGTAAGCCCATTATTCCATCCGGTTCGAGGCGATGAATACGAAGGTGGCGGTATCGGTAGCGGTGGTGAGACATTAGGGTTTTGAACTTGATGCAAGTAAAATGGAACTTCAGAGACAAGTGAAGGTATTGGTGTGTGAAAATGGAGTTGTGGTAAGTTGTTGGTGTTACCGGAGGTGAAACTCGGTTGGCCATATCTGCTGCCATGGTCCATAATGTCGTTTTTTGTGGTGTTATTTGGAGTAGCCTTTCTTCAAGTAGGGTTGGATAAAAGTGTAGTGTAAATGTATACAAGAAACCCTTTATATACATTTATTATTAGAAGTATTTGAATAGTGTGAAACATAAATGTTGTATCGTACACTTTAATGAAACATAATGTTTCTTTTACTAATGAGTTGTATTAAAATGAGCTCGAGCACTTGTTGACAAGATTGTTTCTAACTAGCTTATTTTCTAAAAGCTCAAGCTCTTGTAAGTCTCATAAGCCACAATCAAAACAAAACTTTAACATATCTTTTGGTAGACGTTTTACGTCAAAATAAGTACTATTCTTTTTTTTTTACAAACAAACGTTATATTTAAAGGTTAAGTATCATACACATCACTCCTCGCTAACGAGGTAAGTTCAACTGAAAAAAATACATCCCAAACAAAAGAAAAAGTGGAAGAAAATGCAAAGGAAGCAGCGTAATGAGCTATTTGGTTGTTCTCTCGACTTGTCCACGTGAAAGTCAAATTTATGTTTTTCGACCACAAACGAATATCATCAAAAAGAGTAGCAGTCCATGGTCGGACAATATCCGTAGATGAAAGGGAAATAGCTACCTGAGAGTCTGATTCAACAATTGCATGGTACCAATCGCGAAACAATGCAACACATGCCGAGTGTATTGCAAGGACTTCAGCTTAGAGTCGAGAAGAAGCATGACAAGGTGTACCATATACGTGTAAGATGGAACCTGAAGAATCGCGCCCCACTCCAACATAGCAGCTGTAGAATCTTTAAAGGCAGCATCACAGTTTATCTTCACGAAAAGGCTATGGTGGGAATCCATCGCGGAGAAGACTGCGAGGTTGGCTTATCAACAACAGCTTGTTTTGTTGCCACACGTCTATTAAACTCGAGAAGTTGAGCATTAGCTGAGGCAAGGGTGCACTGAGGAGAAATAGCGGCATATTCGTAAACCAAGGATTTATGATCTTTTCAAATCGACCAACAAATAGTCGTCACAGTAGACAATATACGAGATACTTTTTTTATATGAATGAAAATGCTCAAGAAGTTATCTTTTTAATGACAATTAGTTTATTGAATATAGCTAGAGAGAAGCTAGATAACAGCGTAAGATGTCGTGGAGAAAAAATTCTTTTATAATTTGACCCTACTACTATCACATTATCCTCATATTACACCAAAACAACTCATAAAAACACCCTATCACTCATGACATTTCTATCTTCTCTCCACTTTCACCTCATCCATTAATTTTATTTTTTTCTTTTTTATTTTTCACACAAATTAAAGTTCATTTCATTAAATTAAAATATAAATACATAAATAAAAATAAATACGAAAATAAACTGCTACGTAAATAGAAATACAAATACACGAAAAATTACAATGAATAAACTAGTTATTTTGGGGTTAATTACGTGTTCAGACATGCTCAATAAGACACCGTTGAAGCCTTGTATTGTTTGTTTATTACGAACTTCTTTTTGTTTTCTCCGACGTATTGCACACCGCTCGACACATGTCCTTAATATATTTTGTTGTGGAGAGACGTAAATTTCACCCGCTTCGGATATCGCATATCCTTTATTTTTGAAAATCATGTTATGCAATACGATGTACGTGTACATGATTTTTCGTAACTTGTTGACACACCAAGCACACGCCGGTTGAGCAATAATACGTCATCTTCATTGTAGGACACCAAATACCCTTTCAATATCTTTCTGGACACTTTCTTGGCGCCGTTTTAACAAAGCGTTTTTTTCATCGCGTGGAACAGTGAATGATTTTACAAAAGCTGATCATTGTGGGTAAATCTCGTCAGCAAGATATTACCCTCTATCAAATCTTTGTTGCTTACAACATATGGGGCCTTTGGTTCGTTTCAGCCAAAAAGGTCATCGAATAAAGGAGAATGTTGTATAACGGTAATATCATTAGTGGCACCTACAACCCCAAAAAATGCATGTCAAATTCACAAACCGTATGATGCAACAGCTTCTAGTATTATAGTTGGGTATTTTTTTTATCACCTCTCCCATATTGGTCATGTCATCCTTTCGGAAAATTAACCCATTCCCAATGCATATAATCAATACTAGCAAGCATCCCCATAAATCCAAGCATCCTATTATGTGCGGCATATATGTTTTGAATGTCAACTAATGTAGGTTTTCTTAAAAACTTGGGATGAAACAAATCCATTACGCACATCATAAAACAGTCTAGACAATCAAGTGCGCAGTGTTCCCCCATTTGCAAGTATTCATCTAATGCATTCGGTGTTGTACCGTACGCCAATTAGCGTATGACGGTGTGCATTTCATAATGACACCAAAACTCTTTAAACCTCTTGCATCATAGCGAATATTAAAAAACTGAAAATGCTTGAATAGATGATCAACAGTTTGAATGTAATTTTCAATACTTTGAACTATTTCTAAAAATAGTGATCAGTTCATGTGATATCAGCGTCTAAAATACTCCGTCGAATATTTTGGGTAACCACCAAAATAATTCGTCATCAAACGTGTTTCAGCGATATCACGTTCACGATTGATGTATCTGCGCCTTCGAGCACGTTCGACTTTATCTTCTTCGTTAATTTGCATTATTATTTTCAAATCGTTCATATCTAATCGGACGAATTGAGACTGAGTCACTCATTTTTCTTGAAATGATTTTTGGGTTGAAAGAAAAGATTAAGTTTGATGTATAAAATTTGTATGTGTAAATGTATTATTTATAGGGATAAAAATATTAAATTAAAAATTTCAAAAATAAATAAAAATATGGCCATTGCCGGACGACTAAATTAGTTTCTCTCTCCTCGTCAAAACACGACTGAACTCACGACAAATAGGGGTCAGTGTGGTGACGAAAGTCGACGAACACTTACGAAATGTCTAACTCGGCCTGGCGAATCTACTTACGTCGTGACACCCTTTGCTCATGTTACACTTGTTTCGGTAAACGAAAAATTGAGTCTCTGAAATATTAAACCTATTACTCCATATAAACATTGGTTACAAAAAGATCGGTTAGGACATCCAATATGATAAACTTTTTCATAAGTTTATAAAGTTGCCACATCATACAATGTTATTAATTTATAAAAAAATTTACATGATGAACCTATTCTTATTATAGATTAAACCTTTTAAAGTTTATAAATTGTTTAGTTTATAACATGAATTAAATATTCATAAAGTTTTAGACTTTTTCAAAATCTTAAACTTTTTCATTACACCTAAACATGAAATGGATCTTTATTATAGTAAAAATAATTTAAACATCTTTATAAAATTTTAGACTTATTCTTGAAACATTATAGCGTGATCCTCTTAGATTAGCATCGTCAAAACAGGCTTTAGACACGTTTGATTAGATTGCATGAAAAACGACTTTAGCTTGAAGATCTTAATAATTTGTACTAAAAAGTAAAGAATGATTAGAATCAATTTCACTTTAAGTTAACACTAATTGAAAACCAACAACTATTATCAATTTAAAAACGCGTTACCACTTTCCAAAATAGGATCAGATAAACATAAAATCTTACAAACGAATGTTATAAACTTGCCGACATCTTTTTAGGATTTGGTATTTTTAATGTTAATTCGTAATTTTATTTTTTTAATGGAGGTGAATAGTACACGCAACTTTTGGGAGCAGACATGATCCGATCCTCACGCACACATCCATTCATTGCTCTCTTTCAAACATAACAATCACACACCCAATAAACCGGTACCACAAACATTTCCTTTTCTGCATTTATGTTTAGTTAAAAAAAACTATAAACTGTATTGTATACCTAGCTTTTAATGTTTACCATTATGTTTTTCCATGCATGTCATCGTTTCCATGCTGCATACGTGTGCATTTATGTATTCGTGAATGCAGGGACGAAACCACGACGTTGTTTAAGGAGTACTAACCAAAAAAAACTTTTTGGTAAAAGATTCATCCGTAAAATTTATTGCTTCCAACGTTAAGTACAAAAGATGTAAATGAATCTTACATCTCCGTTTTTTATTTTAGGCAAACAAGAAAGAAACACAAAACTTGGGGTTGTAAACAAACTGAACGTCCATCGAACCGTTCGACGAAAACTTCGTTTATGTTCGTTTATTTAATAAATGAACAAACACGAACAAGATTTTTAGTCCGTTTAGTTAAATAAACAAACGTGAACAAAGACTTCGTTCGTTCATTTACGTTCGTGAACGCTCGATTATGTCCGTCCGATTACGTTCGTTTATTTCGTTTGCTTACGTTTGATTAATATCCCAAATGTTAAAAAAATAATAAACTATATGTCAAATATTTTAAAATATTTAATAATAATATATTAGTAATATAGTACTTTGTTACAAAGTATTTATAGTTTCTCTTAAATTATACGTACATTAGATTTAGAAATTAAAAACTTAAAAAGTTTTTTTTCCAAAAAAACACTTGAAAAGTGAACAATGTCTGAGGACGGGAGTTTTGGCCCTAATAAAAGTCCTAGTATAGGTATATATTGCCGTCTACATTCATTTATGTTCGTTTATATTCGTTCGATTACGTTCGTTTAAGTTATATGAACGAACATAAACTGTTAGCCTCAAAATATTGAGTCAAACAAGAATGTTCGGTCATAGGTTTTCATTGTAACATTTATAAGAACGTTGTAATAGGTAGTAGAAAAGTCGTGGTTCACGGGCTTGTATTTAAGCTACTTAAATCCCTAAAGACAAGCCCGGGCCAACACTTTGTTGGGAATAAAATTAACTAAGTCACTGGGACGCTGACAAGAGTAAAAGAGGCGCTGACAGGTGAACATTGACAAAGCATATTTGAGCGCTGACAAAGGAAAGTTCAGCCACTGATGAAATACTTAGTCTACACGTTTTGTAATTATAGTAAAGATATGTTCAATATTATATTTTTTATATTTATCTTTACCTAGAATAGTTGATAACGACCAGAATATACATATTCAACCCGTTATTATAATGCAACTTTGTATCATAAATAAGAGCTTTTGATAGTTAATATATTGCGTTTTATATGCAGGTATAAAGTATGGAGAAGTAAAGTGAAGAAAATATAAAGGAGGGTCCTTATGTTTCAAATTATCCAAACTATTGAAAGAAGATTCTGGAACGCACAAAAGTGCGGCGCACAATGTTAAAAGTGTGGCGCACAATGTTAAAAGTGCGGCGCACATTCCCACATCAAAGGTGCGGCACACTTTCGGATAAGTGCAGTGCACATTTGCTCTCAGCCAGCACTATAAATAGGAGCCACTTTTACTCATATAATATCATCAATTTCATTCTAAAACCACTACTCCAATCCGAGTATTCTTAGCTTTCCAGTAGTATTTTCAGTATTATCCACTTTTCGGAAATACTTGTAACGAGAGTATTCCCTCTTCGATTCTTGGAGGAACGATACAATAGTGACACTTGTGTACTCGTTCATTCGATCAAATCTAAGTATGATGTTCTCTTACTCTTTTCTATTTGTTACTTTGATTACTATGTTAGGCTAAGCTATTTGTGACTATATGGGTATGTCACTATTATTTTTTTTAACGGCAATTTTTTACAACTCACACCAACTATCTCACAATTTCTATCTCACATGTCTCCACCGAGACATGAACCCACAACCTTTAGGTTAGCGGGCCACTCACACACCGCTAGACCAAGAGGCATTTGGTGGTATGTGACTATGATTGGTGATGATGCTATGATATGATCCTTTATAAATTGATTTCAAGCTAATATTGTAGAACCATTTTACCACCTAGTTCTATAAACCATATTTTATCTAGAGTTGATTTGTTATGATGGCTTGGCGTTGAGAAACGCAACTCGTTGTAATAAGTTTTTAAAGACTTGTCTATGGTTTTGAATCTTTGGTTGGAGAAATTCGCTTAGAAACCGTGATAAAATATTGAACTTGTTGGCAACTTGTTTTGAGCTTAGTCGCTCGAATAAACATAAGTCTTGAATCACCCTAAAGTAAGCTGTGTAAACACCATTTTGACGAAAAAGGATTATCACTCTTTACCTACATAATCATATCTCGATCATTATTATCATCATCACGAACTCATACGAACTATCCCATATTAGTCATATTTGTTACTATTGTTATTCATATCAACCATTTTTTTCTTCAAATATTATATTCATTACCAGAACAAAACTAAGTCTCAGTGAACGATCCTGGCTTACCACTACAAGCTATATTACGAACGAAAGGGTATACTTGCCCGTGTTTGTATTTCTAGTCCCTTGTTTTGTCTAAACCTTGTAATATAAATTTAAGACTTGCAAAACGAACATCAAGTTTTTGGCGCCGCTATTGGGGACTTATAATCCTGTTTTGTAACCAAAACTTTCGTAATCTTTGAAGAATTGAACCATTTCCCACTCAAACAAAACCTAAAAATTTTCTGTAGTACAGAAAGTACGCCGCACAATCCAAAAAGTGTGCCGCACTTCCTGTAGCGAACAAATGTGCGCCGCACAATCCAAAAAGTGCGATGCAAATTTCTTCTGTAAACCAAAAACCCTTGTTGGATGTACACCCGTTCATCCGAAACTCCACCATTATCACCATTATCAGAACCTGAACGTGCGCTTAACCGAAGGTTACGTAGACTTCACCTTCGTGTACCTTTAGATAGGAGACACGAGAAACATCAACCTCGCGAAATCAACCAACCTTTCAACAACCTTTCTCAATTCCTATTTCTCACCAAACTCATCAACCGTTACGATCCAATGTCGGACACCGATAATGAACCAATGTGGTCAGCCGATAGAGTTGTAGCACCAACTCCTGGCTCCGCAACCGTTTTACCTGAAATTTCGAACGATTTTGCAATCAAAGGGAACCACTTGACACTTGTCAAAAACCACCAATTTGATGGTCGAATAAAAACCGATCCTCACAAACACATCCATGAATTTAGCGGAATATGCAAAATGTTTAACTATGGAGAAGGACAAGCCGAAGCCGTTTAACTCATGATGTTTCCATCATCCCTGACCGGAGAAGCCAAGTCATGGCTCGACGAACTTAACGAAGGAACCATTCGAACATGGGAAGGTCTTAGAACTGCTTTCATTAGCCGATTTTTTCCTCCTGCCCTATTTGAAAAAATCCTCGGAGAAATCCGAAGCTTTTCTCAACAAGATCGAGAAACTCTCACTGACGCATGGTTAAGAAATGAAGTTTCACCAAAACAAATATATTACTGACATCTACAGATTCATATATGGATACCATTTATTAAAGATAATTTGTTTATTTCAAATAAACCATGGACTACTTTCAAGCATAGCATTCATACCATACATTATGTTAATTTAGAAGAAAAATAACCTCGTCGGTGAGTTAAGCATTGATTTAGCTAATCCAAATTTACTCCAAGTGTTCTTAACATAATTCGTTACAATAAGGTATGTCACCCGTTTTCCCAAGAAAAAAACATACACCAAATTAACAAACCTTTCGCTGCTTGTTCGGATAGCCTCAAGTGTGACCGCCACCTCACCCCCCCCCCCCCCCCTTGCCACATGTGTTACCGTAGTACGAAAGTTAAGACCATTACTATTTGATTCCATAGAAAATAGATTAGCGAAATACTTGCCCACCTCTGGATCCGGAGTAGAGCTCTACGTCTGCTCCACATTAGCCTCATGACCAAGATCTCTCATAAAACCATAAATTAGACATTTCTCTTTCTCTTTCACCCCTTTCCCTCCCACACCCCCTTGTTGGTCAAGATACCAGGTTCCATACCTTGAACATAAAAACATTATACCAGACCCACACACTCCCTAGTGTCATGTCCTGTTAAACACTAAGATAATCGATAATCAACAAAACAAACCACATGCACGTCTCGTAATCCAGAAGATCTACACAAACCAACCCTTATGTAGATCGAACATTATGCGAAGCTAAGCAGATACCAACACTAGGGAACAATCAAAACGCATAATATCGGAACCCTAAAACAAACGAATAAAAAAAAGAAAAAACCCTACAAAAATCAATCAAATTACAAAAGATTAACCACTGATCAGAGAAACAGATTTTTCAAGAAACGACTTGGGTGAGAAGCCGAAAAGATAGAGCGCTCCGGGGGGCATAGCGACGTTTCCTATTCTTCAAAAATGAAACTTGGCGTTTACAAGCGTTTTGCATTTCGAAACATTTATAATATGAGAGAGGTTAGGGATGTTTACTTTTCTTTTTAAGCCTCTTAAAAGTTAGTGGTCGGCTCAAATCCTTTAAATCCTCTTATTTCATACTTTCATCAAAAAAAATCTTTTCCCGCTGAGGATTGCTAAATCCTCCTACTTATCCTCCTACACACACAATCATATAATATTCAATTTCTCCACTTATTATCTCTCCAGATCTTAACCGTCAGTTCTGCCATATGTCAGAATCTAGTGTGTAGGAGGATTTGTAGGAGGTTTTTGTAGGAGGAAATAACATTTTTGTTTCCCGCTATGTGACTAGTTAAGATATTCAAACAAAACCGCTTAAGAAAAGTAAATAACCCTGGGTGCAACATATGCCACTTATTATGAGTTGATTAAAGTATTGTACGATGTGTATATACTGTTAGACGAGGCCCAAGCTTATAGGCTTAGGGCCCGTTAGGTTTAGGGTTAAGGTAGCTTATTTATAAAACTATGTATTCATTATAAATACATATACAATTCTTATTATGTAATCACAAAAAAACGTTGATTAGTATCTTTATTATCTTTCATATGCATCGAATATAAGATTATAAGATGAAAGCATGTCTTCTATATTCAAATAGTCCATTGTTTAAGAAACAATAAATGAAATGAAAACCAGGTCCAATCACGTACAGGAACATGAGGTGATGTATCCAGGAGTACACAAATGTAAAGTATGAAGGATACAAATATATGACAAAAGAATATTAGTAATAGTTTGTTTGATACAAGCATATGCATGTGTATATTGGACTTAGCATTTGGTTTTAAACTCCATAACTCATACAGTATGTATGATGATCTTTGAGAAGACTCATGCGCATGGACGAAATCAGAAGATCTTACGGGAGCCCTGAAAACTTATTGATTTTTTCTAGTGTAAATTTATTAAAAAAAAACATCGATTTTTCTCAAATTTAGACTCACGCGACGATATTTCTCGTTCTTATTCCGTCCCTGCGTCATACCGGTCATTCATAACTATTTAACTTCAATAGTATCTGATCATTTGAAGAGCAAATTAAAAGAGGAAGAAGATTGATACTTATTACGTTAGTGTTAGATAAAGGCGAAAGCTATGATATCTTATGAGTGACCCACCTTATTGTACAAATATATTGTGGATTTGCTACTCAATGTAGTTCAAATAACTTGGCATTTCATGCATGTAATATAACACCAGTAACTTCTTTATTTTCGTCGATCTTATGACCAAGCTATAGTTCATTAAACACGTTTTGTCTAGGGTACACTACAACAAATTTAGCTTTATTTCACACTTTTTTCTTTTCATTTTAAAAAATGTAAATTTTATTTGTTAAATATTCACACTCATAAGTGTGAAATATTAGAAAATGTGAAGTATTAAAAAGTTTACACATAAAAAATATGAAGTAATAAAAATTTCACACATAAAAATGTATTTTATTATAAAATTTTACATTTAAAAATGTGAAATTATTTGTTACACATAATTTGTTCATACAAAAAACACTAATGATATGATAAACATTTTAAATTTATACATTTTAAAATGATAAGAAATGTCATAAAAAATGTGAAAATCAACTAATAATTTGTTGTAGTGGTACGTTATTCATATCTATTCATCCCTAAGGCATACGATATCTTTGGACACAAATTAGGTTTGATCAGAGAGAGTGTTAAGACCAGAAGGCGTTGTGGCTCTATGTTAAAACACAACACGTTAACTTTTACCTTTTATCTTTTTATCCTTGTCATTATAAGTGGACTTGAGATATATAATAAAATGTTGAATAATTTTTTTTATAATTACTAGTTACTAGTACTAAAGTTGTCACATCAGATAAAATAGATGTTGGACTTGTCGAAAAAAGACTTATTTTATAAAATGAATTATTTTTTGTGACCTAAAATAAAATGTAGCTTGTATTACACCTCACTCCCATGTGCGTTCGCTCCTATCGCATATAACATACTACTAACATATTTTATCAAGAAAACCCTAAAAAAACATAGTGTTGAAACTTGCCTCCGTAACATGAAGCCACCATAGTTAAACTCAATTTATTTTATTGTATCTTTAATAATAGAGGGGAATCACGTTCCCCTAGGAACAGTGATCCCCTCACACTAAACATATTATATTACCTCGCCTCTCACAAACATACACAAATCAATCTTCTCACTGTAGATCTAATAAAAATGGGTTCATGTAGCTGCTCTCACAAAAAATAGTGGGTGTAAGAATGGAACGTAGCCATTGATTGGATCTGTCTCATGTGAAATCTTCGCCGTTCATTCGTTTTTGGGGTTTATTATTTTCATCTTCACTGATTGATGCCCCCAAAAAATTGATTGTGAGGTTATTAGTGGAAACCCCAATTTTTTTGGAGGGTTTGCTAGAACCCTAATTTGTATGGGGTATTGATGCTTTCATGGTATTTTCCTTTCTGGGTTAGTGAATTTTCGGTTACTCATTCTTTCCCCTTATTAAGCTTTAAAAAAATGAACCTTTCCTGTTTTCTTTCATGATCTTTTTGATTAATCGAAAAAAAGTTATAATTATCCGTATTATAGTTGGCTTTAGTTATAAAGTGCGGTGCTAAGGTGTGTATATCAAGAACATGTGAGAAAATTTGGGGGTTCTAGGGTTCGTAGCTCGATTTGTAGCTCATAATGGCTTAAAATGAGAACCCTTCGTTGCATCCGAATCCCTTCATTGCCGCCTTCGACGGTGTGCGGTGATGTGGGTCAGTGTGTGACGATGTTGGATATCTCATGTGGGTGGTGGTCATGAGGTTTGCTTACTTTTTGGTCATGGATTATAAGCTAACTTGAACAACCTCATAGGCTGCTCGATCAACATATTTAAAGTGTGTCGGTATTTCTTTGCACATAACAGGTCGGCTCATTGAAAAAAAGGTCCGCTTTGAACCACGAGGTATGTAAATGTCAGGTTCCCGCTTAGAATATAAACGTTGTATGTTGCCTTGAAAAGTTTTGCCGGCGTGAGCACGTGTCAACCAACAGAATAGTGTAGTTTATTTTTGAAAAGGTTATCCATAAAAAAAATATAGGTGTTAGATGCTTGATTGCTTACTTGAAGCCTGCGGACGCTGATCCCGTGAGGTTTAATTTGTTTTACGTTTCTGATGTTCTGTTGCATGAAGAGTCTGTTTAATTGTGTAAGAAAGTTATGTGACTGTGTTGGTGTTACGATTATGTAAGCTACTAAAGAGGATCCCTTCGGTGTTTATGTCGTGGTTGGATGGACGACGTCTTCTCTTTGGATGGAGGACGCCTTTTGTTAGGTCCTGATGCCAGGTTCCGATTGTGACAAAATAAACAGCGTATGCCGATATAGTGTTGCATTTGTGATTAACGGGTTATTTTTTCTTTTTTTCGGACACAAAATAGCTTTTTTTGCCAGGGAAACTGTTCACATGAACATGCGCAACACCTGCTTAATGATTGGATTTATAATAAGATACAAAGATGCGTTGGAAAATGGTTCACAGTCATACGTTTGTTGATAACACAACATAATATTGGGGTAACATCCTTTTATTTGGTTAATGGTTGTATTTGTTCGTGGCGATGATGATAATATTACATTTCTGCATTTATTATTTTGGAGCCATTGTTAATTGCCAAACAAATACAATAGTCGTCGCTTTCGTTGCCGCTGTTGATGGCAGGCGACGATAGGACGTTAACACAAACGCACCCGTGACCGTCTTTCCGGTTCGATGATGTGCAGTTATATTGTTAGCCTACATAAAAAAAAGTCCGCAAATAGGCTGTGATGAGTATAACTGAGCGTTGTTAAAAAAACGAGATTACCCGTATGGCGTGGCAACCTTTTAAAGGTTGCAGCCATAACGTGTGAGTTGTCTCTTTTCTGAACGCCACCATACCTGAGCCTACACATTTATATTTTATAATTTTTTAACATTAATAGTAGAGGAGAATCTGAGAAACCAACGAATTAATAAAATATGCATTCCGTCTCACAGACTCTATGTGTCTGTGCATACGCGCTGTAAGACCACATCTCTGAATCGGTCATACCTCAGGTTTGTTTATGCAACTCTTATCTATATATTATGAAATGGAAACTAATTTAACGGCTTCAACTGAAAGCACTCTTGCATTTGGTTGATTTTGTTTCTTGACTTTCATGTTTCGTACGTATTTATTTTTTGTAATTATGTTTCAGGATTTGTTGTAACATCATCTGCATCCTTGGAAAGCCACCTTCCAATACATTCTTCGGTCACAAGAAATTGCAGGTCGTGTGGTTGGGTTGAACATGCAGATAGAACCATCAATGGTGTGGGTTAAAATTATGAACGTCTAGGAGTCAGATGGAACCATTAGTAGTGTGGGATAACAGTTTGAATTCTGAACATCTACGAGTCAAGTTTGTTCTTGCTGAGGGTGAGGATCATCTGTTTTGCCACATATATTTTTGTAGAAGTGTTTCCGGTTACTGATCCTTTTGTTACAGGGTATATGTCTTCAAATCTTTTTACAGCCGAAAGAATATTGAAAAAATGTATATTTAAAATCCTGCACATTTTAATAAAAATTAAAATCTGCGCAGACTGTAAATGGGTCCTTTTGACCACTTTCTGATTCGTCTCGGCCTTCGGCCAAAACACGAAAGTTGTCCGAAACAATGTTTTTAGTCAAATACCGTGAGTCGGATTCTAAAAGTAAGTAAAAGTGTTGATTTTTAACAAAAATCAGTTCTGCGTTTTCTAATAAACTTTCAGCAACTATGGTTAATATGCCTGCATTTTTTTAAGCTTAGTGTTCTTTTTGTTTTCTAATGGTATGATGTTTAGTAGCTTTATTTTTCTTTAATATTGATGCCCTTTCTCTAATTTTTAAAAGGGCCTAAAGCTACACCTCTAAATGCCATATTTTCTTTATTACGTTGTCAGCTTTTTGGGGATGGAATGCAGGATGTCGTTTGTAAATACAATAAACTAGAATCTCACATACCTTAAAAATGCTCTTTAGGTCAAAACTTATAACAATACACTTAATGATGCACAAAACGCTCTAATTTCACAAATAATATTTATTTGACGTATCTCGGCAAAAAGAAACCATATTCTAATTCGTGGCGCATTATCATTTATAGGTATAGTTATTTAGGGGAATCGGCCCTTTATGTACAATAGGATGATTGTTGGTTTGGCAGCAGGTTGGACGGGTGCCACGGTAATGGTGAGTACGTACAGCGTGATTAGATGAAATAAAGGAACATAAACCCTTCTGAGAATTGCAGTACAGGTGATTTTATATTATTATATGCGTACAAAAAATTCACCACCTATTTTCTTTAATCACTACTAGCTACCTGTTATACATTCACCTAAAATTCTATACTCAGTCAAATCTATTCGTTGCTAGGCGACAAAATTTTAAAGGATGTACCATACATCTGTGGGGTTTGGGTTGAATCTGATAATATGTTACTGTAGAAACTAGAAGGGGGGGGGGGGGTTGAATAGTTTCTCTTCGATTGGTGACCAAATTAAAATTACTTTCAATTTGGTTTATATCAAAACTATCTTTTACTTAAAGCTAAGTTGCATAATGATTAGGTTCAATTGAAATGCACTAGCAAGAATAATAAGCAAGTATAATAATAATGAAATAAGTAAAGAGCAAGGAAGGAGACAACCTAGTGGGAAGACACCAAGATTTATAGTGGTTCGACAACGAGGCTCTATCCTCGTTTCTACTCCACTCCTCGAGTACACCTACTCGATATTTCCACTGTATCCACAAGCTCCCTTCTCGGCGGAGAAAACCTTACAACGTTGCTTACATTATTTTCTGACACTAAGCTAAATGTCGAGACCTAATCTTTAGCTAGGACCAATCTACACGACGTTGCCTACTTCACAATTTAACGACACAAGGCTAGATGTCGAGTTCTAATCGAAAGCTAGAACCAATCTTCACGACTCTTCACTTTGAAGCTAAGTGAGAACTTCACACAACACAACTACTAATCACTTTAAAGTTTAGTTAGAACTCACAAGACACAACCACATCACTTTATAGTTTAGTGAGAACTCCTAATCAAATCTATTACAACTCAACTAGACTTATCCAAGTACACACATGTAGCTTGGATTTACACAACACAAATCCAAGCAAACACATATGCAATGGATGTACACAACAAATCCAAGTATCCACAAATAACTTGGATGAACACAACTAGTCCAAGTATTCATAAATACATTGGATTGACCTAAAACAAAAAGGTATAATGATGAATATGACTAGCTCATAAATTCATCTTTATCACTACACTAGTGAGTGAGTGATCTTCTCATTGGACATGGTAAAGGAGGGGATCAAGAGGATAATCATATGTAAACATCCTTAACAAATTAAGTGATCATTTACTAATGATTATGCTATAGAAAATAGAAAAGGGGCTGAGAAAATCGTCCAAGAGGCTTGCTGGAAAATGAGATTTGACCCACTATTTAAAGGAGACAAAGTTACAACGGATCTATAACGAATACTGTGCACGGTACCTTATCTTACCCCGCGGTACCATATCGATAAGGTACCGCCTAGGTACTTAAGGTACCGCCACTAGACTCCGCTCCGTTTTTTGTCTTTTAGTGGGGTGGGAATATCTGAGGTATTTAAACCCTTCAAAGGATATTCTAACAGCATTTGGAATATGCCATTTTCAAATTTTCATTTTCCATTTTAATAAAACATTTTCTAAAAAAGAAAGTTTATTAAAAAGTCTTTTGTCTTATTATCAAAAGTGAGTTTTAAGGATAATCATTTTGATGATCACTAAGTATGATTAAGAAAGGTTAGTGATATGATTATTACCTTGATGATAGTGTTAGTTAAATAATTCATTTTGTGTTTCTACACTAAATGTGTTGTATGGTTTGTTGTGATCAAAACTAAGAAAGATTAGTTAACACTAATAATGTTTTTAGGCATTACTTGCATTAACAGTTACCAATGACTACTCACTTTGGCGAGTATAGTAATGCTAACACACTTCGTGAGTTTTTGATCAAGGAACTTGATTATATGGTTGCGAGGGGGTATTCGGAGGTAGAGAAGAACAGAAAGCTTCGACCGATCGTTATAGCTTACGCTGAACAGGTACATTTGATTGTATTCCTTTTGTTTTCGTAGTTGTGGCCTTGATTTCGTATCAAGATAGAGGTTAGATTATTTTTGACATAATGTAGTTAATAATTTTGCGAAACAGTTTATGTTAAGACGTATTTATAATTCAAGATTTGATGAATATTTAGTTTTTTACACAAAAATTGGTAATATTTTGACATAGTTCATGTTAGTCAGTTTGTACGTATACTGGCAATGTAGTCGATACTTTTGTGAGATCAGGTTCATTTTGATCTTTGACGTAAAACTTAATAATTTCGTTGATTAACATGTTACTGCGACACTGGTTTATTTTTTGGTGATTAGTTGTTTAGTGTATTTGGTTTATTATGGATATTAACTGTTGTTTAAGTTCGTGTTAGGTGTAAAACTTGGCATTGATGTAGATTTTGGTGCAAATTCCTATAAAACAAACTTTTACGGTAGGCTGCATATAATTAGTTGCCACGGGATCAGTTAAATTAAGAATATGTGGTAGTATTCGCAAGCTAAGTTTCCAATTCGAATTTTGCATTCATTGATAGGCATCTCGATCCAATAATCTTTTACAATCATTTTAGGGATTAAGATTGTCCTACTGGTCATAACAATCTGCCACAGTTTCCAGTTGACTTAACGGATTAAAGTTGCTAAGTTGCCATGCTTTGGTTTTTGTGGTTATTATGGCAATTACCAATTTGTTGCTAAAACGGTCATAGTTACATGTATTATTGTTAGTGAATGTAGCTCATAAACAATGTTGTTGAATCGGTCATAGTTACGTGTATTCTACTTTTATGAATGTTATAACTATTTTTTAATAGACTCCTGTAACCTATGTGACTATCTGTAGACAACACATAATGATTTACAACACATAATTATTTGTAGCCTATGGTTTAGTATTTAGTTTCTTCTCCCTTAATTATTTCGTAACATGAAATTCCTTAACGTCACCCCTTTGAGAAAAACACAACCAAAATTGATCATAATGGTTAAAATTGCTACCTTTACTTCTGGGTAATGAATTTTCATTACAGGAAAGCTGACTTATTTCAAACTGTTATCTAGCAGGTGTTATCGGGCTTGAATATTTTGTGCGAAGCTAGCAAAGGAGGCTATTTAATACATTTCTACAATACTTTTAGGTTCGCTGCAACATGGGTATACAACACTTCTGATGTTAGAATGAAAAGTTGCGCTTTGACTAAGAATGGTGCTACACATACAGTAGATAATGATGTGATCGTGTGTGAGCCTGATTGGACATTAATTTTTCGTATTAAGATAGCTGTTACTTTAGGCAACTAAGAGGTGTGATCGGTCCGAAATCTTATATGCAAAGCTAGCAAGCAGGCTCTTTAATACATTTATACAACATTACTGGGTTAGTATTCACAAATCGTGTATTCAATTTACTACCTAAATTAGAGGATGTAGTCGATTGCGTCTCATTTTATGCTACCTAAACGACGCGGCGAAGCGCAGACACCTTACCTAGTACCAATAATGGGAGAAGCAAAACACACAAAAGAAATATACTTACTTGTTTATATAGGTGAAAAAAATTTCTTAAAAAAAGCACACAAAAAGTTTATCTTTTGCAATTCTCACTTGTAGAAACACACACAACATGCACGCTAAACACAGTAATACACATGTTTTAAGAAGAAAATTACTACTAGAAAATTTTAATAACCCGGCGCCATGGGATGGCGCTGGAGCTTATATCACCGATCCCGGTATGGCGGTATGGTGCCATGGTAGTGTGGTGCTATATAGGCAGGGGCGGAGATAAGGGGGTCACAAGGGTCATGTGACCCTTAACGAAAATATTGTAGTGTAATTTTTTAAAATTTTTATGATTTTTTTAAAATTTTATTTTTTAAAAACTACTTTTTAATGTAATTTATAAAAAATATTAAAATTTAACCCCTCAAACTAAACTTTCGAGCTTCGCCCCGTACGCAAGAAACGCCCTCTAACGCCATGTAATGAGTGATGTATATAAGAAAATTATGTGCATTATCGAATTAACCAATTTATAAAGTCTATGTTGTCCGAAATTGGCTTTGCACGATCATGATAACATATCTATTTTGGTATTAGCTACAGAGGTCATGCTTATATAAACTATAAAAAAAGTTACGACCAGGTGTCCTGATAATTATTTAAAAAAACTCTCATGGACTCCCACATAAATCAAAGGCTCACTTTAATTTTAATGGTAAAATAATACAGAACTAATTACAAATTGCTTCAAAATAGTTGCATTAGGGTTCTAAACAATGCTGTCAAACCCGGGTTGATTCGGTTGAGTCAACCAGTTGACCTGATTTTGGCCGAAAAAACTGGTTATATTAATTCGGGTTTCATATTTTAGAAACCTGGTTTGAACTGTCGGGTTTAGAGGTGACCCGGGTCAACCCGGTTCTCGAGACCTGACCAGGTTTTGATTTTTCGGGTTTTCTAAAAAAAGTATTTAAATTTTACGTATTTGCGATATAATTTTATTTTTACATATTATATTGGTTGGGACACAATTTATACCTTCAATATACGGAAGTTTTTATGGGTTTTATATATAATTTTTTTTAATTATTAAAAATATAAAAAAAAATATTAGTACTTTTTTAGAAAACCGGGTTGACTTGGATTGACCCGGGTTGACTCGGACCCGATGACTCGATCGGGTCAATTTAAAAACCGAGTTGGTTCTAAACGAAGTAAACGCGGTGAATATTTTATTAATTATTTAATTTGCTATTTTGTCAATTTATTAAATAAATGAATTTAAATAAAAAATTTGTTCATTCATTGCATATTGTTTTAGTATATATTTTTATTTATTTATTGTCATATGTCGTATAGTTTTATTATATAGTTTTAAAAGCACAGAGTAGAAGTTGTAAAATATAATGTTATGTATAATTTAATAAATTCCATGTTTACTAGTCTATGTTCATATATATATTCGTTCGTTTATTTTTTATTTAATTTTAATGAATGAACATAAACGAATATGATCAACTTTAATTTTTTAATAAACGTACATTAACAAAAAATCCGCTCATTTTAACGATCGTGTCTACTTATTTATTTGTCTGGTTAACATTAAACGAAATCTCATAAACAAAACTTTTTCCGCGTTCATCCTATTCGAATGCAACTCGAATAGTAATAACTTGGGGATTTAGATTTTCATCAAATTTAAACGTAACTAAAGAATGTTGCAATTTTGAAATTTTATTAGGCTTCATAATTGTGTTGGTAGGATCTCATCATTGTTTTGTTTCTTTTCATGTATTTCCATTATTAGAAGGTCAATAAAGCAGCTCATTATATTAGTACGTATTAATTTTTGGCTTTATCAACGATTACCAGCTACTCTGCTACTAGAAGTTAAAGTTCATCACTGACATTTTGCTCGTTTTCAACTCAACATAGGATTTATCTGTGTTAATTTGTCTCATACAATTAACAATCTTTTCTAGTTTTCCATATTTTAGTCGATTAATTCACGGAATTTGAACCAGCTGTTGGTAATTTTATTATCATCAAACTATTTTATTTAATCGAGATTTATTAAAAATTAATAAAATTTTATATTTGGCTCGGACACGAGTTAAGGGAAATGCGGAGTACACACTCGTTGAGCTAATATATTATCGTTTACGACGAAAATACAAGGGTAAAAGGGGTTGCGCCTCCTTGCGGGGTCAAGGAGCAAAGCCCCTTGCTGGGGTCGAGGGTGGACTCCGCAAAATCTAAACGATTTTTACGAATCGGTATTAAAGATTCACCTTATTTTCTCGTGAAAACCCAACCAATGCATCTGTTGTTAAAAAGTTACAACTGTTCGGTTTCAACCATTTTGTAACTGTCTATAACCGTCGTTTTTGGTATGTTTTATCAACAGTCATATTGTTCTCAAGAAGATAACGAAAATCTCACAATTTCTATCTGTTCTTGCTTTGATCTCTTGTGTATAAAATCAAAGTGTTTCTGCTTAAATTATCAACCCAGGCACCAATAAAGTTAAAATACTTTATACGAAAAATAAACTTTACACGATTTATAAGTTAGATATCCAAAATTATCGTTCGTCGCACAGACATCCTATTTACTTACACCAACGACACACATATTTAAACTAGACAAAACTCTTCCTTTTTAAGAGATGGATTTAATGCGCGTAGCAATAATCGCTACATGCCATTGTCAAAACCTTTAATGTCAACATTTTCTCACCTTTGACGGCAACTTTGTTCATCTCCAAAAGCCTCAAACACTATATAGTGAACTGAATTTGAGACCTCACACAATTTAATTTGATTGCTATAAATCTTTTAAGAGTAAATCAAATGGTTTTTCCTACACTTGTCATTCACAAATACATAATATGCCCTAGCTAACAAACACACACATGATGTTCAAAACATATAATTCGTTCAAGATCGATCATTTCACATCAACCGTGCATAATAATATTCGAGCTTTCTTATCGGCTGATAAAGGCCGGTGGCCGACACAAAGTCGGTAAGATTTAACTAAGTTTACGTACCGCGAGTTGTCGTTTTTAGATGACCCAGAGAAGAAATGGATACGTGGATAATAAGATAGATAGATGAACAGTACAAGTTAACATCAGGTCTGAAATTTGAACCTGATTACTTATTCCAGAAGCTGTCTAGTTGTCTGATTCAGTGAGTGCATGCATGACAGATAATAAGGCAACTTGTATAAAATACATAGAAACAGTGTGTAATATGGTGCATGTGCGTGTGTGTGTGTCTTTCGTCCTCGATTTTCTGTTGCTCTCTGATGATAAATGCAAAAACAGTCATGTCTTGAATGTACATTTCTTTGTTTTCATGCTCACCATATAAAGACACACACCATCCCATCATCTATTTAAGACTAGATAACTTGCTTCTCTGAAGAATAAAACCCCTCATATATTATTCAGCCATTATTCATAGGTTATAAGATGTGGCAAAAGTAACCAGTTGAGCTAGTTCAGTTGGTCACTAAGGGTAATTTTGAAAAGGTATTTTTGGGAGATCTCGAGTTTGAGTCTCACCAAGAATATTCAGAGGTCCGAATTAAGAAACATGAGTGGGGTTTATCCGCTAAGGAGAAGGTTCGAGACTTGCATACTGCCCAATTGGATGTCACTGTAAGCTCGAATCAGTAACTACTAACTCGCCGTTCAAAAACAAAAAAAAAATAAGATGTGGCAAAACTGGCAGACGAACACGGGCGACGGGTTAAATGAGTGGCGGGCTAAACGGACGCGAGTTAAGCGAGCTAGTTAAATGGGCAGGTTAAATGGGTGGAAGTTATAATGAGAAAAAAAACATATATAAAAATGTAGAATTAGAAATAATAATATTTGTTTGAAAGCCGATTATAAAAGATTAAATATAAAATAATAATTGATGGGCAAAAATTGTTTTACATGTGCGTCCGTTTAGCTCAATTAATGTCTTATATGTACGTCAGTTTCGCCCATCGATATTAATAAATAGGCAAAAAATACTCTATCCCTTTTTGAAAAGTATTAAAGAATTCTCATGTTTAATAAAATTGGCAAAATTTATCACTTTATAAGATATTGAGTCATTGAGAAACTCAAAATCTAAATAGATTTAAACTTAGAAGTCGGGCTCGAGTCAACTAACCTATCACTTAATATTCCCTGTATTTTGAGCAGTAAAATTACGAAAACTCAAGTTGAAATAACAAACGTTGTATTTAATAGATTTGATTTTGTTATACAAAAATGGTTAGCGGCGCAGCTTATTGCGCGTTTGTCTTCTCCTAATATGTAAATTATAATTATTGATATAAAAGTTTTAATAAATAGTTTTTTGCCCAGAAAAATAAATAAATAAAAAATAACTATTAATGCTATAACTATTTTGTTGATGAAAAAATCTAACGTTAGGCGAAAGCAATTGTTCAAGCAGCAGCAACAAAAGTAAAAACAAAACAAGTAGCAAAATAGAGGGATAGATGACTTAAAGCAGTAGTTTAATTCATGGTATTTCTTGGACGAACATAATAATTATCAGACGATCATTATGACACTGCACAAAGCGTTAAGGAAACTTTACAACGTTACAAAGAACTTCAAGATATCATAGCCATTCTTAGAGTGGACGAATTATCCGAAGAAGATCGGTTAACTGTAGCAAGAGCGCGAAAAATAGAGCGTTTCCTATCACAACATTTTTTCGTAGTAGAAGTATTTACGGGTTCTCCGGGAAAATATGTTGGTTTAGCATAAACAATTAGAGGCTTTAAATTAATCCTTTCCGGAGAATTTGATGGTCTTCCTGAACAGGCCTTTTATTTAGTAGGTAACATCGGCGAAGGTAAACAAAAAATAATTAACAAAACAAATTAAAGTATCATCATGTCGTATTTTTTTGTGAGGTTATATAGACACTTTAAAAAGCAATTAATATCTCTCTTGAATTTTGCATTTTTTTTATTTATTTTTTTTTAAAAAAAAATTATAATTTTATTTATGTTATAAAATTGAGATTATAAAAATACGGAATAATAAATATAAACTTTAAAAGATCAAAAGTAATAAATAGTCAAAAATACAGAACCAATACTGATAAAAAAACAGCACAAGACTGTAAATTGTGGAAGACAACGAAACAAAAAGTACAAAAAAATTATAACTTTTATACTTTAAGAAGGCTATTAATAGAAGGACCCTCTTCTTTTTAATAATATGTTGGAGCAGGAAGATGAATTAATCTATTACGTAGTATATAAAAGTATGATATTTTCTTTGTCTAACTAACACAATAAATAAAGCTGTGATAAGATTAATCTTCTTTGTCAAATTATGTTTATTGTCAGGTATATACCAAATAATGAAATAAGTCGACTTTTTATTTTGTTTTGAATTTTTTATAGATATGTAAGTTACTCAGGAAAGTATCACCAATAAGACCGCATAGCGCAGTGGATTAGCGCGTTTGACTTCGGATCAAAAGGTCGTGGGTTCGACTCCCACTGTGGTCGTCTTATTGTTTTTTTACATTATTTAATATTTTCTTTTTTTATACTTGCCAATAATTATTTAAGACTTTACAAATTAAGAATCCTTGTTATGAGGATTATTATTCCTACATTTGATACATGACTTCTGTTTTTTTTAATTTATTATGAATTTATTGCAAAACAGATCTAATAATAACAAGTATGATTTTTAGAAAAACTTGATATTTATAAAATCATTATAAAAAGTTTTACAAAATGTTTCTATGTAATAAGAAAAACTTTTTATAAAAGTAATTTCAAATTGCAAAAAATCTGTAGTTAAGATGCTCTTGATATACAGGTTCTAATTTACACAAAGCCTAGTGTGAATATGAATCTAATGCCTTGACCCAGTTTCTATTTTAAGACACCAGATTGGTTGTATGACAAACTTTTTTATTTTCTAATTTTGGATACACATTATTTTGATGATTTATTTATCTGATTAACTGTTGATCTCTTTATAGTTGTTCTCACGTGACATATAATAGGTGTATAAGGTGATGTGACTTTCAAGCGAAAAAATTATAATTCTTCCGTCCTATAATAAGTGTTCAGTTTGATTTTTTTAAATTCTTTTTTTCTCTTACTTTGACTATAAATATTTTTATTTTTATTATATAATATTTGATAAAAATACAAATATTTATGGTCAAAGTATTACATATAACTTTTATCAAGTATTACATAACACAAATACAAATATTTATGGTCAAAGTCCAAGAATAAAGACTTGAAATATTTAATAGTGGACACTTAATATGGGACGGAGGTAGTAGTATAAATTTTAAAAAATATTCGAGTTTTTTATAATTTGCTCCTCCTATAAACCATTTTGTAATGAATTTTATAAAAATATCAAAGTGTGACCACTCGAGCCGAACTTTCTGGCTCAGCCCCCTCGGTGTATCAAACTCCCGATTTTTTTTTGGAACGGTGGCTTTATATAAAAACTAGCAAAAGCTAGACAACATTACAAAGAGATTATAGTATCAATAGCGTTTTCCAACCAACCTAACCAACTAATCTTAACTTTAGGAGATTAAGACAAAATCCATAAAAAAAAGTTTGAAAAACAGTATTATCCCGTATCATAGCCTTTTTAGGAGGAGGAATGGAGAAGACAAGCTGATTGCGAAAACACCATACAGACCCCTCTCACACCTTCAAGAAAAATATGGACCATAAAGGACATAGAAGAGGAGTATAGCCACGTAAACCAATCCTCCAAGTTTGAACACAGAGAAAAATCAATCACGCATCAATTAGTCAACATAACCCACAATTGAGAAGCCATGTCACGTGTATTATTAATCTTTTCAACATCTTCTAAACAAACGAGGCATACCAAATGAACATCGATACATCTTCTATCCAAATTCACCCCTAGAAGGAAGCTTGTTAAAAGACACCCTCCATAAAAAGACATTAACTTTGATGGGAATGATTCGATTCCAACGAGTAACATTAGAAGAAACCTCAAGAATGCGATGATCAATATACGACTGAACCAAAGAAACTGAGAAACCCTTAGGAACATTACGAGCCTAAGACACAGAATCATCTTGATCGGATAGCACCACATCAACAATAAAAGTTTGTAAGTCTAACAATTGAGTCGCTTCTACACCACCTCTCGGGACCCTTTGAAGAAACTCGACTCCAATCTTGAAGACCAACACTGTTAATGCAAGCAATGCCTAAAAACATTATTAGTGTTAACTAATCTTTCTTAGTTTTGATCACGATAAAGTATAAAGATATTTATCGTCAAAGACAACTGAAAGACGAATTATTCAACAAACACTATCATCAAGGTAATAATCATTTAAGTCTTACACAAACATACCTTAATCATGTTTAGTGATTATAGAAAGTGATTAACCTTAAAACTCACATTTTGACAAATGTGACAAAAGATTTTTAATAAACTTTATTTTTAAAATGTTTTATGTTAATGCAATAATGACTAAAAACGTTACTTGCATTTTTCGGTCTCGCTTAATTTTGATTACGACAATATGTAAAAACAAGCATTTACGAAAACAACGAAAAACGAATTCTTGAGTTCAAGTATTTTTCATTTTACCCATTTTCACTTAAGGTATGGATAAACAAGTACTAACCTTAATCAAGTGATCAAGTGATTTAATCTTTTCTTAAAACTCACTTTTTATTAAAAGTGACAAGTTTTTATTAAACTTTATTTTTAAGAAAATGTTTTATTAAATTAATTATTTGAAATTTGAAAATGGCATATTCTTATAGCTGTTAAGAATATCCTTTCAGGATATTTTTATACCCAGATAAGACCTCCACCACTAAAGGACAAAAAGGAGCGGAGTCTAGTCCGACGGTACCTTAGCGCCTAGGCGGTACCTTATCGATAAGGTACCGCGGGCTGTGATAAGGTACCGCGGGCAGAAATAGCCGTTGGCTCCTTTGTCCTTTAAATAGTTGGCCATTCTCAGCTTTTCACCTCACCTCTTTTGCACATTTATTTCCAGATTCAAACCCCTTCTTTAATCACTCAAATCTTTGATCATTTGTTTGATTATTACTTGTTTAAGAAGTGAATTTTGTTCTTCCATCTCTTCCTCTCCAAGTGCAAAGAGAAGAACACTATCCTAGTGAAGTGTTGAGTCCACCACCAAAGATCTATTGAAGATCAATTTGTATATTCTTGTAGTTGTGTCATAGTTGTGAAGATCCAAGTAGTTGTGTCTATTTGGAAGTTATGTATGTACTAAGTATAGTTGTGTAGATTGGTCCTAGCTACGATTAGGGCTCGACTTTTAGCTTAGATTCGGAAATTGGTTAAGCGACGTGTACGGTTTTCTCCACCATAAGGAGCTTGTTGTGTAGTGAACTCTCGAGTAAGGAGTACTCGAGGAGTGGGGTAGGAACGAGGAGTGAGCTTCGTTGCCGAACCACTATAAATCCTTGGTGTTCGGTTTGATCTTTCTTTACCCTTAACTCTTTACATACCTTATTACTTTTTGCATATACATGTGTTAATATTAGATTAGCTACACTATCATTCTTTATTCTTTGTGGATATATTTTTGTTAGTATTAGTTTAGCTACACTATCATTCTTTATTCTTTGTGGATATACTTATTAGTTTAGCTACACTATCATTGTTCATATTTGTGCATAAGAAGATTTCACATATTTCCTCAAGCCTAAGTTTTTGAAAAAGGATTTTTGGAAATCATTTTTTAACAAGTAAATTTTAAGAAACTATTCAACCCCCCCCCCCCCCCCCCCTTCTAGTTTCTACAATTGGTATCAGAGCGGGTTGCTCAAGAATTTTTAAAGTATATTGTATTTTAAAACTTTAATCGATCTATGGATTCCAACAAGTACCTAGAAGGGCAATCTATGCAAAGACCACCACTTTTTGAAACCGATAGTTTTATTTATTGGAAAAATAGATTTGAAACTTATGTGAAATCAAAAGCTTTAGATCTTTGGCATGTTATTACCAATGGTGATTTTTTACCCTTTCAATTTAATGAAGTTTCTAAAACAAAAGAATTAGTCACTTTTGACAAAGCTAATGATGATACTAAAAGAAACTTTCAAAAAATAACGAGGCTAAAATGGTGATTTATAATGCTTTGCCTAAGAAAGAGTATGAAAGAATTTTTATATGTGAAACCGCTAAAGATATTTGGAACACTCTTTTAGTAACCCACCAAGGTAATAGCCAAGTTAAAGAAAGTAAAATCGATTTTCTTGTCCAACAATATGAACAATTTGTCATCTTAGAAGATGAAACTATTAATAGTGCATTTGCTAGGTTTAACACCATTATTACTAGTCTAAAAGCACTTGATGAAGGTTTTTCTAGCAAGAACAATGTTAGCAAGTTTCTAAGGGCCTTACATCCAAAGTGGAGAGCAAAAGTCACGGCTATTGAAGAGTCGAAAGATCTCTCAACTTTATCACTCGATGAACTCATAGGAAACTTGAAGGTTCATGAGATGATAATTTTGAAGGACTCGAATTAGTAAAAACCAAGAGTGATATGAAATCTCTTGCACTTAAGGCCAAGAAGGCACAAAGTGACCATGATAGTTCCTCGGAGAGTGATGACGAGGAGTATGCATTGGCGGTGAGAGATTTCAAGAAGTTCTTCAAGAGACGAGGTCAACACGTTAGGCAACCAAACTATGACAAGAAACCATTGTCAAAGAATCGGTTTGTCAAGAACGAAAAAGGTGATAGGAGTTGCTTTAGATGTGGTGATCCAAATCACTTCATTGGTGATGTCCAAATCCCGCTCGTGATAAGAACCACACGGCATTCGTTAGTGGCTCTTGGAGCGATAGCGGTGAAGATGATGACGACAACCCCAAAGAGGAGAAATGTCTTATGGCTCACACTTCTAAAGAGGTACATTCCGAAACCGAATATTATAGCAATGATAGTTCCACTTTAGATGATATTGAATTTGAAGGCAAATATGATAGCTTACACAAACTTAGTCTTAAATTCATAGAAAATAATAAAACCTTAAAATCAACCAAAACTAAGCTTGAAAATGAGATCAATGAACTTAGGGAGAAATTGGCTATACTTGAGAAAAACAAAGAGGTTGATTTAGGTTGCTTAAGTTGTGAGAAACTTAGATTAGAGAATGATGATCTCAAGAGCACCTCCATTAAATTGGAAAAGTTCATGAAAGGTACTAGTGCTCTTGATGATATGTTAAACAAACAAGTTCATTCTAAGGAAAAACTTGGTCTAGGTTTTAACTCAAATGAAGCCTCAACTAGTGAACCAAAACAAGTCAGGTTTTCACAGAAAACATCTTCTGGACGCGGTTCCACATCTTATGGCGCGGTTCCTTATCGCTATGGAACCGCGACCATAGATAAGGTACCGCGGCCAGAAGTTGAAATTTGTGAAAATTCTAAACTTTCTGAAAAATCTAAGTTAAATGAAAAACCAAAGCATCTTACTGTTAATAAGGTTCAATTACCCATACTTGACGACAATACTATTAGTAAGTTCTATAAGCCGTTAAGTAAACCTCTCATGGGAAATAGAAGTTTATCTAGATTATCTTCTACTCCACCTAAAGTACGGAATGAGTCTAAGCCTAGAAGTAGAACGACAACGCCTACAAGAGATAATCAAAAGAACTCTCGAACTAGAAGTAAAACTCCAACACCTAGAAAGAATAATAATAATTCTAAACCTAGATCAAACACACCTAGGAGAAGTAATAAGAAACAAAATAGTTACATGAATTACTACCCTCCTCCATTTTGTTCTCCATGGGGAATCCCCACCTCATTCATGCATCCCAACCAAATGCAAGGGATGTTTGGAACTAACAATTTTGGACCCATGAGATATTGGGGACCAAATGTTTGATCTTGTGTATTGTTACCTAGATATGCTTGGGAATTGATTTGGAGCCCGACGAGTGGATTAAGGATAGTGGATGTTCTAAACACATGACGGGTAATCGAAGTTTGTTCTCGCATTACAAAGCATATGATGGAGGTAACGTTACATTCGCTAGTAGTCTACGTGGTAATATCATTGGCAAAGGTACGGTTTCTCTTGACTCTATGACCATTAAAAATGTTGAGCACGTAGATAACTTAGGTTTTAATCTTTTAAGTATAGGTCAAATTTGTGATAATAAGTGTAAGGTCATCTTTTCCGAACAAGACAGTGAAATCGTAAAAGATGGAAAAGTCATTGGAAAAGGTGTTAGAAAGCATGGACTTTATGTCATGAAGGTTAATAAGAAGTCAAAAGACAACATATGTCTTGCGACTATAGATGATAGTTCTACTCTTTGGCATAGGAGATTAGGTCACGCTAATATGCGTTTAATTCAATCTTTAGTCTCTAAGGAGTTGGTAAGACACCTCCCCAAGATTAAGTTTGATAGTCACTTTTGTGATGCTTGCAAAGTTGGAAAGTAAGTTCACTCAAGTCACAAAGCCAAAAATTTGGTTTCGACCTCTCGGTGCTTAGAGCTCCTACATATGGATCTCTTTGTACCTTCCGCCATACGGAGTTATGGAGGTAACCTTTATACCTTAGTTATAGTTGACGACTATTCTAGATTCACTTGGACTAGATTTTTGGCATCTAAGAATGAAGCTTTCGATCATTTCGAAATCTTTAGTCGAAGAATTTAAAATCAACTAGGATGTTCAATTGTTTCTATTAGGACGGATCATGGTAGGGAATTTGATAATGAAGTGCAATTTGGTGCCTTTTGTGAAGCTCATGGTATTACCCATAACTTCTCGGCTCCTCGCACTCCACAATCAAATGGGGTAGTTGAAAGGAAGAATAGGACTCTCCAAGAGATGAGTAGGACGATGTTAAACGAGCAATATTTGCCTCAAAAGTTTTGGTGCAATGCCGTAGATACATCGACTTATATTCTCAACCGAATTCTTATTCGACCTTTCCTAGGAAAGACCCCCTATGAGATTCTTAAAGGTAAGAAACCCTCATTAGAATACTTTAGGGTGTTTGGAAGCAAGTGCTTTATCCTCAACACCAAAGACTACCTTACCAAGTTTGACCCAAAGTCTTACGAAGGTATCCTTTTAGGTTATTCTCAAACTAGTAAGGCCTACACAGTCCTAAATAGAACCTCGGGGGTTATTGAAGAATCCCTCAACGTAACCTTTGATGAAAGACCTCCTTCACCCAAGACACCACCATTGGTTGATGATGACTTGGATGAATTAGAAGTAGTTAAAGCCAAAGAGTTTAGAAAAATAGGAGTTGAAGACCTTAGTGTTGAAAAGGAAGTAAACATTAAGGAGTCTAGGGATCATACTCTCAATAATGTCATTGGTGACTTAAATCAAAGGACCCTAAGATCTCAAGTCCAAAACCAAAGCAACTTCTTTTGTTTTGTCTCCTTGATTGAACAAAAGAATGTTAAAGAAGCTTTGACGGATGAGAGTTGGGTCATTGCGATGCAAGAAGAATTGAATCAATTCGTTGCCAATGATGTTTGGGAACTTGTTCCTCCACCTAGAAGTTCTACCATTATAGGAACCAAATGGGTATTTAGGAATAAGCTAGATGAGAATGGTGTTGTGTCTCGTAACAAGGCTAGACTTGTAGCTCAAGGCTATAATCAACAAGAAGGGATTGATTATGACGAGACATATGCACCGGTAGCTAGATTAGAATCAATTAGAATCCTTTTAGCCTACGCTTGTGCCTTAGATATTAAGCTTCAACAAATGGATGTAAAGAGTGCATTTCTTAACGGTTTGATCAATGAGGAGGTATATGTGGCTCAACCTCCCGGCTTCATTGATTTTGAGAAACCGGACCATGTTTACAAGCTTAAGAAAGCACTTTATGGACTCAAACAAGCACCCAAAGCTTGGTATGATAGACTTAAAGCGTTTCTTGTTAAACATGAGTATACCATGGGTATGGTAGACAATACACTCTTTACAAAGAAGAAAGGTTATCACCTCATAATCGTACAAATATATGTTGATGACATTATATTTGGCTCAACTTGTCAAGAATTGTGTGATGACTTTGCCAAAATCATGCATGATGAGTTTGAAATGAGTATGATGGGAGAACTTAACTTCTTTTTAGGACTCCAAATTAAACAAATGGACGATGGCATTTTCTTTAGTCAATCTAAGTACGCTAAAGAAATGCTAAAGAAATTTGGATTAGAAGAATCTAGACCAATGAAGACCCCTATGGCCTCGGATACTAAACTCACCGTAGATGATGATTGTGAGTCGGTAGACAACACCAAATATAGAGGTATGATTGGTAGTTTGTTGTACCTAACGGCAAGTCGACCGGATATCATGTTTAGTGTTTGCCTTTGTGCTCGCTTCCAAGAGGCTCCCAAAACCTCTCACCTTGAAGCGGTTAAGCGTATCTTCCGATACATTAAAGGCACTATTCATTTAGGATTATGGTATCCTAAAGGGACCGGCGTAGAAACCATTGTCTACGCGGACTCAGATCATGCGGGAGACTATGTGGACCGGAAAAGCACTAGTGGAGTTTGTACCTTCATGGGTTGTTGTTTAACTTCTTGGTTCTCCAAGAAACAAACCGCTCTTGCCATATCCACCACGGAAGCCGAGTATGTGAGTGCCGGTAAAGCATGCCAACAAGCTCTATGGATGAAGCAAGCGCTTGTTGATTACGGGATTTCTCTTGATGATGTTCCCATCATGTGCGATAATAAAGGCGCTATAGACCTAAGCAAGAATCCCGTGCAACATTCGCGAACCAAACACATAGAAATTAGACACCATTTCCTTAGGGATAATGTTCAAAAGGGGAACATTACTATTGAAAAGGTGCCCTCCGAAGACAACTTAGCCGATATCTTCACTAAGCCACTTAAGAGGGAACCTTTCAATTACTTGCGTCTAGGTCTAGGATTAATGGAACATCTTCCTTAAATTCCTTTCTTTTTGTGTGTTTTCTATTATGACTTTGAGTCCTTGAGTCTTATAAAATCCTTTTGAAAAATCTTCTCATCTCCTTTTCAAAACTCTCAAAGTCTCTTTCGAAAATGGTTGAGAAATTCGTTTGACATTGTTAATTCAATCTAAAAACGATTTTTTTTCATAGATTCTCGCTATTAATATAGAGCTTACATAATTCATATGTATGATTCTCTCAAACATAGCAAGAACAAGATAGAATCATGGAGGATCAATGTGTCATGACTTAAGGTCTTGTCTTACACACCTCCTACATTGATTTTTTAATCCATGTATTTTGGTCAAATCTCTATTTGGTAAGTTTGCATATGTTTTCTTTGTCTATCTTTGCTTTTAAGCATATCCCTATGATAAGTTAGACTAGAAAAATAAGATTTGCTGAAAATCTTCCTCCAAACACCAAACCCTGCTTCTGCAGGCGGTTCCTTATGTGAACCGTGGTACCTTATTGATAAGGTACCGCCAGTATAGAAAAGGAACCGCCTACAGTGGGCCTCCTTTTCGGGTTTTTATCTGAAACTCCAGATTTGCTCCAACTTTTTTGAGAATCTTTGTTTCAAACCCTTTGACCACCCCAAAAATACCCTAAGCCTTCCCTATTTAAACCATAAGCATTTTTCATTACTTCACATCCAAAATGTCTTATTCTCCCAATGAAAGCCTTGAATCTCCTCCATTTTCTCCAATTGCTTTCAATCCAAACCCACCCAAGAACACTCTTAATCACATTTCTCCTACCAAGAATGTTGATTGTGGAACTTCTTTTCTTCCACCACCACCCTTTAGTGTTCTTCCTCCTTCTCATGATAATGTCATGCACCATGGAACATATTGTCATTGTTGTCAATATCAACATCTTGCTATGGCACACATCTATGAGGAGTTGAGCTACATCAAGAGTCTCTTAATCAAGCCTCCTCTTCACTTTGATTATGAGATCTCCAACAAGCCACCACCACCACCCTCTGCTATTACCTTGTCTTTCATATAAGCATTGATTGCTTATCCTCAAGACACCACATTCAAGCAAATCTTAGAATTCTAGAATAACTAGGATTAGATTTATGCTTTTGTCTTGTTTCCTTTTTCCATACTTCTTTGTATGATGTTTCTTTTAGTAACCTATCTTGGATCTTTGTCTTTGTGTTTTCTTCTCTTTTTATTTTTTTTGCGACCTATTGCTATATATTGTTGGTTGTTTCTTTTGTTCAACTAACCCTTCTATGTAGCTAGTCACCATATCTCAATTCCTCGGTGCCCCAAGCTAGGGGGAGTAAGCACCAAGGGGGAGTCTTTGCAAAGTCCGTTTCTTCAACACCGGATTACGCAACCTTTTTGCTTCGACAAAGGGGGAGAAATGAATAAACTCGTCTTCAAAAATCTTGTTTTTGTGTGATTGAGTTTATGTATTGTCGGAATCAAAAAGGGGGAGATTGTTAATGCAATAATGACTAAAAACTTTACTTGCATTTTTCGGTCTCGCTTAGTTTTGATTACGACAATATGTAAAAACAAGCATTTACGAAAACAACGAAAAACGAATTCTTGAGTTCAAGTATTTTTCATTTTAACCATTTTTACTTAAGGTATGGATAAACAAGTACTAACCTTAATCAAGTGATCAAGTGATTTAATCTTTTCTTAAAACTCACTTTTTATTAAAAGTGACAAGTTTTTATTAAACTTTATTTTTAAGAAAATGTTTTATTAAATTAATTATTTGAAATTTGAAAATGGCATATTCTTATAGCTGTTAAGAATATCCTTTCAGGATATTTTTATACCCAGATAAGACCTCCACCACTAAAGGACAAAAAGGAGCGGAGTCTAGTCCGGCGGTACCTTAGCGCCTAGGCGGTACCTTATCGATAAGGTACCGCGGGCTGTGATAAGGTACCGCGGGCAGAAATAGCCATTGGCTCCTTTGTCCTTTAAATAGTTGGCCATTCTCAGCTTTTCACCTCACCTCTTTTGCACATTTATTTCCAGATTCAAACCCCTTCTTTAATCACTCAAATCTTTGATCATTTGTTTGATTATTACTTGTTTAAGAAGTGAATCTTGTTCTTCCATCTCTTCCTCTCCAAGTGCAAAGAGAAGAACACTATCCTAGTGAAGTGTTGAGTCCACCACCAAAGATCTATTGAAGATCAATTTGTATATTCTTGTAGTTGTGTCATAGTTGTGAAGATCCAAGTAGTTGTGTCTATTTTGAAGTTGTGTATGTACTAAGTATAGTTGTGTAGATTGGTCCTAGCTACGATTAGGGCTCGAATTTTAGCTTAGAGTCGGAAATTGGTTAAGCGACGTGTACGGTTTTCTCCACCATAAGGAGCTTGTTATGTAGTGAACTCTCGAGTAAGGAGTACTCGAGGAGTGGAGTAGGAACGAGGAGTGAGCTTCGTTGCCGAACCACTATAAATCCTTGGTGTTCGGTTTGATCTTTCTTTACCCTTAACTCTTTACATACCTTATTACTTTTTGCATATACATGTGTTAATATTAGATTAGCTACACTATCATTCTTTATTCTTTGTGGATATATTTTTGTTAGTATTAGTTTAGCTACACTATCATTCTTTATTCTTTGTGGATATACTTATTAGTTTAGCTACACTATCATTGTTCATATTTGTGCATAAGAAGATTTCACATATTTCCTCAAGCCTAAGTTTTTGAAAAAGGATTTTTGGAAATCATTTTTTAACAAGTAAATTTTAAGAAACTATTCAACCCCCCCCCCCCCCCCTTCTAGTTTCTACATTTTATTAAAATGAAAAATGAAAATTTGAATATGGCATGTTCCAAATGCCATAGGAATATCCTTTGAAGGTAAAATCTACCTTAGTTAACATTTCCCCACTAAAAGAAAAAAATGAGCGTAGTCTATTCTTGACGGTTCCCTAAATAGCTATGCGGTTCTTTATTGATATTGAACCACAGTCTAGATATTGAACCGCACCCAGAGAGCCGTTATTTTGTGTCTCCTATAAATGGTGGATCAAATCTTCAGTTTCTAATAACCTTTTTGGACATTCTTTCTGCCCCTTATCTTCTTTCTATATCCTAATCATTAGTAAATGGCCGCTTAATGTGTTAAGTATGTTTACTTATGATTATCCTCATGATCTCCTTCTTTATTTGTCTAAAGAGAAGATCACTCATACAATTGTGATGTGATTAAAGATGAAGCTTTGATGAAGATCATCCTTTCTTAGATCTAGTCATGTTCATCATTTTGTTTAATTGAGTCTTGTGTAGAGCCAATGTATTTGTGTATAATTGTGCTAGTGTTGTCTTGATCCAAGGTATTTGTGAATACTTGGATTAGTCTTATGTAAATCCTTTGTATATGTGTATATTTGGATTTGTCTTGTATAGATCCAAGTTACATGTGTATACTTGGATATGTGTTTTTGAGTTGTAATAAGTGTTGTATGTTAGTTCTCACTAAACTACAAAGTGATGTGTGTATGTGTCTTGTGAGTTCTCACTAAACTTAAAAGTGAAGAGTTGTGAAGATTGGTTCTAGCTTTGGATTTGAACTCAACATCTAGCCTTGTGTCGAAAAAAAAGATGGGCGACGAAGATTGGTTCTAGCTTCCGATTAGAACTCGACACCTAGCCTTGTGGCGAAAAATGGTGAGGTAGGCTACGTGTGTAGATTGGTCCTAGCTAAGATTAGGTCTCGACATTTAGCTTAGTGTCGGAAAATAATGTAAGTGACATTGTAAGGTTTTCTCCGCCAAGAAGGGAGCTTGTGGATATAGTGGAAATATCGAGTATGGTGTACTCGAGGAGTGGAGTAGGAACGAAGAGAGAGATTCGTTACCGAACCACTATAAATCTTGGTGTCGTACCTTAGGTTGTTTCTTTCCTTACTCTTTACTTATGCTTTCACTCTTACATTGCATTTCATTGTCACTAGATATTGTTAATGCATTGGAATTGAACCTAACAACTATGAAACTAGTTTTCAAGTAAAAGGTAATTTTGGGACAAACATAATTGAAAGGATTTTAATTAGAACCTTAAATAAGAGAAACTATTCAACCCCCCCCCCCCCCTTATAGTTTCTAAAATTGGTATCAGAGCGTTTGTCATTCAAGATCTTTGAAGTATATTTTGCTTTAAAGGTTAGATCGATCTATTGTCTCTACAAATTAGAAGGGTTCGTTGTGCTAAAGTTTCTCTTTGGTCAAAACTATTTTTTAATAAAAATAGACCTTTTAAATGGTAATATAAAATCTTATCTTGATTAGTAGTTTATATGCATTTTTTATTTACTCTTGAAATGTATCTACTAGTTTGTATCTTTCTTTGTGTAGGTACTCATGAAGACAAATCATTAACTTGATTGTGGATTGAGCTACTTGCACTTGTAGAAGACTCGTCTCCTTTAGATCTCCAACATCATAGAATGATGATATCAAGATTGGTGTAAGTGATACTAGTCCTTGAAGACTTAGTATGCACTTTGGTCAAGTCTGGGTGTTGCATTAGTCCATAGAAGACTTAGGATGCATTTTGCGGTTAAGGTACGTTTTCGTCCTTCCACACGTCCTATTGATCATTCTATTGATCATTACTTGACTATGTGATTGTTTTTGGCATCCTTGCCTTAACATTTGTTTGTGGCATGTGATTCTATTCTTTCACCTTCTCAAACCTTCATGATCTTAGATACTTAACTCACTTAGGTGTTGTAGTGTGAGTTAGTAGTAGCTTAAAGTATCAAGCATGATTTTTATGGTTTGCAACCTATACGGTTATTAGGCCCTATATCATGTGTAATATGTGCAATTAAGCTCATCTCTAAGATGATTCAATCCTTTGAGATATCAAACTACATCATAAGTTGTAGTTAGGATATTACACTTTTGGAATTGAAATATTCTAAGGATATTGTCATTGTAATCCTAAGCAATGATATTTGTCCGATCACGTGGGAGAGAAAGTGAATCTATACTCTTGCTCATATTTTGTAAAAGTTTAAGACAATTACTTGAAAGTGATCTTACTTTGGCTATGTTTAGCAAAATTAGCTGGTAACTGTAAGCTATAAGCTGTTAACTGTAAGTTGTAAGCTATTTACTAAAAAGCTATTAATTTTAGTAAAAGTGTTTGGTATATTAGCTGTTGACTATAAAATTAAGATGCAAAATGACTTAAAAGGACATATTTAAATAAATTATGATATGGTTGGAAGTTATATCAGTGATTTACAGCTTTAATAGCTCTTGAAAATCTAAAAAGCTGTATGAATCAACTTTTTATTTAAGAGCTACTTGTTTAAAATAAAAAAATAACAGCTCTAAAAAATGTTGTGCCAAACAGAGCTATTAGATTATTTCCTTAACAAAAAAAGCTAACAGCTCTAAAAAAGCTTTAAAAAGCTCTTACCAAACGGACCCTTTATATAACAAAATTACTTGGTATGGTTCATTACCAAAGCCGTTTAGACTTACGCCAGAAAGGCACGTCTTAAACCACTAATAGATGACACAAGCTCTTTGTTTCTACAACTTCAAGATTGTCACTCATCTCTTGAGCATTGAACTTAGCCTTGATTCAATCCTTTTGGTTTCTCTCCTCTTTGTTTTTTCTAACGAGTAGTCGTTTTTCCGTTTCGGTTAAATTTGGTCTTTTTCTGTCTCGATTTAACTCGTAATCCTTCATTAAGGTATTATAACCTAGTCTTGGAGTGGTCCAATGATTTTAAAAAGGCTTGGTATAAATTTTAAGTATTTTAGAAAAACTTGGTTTTAAAAACTTCTTTCATTTTCTTAGTTTAAAAGCATCCTCTACTGCGGTTCGTTAATTGTCACGAGTTAAACTTGCGGTTCATTATCAATAATGAACCGCAACCCACTGAGGATAAAGTAAACATGTATTTATAAAAATATCATTTTTTTCAAAAATCCCCTATCTTCTTTCTTCTTGGCGGCGACGGGTTCTTCACAAAACCACCATTGATAAGTTTTTAAAAGCTTCAAATCACTCGAATTAATTGGTTTCAAGACAAGGGTTTCACTCATCCTTCATCTAACATCAATTAATTGTAAGTATATTTCTTCAATTTCAATCGATTTGTTCTATGGTTCTTACTTTCATTATTGGGGATTTTTAAAATTAAAATCGAATTGGAACCTAATTAGGAGTGTGGGTTGACATAGTTTTAGTGCTATGATTCCTTAGGTTTGAATTCCTTGTGATTTCATTAAAACACACTTATTGAACAAATCTGAATTTTAAATAAAGTATTTTGATTGAATGATGGAATTGATCTAAACCCTTGAACACATTGGTAATTACATTGTTAATGCTTACTTAAAAACGAATTTTGAAAGACCAATGTTCAAGTTCATGTTTGATTTTACATAATTCATATATATTAGTCAAAGATGAAATTGGTACATTATGGACATAATAATGTTAAGAATTAATCCTTTGGTTAGTCAAGTAATTGATTAAACACATTCTTATGATTTTGATTTTTATTCATTATATAACATAAGAGTGATTGTAGACATATTTTTGTATGTTATATAGGTGCTTAATCATGCCTTTGGTTTATCAACAAGACCACCACAAAACTGAGAGTTATATGCCTAATCTTGTCGAGTCGTGTCAATCCGTAACCATTGGTAATACTTTTCACTCACTTTAAAAGCGTTACTTTCATGAGGGTAGAGTCGTCTGTAGGGATATTGTGGGGTATGATTATACTAAACATATGTTTAGTGGTATTAAGCTCGATTGTTTGCTAGACATCGAAGAGCTCATTTATTCCCATTTCTTTCTAGAGTTCTTTAGCACTTATCCCCTTCTATAGAATGAAGGTGGAAGGTTTGTTAGGTTCGCCAATAATGGCCGACTCATCACTTACTCTCTCGAAGAATTCGGTAAGGCACTTAAAGTGCCTTATGAACGTCAATGTCGGTTCACAGATTCATGGAATTTGATTCCTTGGAGATGTGTATCGACAATCCTCCATATGACACCAAAGCGTCATACTCGAAATTCATCCTTGATGTCATTACCAAAGGTCGTAGTCGACCCGTTGTATGAAGTATCCATACTAAGAAGCGTGCTTTGAATCGCCATGAGATACTTGTAAGCGATATTAATAAGTGTATGGTCTCTTGGGCCGATATCATTAGGGAGAATGTATTTTGTCACGATGGAAACCAGAATCATGTTCCGGCATGTATGGCTCACATGATATGTTGCATAAGCCTTTCCACCAAGAACAATCTTGCATAATTCATCACTCGACGGATCAATTATGTCCTCTCGAAATCAAAATCTAACCTTCCTTATGCCATGCTCCTCACTCGCCTTATGAAAAGGGTTGATCATGACTATCCCGATCTAGGTCTCTCTAATTATCTGTCGGTCAATTGTGTGATGTTTCCAATTCAAAGGGTTCCTCCTAATTCATCATCGATTCAACTTCCTCAAAACTTTGGTCTTGAGGATGTCTATCGATCAAACCTTCAAACTCGAGAGGAGTTGTACGATCATCGTATGGAGTCAAGTGGTGCTTTTAAGGCTATAGGGAGTATGCTCAAGAAGATTGGCAAGAAAAAGAAGTGATGACTCTTTGAAGCTAACGTTGACGATGTCATTTGATTGACATGGGTTCTAATTTAGTTTAATGTTGAACATTTTCATTTCATTAGACTTGTTTCTTATTTCTAACATTAGACTTATGTTTTCTTTAACTAATACTTTGTGTTTGGATTGATTACTATTTTAATCCTAATGTGCTTCATGTTGTCGAATTTTCGATTCACATGACTTTGTGCAAATACGTGTTAGTTAGCTATCTAGATTTTATTTGGTAATCTATTTTGGCTTGTTAAAACTTTGTCTAAAATCTGCGATTGTGAAAAATGTTGGAAGTCTCATTTTCAAGGGGTTCTGCCCGCGGTTCATTGAATCACAGGCGGTTCCATAGTGATATCGAACCGCAGGTTTATTTAAGGAACCGCACGTTGTAACTTCGAAGGAATATCTGCTTTACACTGTTTTCTCTAAATCTTTGTATACTTGGATAAAACTTTTGCTAAAAACCAGCTTTTTCCCAATTAAGCCTAACAAATTTCATTATTCACCAAAATAGCTTTTAACACATTACTAGTCTGGATCATCCCATCTTCTTCTTAAACCTCTCTTGGTTATTCTTCTTATTCATCCTCTAAGCCATCTTCTAAACCTTGACACACAACCATGGTGTCCACAAGATCCTCAAACTCTTCCAAACACTCAACAACCAAAAGAAACCTTGAGATTAAGCTACCTAAACAAGGTGCTACATTTTTTCTTTCACACAAGAATGAGATTCTCCTATTCTCATCTCTTCATCACCCTCACCACCTCTTGCTCCATGCAAGAGTAGTTCAACTCATGGTGTTAACCATTCCCATGGTTCCACCTCTTTTATATTCTAATCAAGATTAAATGAGTTATCCCCACCTTTCACTCATAGTCCTCTCTTGGATGTGAACCCCCAACCTCTTCAAAGCATTCCCTTTGAAAATGACTTTGTTGAGCCTTTGCCAACCTCACCTTTCACTTCACCAAATTCACCCATATCACCATTGGACATCCGTAGGATGGAGATGATTGGGGCTCACATAAGGTTGCAAATTTCTTGCTAACTTTGTTCACCAACCAACCTCCTCCTAGGAGATGAATAATGATATTTTCAAAAATATCTTTCCAAGAAAACAAGCCAAAGAAGATTGCTTAATCAATAATTAGATTAGCTAGCTATTGTAGTAGTTAGTTATTTTTATTTTCTTGTACTTGGTTTCCTTCATGAGTTTATCATGGACATGTTTTAATAGATTATCTTTGTTATGTGTTATAACATTTGTGTTCTCACATTAATCAACTTCAATTTTAATTAAAGTTAAGCCTTAATCTATTATAAACTCTAAAACTTGACAAATTTTTTATCAAAATGTTATCTAAATATTTTGTCACCCTTTATCAAGATACTCTTCGTGAGTATGTTGTCCCTTTTGCAAACATAGTCTAATCTAATGCTATTAGAGGTAAAAATCCAATATTTGCTTAATTTTGAAAAAGTCTAGTCTTTTCTCAAAACTTTCTAAAATCGGATTTTTGTTTGTCCATTGTGGGCGGCTCAACAAATGTCGTGCGACCCAATATATATATTGAACCGCGGGTTCTTTTAAAGAACCGCGGACAACAAGCCTCATTCTGGCTTGTTTTTGGTCTTTCTTCTTTGACGTCAGTTTTTTTCAAGATTCTTTGTTTGCCTATTTTGGTTAAACATTCCTTGAAACCTTTTAGTTTTCTTTCTATTTTTTGCCTTGTCTATTTTCTTTAAATATTCTCATTTTGGGAGTTCTCTTTCTCATCTATCACAATGTCCTATTCTTCTAATATTAACCTTGACTATCTTTGTCACAACTTTCTAAACCAAAGCTTCTTCTTCTAAGCTTTCTAAGAAACCAAAAATCTCGGTTCGAACCGTTTTGATCGAGAAGAACAAGGATCATCATGATTCCTCTTCTCCCAAACTTTGAAAGACTTCTTTTTTCTCTCCTGTTGAGTATTGGAATGAGAATTTCTCAAGAAAATCCAATTACCTGAGAAAGAGAAAACCTTGCAAGACTTGTGCTAACCTTTTTGCTTCGAAAAAGGGGGAGAAATGATTGTGATAAACTCATTAATAATTCGAAAACTTTTGTTTTTACTTAAATGAGTTTATTGTTTGTCGTAATAAAAAAGGGTGAGATTGTTAATGCAAGCAATGCTTAAAAACATTATCAGTGTTAACTAATCTTTCTTAGTTTTGATCACGACAAGGTATAAAGACATTTATCATTAAAGACAACCGAAAGACGAATTATTCAACAAACACTATCATCAAGGTAATAATCATTTAAGTCTTACACAAACATATCTTAATCATGTTTAGTGATCATAGAAAGTGATTAACCTTAAAACTCACATTTTGACAAATGTGACAAAAGATTTTAATAAATTTTATTTTTAAGAAAATGTTTTATTAAAATAAAAAATGAAAATTTGAATACGGCATATTCCAAATGCCATAAGAATATCTTTTGAAGGTAAAATCTACCTCAGATAAAATTTCCCCACTAAAAGACAAAAAAAAGTGTAGTCTACTCTTGGCAGTTCCCTAAATAGCTATGTGATTCTTTATTGATATTGAACCGCATGCTAGATATTGAACCACGCCCTAAGAGCTGTTATTTTGTGTCTCCTATAAATAGTGGATCAAATCTTCAGTTTCTAAGAACCTTTATGGACTTTCTTTATGCCCCTTATCTTCTTTCTATATCCTAATCATTAGTAAATGGTCACTTAATGTGTTAAGTATGTTTACTTATGATTATCCTCTTGATCTCCTTCTTTACTTTTCCAAAGAGAAGATCACTCACACATTTGTGATGTGATTAAAGATGAAGCCTTAATGAAGATCATCCTTTCTTAGGTCTAGTCATGTTCATCATTTTGTTTAAATGAGTCTTTTGTAGATCCAATATATTTGTGTATACTTGGAGTAATATTGTGTTGATCCAAGGTATTTATGAATACTTGGATTATTCTTGTGTAAATCCTTTATATATATGTATACTTGGATTTGTCTTGTGTAGATCCAAGTTACATGTGTATACTTAGATATGTGTTTTTGAGTTGTAATAAGTGTTGTGTGTTAGTTCTTACTAAACTACAAAGTTATGTGTGTATGTGTCTTGTGAGTTCTCACTAAACTTTAAAGTGAAGATTTGTGAAGATTGGTTCTAGCTTTGGATTAGAACTCGACATCTAGCCTTGTGTCGGAAAAGAAGATGGGCGATGAAGATTGGTTCTAGCTTTCGATTAGAACTCGACATCTAGCCTTGTGTCGGAAAATGGTGAGGTAAGTGACGTGTGTAGATTGGTTATAGCTAAAATTAGGTCTCTACTTAGTGTCAGAAAATAATGTAAGCGACGTTGTAAGGTTTTCTCCGCCAAGAAGGGAGCTTGTGGATATAGTGGAAATCTCGAGTAAGGTGTACTCGAGGTGTGGAGTAGGAACGAAGAGAGAGATTCGTTGCCGAACCACTGTAAATCTTGGTGTCGTACCTTAGGTTGTTTCTTTCCTTACTCTTTACTTATGCTTTCATTCTTACATTGCAATTCACTGTCATTAGATATTGTTAATGCATGAGGATTGAACCTAACAACTATGAAACTAGTTTTCAAGTAAAAGGTAATTTTGAGACAAACCTAATTGAAATGATTTTTAATTAGGACCTTAAACAAGAGACACTATTCAACCCCCCCCCCCTCTAGTTTTTACAAACACGATTAGCTACATAACTGTTCCTCTTGGTGTCCAGCAGATACACCCGCGGGAAACGAAATTTAAGGCAAGTATCACCCCACCAAACATCATATTAGAAAAGAATGGAAACGTTATTTCCATGTTAACGAGAACATAAAGAAAGAAGATCAACCCTTTATTTTTAACAACCTTAACCAAAGAAAGAATAACACACCAAGGACTAAGACTAGAACGTTGCATATATTCATCAAAGATACCTCCATGAAATCCATACATTTATTTAATCACTTTAATCCAAAGTGTTAATACAATGATGCCTAAAAACGTTACTTGCATTTTTTGGTCTCACGTTGTTTTGGTTACGACAATATATAAAACAAGCATTTACGAAAACAACGAAAATCGAATTCTTGAGTTCGAGTATTTTTCATTTTATCCATTATTACCTAAAGTATGAATAAACAAGTTCTTAACCTAACTAAGTGATCAAGGATTTATATTTTTTTAAAACTCACTTTTATTTGAAAGTGACAAGTGTTTTTTTAATAAACTTTATTTTTAGAAAAATGTTTTATTAAAATAGAAAATGGAAATTTGAATTTGGCATATTCCAAATGGTCTAGGAATATCCTTTGGAGGTATAAACTTCACCAAATAGGATTTCCCCACTAAAATACAAAAAGGAGCGGAGTCTACCACCAGCGGTTCAAAATAGATAGACGCGGCTCAATATCGATATTGAGTCGCGGGCCTATTTAATGAGCCGTGGCCAGATAGAGTGGTTGGGCCTTTGTCCTATAAATTGTGGACCATTTCTAGATTTCCTTTTCATCTCTTTTACACACAAATTATCAGATTCAATGAACCTTCTTTAATCACACAAATCATTGGTTATTTGGTTGATTATACTTGTTTAGAAGTGAATCTTTCTTCTCCACTCTCAAGTGCAAAGAGAAGAACACTTTCATCCTTGAAGTGTTGTATCTAACTCAAGATCCGTTGAAGATCAAAACTCTATTTCATTCTTGTGTCGTTGTGAAGTTCTAAATTGTTGTGTATATTTGGAAGTTGTGTATGTATTGTGGTTAATACTAAGTCCTCAAAGTATATTGGTGTAGATTGGTCCTAGCTAAGATTAGGTCTCGACTTTCAGCTTGGAGTGGGAAATTGGTTAAGCGACGTGTAAGGTTTATCCACCTTAAGGAGCTTGTTGATTAGTGAACTTTCGAGTAAGGAGTACTCGATGAGTGGAGTAGGAACGAAGAGTGAGCTTCGTCAACGAACCACTATAAATCCATGGTGTTCAATTTGATTTTTACTTTCTTTATCTCTTTTCATTCATTATTCTATATTGCATATACGTGTGATTATTAGTTTAGAACCACTATCAATTGTTCATATTGTGCATATGAAGATTTCACAAATTACTTAAGTTTAGTTTTTGAAAAGGATTTTTGAAAACCGATATTTGATCAATTTTACTTGCGAAACTATTCAACCCCCTCCCCCTTCTAGTTTCTACAATTGGTATCAGAGCCTGGTTTCTCAAGAGTTTTGAAATATATTGTATTTTAAAACTTGAATCGATCTGTGGATTCCAACATATACCTAGAAGGGCAATCTATGCAAAGATCACCTCTTTTGAAACCGATATTTTTATTTATTAGAAAAATAGATTTGAGACTTATGTGAAATCAAAAAATTTAGACCTTTGGCATGTTATTACCGTTGGTGACTTTTTGCTTTACAAATAATGAAGTTTCTAAAAAGAAATAACTAGTTCTTTTGAAAATTCAAATGATGACACTAAAAAGAAACTTGCAAAAAACAATGAGGCTAAAATGGTTATTTATAATGTTTTGCCCAAGAAAGAGTATGAATGGATTTAATCGAAAACAATTCAACCCCCTTATAGTTGTCTCAAAGTTATATCATATTTTATAATCTTCTAAGCTTATACCAAGCCCAAAGCTAAACTCTAAACGAGTCTACAAACCAAACAGACCTAGCACACTTCTTTCATTCCGTAACTATTGTCTTAGACAAAAAAACATGACTTAATAAACGAGGAGGATTATATTGCATATCTCCCCTTCCTTGGATATTTGGTACTAATCACTACCATTCGTATCCAGCTTGATCAAATGGATGAGATTTAAAACAATTTATTATACACATATTTTTATAATTTGGATATCTCATGAACCGTAATCGTTAGACAAAACAAATTATATGGTCACAACAAGCATTCAATTATTTTTAACAAGGTTGCAAAATTCGCAAATCGGTAGCCGGACAACAGATATCCTTGTAGCTTGTAATAAGTCTAGGCGGGTTAATTGGTGATTAATGGATTGCTTTTTTGTCACAACCGAGAATTATCCAGGCTTTGTATTAATAATAAGCTATATCATTTATTAATCGAACTTCATTTTCGACAGATTGCAAAGTTATTTGATTTGAAAACAAAAGTCTATTTTGAGAAAATTAAAAAGATTGTGACATCCTGAGCTTTCACGATCCCTAGAACGTAACCAGTGTCTTGAACTTATACCCTCCTATATCTAATGCATAACAAAAATTCAAAAACACTTCCTTGTCTACGCTTTGGTTTTCACGGCTCAAAGCAAACAACCAAAAATAAACTAAAACTCACACCTAACATGTACTCTATAACTCCCATCAAATCGTGTCCCTATTTTTCCTACCAAGGACTTTTGGATAAATCCATAAACTACCATGTTATACATTAAGTCAACTAGCATGAAAAGCCCCCCTTGCACCTTTCCCATACCCATGTTTTCTGCTAGAAACCCCTTCCCCACGGGTACTTATGTCTCATGTTGATCACAAGTTGTAACTAATCTCTTTACTTCTTGTTATGTTATAACCAAACCATGAAAACACATAGTTACTTCCAATTTTCCCTATAAATAGAACATATACTTCTTCATTTTACCACACACACTAAAACAAAGTACTTGAATCCCTTTTCTCTCTAAATAAAAGTTAGTAGCAGCAAGAAAATGTTAGTGCAAGTTTAGTTTCTTAGTTATTTAGAAGCACATGCTTTCACATCCTTCACAATAAAACAACACAAGTCTTCTTTGTTCCTTGTTTACGAACCACAACAGCAAGATGAAAACAACATAAACAATTCCTAGACCTCGTTAACACATAAAAACCTTGAATAATAAATCCCTAAACCGCCCTCGCCCTTTTTTCTAACGGTTGTTGTTAGCCGACGAGTCTCCAACGACGGACAACCCACATCACTTTGTGTGTGTTCCACTGCTGATGATTTCAAGATTACATTACGAAGGGTGTGAAAGGAGTTAGCCTTGAAAGTATGTAGTTCGATGGGAATGGGCTTTAGTTTCGTCATGCTTCTTGGGTGGTCGCAAGTTTCGGTTTCCTCGGGTCCATCGAGATTCTTTCTCACGTCATCTCAAGTGTTGTGAGTATTTATTTTATTGATTATCAATGTATTCATGCACACATAAGAGCTAGTGTCACCATCACACTCGTATCTTTCTTTTAAACAAACCAAAACAAACTTACTGATGTAATGAACCATCATGTGAGACGCACACTCGAGAATATCATGGACACGAAAAGTGAACACCATCATTTAGTTTACACCATAAGATGTAGCATGGCCAAAAACTAGAGCTTAGAGGTTGATTCACTACCTTTAAAATGGAAACAAGGATCTAGTACCTTATTAATATGAACCTTCTGATGTAATACGTGACCATTGAGGAAACGACACTTAAGATAGTGGCTGACAAAAAATACTAGTACTATAGCTTATATTACACCTTAAATAGTAATGTGGCCTAATTTGAGAGCAAATGAAACTCGTTTGCTATATTTAACCAATGATACATATGTGTGATTTTATGTGAAAATGGCGAAATCAACAAACTTAAGAGCTATCAACGACCACCATAGACTGTGTATATGGGTTGGTCCTATCGAAATACATATAGACGACATGACAAGCTAAATTTACCAATTTGAATCACCAAAAACGGGGCTATAATGAAAGGGGAAACTAAAAATGAAAATCTAGGATTATATAATGAAATCTGTCAAAACTGGAAAAATATTCCAAGTTTGGAGAAACGTTGATCTGCCGGGTCATGTTTAGACCCATTTTGGGCCTCTTGATGTACAAACTAGAACTTGTCCCTCAAGATCAAAGTTGTTATTGACCTGAAATAGTTTTCAAAACTGTTGGCCGTTTGTCCTAAAGATTCGTGAGTAACATGTTACAACCCTTTAAATATTCTGAAAAATCACCCCGTGTAGTGTAAAATAGCGATTTTCCCAAATTTTTAACACATATTTTCCCTCTGTTAGGTTACGAATTTTACTATATCTCAGTGTAACAAACTTGGTGTCCTCTAGGTGAACTAGCTACTGTATGAATTTCAAAGGCTAACACTTGTTTTTGGGTAAGCTACACACTGTCAAAAATGACTCGTTTGACACTTTCTAAACTTGGCAATATGCCCGTTTTGACTTAAAACTTATTTATAAGACATAATTGACTTTCAGAACTGAAAAATGCGAGAATGGTTGATGGTGACAATAGTCTAAGTGTTGCATGTGCATTCATATATCCATATGCATTGTCTGAGTCGAGAATTATAACATATAGGTTGGTCACGTACCTTGCATCGTTTTATGTGGACATCGTATTTGCGCTTATCTTGTTATATTAAGGTGAGTTCATACCCCACCTTTCTTGCTTTAAATTGAGTTATAGATGTTTTATAATCATTTTGAGGGAGGTACATGCTTGGTCATAAAATGTCTATAAACTTGCTCAGTTTAGTCGTTTATTACGTATCTACTACTCACTTATGAAAATTTCACATGTTTGTGGTGAACTCCAGTACTTGTTTAATTGTAATGTGCTCGCTTGTGAACTCCGGTAATTGCTTATGTGAATAATCATTCTCTACTTTATCTTATCTTTGTTTCAATTTATATGTGGACTCACGCATTTACGAATGCTAACACTTAAGTACTCATTATATGTTATCCAAATTACATTTTCTATGGCATTATCATGACTTATTAGTTACGGTGGGTAACTTTGAATGAAATAAACTTACGGATTGAGACTTTTTTTAACGGCAATTATATTAAAAAACTAGCAAGAGGCTAGATTACAAAACAATAAGATACGGGTTCTTGAGCCAATCATTCCATGTGAATGAGGCTTTACACCTAGAGCTACACCAAATAAAACTATTAGACAAAATGTTATCGAATACAATCGCCTTAGAAGGATGTGTGCTATCAAATAAAATCTTGTTACGGAAGCCCCATAAGAACCACCACGTAGTATAAAAAACACCTTCCAACAACTCCTTTAGTTTACTAGGGAGCCGAATATTTGTGAACCACTCAAACTACGCCGTATAGGAGTTGAAAGTTGCATAAGAAACATTCCACCACTGCGCTATCTTTGCATAGAGTTGATCCGCCAATTTGACATCTAAAAAATAGATGAGACGAGGTTTCAATACCACCATCAAGGTAGGGCACGCAAGTGATTCAATATGGATACCTCTTCGGGAGAGATTAAAACGAGTGGGTAGCGCGTCCATTTTGATCTTCCAAGCTACAATGTTAATTTTGATAGGAAAATAATTTACCCATCTAGTCCTATTCGTACCTGCCGATAGTCTGACACGGTCGACTAGTTTCCTGAACGAAGCTACTGTATACTCCCCATCAGTAGCTAATGTCCACTTGTACCTATCTAATTGAGGAACAAGGTTAATAGTCTCCATAGCCTGTATTAAGTCTGTAAACTGAGTTTGTTCTACCCCTCCTCTCACAGCTCGACGTAACGTGTACTCCAAATTAGGGGTCTCCATTTTATCATAAACGGTAATATCTTTCTGCGTCTCGAGGGCAAAGATCCATGGGAAAAGAACTTTAAGGACACCTCCATGATACCATTTGTCATTCATGAACTTTATAGTTCGACCATCCCCCACGACTAGCTTAATGTACTCAAAAAAATCGACTCTTGATTCTTAAGTAACAAATTTTCTATAACAATGGATAACCAACTAGATCGAGAGCAGTTGTTTACCTCTTTGTCAATCTTCCCGTCCTCCCCGTGAATAGCTTTTATAACCCTGGTCCATAACGACTTCTTATCCACACAAAATTTCCACAGCCACTTGAACATAAGACCTCGATTCAAATCATAAAAACTAGCTATACTGAGCCCTCAGGTTTCCTTTGCAGTCATAACTGTATCCTACTTGATCCAATTCGCTTGCCGTTGGTTCTGATCATGCCCATTGAAGAAACATATTCTAATAGCTTCTAACTCCTTGAGCACCCCCATATGAACTTTGTAAATGGACATGTAAAATAACGGGATGGAGCTAAGAACAGATTTCAATAGAGTAAATCTACCACCTATTGAAAATGTTTTCATCTTCCAGTTTGACAAATGGTTCTTAACCTTGTCAATAACATCTTGCCAAGCCGCTACCCTATTCAGATTATCACCCACCTTAGTTCCCAAATACGTGAAATGAGTATGGAGAATAAGGCACCCAAGCTTCTCCGCAGCCTCCTGAATCTGATTATTCGCCACCTGAATACCAAGGATTTTGCTTTTACACATGTTAATTTTAAGACCAGAAGCCCGATGAAAGCAATCTAACACGTTAGTGAGTATAGATATATTGGAATCACACCATTAACTATGAACATCACATCGTCCGCAAAAACATATGGGAAATGCTTACCTTATTATTAAGCTTAATCCCTTTGAACATGCTTGCATCTATCACTCTTTTGAAGGAAATATGTAATGTCTCCATAACTAAGATAAATAAAAACGGAGAAAGAGAATCGCCTTGTTTCAAACCTCTAAAAAATTGGAATTCCGAGGTAGGACTACCATTAATTAGAATGGACCCTCTTGAAGAACTGAGGCAACTCTGAATCCAACGACACCATTTGTCCCCAAAGCCATATTTCCTAAAAATGTCGTCTAGGAAGTCCCACCTGACCGAATCATAGGCTTTTTCAAAGTCCACTTTGAAAATAAGAGTTTTCATCTTTTTACGAGCACACCATTTCATAACTTCGTTAAGAATAAAAGGGTCGTTCATGATTTGTCTTCCTTTAACAAAAGTTGATTGCACATCGTGGACCAGGTCACCAAGCACAGTGACGAGACGCTTGGCTAAAATCTTTGTAATAATTTTGTAAAGGCTACCTATGAGACTGATTGGACGAAAGTCTAGCGTTAGGAGTTTTAGGAATAAGGGCAATAAACGACGAGTTGCAACCACTTGTGAAGGCCCCATCCATAAAAAATTGCTTAAAAACCGCAACTATATCCTTCTCGATCGTATCCCAAAACTGACGATAAAAATGAAACGTGAATCCACCCGGACTCGGTGATTTGTCTATCCCACACTCCCAAACAGCCATTTTAATCTCCGCTATCGTAACTTCAGATTCTAAATCTAATTGTTGAGACTTACTTATCGAACTAGGAAACTCCATACTAATAGGCACCCAGTTACCTTCTGATTTCTTGAATCTATCCCTAAAATGAGACAGAAATTCACTTCTAACTTCTTCTGGTTTATCGAGCCATGCACCATTCTTCATGACACCCCGAATATTCTTGTGCTTCCTTGTTTTATTAATAATGCCGTAAAAAACGCGAGTTTTCGTCTCCTTCAATGGACCATTTGATATTCACCTTTTGTATCACTTGACTATCATATAACTTAACAATGTCATTGATAGAGTTCATGACTTCCAAACGTTAAGCAACAAGGGAATCATCACCCCTCCCCCCATCTATCTCAGCGTCAATCTGTTTTAACTCCTCCTTTAACCTAGAAAGGTCCGCTTTTGAATTCTTTAAGTAATGAGACTTCCATTCTTTAATTCTATTTTTCAGAATTTTCATCTTGTAGAGAAAAGTCCTCATGCTATTATGATTCACAACAGGGACATCTCTCTAACTGTTCTCAACCAATTCTTTAAACCCAACAATTTCAGTCCACGAATTATAAAAACGAAATGGACTCGGCCCGTAATCAATACTAAATTCTCGAAGAAGGATGGGACGATGATCCGATAAAAATCGATCCAAAATAACAGCATAAATACTAGAATGTGAATTCCACAAATTTTTGGAAATCAAATATCGATCTAATTTACTCATCTTTTTAGCAGATTTGTGGCACCACGTAAACGTGCTACCGCCTAACGGTACTTCAACCAAACTGGAATTTTGTATGAAGGAGTTAAATACCTCAGTGTCTCTAACGTGGAATGTTGAACCAAATCTCTCCGACTGAGTACGAACTTCGTTAAAATCTCCCATCATAACAACTACTCCGTCCCATATATTCACCATCAAAGATAAATAATCCCACAACATTCTTGTTTCTCTCTTATCATGCGGGGCATACACCACCACTAGAAGCATCTTAGTATTCGATTTCCGCCAAACACCACGAACAATAACAAAGTAATCCAAAATCGTATGACTACTTTTAAGAAAAAAAATTGTATCCCAAGTGCATAGAATACCGCCCGAATTACCAATTGAATTACTATGAACGAAGTCAAAAGAAAGGTTACCCCAACATGATTTAACAATGATCGCCTCCATTTGAATCATTTTCGTCTCCTGTAAAGCCAAAAAATTAAATTTGTGTTTATCACACAACTCCCTAACCCAATTTTTCTTGGCCTTTTGGCCAAGACCTTGAATGTTTAATGATAACATATTCATTTAAAAACCTCTTCTTCTCCTTTTTGTTCAATGATTTTCATAATGTCCTTTTCAACACCCTCCATAGCATACCCCATAGTTTGCCCAACTTTAGTCAATTCCTCCATACAATTTAATATAGACCCATTTTTTTGGGACAGTGGGAGTTCTAAAATGGCCCGAACGACTCACATTCCCACTACTTTCTCTACTACCTGCTTTACTATTGCACTGTGAGTTGTGTTCAACATTCTCAGCTTGTACGTCCTTCCTGTGTGAATCGTTATTATCGTCCTCCTTATTCTGTTGCTCTCCACTATCCACCTTATCCTGTTGTTCTTCATTCTCCTTAGGTGTGTAGTCCGGAGGGATCTCCCTGGACGCTTTCATCCTTCTCGCTATCCAAGTTCTGTGTCTCCTTTTTGTTCAACTGAACATATAGATTAAAAGGGTCCTCTGAGTGATCATCGCGATGCCCATTGTTGTCTGAAAAAACCGTGTCAGGCACCAGTTCAAAAACACTAGGTTCTCCTACACCCTTATCCACAGGTGTATCACCAACATACTCTGATGACTCCTCCTCTGAAACGATCTCATCATCCAAATCGTTAACAAAATCAGGAATCCAACCCGAAGCCTCGATGGCTCTAATCCAAAAGACTCTCCCCTTATAGATCATTTTGAAAGTTTCAGAAACATTATACTTAGTGCTCGTGGAGATGCATAACCGTTTAGAATGCAAATGATTGTCCTCATCGTCTACATTATCCAAAAGGATACCCCACCTGCTAGCGATTTTCTTAAAAGTGTTATGGGACCATAACTTTAAAGGAACCCCTTCAATTTCCACCCATAATAATTCTTTCATCTACAACAAAATCCCTTGAAGCTTGTTTCAGCACCAAAAACCAGGAAGTAATAGCTAAACTGCCTTTAAAATCATCCCTAACATTGTTATTAGCGAAATCCAATAAAACCCATAAACCACCCAAATACCTTATAGAGATATCAACAAAACCTTCACATGAGAAAGCATTTCTAATTGTAGACAACGCAGAAAATTCCTTTACCTTGCCAATAAGCGACAGATTCATCTCCTTAGTGTTTAAACATTCATCCTCTAAAACAATTGTGGGGTTGTCTACAGCCTCTGACTCTTTACCACCTTGAACAACATTAGAAAATGATCTATGACCCGAAGATTGACCCGTGTATGGTTTCGTATTAACACCATTTACCTGGGGATTCGCCTTATAACGAGGTTTGTAAGTAGCCTCATTATTAGTGTTAGGGTTAGGACGATAAATATTGGGCCTTTCAAATCTAACCTTATTCGCATATAGATGATGACGCCCCATCCAGATAGTACATAAGTTCTCCACAAGCCGATCAACGTTAAACACCTTAATAAACCACACAAAAGCGAACCCTTTACCAACCTTAGATTTTTTGAATGGGATGAACACATCGACAACCGTACCATAGGTGCTACATGTATTCCACAGAGCACGAGATGTTATTGCATCTGGGAAGTTAGCAACAAAAATGGAATGAGAAAGCTTCTTTGTAAGATCCTCATCTGATGAAAAACTTCTATGTTGCGTAGACATTCTATTGGATTGAAGGGATATCTAGTAATAGGTTAATTGAGAATATGAAACAGGGTTGAATCGAGAGTGAGAAACAGATCTAAGAACAAAACCCAAGATAAGAAAACACCTAACACGCTCGATATGGACTTAATCAAGATGATGATCAATCCCAATTTCAGGCGGTTACTGCGATTCAAACACCAGGGAAGTGTAATTAGACTGCTGAAAAGTGAAATCAAACAAGGAACAAATTAAACAAACCCTAAAACGCCAACATCCCACAAGATAATTGATCACAAAGAAAATAGGGGGATCGAAATCACTGCCTATTTCTTATCACAAATTATTTGATGAGATGCAAACAGAATCCAGGAATGTTAATTAGCCCTGATTTGATGGTTGAAAGGATTGGCATATTTCAAATCGCCCATAGTTGTTTTGTTTTTATCAGTTTACTATTAAAACTGATGTCTACAGATACACTGGAAGTAGAGGGTCACTCTGAACATCAAATATGGAGGGTCACTCCGAACATCATCAATGGAGGGTTACACTTTATGACAAAAGTGGAGGGGTACTCCAAATAACAATAATTAAGGGTTTATGTAAAAGTTCAAACTGTAATGGTTTACACCTACACAATAATATTATTTTAGCATGCGATTGTGTATCTGAATTATCTATCATCTATGTGTGGAAACATTGTGCGGGATTTCAATTATTATAAGGAATCTTTATTTTTATAAAAACATCTTATTATCATGGAATTATGTCATTATCGTGAACACCTGTTTTTATTAGTAAACTATATTCATTATCAGTGAACTTTGTTTTATCAGAAAACTTTCTTTATATCAATGAACTCTGTTTTATCATTAAACTTTATTTATTTCAGTGAACTTTGATTTTATCAGTAAACTATATTTATCATTATCATTGAACTTTGTTTTATCAGAAAACTCTATTATTTCCAGTTAACTCTATTTTTATTAGTAAATTATATTTATTATCAGTAAACTTTGTTTTATCAGTAAACCTGTTTTTATCAATAAAATGTCTTTATTAATAAATTTTGGAATCATCAAGGGAAGTCTATTTAACTGAAGTTGTGATTTTTAAACTCTTACATTTTACTGAAAGGTGCAGTGGTCGGTATAAACTTAAATTTTTCATTTTAAAACAAACTTATGAACTCACCAACTTTATGTTGACATTTTAAGTATGTATTTTCAGGTACTTAACTGATTGGACTATTTGGAGTCTTCTATGAAGTTTTGGCATGTAGAGGTCGTTCTTGGATCAAGCTCTCAAATACTCATGAAGTCACAACCTCCCAAAGCCAGTCTTTCGTTGCGGTGAATTAGGGGGTGTGACAAATTGGTATCAGAGCGTTGTCTATTGAGAACTAGGTTGCATTAGTAACTCTAGACTATAACCGGCTCTCAATTCTATTAAGTAGCAACACTCATCACATTATACTTATTCCGCTGCTATATGAATAGTTGTAATGCATGTTTGCTATTCCTTTACTAACTGTCATGTTATTACATGTTTACATGAGTTTGTTGCTTGATTAGTACACTTAGACATATAATATATTTTTTTATATGAACGTTAGAACACTTATTGGGCATTGTGAGTTACACAATGGTCTCGCTGATCTTTTTATAATCAAACTTAGAGACATTATGTGATTTCCCTCAAGGATGGGAAGGTTTTGTGTGATTGGTTAATTGTTTATTTAGAAGCGAGTAATATATAAGTATCCTACTTTTAGCCGTGAGTTTCCTTACTTGATGTACGTCTACGATCGATTTATCACCTAATGACACTTAGGTTTCCTTGATCCCGTACTTTCGAAACGTCTACTTATAGAAGACGACTTATTCATAATTCATACTCTTTGCTTTTGGTATTTTCATGTGATATCATTTAGATAAGTTTGCATGTTTGAATGGTGCCGTTGGGGCTCAAATCAGGGTATTTATGATTCCGTATTTAGATGGTATGGGACGTTAATATGGAACTTGAGTCAAGTTAACTACGATTTCATATTTAGATGGTATGGGACGTCTTAATATGAAATCATAAACCACCGGACCAGAAGCTTATTTGTGGTTTCGTATTGAGATGGTATGGGACGTCTGAATACGGAAGTTATAAATAAATTGGTTGTAAACTCTCTTGGTAATATCTATTTCTTAGATATTTTATGTAGGATGATTTATGAAGTTTATATTGAAATGGATTGGGACTCCTTTGCATTTGAATGAAGAAATCATAAACCACCGGACCATAAGTTTATAATGACATATTTGTATAGATTAGGACGCTTATGTATGAAAATATGAGATTATGAATGAGTGGACTTAAGGATATCCTACGTGACCCGGTATATTTATGGTATTGATTTAGTACTCCAGTTTTAGGAGGGTATTTCTTTTGACTCATGATTCGTCCGTACGAATTAATAATTCTTTTACCTTGTTATCATTATCATTATGACGTTTGGGGACTGCTTCTTTAAGTTTCATTTAATTCACGAATCATTGCGCGGATAATCTGAAAATACATTAATCAGCGTGAACCTAACGGGCTGGTGGTGGTGAACCCTTATAGACTTTTAAGAGCGTACGATTTTTCTAGACTCTTCGCTTCGAGTTGTTTCCTTCTATCGTTTTATGAACGATGTCCAGTTTCTCAGATTGACATGTAGAACCGCCCAGATATAATCCACTTCTACATATTAGGTACCTAAGTAACTATTGGTGAAAAACGATTTTAAAAAAATTTGGACAGAATTATTTGCGAGTAGATCTAAGTAAATTCGATATAAACCTGGGTAAAACTTCAAATCTTGTATATACATTTTTAATAGGTTAACAACCATTGAATTCGAGGACGAACTCAAATAACACGGATTGAATGTCACAACCAGGAATTTTTCAGGCTTTGTATTAATAATAAACTATATCATTTATTAATCGAACTTCATTTTCGATAGATAGCAAAGTTATTTGATTTGAAAACAAAAGTCTATTTTGAGAAAATTAAAAATACTGTGACATCCCGAGCTTTCACGCTCCCTAGAACGTAACCAATGTCTTGAACTTATACCCTCTTATGTCTAATGCACAACAAAAATTCAAAAACACTTCCTTGTCTACGCTGTGGTTTTCACGGCTCAAAGCAAACAACCAAAAATAAACTAAACTCACACCTAACATGTACTCTATAACTCCCATCAAATCGTGTCCCTATTTTTCCTACCAAGGACTTTTGGATAAATCCATAAACTACCATGTTATACATTAAGTCAACTATCATGAAAAGCGCCCCTTGCACCTTTCCCATACCCAGGTTTTCTGCTAGAAACCCCTTCCCCATGTGTACTTATGTCTCATGTTGATCACAAGTTTTAACTAATCACTTCACTTCTTGTTATGTTATAACCAAACCATGAAAATACATAGTTACTTCCTATTTTCCCTATAAATAGAACATATACTTCTTCATTTTACCACACACACTAAAACAAAGTACTTGAATCCCTTTTCTCTTTAAATAAAAGTTAGTAGCAGCAAGAAAATGTTAGTGCAAGTTTAGTTTCTTAGTTATTTAGAAGCACATGCTTTCACATCCCTCACAATAAAATAACACAAGTCTTTTTTATTCCTTGTTTATGAACCACAACAGCAAGATGAAAACAACATAAACAATTCCTAGACCTCGTTAACACATAAAAACCTTGAATAATAAATCCCTAAACTGCCCTCGCCCTTTTCTTTCTAACGGTTGCTGTTAGCCGACGAGTCTCCAACGACAGACAACCCACATCACTTTGTGTGTTTCCACGGCTGATGATTTCAAGAGTACATTACCAAGGGTGTGAAAGGAGTTAGCCTTGAAAGTATGTAGTTTGATGGGAGGGCTTTAGTTTCGTCATGCTTCTTGGGTGGTCGCAAGTTTCGATTTCCTCGGGTATGTCAAGATTCTTTCTCACGTCAGCTCAAGTGTTGTGAGTATTTCTTTTATTGATTATCAGTGTAGTCATGCATACATAAGAGCTAGTGTCACCATCACACTCATATCTTTCTTTTAAACAAACCAAAACAAACTTACTGATGTAATGAACCATCATGTGAGACGTACACTCGAGAATATCATGGACACGAAAAGTGAACACCATCATTTAGTTTACACCATAAGATGTAGCATGGCCAAAAACTATAGCTTATGAGCTTGATTCACTACCTTTAAAATTGAAACAAGATCTAGTACCTTATTAATACAAACCTTTTGATGTAATACGTGACCATTGAGGAAACAACACTTAAGATAGTGGCTGACCAAAAACACAAGTACTATAGCTTATATTACACCTTAAATAGTAATGTGGCCTAATTTGAGAGCAAATGAAACTCGTTTGCTATATTTAACCAATGTTACATATGTGTGATTTTATGTGAAAAAGGCGAAATCAGTAAACTTAGGAGCTATCAACGACCACCATAGACTGTGTATATGGGATGGTCCTATAGAAATACATATAGATGACATGACAAGATAAATTTACCAATTTGAATCACAAAAAACGGGGCTATAATGAAACGAGAAACTAAAAATGAAAATCTAGGATTATATAGTGAAATTTGTCAAAACTGGAAAAATCTTCCAAGTCTAGAGAAATGTTTGATTTATCGGGTCATGTTTAGACCCGTTTTGGGCCTCTTAATGTACAAAATGTAACTTGTCCCTCTAGATCAAAGTTGTTATTGACCTGAAATTGTTTTCAAAACTGTTGGTCGTTTGTCCTAAAGATTTGTGAGTAACATGTTACAGCCCTTTGAATATTCTGAAAAATCACCCCGTGTAGTGTAAAATGGTGATTTTCCTAAATTTTTAACACAGATTTTCCCTCTCTTAGGTTACGAATTTGACTATATCTCAGTGTACCAAACTTGGTGTCCTCTAGGTGAACTAGCTACTGTATGAATTTCAAAGGCTAACACTTGTTTTTGAGTAAGCTACACACTGTCAAAAATGACTCGTTTGACACTTTCTAAACTTGGCAAAATGCCCGTTTTGACTTAAAACTTATTTATAAGACATAATTGACTTTCAAAACTGAAAAATACGAGATTGGTTGATGGTGACAAGAGTCTAAGTGTTGCATGTGCATTCATATATCCATATGAATTATCTGAGTCGAGAATTATAACATATAGGTTGGTCACGTACCTTGCATCGTTTTATGTGCACATCGTATTTGCCCTTATCTTGTTATATTAAGGTGAGTTCATACCCCACCTTTCTTGCTTTAAATTGAGTTATAAATGTTTTATAATCATTTTGGGGGAGGTACATGCTTGGTCATAAAATGTCTATAAACTTGCTCAGTTGAGTCGTTTATTACGTATCTACTACTCACTTATAAAAATTTCACATATTTGTGGTGAACTCCAGTACTTGTTTAATTGTAACGTGCTCGCTTGTGAACTCCAGTAATTGCTTATGTGAATAATCGTTCTCTACTTTATCTTAGCTTTGTTTCAATTTATATGTGGACTCATGCATTTACGAATGCTAACACTTAAGTACTCATTGTATGTTATCCAAATTACATTTTCTATGGCATTATCATGACTTATTAGTTACGGTGAGTAACTTTGAATGAAATAAACTTACGGATTGAGACTTTACATAAACACTGGAAGTAGAGGGTCACGCTGAACATCAAATATGGAGGGTCACTCCGAACATCATCAATGGAGGGTTACACTTTATGACAAAAGTGGAGGGTTACTCCAAATAACAACAATTAAGGGTTTCTGTAAAAGTTCAAACTGTAATGGTTTACACCTACTGTAGGATATGTAAATCTTGCTTATGTTTTAGAGAGAGAAATAGATAAAGAGATGATGGAGTTCACACACTTCTAGAGAGAGAAAATGAAAGATTACTATGTGTAGATTATGAAAACCACCACCCTCTCCATCTAAGGAAAGGGTTTATATACCCAAGCCCATGACATGGGCTTGGGCTTACATTTGGCCGCCGGCCCATACAACTTATGGGCTCGGTTTGGGCTTTGTTTAATAAGTGTAAATAACTAAACTACGAGTTATTACATGGACTATTGTTGGAGTGACCGATCCTTTTTAATACGTAAAACGTATTTCCAACAATCTTCCCCTAAGGGAGGTCACTCCAAACAAGGGCGTTACCCAAGTTATAATAATAAAATAAACCTAGCATACTATGCTTGTCTTGATCTCGTAGTCTTCGTCTTTCGTTTCTGTTTCTTTTCTGGTGAACATGCTGATGTGATCATTGATATCAATCTTGAGCATTAATCTCTTGCCTTGATCTTGTGCATCCATCACGTGTGATCTTCGCCTCTTCGTGACTTCATGTCCCACATACTTATACCTACGTAATTCTTGAAAGCTTCAGAGTTCGATACAGCGAAAGACTTAACTTTTAGGCTTTCTTGAATTAGATGAGGTATTAAGTGCATAAAGTATAAGCATGCAGGGACGACTTCTTCTCGGATTTCGCAACGCCACCGTCTTCAAATGCCGCAACATAAGTAGACACGAACGAAATGGCTTTGAACATTTCATTCTAATTCGGTAGCATTTTACCTCTGGTCGGTGAAGACCGTTGGACGATATAAAATATCCTACTTGTGGCAGGTAGATTTAATTAAAATTCTCCTTGACAAGATTTCGCGGGTAAACCTGTTCTTTTTACTCGACCGTCCAAAGCTGACTGCGAACGTAAAGAGTGAATCATTTAGATAAAATTATCCGCATGATTGAAGTCGTCAATTTTGATTCCTGGAACAAGTTTGATTCATTAAAGAATCGCACCATCGTTGCTTTCCAGTTATCACGAGCTTGATTCATATTGAATCTTGCAAGTTACCTACCAAGTGCTGTTTAAGGTTAACACTAGAAGGATTCCCACTCATCACTGTGAACACTAAGGTATCACTCTGAGTGTTCTGGCAAGATCGCTTAGATATTTCGTAGAGGCCTGGAACGTGTTTAAGTTCAGCTAAGAATTAAACCACTGTTGCTTTCAAGTTATCACAAGTTTGATTCATAAAGAATCGCACAAGTCACCTACCATGAGCTTTTTTATATTTGCTCAAGAAGGATTTCCATCTTCATCGTAAATACTTTCGTATTACTCGGATATTCAGGCAAGATCATGAAGATTTTGCGTAGGACTCTTAATATCTTTCTTACTTTTCACAGTGTGTGAAGAAGCAAGGAATTATGAAAGTGTGTCCTAATGAGATATTTGATGATCTCAAATGGCTCTAGACTCGATCGTGCATTTTGGATTTTAGTGATCGGAGGCTGGAGAGTAGTGCCACCATTTCAATACCAATTTACTCGGAGTGAATAAACCGATAGATAATGCGTTGTCTCCGTGTGATTAAAACAAATATCTTTTAAGAGATATCTGAGTTAGCTGGGGTGGGTTGTGCATTACATCACTGGGTCCATGATGTCTATCTTCAATATCAAGAATCATTAAAAATGATCTCAATAGCATATGTATTGACCCGGTTTCTGCCTAAGGTTTTAAGGAGGGCTTCTTTCTTTACACCCTTTATCTTTACAATTCTTTTTCATTCTTCAACCCCTCCGATGCTTACCAATACGTCATAACTAGCACCTTGTTGTGATTGTTCCAGTGCTAACTTAAATACTTGGTCGGCATTCAGCTACGTTCACAATCTTTCTCAATCTTTCCTAAGGACTACTATTTCTAGCTATGGAATGTCCTTGGGAAGATTCCTCCGGTTCTGGAAGAATCATAGGACTTAACCTATCCTACCATCCTTATGTCACCACAATCTTCATCGTCGTGAAATAAATGGGTTGTGGGTAAGTATATGTGACCATGAAAATCTGTTTTGATATGCAAATCCGTTTTGCTCCCCCTTAACATATGCCACGATATTCGAAAACATTTCGCATATGTCGGGATGAGCCAGCACATTAAGTCAAACTATTTGTGTAAAACCCGCATGCTTTTACCATGCATAACCCTTAGGATCGTACGTACTAGATTAAAACTTTCCTAATATAGCATGATTACGATTACGTGTTAGGAGTTTACGTATTACGTACGTGTTAGAACACGATAAGTATTTACTGTGCACGATCACGTAATAATTATTTGACGATAATTAATAACGAACATGCGATCATGAAATCATGAACGTAATTAAAACATGAACTATTATTAGTTGCGTATATATATTTATTACGAGCGTAATTAAATATATTAGATCACGGTATTTACGTAACGAGAACATTTAAAACACGAACACAAATAATCACAAACGTTTAACTTAATAACAAGACGCGGAAAAAGGTACGGGTACCCCAAGTGGGGTCCCTACCCGCGGCCAACAAGGGCAAATGGGCCAAGCCCATTTGTCAAATTTACTAAAGGGGGTTATTATTTTTTTCACTACTCATTTTCTCATTCACAGAAGATTTTAGAAAAACCCTAAAACATCCTCTTCCTTGTCTTTTGTGCCGCCACCCTGCAACCACCATAAGAGGTGATTTTTGATCTTGGATCTTGAAGTTTTAGTGATTGATCGTGTTGGTTCTTCGTCCTTTTGATCCACGAATTCGGTAAAACCTTTTTAAACATTTTCTTTTGATTTAATCTTTTTATAAATCAAGAACATGTGTTGTTTTTATAAAAACATAATAATTAAACATGGATCTAACATGATTTAGTGTTAAGTAAAATCAAAAGGGTGTTTATAAGGGGTGTTTGTTTTGGCCGCAGGCTGCAACCAAACCCGAATGGGTTTCGGTTTGCCAAGCCGACCACCACCAAGACCTTATGGTCTTGGTTGGTGCGTGTGGGTCCTACGGCAGCAGTGAAACACGGGGTACCCCGAGTTGGTTCGGGGTACTGTGTTGATTTCATGTCCGGTTCATGTATTTTAGTCTAGATCCGGTTCATGGTGTATGTTAGTTTTTTTATGTTTATGAACTTATGTTAAAATTAAATTAATAAAATGATATGATTAATTTAATAACATGACTTAGGTTATTTAATTATTAATGATCATGAAATTATTTTAACCTAAGTATTTGTATATTTAAAACTTATAATTAATTAATTATTTTAAAACCATGGATATAATTAATTAATTAACATGACTTAGGTTATATTATTAATATGTAATAATACATATTTTAACCTAAGTATTTAACTTATTTAATTAAAAACATGTTATACTTTAATTAAATATTTTAACCTATAGTTTAATTTAATTACATGAAATAATTATTAAACTATACATTATATCATATGACTTAGAAAATAATCATGAAAACACTTAGGCTTATATACTTAGCTTATTTAATCAGCTTATTTCTAATTATGGAAACTTTCTATTTTTAGAAACTTAATTAAATAAGGCAGCTAATCTATTTATGGAAACCATCTATTTTTAGAAACTTATTTATTTCAGGCAGCTAATCTATTTATGGAAACTTATTTAATTAAGGCAGCTAATCTATTTATGGAAACTTTCTATTTTTAGAAACTTATCTATTTTAAGCAGTAAATCTATTTTTGGAAACTTTCTATTTTTGGAAACTTTCTATTTTTAGAAACTTATCTATTTTAAGCAGTAAATCTATTTTGGAAACTTTCTATTTTTGGAAACTTTCTATTTTTGGAAACTTTCTATTTTAGGAAACCTGCTATTTTTGGAAAGTTACTTATTATTACACAGTAAGTATAATAACACATGAAATACCAGAAATACTTAATCAGATTAAACAGAATATAAGATAAAATACAGTTTAAGGCTTAGAAACAGTAAAACATGGTAAGAACACATAAAATAAGCTAAGACATGACATAAAACCAGTTACATATTTAGTAAGCAGATACTTATTCATGTATGTATTTATGTAGCACTAGTGATTCGGAAGTAGGATTCCTCTCAGTTCGTCTTTCTCGTTCACTGGACATAAGGTACGGATTCCCGTCCTTTCAGTATGGACTTTCTTTCCTTATTAGGATTCCCCGTATGCAGCCAACTGTTTTCTCATAGTATAAGTTATGTGTTTGATTGCTTATGTTTAATTAAGATTACCTATAGCCATATACATGCATGACCAGTTTTACCTAGTTATGGAGGTACCATAACCATAACATTAGAGGCACTAATGTTATGACTTCACCACGGCGGAGTGATTGCTCGTGGCGTCCCTTCAGCTTTTGGCCATTTATTTATATTTATCATGTGGGGCGTATGGGTGCATCTTAGTTACATGTTTTTATTCAGGATTCATGGTGAATGTGGTGTGTGCCTTGCATCCTTCACAAGGAGCTGATCCCTCCTACCCAAAAACCAGTATATTAAATTAGAGGCAGCCCCTATAATTTGCATGATGAGGTCACCCCTCCAAGTATTCATGCACGGTGGATTTTCATGACCTATATTGGCTAATGGTAAAATATGACAAACAGTTTTTATAAGATAAACATAAGACTTTCAAACTATTAAAACCAGTTTTATTAAGACTTAACCAGGTTACTCGGGACTTAGTTTCTTCCGCTGTTATTATGTTATATGCTTATCCTATTCATCCTTTATTGTACATCCGTGCACTGAGCGTATTGCTCAGCCGTTTTCCTTTTCTATGTTCCCAAAACGGCAGGTACTCAGGGACGCTCGTAGACACTAAGAGTACGTGCATATGGACTGGAAGCTGTCTAGCCTTCTTTACATTATGCATTTCCTTTCTTATGATACTTATGCTTTGGACATTGTTTAGTCCTTTCCTTTGTTATACTATGTTTGTGTGTGATGAGCTTTACTTTTGGACTACCGATGTTTGATTCTGGTATTTTCCTTTTTATGGTCAAGTAATGTTTAGACATTTTTCCTTGTATGCTTTGATGACACGCCATAATTGCTGTGATATTTCCATTTCCAAAATGAGGTGTTACAATTTGTGATAATTTCCCATATTAAATCACATTTTCTCCCTCATATTAAAAATATTAACCCAATCGATGTTTTTAATATCAACTGATTTAATGAAGTTTTAACAACGGTTTTGGGAAGAAAAATGCAAGTCCATTTTATCTTCATGATACCAAATGTATGAGATATGATACCGATTTGTAACATGATCACATATTCACCATATTAGGAAAAAATTGACAAGGTTGGACCTGACTGATGAGAACATCATATGATAAGATCAAATGGTTCTTGTCAGCATATGTTGGTCGCCTCGTCACGTCTGAAGTCATCTCTTTACACCACGTGTACGATTGGTATTGTTGTCTTGACACCAGTTAGTGAGCTTGGCACGTTCGGCATCGAATATTCTGAATGCTTGACAATTGCTCCCCCTCAATTGTTGACCAATGTTCTATTGAAAGAGTTGTAGTCGTTTGTTGAGTAGTCGCATTGTCGAGTATGTAGATACCAATTGTAGATAGCTATGGTTGTAGAGATGATAACTTCATGAAAACAAGACTTCTCTTGTTTTAACAAATAAATGCACTGAAGCGTACATATATTTGTGTTAGACCAAGTTATAGAGTAAACTTGATCCCTTACAAGGTTTTAAAGTAAACCTTGCCCGAGAAAATTAATTCCCGTTGTGAGCCAAAGCTTTCATAAGAAATACTTGACTTTAATGTGAAAACCGGGTTGCAGTCTGAATTAACTACAAGCCATATAGGCATGTTTTATGAAATATTTACAGCTTTTGTACGAACTCTATTTATGGCGTCGTGTCAATATTAATCAACATTTCTAAGGCCGTAAATATTATCGTACCAAAAGACATGCCTTTGAAAAATAAAGTAAAAATATTTTTGGATTTTTCTAGATTTTTCAATTTTTATGGTTTTTATATGGTTTTATATTTTTGTATTTTGCTTTTGTGGATAAAAATATAAACAATATATACAAATGATCACCAAGGATACGGAGAATAGTTTACCACCATTATTCTTTCGCTTCATCTGCCAGTTCCTTTAGAGTCTCAGGCGAGAAAGTTCTCATTCCTAGCTTGTCGGCCAAAAATTCCATTCGAGCGCGATCTAAAGCCTTCGTGAAAATATCCGCCAATTGATACTCAGATCGGAAAAAGTAAAGCTCTATTACTCAATTTTCCATTTGCTCCTTGATGAAGTGGTAGCGAATGTCAATGTGCTTTGATCGGGAGAATTGAACGTTGTTGCAGCATAAGGCAATTGCACTCTTGTTATCACAATACATCGGAATTTTGTTGAAACCTAGACCATAGTCGGTTAATTATGATCTCATCCAAGGAATTTGAGCACAGCAACTTGACATAGCTATGTATTCTGCTTCCGTACTTGAAATTGCAGCGCTTTTCTGCCTTTTCGATGCCCAACTGATTAGTCGATCTCCTAGTAGTTGCAAAGTTCCACTCGTGCTACGCCTTGTATCTTGACAACCCACGTGATCCGCATCTGCATATGCCATAAGTGCAATCGAAGAGTCCTTTGAATACCAAAGTCCCCGATTAATGGTTCCTTTAAGATATCGAAAGATCCGTTTCACAGTAGCCAAGTGTAACTCAGTAGGTCGAGTTTGATACCGAGCACACATACATATAGCAAACTGAAGATCAGGTCGACTAGCTGAGATATACAGAAGGGTACCGATCATTCCACGATAAAGTGTCGGATCAACAGCAACTCCATGTGGATCTGCATCAAGTTTAGTTCGTTCCACCATTGGAGTATCCACGGGGTCGCAAGATTCCATCTTGTACTTCTTTAGCGATTCAAGGGCATACTTGGATTGATTGATAAAGATGCCTCTGGGACTCTGAGATATCTGAAGACCTAAGAAGAATGATACCTTGCCCATCATTGACATCTTAAACTTGGAAGACATGAGTTTCCCAAACTCGTCGGATAAGGTTTGGGTCGAGGCTGCAAATAAAATATCATCAACATATATTTGTACCATAATCATATCTTTACCTCGTTTCTGAATGAAAAGCGTGGGATCCACCTTGCCTTTAGCGAAGCCTTGTGTAATGAGGAATTGTGACAATAGATCATACCACGCGCGTGGAGCTTTCTTCAACCCATAGAGAGCCTTCTTAAGCTTGTACACATGATTAGGATAATTAGGATTCACAAAACCATCTGGTTGTTGAACATAGACCTCTTCCTTGATTTCACCATTAAGAAATGCCTTCTTCACATCCATCTGATAGACGATCATATTCATATGGGCTGCATAAGCGAGGAATAGTCTAATAGCTTCCAAACGGGCAACGGGTGCAAAGGATTCCATAAAGTCGATGCCTAATAATTGCTTGTATCCACGAGCTACTAGTCGAGCTTTATTCTTCAATATTCCGCCTAACTCATCGAGTTTCACCTTGTAAACCCATTTCAAAGTGAGTAACTGCACTTGATCCAGGCATGGGACAAGTTCCCATACTTCAAGACGTATAAATTCATTAAGTTCTTCTTGCATAGCTTCTATCCAACAGGATTGAGTAAAAGCTTCTTGCCATGTCTTAGGTTCAACTTCAGTGAGAAAAGCATCAAAATGACAAAACATTGCATTTTCTTGTAGCTGACTTCGTGTGGATATTGGACGATTAGGGTAACCAATAATTGAGTCTATAGGATGATCCTTTGTCCACTTGTTGTCATGTTCACGAATCCGTGGATTGGAGTAAACCGTAGTAGGAGCTTCCTCTGAGGTGGATGACCCGGCTTGGTTATGGTCGGGAAATGGTACACCAAAGAATAGAAGTTCACGCATTTGAGCGAATTCCAAATCGTGATCATCATCATCCTCTTCATCATCAATAGGCATGACATGGGTAATTGAAACATATGTTGGTTGAGAATTACTCGTTGAAGGTATATTTTGACCAATTGTAGGTGCAGATGTGTCTGATTGTGCTTCGGTTGCTGGAGCTACAACTTCGGTAATCGGAGCTATTACTTCAGGTTCTGGAGCAACAACACTTGGAGGAGTAAAAAATTTATCAAAGAACGGTTGAAACAACGTATCCCATTCAGTCCTAGTAGGTGGTGTAAATGATGATGAAGTAGGGTTATTTGGGACAAGACCAGAGCTAATGTTGCTGGGTCCCATTTCATGAAGTGCGGGTTCAGAGTTGCTTTGCTCAGAAGCCATGTTGTCAGCTCATCAAAATCAACATTCATAGTTTCGAGGATCTTGCGATAGTTACGGTTGTAGATTCGGTATGCCTTCTTTGCGGGGGCGTAACCAATGAAAATACCAATATCTGCCTTTGGTTGAAGTTTTCCCAAATTGTCACCATCATTATTTGGATAGCAAAGAGAACCAAATACATGAAGATATGATAAATCTGGTACTTTTCCATGGAGAAGCTCATAAGGTGTTTTACCATGGCGTTTACGAATTAGCGACCGGTTTTGGGTGTACACTGCTGTAGATACTGCTTCTGCCCATAAAAACAATGGAGTCTTTGCGTAAATTAACATCGTTCGAGCAGCTTCCATAAGTGTGCGATTTCGCCTTTCAACGACACCGTTTTGTTGTGGAGTGCGAGCAACGGATGTTTCATGAGATATGCCAACTTCTTCATAATAATCACGCAAAATTTGATTCACAAATTCGACTTCATTATCTGTACGAATGCGTCGGACAGTAGTGTTGAGACGCACTTGAATCATCTTGAGAAATACGATGATGAATTTAGGTGCCTCATTTTTTGTTTTAAGAAATTTCACCCATGTAAACCGAGAGTAATCATTGACAATGACGAGGATATACTTTTTACCACTAAGACTTTCAACACGCATTGGCCCACAAAGACCCATATGCAACAAATAAAGTTTCTCTTGGTTGGTGTCTTCAGTCTTGGGTTTGTATTATTTCTTAGTGCTTTTCCCCATTGTACACGCGTAACACAAATGATCCTTGTGAAATGAAAGTTTAGGAAGACCACGAACAAGTTCATTTTTCGCCAAATGATTAATAGCGTCAAAGTTAAGATGAGATAACCATCGATGCCATAACCATGACTTAGTCTTCGATGCTTTGGAGAGAAGACATATGGGAGAAGCGGCCATCATATCTTGTATAGACAAAGTATACAAATTATTCCCTCGAGTACCTTTCAATAAATCAACCCCTTCCAAATTACGTATGAAGCAGGTATGCTCTCGAAAAGCAACTTCTAGGTTTGCATCTCAAAATTGTCCCACAGAAAATAAGTTGTGACCGAGACCTTCCACATAATACACTCTTGAAATTATAACATTCCCAATATGATATTCACCGTAACCCATTATCTTTGCAATATGATCATTACCAAATCGAACCATACCAAGAAACTTGCTGACGAAATTTCTGAGCTGAGAGCGATCTTCGGTCATATGCTTGGAGCAACCAGAGAACAATTTGGACCACCTGTTTTCAATAACAACAGTACAATGCATTGGAAAATATTGGTTCCAGAGTGTTAGCAGATACAGATATAAGATTATCAGAATTGCTAACATTTGTGTGACCCTTAGATTTCCTGCGTTTTCTAATGTGAGTTTTAGCACTAACAGGTTTTACAGTTCCAACTTTCTTAGGTTTTGGATTATTCGCGGGCACTACAGTGGGAGTAGACCTATTTAAAGGGCACTTGGTTCCTACAGTAGTGTCGGTGTTCCTAGTTAAAGGACATGCTTGTGTTTTGGTAGCCTTGGTACTCCTAGTTAAAGGGCACGCTTTCTTCGCTTTAGTGGGAGTGATCCTAGTTAAAGGGCACGCTTTCTTCGCTTTAGTGGGAGTGATCCTAGTTAAAGGGCACATATTTCCTACTATAATGAAAGTTCTACCAGTGGGGCGCCACAACCAACCAACTTGGGTTAACACTTTCCCAGTCGGTTTCCATTCTAATCCATTTTTCCGAGCATTCATCTCATTCAAATGGTCAATAAGGCAAGAATCATGACGACTAGAAAACATACATTCATTGCAATTCCAACATTTCAAATTAGAATTCACAGTAGGCTGAGAACGCTGCACAACCGTAGAGCCTTTAGGTTTAGCTACATGATTCTTTTTATTCAAAACAGAAATAACATTCCTAGGGTGGGCTTCTACTTTCTTCTTCTCTTGACTACTAGATGGGGGCAAGATCCTATTATTCTTGTTTCTTTTAAGCTTAGATCTTTGAGCCTTAGTAGTGGTGATTACTCCTATAGAAGGCAACACGAGAATATTAGAAGCTGGTTTTGATTCTGCCTTATCTTTAGTGACCAAAGTTTAAGATGGTTTAGTCCTAAGGCCCTTATTAAATGGTGTGACGGCTATAAGGGTCCTTTTGATTGCACTAGAGGACGATGATGAGACAGTGGTTGCGTTATCCACAACATTCTTACCTTTTAGAGTGCGAAGTGTTTCCTTTAACTCAGCCAGGGCCAGATTCTTATCACAAATTTGTTCCCTCAAATCAGATATTTCCACCGACTTTTGATTCAATTGTTCAATCAAAGATTGATTATGTGCAGTGGTATTAGCACATGCGGGCTTTACTGAATCGAAGAGTTGTGTATTTTTCTGTTTTAAGTTATCAACTTTGGACAAAATCTTGGAAACTCGATTATCTAGATCAAGTTTAAAATTCTCAGCGACCTCAAGTACGTTCACACAGTTAAGCTCCTTAGATTTCTCTATGTCTATCGGCAAAGATTTAGTAACCTTGTCACTTGGCTGACGCTGTTTTGATTGTAAATTCAATCGAAAACTATTTTGAAAATTTGCATCATCAATATTAACACCTTCGAATGACGTTTCAAAGATTTCTTGAATAAATTGTTGCTTTCAGTCAAGCGAAATACAATGTGTTTGAATCTCATTAAAACGTTTTGAAAGCGAAGAAGAATCTTGAAGCTTTAAAAATTCAGCGTCAGATTCGTGACAAGTACTATCTACCACATTATCCACATATTCAATATTATGCACAATAGAATCATTATCAACACTTTTATTCATACAGACGGAAACTATATCATGAGACATCACTTGTTTTAGAAGCTGATCATTTTGGCGTGAAACCCATTCTATTTCAAGTAAACTATTTTCATAAGCATCATCCATTTCATTGAAAACACGTTTAATCTTGATCATGATTACTAAGACAAGCTTTAACATTCTTTACAAACGGAACAATTTCGTCTCGGAACGCAACTCTAGTGTGCTCAAAGTTCCATTCACCTTCTGTTATGGCCGTAGCCGTCGTACGTTCCAAAATGACCTTGTCAAAATCGGCTAAGTGTTGGTGTACCGCTTTTAAGTTAACGGACGCCATACTTACCGGTGGAAGTAACTTCGTTAAATCCGTTTTGACGAGTGTAGGAGACGTACTTGGAGGGTTTTCATTTGACAAACTTTGGGGCACAAGAACTGTTAGTTCTGCTAATTCCTTTTGTAAGCGAATACGTGTCTTTTTAGAAAGTTGATCTTTATTATGCTTATCATAATCAATCGTATGGAATTTTGAAAACATTTTAGAATGAGTTTCTTCCATAAGTGACTGTGTCTCCTTAGAACTACGAACATAAGGTGCTTCTTTAGATTTGCCAATTATGGTCATATCATAAAGACACGGAATATATTCCTGAGATTGTTTTGCATAACCGGGATTAGCTGGTAAATCTTGAAGACGCTTAAGTTCGAGTTCTTTAAATGATTTAGTTAAAAGATGAACCTTTTCTGTGGAAGCGTATTGTTTTAAAAGTTGTTGTTCTTTGAATTTAAGAAGTTTGGTAACATTAATTTCCGATTCAAACTTTTTAGACTCGAGAGTTTCGAAATCCATTTTAAGTTTCTAAAAATCATTAACAACTGACTCTTTAGCTTTTAATTCATTGGAAAGATTAGCTTTTAATGATTCTATTTCTTTCAAGTGTTCAATCTTTTCAAAACAAAATTGGTCAAATTCAGAACATGTTATTTTCTCTGCTTGAGGGACCATTTCAAAAGTTTTGACCTTTTCTTTATGCAACGCAAGCTCAGCAGTTAGGGTGGAATTCGTATCTACAGATTGTCTGAGAGCCATATGCATTTGATCAATAATATGTTTAGGCACCATGACCAAATCATGTTGAGCATAAGATTCCATACCCGTCGTAGCATTTGGTTGAGGTTCACTCAAATGTGTAGGATTGGGTACCACATCATTTGAGTTACTAGTTCCCGAATGTTGTTCGAGGTTGTCATTTTCATGCCCAACTTGATGTGGGTTATCATCATTACCAAGATTGGTTGTGGTGGGTACCTCACTGACGACATCAGAACCGTAGTAAGAAAGATTAGCAACGAGAGCAGCTGAGGCAGAGTGAATGTCATCACAATCTGAATCGTATGCATCAAGATCGTCCGCTTGATAAGCTGCATTAGAAGTGGAAACGACTGCAATGCCTTCAGTATCTGTTGCCCCTGGGTCTGCAAGAAATGATAACTCCTCTGAATCCAAAATATTTCCCTTAGACTGAGCATCAACCAAATACATTTTCTCACGAAACCACGCTTCATCCCTTCTCCTTTTCGGCTGAGTGCATTGCCTAGCCATATGACCTTGTCCTCGGAAATTGTAGCAAGTCACAACCTTTTGAGGACCAATGGGGCTTCCATTTCGATTAGCTTGAGAATTCACAGCTTGAGCATTCACAGTCCTTGTAGGAGGTCCATATGAATTTTGCCTTCCCTGAATAGGTTGCACTGTTACTTGACCATCTTGAACAGTAGCTTGTTGTCGAGGATTTGAAGAGGTGCAGAGCTGATTGTTTGTTGGTGGAAATCCTCTAGTTGCAACAAGTTTTGACAAGTAGGCAGTTAGATGGTTTAGAACATCAGCTGGCGTATCATTTGGAGTAAAGACCGGTGCTTGGATTGGTGGAAGTTCATTAGAGTAGAAGGCTTGTGCTGGTTGTGCTTCAATTGGAAAGTATCCTTGCTGAGGAGTATAGCCCATTGGAGAAGTGTTGGCTTGTGATGGTGATGTCTGATATGGTGGTTGATGTGGAAAATATTGTTGATGAACACTTTGTTGAAATGCTTGTTGTGGCATCATTGGTGGTTGATAAGATGGTTGTTGTGGTTGTTGATAGGTGTGTGGTGGTGGCTGCTGCAAGTATGATGGTTGTTGATAAGTTTAAGCCATGTTTTGTTGAGAAGCATACATGGCAAGTGGATCATGAACTTGAGGTGTAGACAACCGAGCCTCGATCACATAGCATTCGCTTGTTGAAGAAAAGCTTGAAGTTGATCCACATTGGTGTTATGCAAGTCCTTAGCCAATTTAACATCCGTCGCGTACTTTTTCCATTCTGAAGGAAGAGTGTTCAAATACTTGGTGTTCAATTGAAACTTAGGAATTGTCATACCATATATATTGAGCTCATTCAACAATAGGGTAAATCTCAGATAGTAATCATTGAGAGTCTCCCCTGGCACATAGGCAAACTTATCAAAAGTATCATAAAGCTTACACTCTCGTTCTTGTTTAGTTAACGAGGTGCCTTGTATTAGAACACGAATTCTATCCCATAGCTCTTTGGCAACTTTATGTTTGCTGACGAGTTTATAGACATCTGGAGGAAGGGCTTAGAGAATGATGTTTGTAGCATACTTATCACATTTGTCTTGAATCTTCATATCTCCAGTCAATTCACCCGTTGTGCGAGGACGAGTAGTCGTACCTTCCGTCACTGTACCATAATCTAATGGTCCATTGATCACCGATGCCCAAATTAGATGTCCATTCTCTTTGTTCAACATGTAAAGTTCCATTCGAGAAGTCCAATCCTCGTACATAGACTTCTCCAACATAGGTGGATGATTATCCGTACCCGAGAGGATGGACTTATCCGTAAGAGATGTGTACTCTATGTCGATAAGTTAAGATTTACAAACGTTGATCGATCAATGAGAGAAAGTTAATGTGTTTGTTGTTGTGTGTTAAAGCCGAGAAATAATGTTGAAATCCCCTAATTATGTTCTTGATAAACCAAAAATTCCAAGACTAAATCACACACGATTAAAATTTTTCAGAAACACATTTTTGAAAAAATCTTGGAAATCTTGTCACTCTATTGGAATGCACAAAACAAGTTCTGTCGCAATGTCTGTCTGAATACCTGTCGCAATGCTTGATCGTAATACCTGTCGGAATGTGTGATCGCAATACCTGTCATAATGTTTGATCGCAATACCTGTCGGAATGTGTGATCGCAATACCTGTCGGAATGTGTGATCGCAATACATGTCGAAATGTTTGATCGCAATACCTGCGGAATGTGTGATCGCAATACCTGTCGGAATGTGTGATCGCAATACCTATCGGAATATGGCTAATGAGATTTTGGCAGAGTGACGTTTCAATATTGCCTTACGAAGCAAGGAGTTATCGCAATGTACGATCAGAATAAGTGTCGGAATACCCTTCGATCGCAATGTAGAAACCCTAGGTTTTTGCGATCGCAATGAAGAACCCTGCCCACTTTGCGATGGTTACCAACTTTTCGATGGAGACAAACTACCACTTTTCTCGGATAGTACACAACAAATTCGGAATTTTAAGCCTAAAAACGAATCAAACACCCAAAAATTTGTGTTTTTAACCCAAAATACCAATACCAAATCACTATAACAAGTAACTAGATAACGTATACCAAGATTAAAGCATAAAAACAAAAACAAAAAAAATTGGTACGTGTGAAATAGGATCAAAATAGGCGAATTGATCAAGAACACAAACACAAAAACCAAACAATCATCCCATGGCTCTTGATACCATTTGTAGGATATGTAAATCTTGCTTATGTTTTAGAGAGAAAGAGATAGAGAGATGATGGAGTTCACACACTTCTAGAGAGAGAAAATGAAAGATTACTATGTGTAAATTATGAAAACCACCACCCTCTCCATCTAAGGAGAGGGTTTATATACCTAAGCCCATGACATGGGCTTGGGCTTACATTTGGCCGCTGGCCCATACAACTTATGGGCTCGGTTTGGGCTTTGTTTAATAAGTGTAAATAACTAAACTACGAGCTATTACATCGACTATTGTTGGAGTGACCGATCCTTTTAAATACGTAAAACGTATTTCCAACACCTACACAATAATATTGTTTTAGCATGCGATTGTGTATCTGAATTATCTATCATCTATGTGTGGAAACATTGTGCGGATTTCAATTATTATCAGGAATCTTTATTGTTATAAAAATCATCTTATTATTATGGAATTATGTCATTATCCTAAACACATATTTTTATCAGTAAATTATACTCATTATTAGTGAACTCTATTTTATCAAAAAACTTTATTTATATCAATGAACTATGTTTTATCATAAAACTTTATTTATTTTAGTGAACTTTGATTTTATCAGTAAACTATATTTATCATTATTAGTGAACTTTGTTTTATCATAAAACTCTATTATTTCCAGTGAACTTTATTTTTATCAGTAAATTATATTTATTATCAGTAAACTTTGTTTTATCAATAAAATGTCTTTATTAATAAATTTTGGAATCATCAAGGAAAGTCTATTTAACTGAAGTTGTGATTTTTAAACTCTTACATTTTACTGTAAGGTGCAGTGGTCGGTATAAACTCAAATTTTTCATTTTAAAACAAACTTATGAACTCACCAACTTTATGTTGACATTTTAAGCATGTATTTTCAGGTACTTAACTGATTGGACTATTGGAGTCTGTTATGAAGTTTTGGCATGTAGAGGTTATTCTCGGATCAAGCTCTCAAATACTCATGAAGTCACAACCTCCCAAAGCTAGTCTTACGTTGCGGTGAAAATGGGGTGTGACATTTTTATTGGGAAGTTTTTGGGTGTTTTTAGTGAATTTTGTGTATTTCGATAAACTTTTCCTTAAACCCAATATAAATAACTACCATGAGTGATTAAAACATGTTTACAACGAGTTTTGGTTATTTCTATCAAGATTTGCATGAATCCAACGAGTTTGACCACCATTGGCCTTCTTTGACCAATTAACCATAGTTGACTTATAGTTTGACCAATTAATTAGTCACATAAAGGTTTGTGGCCTCTAGCGCCTATTAGACGATTAATCGACCTTGTTTTACAACACTGTTTTTTTTATAGATATACACATTGATATATTTTCGACGAATCTTTGTTGTGTTGAGACTTGCATGAAAAAACCATACGTGTGATAAACACTCATTTGAATATTTGTATAAAATTATATATGATTAAACACTAATATTATATGTGATAATTGCATACCACATGCTATTTAACACTAATATGATATATGATTAACACTAATATCATAATATCGAATTACAATGATTTCATTAGAATTACATATCATATGTGATTTAATACTAATATCATATGTGATTTTATAGTAATATCACATGTGGTTTTATTAGTTTCATGCAAGTTCTAACAACGAAGAAAAAAAGATGAAAAAACATGAAAAAATCTATCAAAAGTATATTAAAGTGCATATTTATAGAAAAATAATTAAATGTTAATCGTGATAATATGTTTTTTAACTTGACGATTAACAACTTAAGATATGTTAATGTTTAAAAAAATAAAAATGTGTTTTGTGTTTTAATCTTATCCATTTCATTAAGATGAAGATGAAAAGTGACTAGTATCCAAAAGACATTAATTTTTAATAAATTATACATAATACTACATTTTCAAGAGAAAAAATATGTTCTAGTCATGTTCTCATACTTTTAAACGTTTTTAGTCATTTTTCAACTCAATTCTTATTTTAGTCATGCTCTATGTGCTCTAATGCTCAATTATAACGGATGATCGATAGATGTCATTTTTAGATGATTCACTAACAACACATTAAAAGTCTCAATTATCCTTCCTTTTTATATCGTTTTCTATGTCTTTATCATTAACTAACCTCTTTACCTACGCCGCTTTTATTCATTATCATCATTTTCATTTTCAAATTTCGACAACACTTTTATATTCCAACCAACTCTTTTTCAACATTCGTTTTATTTATTTATATTTTATTAGATTTTTCTATGTATTTTGCGGTTTTGTGATTTAAAGTAAATACAACAAATGATATCTACTTACTTTTTAATTAGACAGTTAGAATGCATATTTATTAAGGAAAACACTTTATTATTGACATTTATTGTTAATAATGACTTTGTAAATGATCATTCAATGTTATATTATTTGAACTTGTTTTTATGAAATGGAATTTAAGAGGTGGTGGGGCAATAAAGTGATGTGGAACAGTATAGTAGTGGTAGTAGAGTAGTAAAACGGCGGTAGTGAAACTGTACAACGATAGCGATGTCGTCGGAATATGAAAATAAATGCTAATAAAGAGAGAAATAAAATAAAATAAGAGACAATGATATTTTAGACTTTTTATCATATTAATAATAAAAAATATCAAATCATATTATTTTATTAATTAAAAATAAACACGTATCCATAAAAAAAACACGTGAAACATACTGCTATGTTCTAAACCCGTCAATTGTTTTTTTATTAAAACATCACGTCAAGCAAACTGCTATGTTCTCAAGATGTTTCACTAAAAGATAATAAAAAATAAAAGTTAATTGTTTCACCCCAATATTAAAAGAAAACACTTTATTTCTAAACCGATCAAAATGCAATTGTTTTTCATTCATTCCGTAATCCCCATCTAGTTTTCTCAAAGTCATATGATATTTTATAATATTCTAGACTTATACCAAGCCCAAATCTAAGTTCTAAACAAATCTACAAACCAAACATGCCTATACACTTTTTTCATTCCGTAATTATTGTCCTAGACAAAAAAAACATGATGTAATAAACGAGGAGGATTATGTTGGATATCTTCCATTCCTCGTATACTAGGTATTAATTACTTCCATTCGTTTCCATCTTGATAAATGGAAGAGATTTAAAACGTTTTATTATTTCACATATTTTTTATAATTTAAATATTTCATGAACCGTTAATCGTTAAACAAAACAAATTATACCGTCATGACGAGCATTTGATTGTTTTTTAAAGATTGTAAAAATCGTGAATTGGTAGCTGGATGGTAGATATCCTTGTTGCTTGTAAATCGGTCTAGGCGAGATTAATCGGTGATTAATGAATTACCTTTTTACTATGAAGTATTCGGTATTTTTGGTGAGTTTTGTGATTTTGGCAAAATTTTCTTTAAAAACCAACGTATAATAGATATAAACAACTACCATGAGCGATTAAAACATGTTTATAATGGGTTCCGGGTATTCCCATTAAGATTTGCATGTTTCCAGCGAGTTTGACCACCATTGACCTTCTTTGATTGCCATTAATAATAGTTGATTTATAGTTTGACCGATTAAGCAGTCACAAAAAGGTTTGTGGCCTTGTAGGGCCTTGGCGACAATTAATCGACCTTGTTTTACAACACTAATTTTTTTATAGATATGCACATTGATATATGCTTCCGACAATTGTTTGTTTTTTTTCGTTTTTGAGACTTGCATGAAAAATCATACATGTGATAAACACTAATTAAAAAATTTGCATAAATTTACATAGGATTTAATACTAATATTATATGTGATAATTGTATACCACATGTTATTTAACACTAATATGACTAGCACGGTATCCGCGCGATGCGGCGACGGGTACCTTATGACTAAATTCTTCGGCGCAATAATTTGTTTTTCTTGGTTATAACTTCTGAATCGATAATTTTCATCTAAAAACATGTCCTAAAAACGTAATTTTAATCGAGAGATATTATTAGTTTTGGCGTTATAGTACGGTACCTGTGCATTGCGGCGGGCCGATACCTTGTAATCAAATCTCTTGTCGAGAAATATTTTTCCATCAAACGTTTTCAGTGATAATAGTTTTGCGCATGGCGAGAGTTTTAAGAAATAATTTTATCATAGTTCTATGCATCAAGACGAACATGGGTTAGTAGTATTACGAGGTTGTGTTGATTGACGGTGAAATGCACTTGTTAATAAGTGGATGTTGTGTTATATTCATCACATTATATAACATGTAAACATTTACATACTTAATATTTTACATGTTTTCATACTTTGTAAATTATTTGAAAATGTACGTACATTGACGTGAACAACTATTTTCAATCAAATTATTTAGCAAAATGATTATATTTTTACTAAGTTTTTACTAATATACATACACAAATGATAGATATTTTATGATATGCGATTTTCATAAACTTTAAATATGCTAAACAAACTTTTGTTGACATATATTAATCAAAAATGTTAAAAGGCTAGAATTTTTAAACATATATTGTTTAAGAAAAAGTTTATAACATAATTGCAGACTTGCAGTATCTAATGGCATGAACCAATATTTTATGCATAATTTAGTTAAAGCTCAATATCATGTTAATAAAAAACATCAAAAAGGCCATTCATAATTGATGTTCAAATTTATTTTTTTCTATAAACACTCACAAACCCTAGATCACTCTCTACCGCAGTCGTGACACTGTCTTAAGTTCTTTAGTTAACTAACAGTTGTATCATTAGTCGCCGTCTAAACTCTAAACCCTTTCATCCGACATAAAAACAGTCCAACCAGCAACAACCTCACTCCCATGCGTCATGAAAGCTTCCATCCCACCAGACATCGTCAACTGTGTCCTCTTCAATATTTTAAAAAAACTCACGGCAACCCTACGTTGTGAGCCGCAAAGCAGACAACCAAACCCTAGATGAGTCATAGGGTATTCGCGCGTTTTTTCTCGTATCCCACATGTATTTTTTGAAACCCACACGGTTGATCATGATGCTTTTTTGTAACATGTGTTGTGTGTTCACTTGTTTGATCCTTCTCATATTGTGATGGTTGTTGCTTCGCTTGTCATCACGTGTGGGGCTAAGTTGTCGTTGTGGTTATTGTCTCTACTGATGCAATTGAGAAAACTGAAGGTTTATGAAGTTCATAATAGTTACATAATCATAAGCAAAGATCAAATCACGTATAGCGGAAGCGATTTAACAAGATCATAATAATAACACATTCATAATTAATCGAATTAGGGTTACATACCTTTTAGCTTAGACGATTCCACAAGATAAGAACGAATCACCAATTAGGGTTTATAACGAACACCACCAAGATATAGTCTAAAGTAAGACTACATTACGTTCTTGTACACACGTAATACAACGAGCTAACCGTAAGTATAGTATGTGTAAACCGAGCTTCTACGCGTTGTGGAAAATCTACCCAACAACCCTAGAGAGGGGCTAGGACTAGATTATTGCTAAACCAAAACCAAAGGATAAAAGGAACCCTAAAAAAGGTGTTTTTCCTTTGGTGTTGATCGCAAGAAAGAAACCAAACAAACCAAACGAAACCCTTAGGCGTGCATTTGGTTGATCGGTCAAGAAAGAGAAAAGAGATTGTAGGATAAAAAATAATGAAGGCTAGATTTGTTTATATAGTGTGAATTAAACTTGTAATCCAAGTTTAATACTAATAAGGAAACAAATCATTTCCCTTCCTTTTTTTTGTCTACCGTCGGCCAAGGCCCAACCGAAGGGCGTTTCCAGACTTTTCTTTTCTTCTAGTATATCCCACGTTAACCGTTAAGTCCTTAACTCTTAAACTTAATGACGGTAAAATATATTGCTCGATTTAATTTAATAAACATATAAATATAATTATTAAATAAATTAACTCTTTACGTATTGTGTGCAATCCCGTAATCCCGAGTTTGATCCTAACACATGACTATTAAATTATAGTCCATAAACTTACAGCTCCCACTTGGACATATTTCAAATAGTGTGATCACATCGGTTAGCGTCTAGTTACACGCTGATGCCTCTAGTACGATCTCGGGTAAGGTTTCTTGGATAAAACCTTTTAATGATTCATCATTATTATTATCATCCTTTCATTTCTAATACAGTGTTAATAAGGATATGGATCTTAGTCATTCCTTTCATTAACCATTATGTTTCTCGTTCATCGGATTCAAGCAAGATTACCAAAACTTCTAAACATAGTTTAGAAAGACTTTGGGTACGGCCATACAAACATCTTACTAATCCCACGAGGGCCCCAACTATATTATACTTCAAAATAAATTAATAGGAAACAAATTCCATATTGACTACAAGCAAAACTTATGAATTTTGCAACACTTCTGAAAATAACCCTTATAGCTACCAGTTACGTTTAGCGTTAGATTATTTCACAAAAATGCACTAGATCCACGACAGTTTCCTGGTATCTCAGGTATGATGATAACTATTTATGATTTACTTGATGACAAAGATCCACAAAGTATAATCATACAGTTGGGATAAGTCCAATACTCGAATCATCGAATATCATCCAAAATTGATCAATATACTTTCAAGTATATTCTATCACTATTTTGATTTGTCTTAATTTAATAATACTCCCATATTATTAATCGACAACGGACATTTAGAATACAACAATAATATTCATGGATTAAACATGTAAATATAGGATACAATATATTATAAATAAATTTACCAAGTAATTTATTTCACTATAATAATTGTATAACATCCCTTATCCAAATACTAAATATTTCAATGCATAAAACTGGTATATGCATTATGCCTCTAGTAATGACATTCATACTTGTTTGGCAAAGCATAAATCAACCAATCTTGACATATTTGAATTTTGAGAATACTTTCTTCAAGAATTCAATTCATTGAAGCTCTTGTACATGTTCATTCAAATAGTTTGATATTGTCGCATAGTACCAAAATTGTGAAACATCCTTGATCACCAATTTATTATAATAAACTTCCAAAACAACAATGAAGTTCAAAGTATTCTAATTTTTTAATGTATAATGCAACTTTAAATAACATGTCATCTCCAAGGATACCATGATTAATATTGAGTGTTACCTCTATTATATCTTTTCAAGTTTGATAACTTGTCATTCAAAGATATAAATACGTTACCTATAATATCTATTATGTAATGTTTGATTCGAACCAAGCATCCAAGTTTGTTGGCTATGATAATTTGTACAAGTATTGACAAATTATTCATCTATAAAATATGGAAGCTGATTCAAGATAAGGATGTTATTCTATATCCAAACATATGCTTTCAGAATATTCATTACACAAGTTATTTAATAACTTTCAAATAGATTAAATTATACAAATCATCTTGCATTTTAAGCATGATATAAATACAACGTGATACACCGATGAGATGGCATTTATACATGATCTCATCGTTCTTTTCGGGCTTTAAATGCATTAAAATGTCATAAAATACCATATATATATGCTTGTATTTGTTTACTTGTGTGTTTTAGGTATGGATATCGTGAAAGAGACAAAAGATCACAAGAAACAAGGAAAAACGGACACGAGAAACGAAGCCGTACAAAGAACCGGGCCCTAGTTCATGAATTATCCAAGATTAAACCTTGAAGACTTGAAGATGTACAAGAATGATCCTCAAATTGTGAAGAAATGACACTTAAAACCCTTGTATATTCATAATTACAAGTTTGGTCCCTAAAGTTTGTCAAAATTACAAAATGGTCCTTCAACTTTGAAGAAATGGCAAGATTAGTCCCTCAACAATTCTAAATTGCCAATTATGGTCCCTCGTAAAGTCAAAGATACAATGAAGACCTTTGAAGATCAAGAATGTCCAAAATCAGTCCTTCAAATTTGTGAAAGTGGCAAAAACAACCCTTGAAACACTTTTGCCAAAGTTTTGGGGCAAAAGTGTGAAATTCATAACTTCAAATACAAAGGAATGTGTTTATGTTGGCTGAAAAACGTGTTATGCATCTTTTCCCAAAAACAAAGGACCAAAGTTGCCAAGTCTAAAGTTCAAATTCCTAAATAAGCGGGTAACACTTACTGTAGCAATTTTTACCAGCCAAGAACAACTTTTTACCCAGGTTTAAAAAGAAAGAAAACAAAGGGGAAATGCAATTGGCTATACTCACGTGTAATTCACATCACCTCAATCACATCCCACAACAAAAACCTAAAACTCCACTACCAGAAAGATACCCCAAGCCCCATTCACATGACGACACCTGGCAAAGAATCATGACATGGCAAAATCAACGAACTTAAACCTTTCCTTAGTCACCAAGCACTCAATGAACGTCCCTGATTCAACCAAGCAAGTTGGCAACAAGCCTAGAAGATTCTGCAAGGATATATTAGGAAATTCAGTTGCTAGGGTTTATGAATAGTGTTTTGTAAGCATTTGCCTATAAAAGGAGACCTCAACTTGTGAGAGTCCCTTTGTTCCAGATTTTGGCTATTATCTTTGTAATTCCTTTTTATTTAAATAAATTTGAATTTCTGAAAATTGTGAAATCTCTTTTGTGTTTTATAAAAGTTGGTGTTAGAATAGCTGAAATTTGTGTTCCATTTGATGTTATAGACCTTCCTTAATCTTGTGGTTAAGGCACGTCTATGTTTGTTAGGTTTTCAAAGGTTCAAAAACCTTGAAATCCTTGTTTCTGTTTTAGCTATTATCTTGTACTAATCCTTAGCCAAGAGCCTAAAGCTCCTTCAAGCTTGTTGACACCAAGCTTGAGAAGAGATTTAAGCTATTGGGTGAGTTGTTTGTTCATTTGTGTTGAAGAATCATAATCATCAAAACCTTGTTCTACTTTGAACATCAGCAGGTTTTGATCCTCTTTGTGAAGAACCTTGGTCTTGTTCTAGTTGTTTAACAAGGTCCAAGGAGCATTGCTGGTCCTCCTAGGATGTAGTGGAGGACAGGTATGGCCTCTTGTTTAAGTTTCCCCTAAAAATTTCATGATATAGCATGTTTTGGTATTTGGACTGTGATTTTGTGTTCTTGTGTTTGAGGTGGTGATTTTTGTGTTTGAGTCTGTTAGTTGCCATCTAGGAAGTGTGTTTGAATCATAAAATCAGTAGGTTGTGTTTAGAAATCACAAGTTGCTTTGAAAAGTTGTGGATTAAGGGTTCTTTGTGTCTGCTGGTTCAAAGGCCTTAGGGCCTTGGAGCTTGGCTCCTTTTGGTTTATATCTATTTGTTTGCTGATATAAAATTTGTTTCAAGTGTTGGATAGGTCTAAAACAAGGTATAACTAAAAATCATAGGTTGCTAGTTTTTGAACACTTTTTCAGTCAAACACGTCAGCAGGTCTAATTTGTTTGTTTGTTTGAATTAAGGTGTGAAACTTGGTTTGCTTATCGATTTGTTGGTTGTGCAACTCTGCATCATCTGGTTTTAGATTTTGGTTGCTATTTGAGTAGTCTATAGCTTATTGAATTTCAGCTTTTGGTTATTTAGATCAGCAAATGCATGCTATGAGATTTTGATGCAATTGGTTTGATTCTTGTTGTTTCAAACTTGTATTTGGTTCCTTGTGCATTACTTGGTGTGTGCCTTTTGTTTGTTGCTTATCTCACAAGCTTATAAGCCCACTGGCTTATTGGCTTATTTGTGCCAAAACTCATCAAGTCTACCAAACTGGTAGACCTTGGTTCACAAGGTTTGTACTCAAGCCTTGACCAGCAGGGTGAAAACAAAGTTTTAACACTTCATTAAGTCTGTCAACGTCCAAAATTGTGCTTGTCAGCGTTTGATTTACTCTTGTCAGCGTTTGACTAGTGGTCAAACTTGGTCTAATAGCTTATTGAATCTGTTTTGCTTATTGGTACATGCAACAACTTGGTTTTTGTAATAGAACTCATTTTTCTCAGCTTAATAACAAGTCTGGAAGGTTACAAGTCTTTTGGTTAAGCTTTTGCTAGAAAACTAGATTATTTGGCTTTTTCAGCCAGCTTATTGGTTCTTACAGCTTATTCTACTTAGCTTTGTGTGATTTTCTTGATTGATTATTCTTAGTTAAGCTATTTGTGAGCTTTTGCAACAAACTAGAGCTTCTGAAACAGCCTAGAACTCTATCCCGACTATTTTGTCGTTTTGTGGAATTGTTCTTTGCTTATTTCGGGCTTATTGAGTGAGCTTTTTCAAAATTTCTTTTTACAGATCTCTTTAGTATCCCAAAAGAAGGTTGTGTGTCAAATTAGAGCTTATGGCATTGGCTTATTGCTTAATGGGCTTATTGGCCCAATAAGAATAAGATGTGTGTTCATTAAGTTGTGATAAGCTCATTTTCAGCTTTTGGGCCTTCAGAGTTTTGTGTTTAGAATTGAATTTTGAGTTAGATAGGGCTTTACCAAGTTATTTGGGCTTATTTTGACTTTTTGGGCTAAAAAGCCTATTAAGCTTGACTGTTTTTTATTTTAGCCCATTTGGGGTAATTTGGTAATTTCACTTTCATTTTCTAATTATTTAGGTTAAAATAAACTAGTTTGCAAGTTTTTAGAATTTTTTATAATTTTTGAATTTCTAATATTATTTTAATATTATTTTAATATTATTTTATTATTATTTTTCAAATTTCACATTTATGCACTTTTTATATTTTTCTTAGCTTAAATACATTAAAATAGGATTTTTGCAACTCTTAGATTAATTTTATTATCTTTAGATTAATTTTTATAATTATTTTAAGTTTTAATAGTTTTTAAATCATTTTAAATAGTTTTTCTTAGTTTAAAATTTTATAAAAAATAGTTTTTAATCTTTTTAGTTCATTTTAGAGGTTTACCAATTGAAAAATATTTATTTGGGCTTTTTAATAATTAATTTGATTTTTAGGGCTTTAATTAGCATTTAAAAATTAATATTTACATAATTAAAAGGTTTGAAAAAGTTTTGATCATTGGTAAACTCTTAGCTTATTTATTTTGATTTTTGGTAATTTTTTGGTAATTTTTAGAATTAATTTTTATTTTAGCCAATTTTACGGTTTTACGTTTAGTCTTCGTAGTAATTAATTCCACGTCTTCGTCATTCTCTTTTCTCATCCCCTTCTATCCAATATTAATCTCAAATCTTGCTACGAATTATTCACACACATATACCTCCTTGGGAAACGAACTTTGAACTTCATAAGGGTCATTAGTGTTTGATTTTCCTAAATCATCACTTAATACTTTTCCCTATTTTACGCTCTTTGTTTTCCTAAACAAGAGTTGCAATTTACTCCAACAATTTTGGCGCCGCTGCCGGGGAGGTGTGTCGTGATTAATTTGTCTTGTTGTTTTTAATATTAACCATAAATAGCATTTGTATTAGTAGAAATCTACTAATACGTATTGTCGTTTTTTTGGTTTTTCTTGTGAAATTATTATTACTATATTGTATTAAGTATCACAATCAATACAAAATATCTCCAAAAGTGTGAAAACACAACCTTAATTGAGATTTGATCTCCTAATTATTGTATTCAAATCTCAAACAAAAGAAAAAAGGTAAAAATAGATAAATACTTTCGTGAAGATCGATTTTGAAAAATACGAACTATAAGGTGGGTATAAGGCGGGTATTATTAAATATACCCTAAGGAAAAAGGCTCTTAATTGCTTCGCGCCGCCTCGTTTCCCTGCTTGCTTGTGAGTATTTTGAGATTGAAGGCTAATCGAGGGTTTTGCCGCCCAAAGTATTATTAAGTATAATATATTTGCTTGGTTTTCTTTGTGATTAAACCCTCTTGAACAATTTGGTTTTCACCAAAGTTCTAAAGTCATTCGAAGACGTTCACTCCACGTGATCGTTTTCATTCTTTTGAGGCATCTTTAATCAAGAGTTTGATTCGAGGAGAGATTTGGTAGATTGTTGTCTACAAAGATACACCAAAATCCAAAAAAATTAAAAACAATCAAAAACACAAAAAAATTGAAAATTCACAAAACACCCAAAAAGAATCTTCTTTGCTCACCTCCCATTCTTCGTGAAGTTTATGATCACTCGTAATCAAGCAAAACGAGCTCGTAAACGTCTTCAAAAGCAAGCAAATCAAGAGACGTTGATTGAAGAACAAACTCCAATTGTTGAACCTATTGCAGAACAAGAAGTCGTCATGGCTAATCGTACTATGATGGAGTTGCTTCAAGCACCCACCGAGGGTTTTGGAGAGGCCATTGTGATTCCCGCTATCCTTGCGGAGAATTTCGAGATTAAGACGGGTTTAATGTCGATGTTGCAAGCTAATAAGTTTAGAGGTCATGAGAAAGACAACCCGCATTACCACATAAGGAATTTTAATTGTCTCACTGCTACTAGCAAGTTTAAGGATGTTCCACATGACGCCATTAAGATGATGTTGTTTCCATACTCGTTAGATGGACCCGCTAAAATGTGGCTTGAGAAAGAACCGCCAAATTCAATTTTGACATGGGGTGATCTCGTTTCTAAGTTTGTGAACAAATTTTTTCCACCATATAAAACAACACATTTGAAAAATGAGATTTCAAGATTTGTACAACGAAATAATGAAAGTTTTTCAATGGCATGGGAACAATTTAAAGAAATGTTACATGAATGTCCACACCATGATTTTTCAGAATTGCATCAAGTTGATACTTTTTATAATGGGCTTAATGATCATGAACGAGATTACTTGAATATCGCCGCGGGTGGTAATTTTTTGTGCAAAACGACCGATGAAGCTTTAAAAATTATCGAGCATAGATCTAAGGTTTATAGCCCTCGTAACACACCGAGTGTTGCCAATTTGGGTTCGTCATCGTCGTCATCATCTCGTAACATTAATGCCTTACATGATGAAGCTAATGAGGAAAATCGGTTTTTTGATAGATTTGCTAATCTTATGACTCATTAGAAAGCACAAGAGGCTTTGAATTCCGCTTCGGTTAAAGCGGTTGAAAAGAGTTGTTTGTCTTGTGGTAGAGCTCAAGATCTTTCCGAGTGCATTACCACCGGTGGTAACACTTCGAGTGCTTACGTAGCAACGGGAACTTACAACCAAAACAGCCAAGGTTCCCGCCCAAATCAAGCTCCACCAAATCAAAATGCTAATACCTATCGAAACAACAATCAAGGTGGTAATTATCAAGGCAATTCACGTAACTACAACAAAGGGAATTATCAAAGTGGGAAGGGACAAGTCACTAATCAAAACCAAAACCGTGATTTTCAAAACACTACACAAGGTTTTCAAAATGCTCACACTAAAAATCTTCAAGGAGAATTTTTGGATTATGCTAAAGCAAATAATGCTAAGTTTGATAACATGCAACGTAAGATGATTAGCTTAAGATCCGAGTTGAAAAACGAGCTTAAGAATGAACTTGCTAATGAACTTAAAACTCATGCTAATAAAATGAAGGGAAATGTCCAACGTCTTCAACAAAATCAACAAAAGATGGAACAAGGACAACATGAGATTAAGCAAGAATTGTTAAAAGCGGATTTAAGGCAATCAAAATTTGAAGACCGAATGGCAAAAATGTTTGAAGCAATCATGTGTAAACCCTCTTCCTCGGGTGGTCTTCCTAGTGATACCATTGCAAACCAGAAAGGAGAAATGAAGGTTATTACTACACGAAGTGGTAAAACTTTCAAGGAACCAATCTCTCGTCCAAGTACTTCTACGGAGAAGGAAATCGAGAAAGAGCCCGAGGTGATGGTCGAAAAGGAGCATATTACAAGCCCACGAAGTACCGCTCATACCACACCTACGGTTGAACCAATACCAATCATGGAACCCGAGATTCCAAGGCCGTTGCCTAATGTCCAACCCACACCACCCTTACCTTACCCTTCGAGACGAAACAAAGAGAAATTGCAAGAACGTAGCAAACAACAAATCGAGCTTATTATAAAAATATTTCAACAAGTGCATTTTGATGTGAGTTTAGCCGACGCGTTCTTATACATGCCTCGTTTCGCTTCCACTTTTAAAAGTATGATGAGCGATAAGGAAAAGCTTTCAAAGCTTGCTAATTGTTCTTCGGTTTCTCTTAACCGCATACCGAAAAAAGTTGGTGACCCCGGAAAGTTTCTCATTCCTTGTGACATACAAGATATGAAAGAATGCCTCGCCTTGGCCGATCTTGGTGCGAGCATTAATTTGATGCCATTTTCCATTTGGAAATCGCTTTCGCTTCCGGCTCTTACTCCTTCGAACATGTCTATCGAGATGGCCGATCATTCTACGATTTTAGCATCTGGAGTAGCCGAAGATGTTTTCGTGAAAGTGGGGAAGTTCTACTATCCCGTTGATTTTATAGTAGTTGACATCCCCGCGGGATCCTCAAGTTCCTCTAATTTTAGGTCGTCCATTTTTAGACACCTCGAGATCGCTTATCGACGTTCATGCAAGAACTATCACTTTGAGATTCAACGAAGAGGAACTTGTTATAAACGCTACTCAAAACTCAAAACCTTCTCATGTTTATGCAATCTCTACCATCAATCACATTGACTTAGTTGATGTGGTTTGCGATGAGTTTTCACAAGAAGTGTTAGGTTTTTCCGATAGCTCGTCAAGTGGCAATCCCACTATTTTGGATCCGATTCTTGCTAATTCTACACCAAATCTCACTCCATTCTAAGGAGGCGATTTTACTTCAAATAAAATCGACAATGAAGATGAGGTGTTTATTAGTGATGATACTTCTATTCCACCATTTCTTCCGCCGATGGAAGTTATGAGTGTTGAGCCAAAATCTTCAGTCGAGGAACCACCTATCCTTGAATTGAAAGATCTTCCATCTCACCTTGAATACGCATTCTTGGAAGGTGATGACAAGTTGCCGGTTATTATTGCAAGAGGTCTTGCTAATGATGAAAAAACCGAGCTCTTGAAAGTTCTTAAAGCTCATAAAGGGGCAATTGCGTGGAAAATTTCCGACATTAAGGGTATTGACCCAAAATTTTGTACTCACAAGATTTTGATGGAGGAGGACTACAAACCCGCAATTCAAAGTCAAAGAAGGGTAAACCCCAAAATTCACGATGTCATTAAAAAGGAAGTTCTTAAACTCCTTGACGCGGGAATGATTTATCCTATCTCTGATAGCCCATGGGTGAGCCCAATCCATTGTGTCCCTAAAAAGGGAGGAATGACCGTTGTGCCTAATGAAAACAACGAGTTAATTCCCACTCGTGTTGTGACCGGTTGGAGGGTGTGTATTGACTACCAAAAGTTAAATGACGCCACTCGTAAAGACCACTTTCCTTTGCCCTTCATGGATCAAATGTTGGAGCGACTTGCGGGAAATGAATTCTATTGCTTTTTAGATGGTTTTTCCGGTTACTTTCAAATCCCTATCGACCCTCGTGATCAAGAGAAGACTACGTTTACGTGTCCTTATGGAACGTTTGCTTACCGTAGGATGCCTTTCGGACTTTGTAATGCACCGGGTACGTTTCAACGGTGTATGATGGCCATTTTTCACGATATGATCGAGAAGTCGATGGAAGTGTTTATGGATGACTTTTTTGTGTTTGGCAATTCGTTCATGTCGTGTTTATCTAATCTCGAGCAAATGTTAAAACGTTGTGAAGAAACCAATATTGTGCTTAATTGGGAAAATGTCATTTTATGTGTAAACAAGGAATCGTCTTAGGACATAAGGTCTCGAAAGCGGGGATTGAGGTCGATAAAGCTAAGGTAGACGTCATCGCCAAGTTACCTCATCCCAAAACCGTTTAGGGAGTTAGGAGTTTCCTAGGCCACACGGGCTTTTATCGTCGTTTCATCAAAGACTTTTCGAAAATCTCTCGACCTATGACACACCTTCTCGAGAATGATGCTCCTTTTAATTTTAATGAGGATTGTGTTAGAGCTTTCGAAACTCTTAAAAGGAAACTTACTGAAGCTCCCATTCTTGTTGCTCCTAATTGGGAATTACCCTTTGAAATCATGTGCGATGCAAGTGATTATGCTATAGGGGCCGTCTTAGGGCAACGCTATGAAAAGCATTTCCGTCCTATCTATTATGCTAGTAAGACGATGACCGAGGCTCAATTAAAGTACACCACAACAGAAAAGGAATTCCTTGTCGTGGTCTATGCTTTTGAGAAGTTCTGACCTTATCTCGTCTTAACTAAAAGCATCGTGTATACCGACCATTCGGCTATCAAGTATCTCTTAGCTAAGCAAGATGCTAAGCCGAGATTGCTTCGTTGGATGCTCCTCCTCCAAGAATTTGATGTCACCGTGCTAGACAAAAAAGGAGCCGAGAATCTAGCGGCCGATCATCTCTCTCGTCTAGAAGATCCTCACAAAGATGTTTTCGAGAACAAGGAAATCACCGAAACACTTCCTCTCGAGACTCTCGGTGTAGTGAATTCTAAAGAAACCACCCCATGGTTTGCCGACATTGCAAATTACCATGCGGGCAATTTCATAATCAAGGGTATGACGACACAACAAAAGCGAAAATTCTTTCGTGACGTCAGGTTCTATTTTTGGGACGACCCTTATCTCTTTCGGGTTTGTGCGGATCAACTCGTTCGACGTTGTGTTTTTGGTGCCGAAGCTTCTAATATCCTTAGAGCTTTTCACGAGGGACCCACGGGTGGTCACCATGGTGCTAATCTCACGGCTAAGAAAGTGTTCGATGCCGGCTTCTTTTGGCCTTCTATCTATCGTGATGCACACGCACTTGTGAAGTCGTGTGATTCGTGCCAACATCAAGGAAAATCATCTCAACGTGATGAAATGCCGCAAAACATAATTCAAGTGTGTGAGATTTTCGACATTTGGGGCATAGACTTTATGGGGCCGTTCCCATCTTCTCATGGTAACAAGCATATCCTCGTCGCGGTGGACTACCTTTCTAAGTGGGTGGAAGCTAAGGCTTTACCTACTAATGATGCTCGTGTGGTAGTGAAGTTTTTGAAACAACTATTCTCTCGGTTCAGAACCCTCGTGCTATTATAAGCGATCGTGGAACCCATTTTTGTAACGACCAATTCGAGAAGGTCTTAAAGAAATATGGAGTTACTAATCGTCTTTCTACGGCTTATCACCCGCAAACGAGTGGGCAAGTCGAGGTTTCGAACCGAGCTTTGAAGAGGATTTTAGAAAGGTCGATTGGAGAAAATTGTGCTTCATGGTCCGACAAACTCGATGACGCTTTATGGGCCTTTAGGACCGCTTATAAGACACTTATCGGTTGTACTCCTTATAAGTTAGTCTATGGGAAGAATTTTCATTTTCCCATTGAATTGGAGCACAAGGCATATTGGGCCCTTAAGCATGCAAACTTTGACTTGAAGACCGCGGGAGATCACCGGAAAATACAATTGAATGAATTGGATGAACTAAGAGACAATGCTTATGAAAATTCATTGATTTTCAAAGAAAAGACTAAAAAGTTTCATGATGCAAAGATTAAAAACCGGGTTTTTAACGTTGGTGATCAAGTGTTACTTTTTAACTCTCGACTTAAGATATTTTCCGGGAAATTGAAATCTCATTGGTCGGGTCCTTTCACCGTTACACAAGTGTTTCCTTATGGGACCATCGAGCTAGCTCAAGATGATGGTCCTAACTTCAAGGTGAATGGGCATAGGCTTAAGCACTACTTTGGTGGGAAATTCCTTCAATGGTTGACCTCAACCAAGTCACCTTCCCCAATGATAATTAGCATTGAGGGGATCGAGTCGAGCTCATGACTCGGTAATCAAAAACGAGGTGCCTCGTGGGGGAGATCCCATGCTTATCCTTTTATGATTTCTAATAAATAATGAGAGGGGATTTGTGCCCTTCCAACTCGTTGTCTCGTGGTTGTTTATGATTATGTTATCTAGATCATCATCATCTACGATTGAAGACTCTCGTGTTCGTTTACGTGAGCCTCCATCGTTTGCTTGAAGAAGTTTTTCACGAATCCATGACATATCCTTTATTGTTCTAACAATTATCTTTTAGCATAATTCATAAACGGCTTTAGATATATTGTTGATCACCCTTTCCATGCTAGATCCTAAGCATTCGATTCTTCGTCTCTAGTATGGGGGTGCTCCACCTTTAGACTCGAAACATTGAGGACAATGTTTACTTTTAGTATGGGGGGTGAATATGTACTTGCTTTGCTACGCCCTCACGTTTTCCAACTTTCAGTGTTTTGTTTTGTTGCTAATAAGGCTAAAAATGGCCAAATTTTAAAAATTTTCTTAGTTTTCATAAGTGTTTTTAAGACACGAATGTATATTTTCTGATGGGTAGAATAAGAGCTAATTTTTGACTTGATGGGCATTTGGAGCCCTTTACATTCCTTAACTCGCTCGATTCAAGTTTTGCTAGACTTTTATATAGGGAACTTTAAAACGCGAAAGTCTTAGCTCATTCGGGTTAAGAACAAGAACTTTTCGCAAGTTCCTATAATTGATCCTAGAAAGTCACTTATCAAGGGAACTATAAAATGCATTCTCTAAAACATGAAAAAGTCCAAGAAAGTGCAAGATCCTATAGGTGGCTTGAAAACCCAAAACTTTGATTTGATATAGTCTTAATGAAAGCTAATCCAAATTTGGCTTAATTTTGACTTGCATGGCTAAGTATTCACGAGTCTCTTCAATTAGAGGTCTTTATATAGTGAAGAACGAGAAGTGATAGAGTTAGACAAGTGATCATGCTAAACGTAGAACATGAAAATGTTCTTTCAAAAACTCATATGTTTTTAATTGTGGCTTTTTCTTCCCATAAGATCAATGCATTAGGAATAAAAATAATGGCAATAAGTAAGGTCGTACGGTTTAAAAGGTTACTTAGCCTCTAGCGCAAGATCGTTTAAAAGTTGCTCGGGGTTGAATAGAGTTCATAGCCAAGGCATAACTTATTGAAGCGGGACGCGAAGATTGGTGAAGATCCAAAAAGGCCCTAACAAGGCATGAGGAGCTCTATTTTTGCTAAAGATCCAAGATGATGTGAAGTATCATTATTCCAAAATCAATATGAAGGATCGAGACACACGATGAAAAGCAATTACTCCCCTAAAGATCATGGAGAAAGTCTATCCAAAAAGACCCTTACAAGGTATGAGGATAAATATATCCAAGTCCGAAAAGGAGGAGGATCGTTGTATATCAAAGTCCAAAATAAAGATTGAAAAAAAATGATGAAGTCGTGGTCAAATATGAAGAATCTCTCAAAAACATCAAGTGAAGAAATTCTAAATATATGAAGAGAAGACCATAATTTCAAGAACGTCTTCCCAAGATTTGAAGTATGAAGTACATGCCAAATATCGGTCCGAGAAATGTCTCAAATCGTGAAACGAGTTATGCCAAGATATGAACTTAAGGAGATACACGAGAAGCCGTTTTAAAAGATTTTGTCCTTCGGCTAACTATCGATTAAATCGTGCTACTTTGCTTTCGGACTAATAAACACTCAAATAAGTCAATATGAATCACTTGTGATCCATGACAAATAGTTAAAAAATGCTAGTAACCCATTTCCTTTTATAATAACTAGGATTGCGGGGAGAAAAAGTATTACATAATTTTGACGTATGAGTAGTGTTAGCATTGTGACTTGTACCATCAATGATCTCGTTTTTACACTTAGCATGGAATGTATGACAATCAAGGATGACAAAATTTAGTCTAAGGGACATTTACTTGTTTCTATTTCTTTGACCCTAAAAGTCACATTCGTGATGAAAATCATACATTATGTCTTTACACATCTTCGTAGTATTGTTGTAAGTCTTTTACTTTTCAATAAAGGTTAATAAATTTGAATCTTGGTGATGCTTAGATACTTTATTCTAGCATTACGTGAGGGCACGGCAATGGCTTAGTATAGGGGAGTGATGAGATGGCATTTATACATGATCTCATCGTTCTTTTCGGGCTTTAAATGCATTAAAATGTCATAAAATACCATATATATGCTTGTATTTGTTTACTTGTGTGTTTTAGGTATGGATATCGTGAAAGAGACAAAATATCACAAGAAACAAGGAAAAACGGACACGAGAAACGAAGCCGTACAAAGAACCGGGCCCTAGTTCATGAATTATCCAAGATTAAACCTTGAAGACTTGAAGATGTACAAGAATGATACTCAAATTGTGAAGAAATGACACTTAAAACCCTTGTATATTCATAATTACAAGTTTGGTCCCTTAAGTTTGTCAAAATTACAAAATGGTCCTTCAACTTTAAAGAAATGGCAAGATTAGTCTCTCAACAATTCTAAATTACCAATTATGGTCCCTCATGAAGTCAAAGATACAATGAATACCTTTGAAGATCAAGAATGTCCAAAATCAGTCCTTCAAATATGCAAAAGTGGCAAAAGCAACCCTTGAAACACTTTTGCCAAAGTTTTGGGGCAAATAAGCGGGTAACACTTACTGTACCAATTTTTACCAGCCAAGAACAACTTTTTACCCAGGTTTAAAAAGAAAGAAAACAAAGGGGAAAATGGAATTCGCTATACTCACGTGTAATTCACATCACCTCAATCACATCCCACAACAGAAACCTTAAACTCCACTACCAGAAAGATACCCCAAGCCCCACTCACATGACGACACCTGGCAAAGAATCATGACATGGCAAAATCAACGAACTTAAACCTTTCCTTAGTCACCAAGCACTCAATGAACGTCCTTGATTCAACCAAGCAAGCTGGCAACAAGCCTAGAAGATTCTGCAAGGATAATTTAGGAAATTCAGTTGCTAGGGTTTATGAATAGTGTTTTGTAAGCATTTGCCTATAAAAGGAGACCTCAACTTGTGAGAGTCCCTTTGTTCCAAATTTTGGCTATTATCTTTGTAATTCCTTTTTATTTAAATAAAATTTTAATTTCTAAAAATTGTGAAATCTCTTTTGTGTTTTATAAAAGTTGGTGTTAGAATAGCTGAAATCTGTGTTCCATTTTATGTTATAGACCTTCCTTAATCTTATGGTTAAGGCACGTCTATGTTTGTTAGGTTTTCAAAGGTTCAAAAACCTTAAAATCCTTGTTTCTGTTTTAGCTATTATCTTGTACTAATCCTTAGCCAAGAGCCTAAATCTCCTTCAAGCTTGTTGACACCAAGCCTGAGAAGAGATTTAAGCTATTGGGTGAGTTGTTTGTTCATTTGTGTTGAAGAATCATAATCATCAAAACCTTGTTCTACTTTGAACATCGGCAGGTTTTGATCCTCTTTGTGAAGAACCTTGGTCTTGTTCTAGTTGTTGAACAAGGTCCAAGGAGCATTGCTGGTCCTCCTAGGATGTTGTGGAGTACAGGTATGGCCTCTTGTTTAAGTTTCCCCTACAAATTTCATGATATAGCCTGTTTTGGTATTTGGACTGTGATTTTGTGTTCTTGTGTTTGAGGTGGTGATTTTTGTGTTTGAATCTGTTAGTTGCCATTTAGGAAGTGTGTTTGAATCATAAAATCAGTAGGTTGTGTTTAGAAATCACAAGTTGCTTTGAAAAGTTGTGGATTAAGGGTTGTTTGTGTCTGCTGGTTCAAAGGCCTTAGGGCCTTGGAGCTTGGCTCCTTTTGGTTTATATCTATTTGTTTGCTGATATAAAAGTTGTTTCAAGTGTTGGATAGGTCTAAAACAAGGTATAACTAAAAATCATAGGTTGCTAGTTTTTGAACACTTTTTCAGTCAAACACATCAACAGGTCTAATTTGTTTGTTTGTTTGAATTAAGGTGTGAAACTTGGTTTGCTTATGGATTTGTTGGTTGTGCAACTCTGCATCATCTGGTTTTAGAGTTTGGTTGCTATTTGAGTAGTCTATAGCTTATTGAATTTCAGCTTTTGGTTATTTAGATCAGCAAATGCATGCTATGAGATTTTGATGCAATTGGTTTGATTCTTGTTGTTTCATACTTGTATTTGGTTCCTTGTGCATTACTTGGTGTGTGCCTTTTGTTTGCTGCTTATCCCACAAGCTTATAAGCCCACTAGCTTATTGGCTTATTTGTGCCAAAACTCATCAAGTCTACCAAACTGGTAGACCTTGATTCACAAGGTTTGTACTCAAGCCTTGACCAGCAGGGTGAAAACAAAGTTTTAACACTTCATTAAGTCTGTCAACGTCCAAAATTGTGCTTGTCAGCGTTTGATTTACTCTTGTCAGCGTTTGACTATTGGTCAAACTTGGTCTAATAGCTTATTGAATCTGTTTTGCTTATTGGTACATGCAACAACTTGGTTTTTGTAATAGAACTCATTTTTCTCAGCTTAATAACAAGTCTGGAAGGTTACAAGTGTTTTGGTTAAGCTTTTGCTAGAAAACTAGCTTATTTGGCTTTTTCAGCCAGCTTATTGGTTCTTACAGCTTATTCTACTTGGCTTTTTGTGATTTTCTTGATTGATTATTCTTAGTTAAGCTATTTGTGAGCTTTTACAACAAACTAGAGCTTCTGAAACAGCCTAGAACTCTATCTCGACTATTTTGTCGTTTTGTGGAATTGTTCTTTGCTTATTTCTGGCTTATTGAGTGAGCTTTTTCAAAATTTCTTTTTACAGATCTCTTTAGTATCCCAAAAGAAGGTTGTGTGTCAAATTAGAGTTTATGGCATTGGCTTATTGCTTAATAGGCTTATTGGCCCAATAAGAATAAGCTGTGTGTTCATTAAGCTGTGATAAGCTCATTTTCAGCTTTTAGGCCTTCAGAGTTTTGTGTTTAGAATTAAATTTTGAGTCTGATAGGGCTTTTCCAAGTCATTTGGGCTAAAAAGCCCATTAAGCTTGACTGTTTTTTATTTTAGCCCATTTGGGGGCCCATTAGGGGTAATTTGGTCATTTCACTTTCATTTTCTGATTATTTAGGTTAAAATAAACTAGTTTGCAAGTTTTTAGAATTTTTTATAATTTTTGGATTTTAATATTATTTTAATATTATTTTATTATTATTTTTCAAATTTCACATTTTTGCACTTTTTATATTTTTCTTAGCTTAAATACATTAAAATATGATTTTTGCAACTCTTAGATTAATTTTATCATCTTTAGATTAATTTTTATAATTATTTTAAGTTTTAATAGTTTTTAAATCATTTTAAATAGTTTTTCTTAGTTTAAAATTTTATAAAAAATAGTTGTTAATCTTTTTAGGTCATTTTAGAGGTTTACCAATTGAAAAATCTTTATTTGGGCTTTTTGATAATTAATTTGATTTTTAGGGCTTTAATTAGCATTTTAAAATTAATATTTACTTAATTAAAAGGTTTGAAAAAGTTTTGATCATTGGTAAACTCTTAGCTTATTTTTTTTATTTTTGGTAAATTTTTGGTAATTTTTAGAATTAATTTTTATTTTAGCCAATTTTACGGTTTTACGTTTAGTCTTCGTAGTAATTAATTTCACGTCTTCGTCATTCTCTTTTCTCATCCCCTTCTATCCAATATTAATCTCAAATCTTGCTACGAATTATTCACACACATATACCTCCTTGAGAAACGAACTTTGAACTTCATAAGGGTCATTAGTGTTTGATTTTCCTAAATCATCACTTAATAATTTTCCCTATTTTACGCTCTTTGTTTTCCTAAGCAAGAGTTGTAATTTACTCCAACCATACACATGAAATTCTCAAACCAGATTTAGATTTCTTCATGTTCTAAATATCCATATAAACTTACTACATGACATATTATGTTGTATTTCTACCGCATAAATAAACAAATATATTTGTTCCAAGGTTATATTTATCTTATTTTCTAATCTTCAAAGCAAAATTTCATTTCAAATATAAACCAAATCAACATTTAATCTGAATGAAATTTAATTTCATATATGTCTATCCAACATATATAATTTAAGAAAATAACCATAATACTCCCACTAGCTTTTAGAAATACTTAGAAATCATCTTATTCAAATTCAAATCAAATATTGGATTTCAAATTAAACATAAGAACAATCTCCTAGATGACTGCTTTTATCCATTTATGGATAATTGCACTTTTTACTTTTCCAAAGATTTATTTTGAATTAATAAACTCCTTTCGATTACTTAAGTCCTTGCCCAAACAACGATTTCAAGAAAGAGTCCATATATATTCAGTTTTTCAATTAAAATATGACCACCAAAATCTTTATACATTTAATGCGTTTTAGAAAAGAATACTCAATCACAAGTAATTACTTAAGTGTGATTAATAATCTATTCATAATACATACATTAAATATGTGTACAATCTTGTCCATATAATTTCGACACAAGGATTCCAACCACCACTATGGGCGTTTTTTTTCCTTTCTTTGACGAAACTCATCTTCAATTTCTAGGCAAACTATTTAAGATAAACCAAATCTAAAATTGATTATCTTGTTTGGACAACATCTATAACATTCATAGTATGAGTAGTTTACCCAAGATAATATTTTGGTAACAAATCATAACGATTATTTGTAACTCATAATTCTCAGCATATTACTCGCATATCTGAGATATCCTTGCGGACCTATGATTTAAATTACTTTATTATGAGAGTTAGCATTTATACGCCTACCTCATGATAATTACTAGTGTATTTTAGAAGATTATGTATCTTGTAATTTTATCTTTCAAGATCAAAACTCCCACTTGCTTTTAATAACTTAAAGTTAATACCTAGCAAATAGATCAACTCTCCAACGTTATCTACTGGGAAAATGAAGGTTTCTAACTCTTTATTTTTTAAACAACCCACTTCATAAGTAGTTTAGCAAAATACGAACTTCATTTAAGATATAACGTGATTCATCACATTCCATATATAATGGTATCTTATTAATCTTCTTAGCTCAAGTCATACTCAACTTTATAACCTTGATATCTTTTGGAAGAAAAGAAGATATAGTTATCTTGAATCAATCATCATTTTAATTCTCCTAACGAACATACCATAACAATGTTGTATTTCATTTAGGGAAATATTGTAAGTCAGTCTAACAATATTCAAGATAAATATATATCTTTCGGCTTACCTATATACCAACTAAATCATCTTAATGGTATAATAGATTTCCTAACCATTTTGCATGCTTTATAACTCAAGTACTTCTAACACAAAGCCACTTCATTTTCATGTCTTTAAAACATAAAAGTTATAATTCCATTATACGTTTTAAGTCATTTGACCATGACTTCATGTACATGTCTTTAGTGAAATAGAGACAATACATTAACGTCTTACTTTATATTATACGTCTTTCAAGACTTTATTTTTGTGACTTTATACAATAAATCATAAACATGTATAACTAAAGTAATCATGAACACCACTGGGTTTCAACAATCTTTTCAAGTTATTCACTAATATGTCTATTTATGTAATTCCAATAATACATAAATATTTTACTTTAGTAGTATAAGATTACTCTATGTATTTATGTCATTCCAGGAATAATCCATCTTAAGAAACTACAAAGTAATCCACGCCCGACCTCACGACATGTGGATATTTTACCCTTGTATTTACAATTTAGTCCAAACTCTAACATGACTAAATCAAAACAACAAGTGTATCTTAATGTGAATGATATATATACTTTTAAGTAGTCTTTTAATCATATTGACACATGATCTAACTTTCATCTAATATTAATTAGATTGTTAGTCTCTTATCTTGTAGTCAAGAGAATCATATCTTTATGAGTTGTTTCTTGCACACAACATTCATTTCTCCCGCTTGTGCACGGAACAACCTCATACATTAGATAAACATCACGTCTAACGTTCGTCTATACAAAATATGATTGTGTCATATATATTAGCTTTTACAAGTAGATGTAGAACCACTTAATCAACAAGAATCAATACATGACTATCCTTTGAAGATAATAGTGTCAACAATTCGAAATTAATTATCTTAAGACATACTAAAGATAACATGGGTTATTACCAAGACAACAAAGCTTGTAACTCCCACTGGATTAGAGAATGTTTTAATAGACTCAAATTCAGTAATACAACATTGTAAATGTTTCATAATCGGTGAAACATATTAGTGTGTGGTTTACTTTCTTACTCCTTTGAAAAACACATTCGTAACAATTACTTGTAGTGTTTAAGAGCGTACTCTACTTCGTAAATGATGACTTATCCATCAATTTCTTTTTAACTTGAAAGATTTGGCGTGCAATTTCTTCCTTAATAGGTCTACCAACCCTATAATGGTATGTAGTGCCTATCAATGGTCAAAGCACAACTACTAGACAAATTATGCTAATTTGCCTTTTAACCAATTAGCGGTAACCATTCTTAAAATAATAACTCAAAATAAGCACTTTTCTTAACTATGCTATGAGTTATGTATTTAGAATTAAACATTTCTAAAATCCTTATTACTAATTCTTCACTCTTGGAAAATATTTTAGGCTTATCTTTTCATTGTAAATTGACTATATCCTCAACCATACGGTTTGTAGATCAATAAATAAATAAACCTTGTTTACGATGTAACGTTGCATTGATACATTGTAAAATAATTTACAAAATTTAATTTCAGTATTTTCGATAATACCATTCAAGAAAATAAAATTACCCCGGTAATAATAACCATAGTATTTTCCTTGAAAACTAGAATCCATATTGACATAATTTCATCACATCAGTTGATCTGCTAGCAATGAAAGTATTCAAGATGGTAACTTGTGGAACAATAATTGACAAACAATTTGTAATTTCTAGATTTTTTAGGGACTTACATTGCCAAAAACATTTGCATTGTAAACATGTTTCATCCCCTCTTATGCCTTATTAGTATGACTTAAATTAGATGACATATGACTTAAATTTAGGGTATAAATTTTGATGTCAAAATTAATGTATGGAGAAGTATGCATACAACTCCATAACATAAGTTTAATAAAACATTTAGTAAACTTTTCACGAGACTAAATTTCTACATACATTTTGTTGAGGTATTGGTTAAACCAATTTAAAGAATTTACCCACAACTATTCACAACGAACTTTTCTAGAACTCGACTAAAGCACAAAGCAATAACCTTATTCATTGTGGTTCGGATGTGAATTTATGGTATATCAACCTTAAGGTATGATGCAAATAATAATCGTAGGTAATTTCAATTTTGACGCACTGGCTAGCCCGGAATTTGGTCAACGACTAATGGCATAACACCTCCTTCCTTAACCGGGTACATGACCAACGGTGCGTTATACCCACTTTATAGTTTGTCAAAAGGAGTAGGCCGTTAAATTATTATTGCGAATACCAATCAACACAAATTCTATGTAATTTAGATCTCAAAACAAATCTTAATTTTATTATGATTTAGCCCATATTATTTTTTTAGAAAAAAAAATACCCTTGTTTAACAACATACAATAAAAAAACGCATGCAACAATAAGGTACAAAAAAAACTAAATCATAAACACATAATAAAAATTTATATGTGTAATAAATAAATCAAGTAGCCACATGAAAAAGATTTATTCAATAAATTCATCAAATCTAGGTTTTTATATTCATATAAAATCTTCCCTAATTTTAAATTTATTGAATCAAATAAAACAAGTAGCGAAACACGTAACAATTACCACATGAAATCATACGATCCATGAGAACATGCATGTTCATCACGGATTTCCCACATAACTTAACAATTAAATCTCTACGGATCGAATCTTTAATTTACATAACATAACAATTAATCATGCAATTCATCAAAGTTCCACCCAAATCACTTAACAATTTAATTAAATCTATATGGATCATAACCTTAAATACACGACATAACAATTAATCATGCAATTATCTAAAGATCAAAAATTCAATTTTAGGGTTTCATAATTTTTTTTATAATCGGCTAAAAAAGCAAACCGACCAAAAACTTTTTTTAATCGGATTAAAAAAACAAAAATAAAAAACCCTAAATTTTCTTTTCACAAAAAAAACATGTAGTTTTAACTCAAAACAATTATTAGGAAAAAACCTTTAGATCTCGATAATTATAACATGTTAAAACGGCTCTCGATGCCACTGAAGGTTTATGAAGTTCATCACAATTACATAATCATAAGCAAAGATCAAAGCACGTATTGTGGAAGCGATTTAACAAGATCATAATAATAACACATTCATAATTAATCGAACTAGGGTTACATACCTTTTAGCTTAGACGATTCCATTAAGAACGAATCACCAATTAGGGTTTATAACGAACACCACCAAGATATAGTCTAAAGTAAGACTACATTACTTTATTGTACACACGTAATACAACGAGCTAACCGTAAGTCTAGTACGTGTAAACCGAGCTTCTACGCCTTGCGTAAAATCTACCCAACAACCCTATAGAGGGGTTAGGACTAGATTATTGCTAAACCAAAACCAAGGATAAAAGGAACCCTAAAAAAGTTGTTTTTCCTTTGGTGTTGATCGCAAGAAAAAAACCAAACAAACCAAACGAAACCCTTAGGCGTGCATTTGGTTGATCGACCAAGAAAGAGAAAAAGAGATTGTATGATAAAAAAATAATGAAGGCTAGATTTGTTTATATAGTGTGAATTAAACTTGTAATCCAAGTTTAACACTAATAAGGAAACAAATCATCTCCCTTCCTTTTTTTGTCTACCGTCGGCCAAGGCCCAACCGAAGGGCGTTTCCAGACTTTTCTTTTCTTCTAGTATATTCTACGTTAACCGTTAAGTCCTTAACTTTTAAACTTAATGACAGTTAAATATATTGCTCGATTTAATTTAATAAACATATAAATATATTTATTAAATAAATTAACTCTTTACGTATTTTGTGCAATCCCGTAATCCCGAGTTCGATCCTAACACACGACTATTAAATTATAGTCCATAAACTTACAAAAACCATTAATGTCAATATGCTTAACGTGATCTTGGTTATAATAACTATTTTTCAAAAACATTATAGGAAATTAAGAAAGTTGTTGTGGTAGTTGGAATTTAAATAAAGAGTGAAGAGGAAGGATTTAAAAGAAGCATATTATATGCAACTGAATGTGTACTTTTGTGTTATATATGTTTATAGTCGAGTATTTTATACTAAATAAGTTTTTGATGTTACAAATATGGTTTAAATGAGTTACGAATTACAAGGGTGTTACAAATGAGGATGTAAACACATTTAAATTGCATGGTTATTAATTGCAGGCTGTTACAAATAAAGTTGTAAAACATTTAAATTTTTTGATGCAACTTATAGTTATCTTTATAAAAGATTTGAAATCAAAAGTTGGGAAAAAGTTATGGTGGTCAATCAAATTCATAACTGATTTTGTTGTAATTATTGTATGACAAAACATTTGTACAACTGGCTTTTGAATTTGTACTACTTAAATTATATTTGAGTTGGTGCATTAAAAGGTCGTATAATATGTTGTTTTAATTGTACTACCTTAATCTTTTGAAGTATGTATTAATTATTATGTATTAATTTGAGTATTGACTATTATATACTGTATTAATTAGTGTCTAAAATGTGTAATATGTAATATATATATGTTTTTTTATTGTACAATATGAGTATAAGATTGTACTTTTAAGTGATTGGGTGTATTAATTATATATTAATTAATGTTATATTATTTTTATTTTGAAGTATGTATTAATTATTATCTATTAATTTGAGTATTGATTATTTATGTATTAATTATTATTAATATAAGTATTAAATCTTAAGAACTTAAGTATTACTATTTTAATTTTTAAGTTTGTTTTAGTTGTACATAATGTATTAAAAGATATAAGTTGAATTTTCAAATTTCTATTAATAAAATACCAAAATGCTTTATATGTAGTATAGATTTGTGATTTAACACTAATATGGTAATCACTACCACATATAAAGCATTTTGAGCACATTCTCTTCATTAAATGTTTTAAGTTTTTAAGTAATACAATTATTTATGCATATTATACAACATTTGATGCAAAAAACAAAAGAACAAGTAGTTACACTACTTAATGTACAATTTGAAATTTACAACATACAAACATTTATACATAGTGTATAACTTTTTAATGCACTAATATATTAGAATCTTTTTAATGCATAATTAATACTCTTATTAAAACATATCGTTACATAAATATACAATAATATATGCACATTGTACAAACATTAAAAAACATCTATAATATAGTATACTAATGCAAACAATAATATACGTATATTTTTCAAAGAAATTATAACACTACAAAAACTTTTATGCATGCATAAAATGAAAGTCTAATTAAAAAATGGTTAATTACATTTAGTTTGTTTTTAAGACATGTTTTTAGATGAAAACTATAGATTTAAAAATTATAATTAAAAAAATGAATTATTGCATCGAAGTATTTAGTCACAAGGTACCTCCGTCACATCGCGCGGATACACTACTAGTATTAAATTACATGTGATTTCATTATAATTACATATCATATGTGATTTGACACTAATATCATATGTGATTTAACACTAATATCACATGTGATTTTATTAGTTTCATTCAAGTTTTAACAACGAAGAAAAAAAGAAGAAAAAACGTGAAACAATCTATCGAAAGTATATTAAAGTGCATATTTATGAAAAGATAACTAGATGTTAATCGTGATAATATATTTTTTCGCTAACGATTGATGGTTTATGATAGACTAATGCTTAAAAAAAATAAAATGAATTTTGAGTTTAATATTATCCATTTACTAAAACGAAGATAAAAAATGATTATTATCTAAAAGAAATTAATTTTTAATAAACTATACATAATACTACATTTTTAAGAGAAAATTCATGGTCTAGTCATGTTCTTATATCTTTAGATGTTTGTTTAGTATTTTTCAACTCAATTCTCATTTTGATCATGCTCTACTACTCTATCATATATTCATATTAGATGATCAACAAGTGTCATTTTTTAAATGATCCACCAATAATTGAACTACACCTTAAAAGTCTCACACACTTTTATAAAACATAATTATTACAACATTTTTGTAAAACCCGCATGCTTTTACCATGAATAGTACCCTTACGATCGTATGTACATGATTAAAACTTTCCTTTTATAGCACGTTTACGTTTCATGAACAAGAATTACAAGTATTACGTACGTGTTATATCACGATAAGTATTTATTACGTATTAAGACACAATAATTATTTCAATAATAATTATAATCACGAACACATGAACATGAAATCATGAACGTAAATTAATCACGAGCTAATATTACGTATGTATGTATATTTATTACGATCACGAATAAATATAATAAGACACGAACGATAACTATTAAATCACGTAAATCACGAACACGAGAACACACTTATTATTTAGACACGAGAAAAGTACGGGTTACCCCTTGTGGGCCCCCTACCCACGGCTACAACAAGAAACATGGGCCAAGTCCATGCAAATTTTACTAACAAGGAATTAAGGGAAAAGTTATTTTCATAATAACTAAATATTGAAAACAAGAAACCCTAAAAATCTTTTCTCTTTTCTCCTTGTCTTGGCCGCTGGGTACACACACACACACAGGGGTGTTTGGTTGATTTTGGTGTTCGATTATTGCAAGGATTGTTAGTGTGTTCATCCTCTTTTGATTCACGTGATCGGTATAAACCCTAAACCTCTTTTCTTTTTATGTTTTGATTTATAAATCACATGAAATCATGAATGTTTTTAATAACAAATTAAAAACAAGTAAACACATGTTATTTAATCATGGGGTAAATTAAATAAATGGTTAAGGGGTGTTTGTTTGTTGGCTGACGCAAGAACCGAGCCCCAAGGGGGTCTCGGTTTGATTTATCTCGCACCAACCGAGACCTCAAGGTCTCGGTGTGGTGGTGGTGTGTCACGGCAGCAAGCAAAATGGGAGACCCCAACCTTGGTCGGGGCATGGTGGTGCTCGGGTAGGCCACGGCAGCAAGGGGAACACCGGCTAGCCGGTGGGAACCCTTGGCTAGCCGGCGACTAGTTTGACCAAGGGTTAAAACACAGGCCCGGTTCACACATGTTAGATTAAAACATGGTCCGGTTCATGGGTTACTTTTACAACGTTAATTATATGTACAAGTTTTTTTTTCAAGACTTAAATTAAATTAATTAAAAACATGAACATGATTAATTTAATTTACATGACTTAGGTTATTAATTTTATTATTAATACATGAATTTTAACCTAAGTATTTATCATTTAATTAGACTATATAATTAATTAATTATTAAAATCATGATTTATAATTAATTAATTTAAATGACTTATGTTATATTATTAATAGATAATAATACATGTTTTAACCTAAGTATTTTTACCTTTATTTAATTAAATCATGTTATATTTAATTAAATATTTTAACCTATAGTTTATTTAATTCACATGAAATAATTAATAAACTATACTATTTAATCACATGACTTAGCATATTAATTAGTAAACACTTAAGCTTATATAATTAGCTTAATAATCCAGCTTATATCTAATTATGGAAACTTTCTATTTTTAGAAACTTATTTAACTAAGGCAACTAATCTGTTTATGGAAACTTTATTTTTTAGAAACTTATCTATTTTAAGCAGTAAAACTATTTTTTGGAAACTATCTATTTTTTGAAACTTTCTATTTTTGAAAACTTTCTATTTTTGGAAACTTTCTATTTTAGGAAACCTGCTATTTTTAGAAAGTTACTTATTATTACAGAACAAGTATAATAATACATGAAATACAAGTAATATTTAAACAGAATAGACAGAATACATGATAAACACAGTATTAAGCTTAAATCAGTAAAACATGACATAAACATATAAAACAAGCTAAGACATGATATAAAACCAGTTACGTACTCACTAATCAGATACTTATACACGTATGTATTTATGTAGCATTAGTGATACCAAAGTAGGACTCTCTTCCGTTCGTCTTCTTCATTCACTGGACATAAGGTACGGATTCTCCATCCTTTCAGTATGTACATTCTTCCTTATTAGGTGATAGGTGTGTAAACACCCATCTTTTCTACCACTTAATTACAATAATAACCGAGCCAAAACGTGTATTTTATGTCTTTTATGTCGGAATTATGCGTGGTTTGTGTTTTTGTTGTGATTTAGGACGAAAAGGTGAAAAGTGGAGAAAACACGGACATTCACGGGCATTTACGGACTTTTATTGAAGAAAAAGATGAAAGACGAAGTCAAGAAGTCAAGAGTGCAAAAAGAACGGAAGTCCAAGACCAATTCTGAAGATTTATCGAAGAAAAAGTCAAAAGACGGAAGTTTATCAAAAGCCGAAGAATTCAAGTCTAATTTATTGAAGAATTTAAAGACGAGTTCAAAGAAATCCCGAAGCCAAAAGTCCTTTAAGTCCAAGTTTAAAAAAGATTAGAAGAAAAGGACTAATGGTGCAATTAATGAAGATTAAAGAAGGAAGGACCTAATCTTGTAATTAAGAGAAAAGAAAAGAGGGGAGGAAGCTTCCTTAATCCTCCCCTATAAATAGTCATTAGTTGTTAATTTTCTTTCTTGTTGGCTAGAGTGACACTAGTTCTTCCATTTTCAATACCTTGCACCTTTAAATACATGTCATTTAATTTCTTGTCCAATTTAAATACTTGTCTCTCACCTTAAATTCATTTAATTTCAAGTAAGTTCCCATTTTATTCTTGTCAATCTTTACTTTATCTTGTTAATCTCTCATCTACCTTTCTAAATCTTTGATTTTTATGTTTATGTTTGTGTTCATGTTCATGTTCTTTATTTTGATCCAAGTGATTTTTGATTATTGTGATTAAAGTTGTTAGATTTCTTGATATTGATTGTTTGTTTATGATTAATTGATGTTTTGTTATTAGTTAAATTAAATCGTTTGTTTGATTCTGTTGAATCTGTGTTATATTCGTTGTTATTTTGATCCCTTGTTCTTCGGGGGAGTTTGTTTCTGTTTCTTTGTTCCCAGGAAATCTTTCGAGCCAAGACAAGGAAAGCTGTTCATTCGGAACTTTCAAAGTTCCGAACCAGTGTGGTTCATCCGGAACATTCAGAGTTCCGACTCAAGGGCTTCATCCAGAACATTTAAAGTTCCGGACGAAAACTTCCGACTCAAGCATTTGTTCATTCGGAACTTACAAGTTCCGAATCAATATACTTCATTCGGAACTCAAAAAGTTCCGGATCAAGCAATTCATCCGGAACATTAAAAGTTCCGGGTCAAGAGGTTCATCCGGAAGTTTAAAAGTTCCGGATCAGCAGGGCTTCATTCGGAAGTCTCTAAAGTTCCGAATCAACCAAAACTTCCGAACCAAGGGCAATCTTCCGACTCAAGAGTGTTCATTCGGAAGAGTTCCGAATCAACAAGTTCCGGACGAAAACTTCCGAGTCAAGCTTCATCCGGAAGTTCATTCGGAAGTTTTGAACTTCCGAATCAAGGGGTCTGTAAGGTTCTTTTTAGCTTTTCTTTTTAAATTTTTGTCCTTTATTTTTAAGTTTATTTTTCCTGCCTTTATTTTAATTGTACTTTAATTTTATTTGTCTTAGCTTTATTTTAGCCTTGCCTTAGTTTAAGTTTTAGTTGCGTTTTAAGATTACCTTAGATAGATTTAAGTTTGCGTTATTTACCTTAGTGCCTTTTAATTTTAGTCACGCTTTTAAATACTTGCACCCTTTTACTTTAAGTTAGAATTAGATTTAAATTAACGCCATTTACTTTAATTGTCTTGCACCATTATTTTAATTAGACTTAGATTTACTTTAAGAGCACATTTACTTTAATTGTTCTGCACTTTTAATTTAAAAACAACGACACAACTATTTGTTTCACCAAAGAACGACTGAGTCACATAGAGAGCCTAGATCAATTCGATTAGACACACATCAAAGAACTTTTTAGCTGAGCAAAAATCAAGTTATCAACTGGCGCCGTTGCCGGCTCTTTTCGTAAAGATTAACGGTTTTCTGTGAGAGACGCGTTGCTTTTTGGGATCCGTTCACTTGTGAGCGTAATTTTTCTTGCATAAAAAATTCAAAAAATCATAAAAATTAAAAATTGATAAAAATACATAAAAATTAAAAATTTCAAAAATCCAAAAAGATTTTATCTTTATTTGTGTATATATATTGTTTTTGTGTTTGGTTTCTTTTTCTTTTGTCTTTGTAGGTGCATGCGTACTAGATCTTCTAATTATCAAGAGCCCGAGCCTCAAGAAGATTTAGCTATGTCAGGTGTAAACAACAATAATCCACCGCACCCTAATAATAACAACAATGCTCTTCCACAACCCGATCTTCGGACCATGGAGGAACTTTGTCAACCAACCATGTTTGGACGAGGAGGACCGATTGCGCCGATGAAAATCAACGCTCCTGAGTTTTCGTTGAAGCACCACATGATTCAGCAAGTACAAACAAACCCATTCCGTGGATTGCCTAATGATGATGCCAACAAACACCTCGACAAGTTCATTACAATCACCCAAAGCATGAAGTTGGCCGGTGCCACAATGGATGAACTTAGCCTACAACTCTTTCCACACACTTTATTACATCATGTCGAGAAATGGTTGTATCGTCTCCCGAAGAATTCTATTCACACTTGGGATGACATGACTCAACGCTTTTTGTCGCGCTACTTTCCACCATCCATGGTCACAAGCCTTCGCAATCAGATCAGCGGTTTCATGCAAGACCCTGATGAATCTCTTTTTGATGCTTGGGAGAGATATAATGTCTTGATCGATAGATGTCCAAACCACAACATGCTCCCTGTGACCTTAATAGATACTTTCTACAACGGTTTGACTTTTCGAGATCGTGATACGATCAATGCAGCCGCCGGTGGCACATTCATGAAAAGGAGACCCGAGGAGTGTAGAGAGTTAATTGAGAACATGACTACTCATCACAAAAACTGGTATTCCTCTGCTTCTTCAAGGAATAACCCGAGAGTCAATGTTTCCTCTACCTCAGCAAACCCTGAGATGACCGAACTCACCTGCATGATGACTGAAATGAGCAAAAGTATTACGCTTCTCGCTTCAAACCAACAACAACAACAAGTTAAAGCGGTTGCTAATCCTTGTGAAACATGCGGCGGTCCTCACTCATACACCGATTGTCCTTCGACACAAGGAAATCCGGAAAATGTGTATGCTGCTTACGGTAATTATTCACCGGAAAATTACCAAGCTAGACAACAAGGAGATAGAAATTTGCTGAGCTACCGTTCCAACAACTACCTTTCACCCGGTTTTTCTCCTCAAAACCAAAACTCCGCCAACAACTACAATAGAAGCAACCAAATCCCACCAAGAGCTTCTAACCCTTATCCACCACCCACCCAACAAACCCCACCCATTAATCCCGATGTTGAAGCCGTCATGAGAACTCAAGGAGAGCAAATCAAGAATCTACAGAGCCAAATAATCAATTTGAAAGGAGATATCATGAAGCAAGGTAATGACATTAGAACCGAGGTTCGCGATAATATTCAATCCTCCTTCAGCACTCAAACGACTGAATTAAAGAATCTGTTGGCTAGTTTCTTGCCCGCCACTCAACCTTCTACTTCAAGTTCTCTACCTTCAAACACCGTCACTAATCCGCGAGCCAATGTGAGTACTATTACTACTCGTAGTGGAGTCACCATCGTAGGACCACCAATCCCACCCCCATCATATACACCTCCTCCACCACCATGTATCCCTACTCCTCCTACACCTAGTATTAGTGCACCATTACCGTCTCCGCCTCGTCATGACGATGTATCTCGGAAGGACCCTTCAACATCTCAACCTTTACCGACTACACCTTCACCTTCCACCTATAAACCCAATATCCCATTGTTGGGAATAAATTTAGGCCAGAACACTTGAACGCTGACAAGAACAACTTAAGCGTTGACAAGAGCAAAGTGAGCGCTGACAGCATAAGCGTTGACAAGTTAAAGTCAAGCGTTGACAGATTGAAGACAAGCACTGATGGAAGATGTGAGCTACACGTTTATTATATTCTAGATTACTTCTAGTAAGGATAGAAACGACAATGTATTTTCTATGTTTATCTTTACCTAGAATAGTTGATTCGTAGCTTATTGTACAAGACTTCTTGTTCTATAAAAGAAGATCTTTTAGGTTAATGTTTAATATCAGTTTTCATAAGTTTTCGATTGTTAAGCTCTTTCATTGTAATCAACAAGAATCATTCTAATACAAGTGAAAGTTTGTTTAACATCATTGTGTTTTAGATCAAGTGTTAATTCCGCATAACACTTTGTTACTTTACTCATAAGCAAAGGTTTCTCTACGTGTAGTACTTGATCTAATCTCGTATACACAAAGCTTAATCGATCTAAGTTTGAGATCAACAAGTGGTATCAGAGCTTGTTGAGAAACTTTTGATCTTTAAGTAACGCAAGAACCCTAAAACACCAAACCCTAAAAACCCTAAATTCTCAAAACCCTAAAAACATCATGTCTGGCACAGATCAACCTGCTTCTTTGCTTCAAAACAACTTCTCAAACCCTAGTATCAAAATTCCCATGTTTGATGCCAGGAACTTTGAGCTTTGGAAGTCCAATTTTGAGCAATATATAGCTATTCATGACTACACTCTTTGGGAGATTATCGAATATGGGAACACATTCGATAAAGCAGCAAAGATTACTGCTGCAATTGCCACAAGGACAGCTGTTCCTAATTGTCCTGAATCTGATAAGGTGGAAAAGCCTGAAGATGGGAGAGCTGTAGCTGTTGAAGACATAGCCAAGAAGAGGGTGGACATGAAAATCTTGAACATCTTGAAACATGCCCTAGGTCATGAGAATCAGCACAAGTACAAACGCTTTGAGTCTGCAAAAGAGCTTTGGGAAGCTCTTGAAGTAGCACATGGTGGCAATGCTGACACAAAAGAAGAAAAGAAGAAGCAACTATTGCATGAGTATGCTGTCTTTAAAGCTCAACCTAATGAGAATCTCAGCAGTGTGAGAAGTAGACTTCTTGACATCACAAGTCAACTTTCCTTCATGGGAAAACAGATTGATGACCCTGAATTGAATGCTACTTTTCTCAAAAGCCTTGGTGATGTATGGAAGATTGAGACAAGATCCATTCTTGTCAATAACACCCACAAGACATCCAGGTTTGATGACATCTTCAACAAACTAAGACTGTTGGAGAATGAATGGCAATTGGAGAGTGATAACAAATCTTCCAGCAGCAACATGGCCTTCTTTTCACAAAGTGAAGGCCAATTTGATTCCATGAACTTCTATGGACATTCAGCCACATATTCTCAAGGTGTCAGCGCTGGATGTCAGTCTGTCAGCGCTGGATCATATCCTGTCAACGCTTTGTACTCAAGCGCTGACACACACAATCATGGCGCTGATAAAATTAAACCTGCTGGTTTTGATCTTGATACTGTGTGTGCATTCATTGCTTCTTTGCCCAGTGATTCAAGGATTACCTATGAAGATCTTGAGCAGATAAGTGATGAACAATTGGAAGAGATGGACATCAAGTGGACAATGGCTCTTGTAAGTTTAAGAGCAAACAGGTTCAATAAAAGGTTCAAGAAGAAGATGACCTTTAATGCTAAGGATGTTGCTGGATTTGACAAGTCCAAGGTTGAGTGCTACAACTGTCATAGGATGGGGCACTTTATGAGGGAATGTAGATCTCCAAGAAGATCTGATGCTGGGAAGCCTTCAAGCCAAATGATTAAGAGCCCAGATCCCAAGGCCATGGTTGCTGTTCAACAAATTGATGGTGTTGGAGAATGGGATTGGAGCTGGATGGCTAAGAATGAGGAAGAGGACAGAGCTTTGGTTGCTGAAGTTAAAGAAGAGCATGCTGAATATGCTCTCATGGCACACTCCTCCTCTTCATCAGATAATGAGGTATATGGTGATGCTTTCTGTTCTAAGGGTTGTCGTTTAAATACTGAAAAACTAAAACAAGAGATAGTTAAATTATTAGATGAGGCAAGTACTAAAAGATGCAAAGTATCTAATTATCAAATTGCTCTTACCCAAACAGAAAAGACAGTAGCTGAGTATAAGAAAATGGAGTTTGATTTAAAGGATCAAATAAATATCTTAAAACATGAGTTACATCAGAGTAAGGATGTTCAAGATATAGTAAATAGGGTTAATCTTGATTTGATAGCTCAGTTAGAGGAGGCTGACAAAAATAAAGATAATGTGAGTCTTAAAATCCAGAGATTTGATAAGGCCACACAATCCCTAGGAGAGTGTGTTAGTAAACAAAGAGACTCTAAGGATATGAGTGGGATTGGGATGAATAACTATACTGTTGTTCCACCACCAGCTGGGGATTTCTATGGTGTCCAATCAAAGGACTTATCTTGGACTGGCTTGCCAGAATGCCAAGAGGAGGAATTCATTCCTCCACCTAGAGTAACTTCCCCAGTTGAGGAATACAAGCAAAAGCTGACTGACCTAGATGAGTGGAAGAAAGCTAACCACACCTTGTTTGTTAAGGGAGGGTTGTTGTGTGATAGTCCAAATGAGCCCACACCAAACATGATACCAATTGATGAGACCATTGATCGTAAACCTATCAAGATCACACACCCTACCACTGGCAAAGCTGTTGACCTTGGCCCACAAACTGTTAGAAAACCTAGTGTTAAATATGCAGAGATGTATAGGAATACTAGGTCACCAAAAAGCCAAGTTAGTGATCATGGAACAGGCTTCTTTGCTTCTAGACCTAAGACTATGTCTAGAAAAGCTTGTTACACATGTGGTAGCTTCTCACATTTGGCCTACAAATGTGTCAACGCTTCCAATGTCAACGCTGATAGGAACCATTTCAGCGCTGACAAAAGTCAAAATAGGTCAAACACTGTCAGACCCAATACTTTTGTGAACAAAAGTCCACAAGTTGTTAGACCAGCCCCATTCTTTTCTAGAGGGTCTAACACACAAGGCATAAGACCTTTTCAAAAGTCAAACACTTGGTCCAATAGGCAATGGGTTCCTGTAGCAAACCCTAGGTTCAACGCTGATAGGAGCAATCGGGGCGCTGACAAGAGAAATTTCAGCGCTGACAAACCTAGGTATTTGCAACCACAGGGAAATAGGTCTAAAGCTTCTACTAGCTTAACATGAAGACCAAAACAAGACCAGAACCCTAATTCTACTGGTATTTCTATGACATGCAACAGGTTTCATTATATTTCAAAGGCATTGTCAACACCAATTGGGGTTAACTGGGAATTTCATTCAAACAGGGATGAAAATGGGGTTGTTATGAGAACCAAGTCTGTTCTTGTTGAACAACCAAATGAATCCAAGTCTTCCAAGGCTTGGGTTCCCAAAGAAAACTAATATGTTTTCTTTATGTGCAGGGCATTCAGAAGAAGATCAATGATTATGGATACTGGGATAGTGGATGCTCAAGGCACATGACAGGAAAGGAAGACTATCTGACCAATTTCTCTCCTATTCAAGATGGTGATAAGGTATATTTTGGAGGGGGCTACGGCACCATTACTGGAAAAGGAACCCTTGTCACCAACAATCTACGGTTTGAGAATGTCTTCTTGGTAAAAGAACTGGATTATAATTTGTTTAGTGTATCACAAGTGTGTGATAACAAAAATAAGGTTCTTTTCACAGATACTGAGTGCTTGGTGTTAAGCAAAGATTATAAGCTCCCTGAGGAGAAATACATAGATTTTAGAACACCAAGGCATAAAGACATATATAATGTGAATCTTAATGGAATTAAGGTAAATAATAAAATGTCATGTCTGTATGCTAAAGCCTCAGTAGATGAAAGTAATCTTTGGCACAGAAGACTAGGGCACATAAACTTTAAGAATATCAATAGACTTGTGAGGCTTGGTTTAGTTGATGGTTTGCCTGAAAAGGCTTTCCATAATGACCACTCTTGTGTTGCATGCCTTAAGGGCAAGCAGCACAAGGTCTCATTCAGGTCTAAACAGGTGCACTCTAGTTCTAAACCACTTCACTTATTGCATATGGACCTCTTTGGTCCAACTAATATAGAAAGTTTGAAGGGTAAATCATATTGTTTTGTTATTACTGATGATTACTCCAGGTTTACATGGACTTTCTTTTTAGCCAAGAAAAGTGAAACTGCCCTAAGTCTGATTAATTTCATTACCCAAATTGAGAAGAAGAATGGTAATGAGGTCAAAATTATTAGAAGTGACAATGGGGGTGAGTTTAGAAATCAGTTGTTAGATGATTTTTGTGCCAAGAAAGGGATTACTAGGCAGTTTAGCATATCTAGAACCCCACAGCAAAATGGGGTTGCTGAAAGGAAGAATAGGACCCTTATTGAAGCAGCCAGAACCATGTTGGCTGATGCCCACTTTCCTATAGCCTTTTGGGCTGAAGCTGTTAACACAGCTTGTTATGTTCAGAATAGGGCATTGGTCAACAAGATACATAATAAGACACCTTATGAATTACTTTGGGGAAGGAAGCCCAATATTGGCTTCCTCAAGCCTTTTGGATGTCATGTAGTTGTTCTAGAAACTAGTGAGGCCCTAGGTAAATTTGATTCAAAAGGTGATGAAGGCTACTTCATGGGTTATTCAGTGCAGAGTAAAGGATATAGGGTTTACATTAAAAAGGAAAAACGTATACTTGAAAAAGTACATGTTAGGTTTTTAGAAAGTAAACCTAGTGATCCTGAGAGTGGTCCAAATTGGTTGTTTGACTTAGAACCTTTATCTAGAGCTTTAAATTATATGCCTGTTACTGATCCAGACATTGTGAAGGTAACTTCAAGTGTTTTGGAAAAGAGAATTGGTAATGTTTCAGGTATACAGGTTGCTAAGGAGGATGGACCACCAGCAGTTGAATCATCTCCCATACAAGAATATGTTACACTTCCTATATGGACAGATGAGTATTATGCTGCTGCTGCTGCTGCTAGAAAAGATAATGGTGGTTTTCAGATACCACCAAATACAAACATGCATACTTCTTCAGGCGCTGACAAAGGGAAATCAAGCGCTGACAAGAGCATTTCAGACGCTGATGGATCAGACGCTGACACAAGCAGTTCAAGCGTTGTTAGTCCTAACGCTGACAAACAAGGATCAGAATTTGACAACACCTTTGCACATCTTTTCTCTTCACATTTTGAACAAGGTGGACCTTCCCATGTCCATGAAGAGATTCGTGTTGATCAAACAGAGTCAGATGAAGAAGATATTGGCAACATGGAGCGTGAAATTGAGGACACCAGACTTATTGAAGGAGGAGTTCTCACTTCCATAGCAAAGGATCACCCCACATCTCAGATCATTGGTGATGTTATGGCTCCAGTTCAGACAAGAAGATCCCATCAAGGTCTTGGTGGATTTATTGCCAATATACACAAGAAGGTTGATACCCCTCTTGTACAAGCATGTTTGTTTGCCTGTTTTCTGTCACAGGAAGAACCCAAGAAGATTTTTGATGCTCTCAAAGAACCAAGTTGGGTGGAAGCAATGCAGGATGAGCTTCACCAATTTGCTATACAGGATGTTTGGGAGCTGGTTGATTGTCCTAGATATGTGAGACCAATTGGGACAAGATGGGTTCTAAGGAACAAGAGAGATGAAAGGGGCATTGTGGTCAGAAACAAGGCACGTTTGGTAGCTCAGGGATATACACAAGAGGAAGGTATAGATTATGAAGAAGTTTTTGCACCAGTTGCAAGAATTGAAGCTATCAGAATTTTCTTAGCTTATGCCTCTTGCATGAACTTCACTGTTTATCAAATGGATGTGAAGAGTGCTTTCCTCTATGGGACAATTGTTGAGGAAGTATATGTCATGCAACCTCCTGGTTTTGAAGATCCTGAGAATCCAGACAAGGTTTATAGAGTGAAGAAAGCTATGTATGGACTTCATCAAGCCCCAAGAGCATGGTATGGTACATTGTCCACCTACTTGGTGGAAAATGGTTTCAAAAGGGGCACCATAGATCAGACACTCTTTACAAAGAAGAAAGGAAAACATGTGTTGCTTGTGCAGGTCTATGTTGATGATATCATTTTTGGGTCTACTGATCCAAAAATGAGTGAGGATTTTTCCAAGCTCATGACAGATAAATTCAAGATGAGTGCAATGGGTGAGATGAACTTCTTTCTAGGTTTACAAGTTCAGCAGAAAGAAGATGGTATCTTCATCTCCCAAGACAAGTATGTAGCTGAAATCTTGAAGAAATATGGTTTTTCTCCACATGAAAAGGAGGCTTCCACTCCTATGGATAGACAACACCCTTGGGGAAAGATTGGAGCTGGAAAGGATGTGGATGTTAGGCACTATAGATCAATGATTGGATCATTGATGTATCTTACAGCCTCAAGACCTGACATCATGTTTGTTGTGTGTGCCTGTGCACGCCATCAAGTGACTCCCAAAGAATGTCACCTTTTTGCTGTGAAGAGAATTTTTAGGTACTTAAGGTGTTATCCAGATCTTGGATTATGGTACCCAAAAGATTCTCCATTGGATCTTATTGCATATTCAGACAGTGACTATGGTGGTGACAAGTTTGATAGGAAATCCACAACTGGTGGATGCCAATTTCTTGGGAGCAGATTAATATCTTGGCAATGCAAGAAACAAACAGTGGTGGCAAACTCTACAACTGAAGTAGAATATGTGGCTGCAGCTGCTTGTTGTGGACAAGTCTTATGGATTCAGAACCAGCTGTTGGATTATGGGTATAATTTTATGCATACCAAGATTTTTGTAGACAATAACAGTACTTTATGCATTATTAAAAATCCTGTACATCATTCTAAAACCAAACACATAGAAATTAGACATCATTTTATAAGAGATTGCTTTGAGAAAGGTTTAATACAACCAGATAGGGTAGATACAGAAGATAATGTGGCTGATTTATTAACTAAACCTTTTGATGCTGGAAGATTTCAATATTTGGTAACAAATATTGGAATGGTTAATCTCACTTAATATGTGTTTTGGAACACTTTTTGTAAAAGTATGTACAGGATAATGCATTGTTATTGGTCTTTGTGATGATTTAGATTTCCACTTTATTTTTCTAACACTGACAAAGGTAAATGTAACGCTGTCAAGTGTTATTTTGCCGTTGTTGGAGATATTATTGTCTAACGCTGACAAGAGTTCCTTCAACGCTGTTATGTGTTGTCGGGGCGCTGTCAGCAACAAATGTTAGTTTTGTGGTTTTCATCTAAATGTGCAGGTAATGGTAGCTTTATGCCATTGGATACAGAGTTGCTTATGGATCTTTGAAGAGCTATTTGGACATGTTTTTGTTTATGGATGATGGTTGGAATATCTATATTCCTATCTTGACATAAATTTTTAATGTTCATATATATTTTGAGAACTCATGTATCATAGTTTAAGGGGAGGTTTAAGGAACCTTTAGGACTCTTGGGTATTCTTATAATACTCTCATCACAATTCTAGATTGTGTCCACTGGTGAGTATGGGTTAGTTTTACTAAACCATGAGGCACTGTAGCATGCATAGTATATCAACTTTGCATGCTGCCAAGACATTTTTGGCCTAGAATTGGTTGTGGTCTGTTGGGAGACTTGGGAATCCTTTTGATATGGGTTTTACCTGGGAGTAACAAGGATTTTATGAGGTAACTTGGTTGTTAAGAATCTTGGTTAGCAAGGGACACTAGAGGACTGTTATGTCTATCTTGCTTATGCAAGTGTGCATAACTAGACAGTGCTTGCCGCCCTATGATAATTATCAGCTTTTGGTTATCTTCTCTAGGATAAATTACTTGTTAAGGTCATTTTTCACTTTTTAAAACAGTTTTATTTTTGGACGCTGACAAGATTTTTCCAAGCGTTGTTGTGACCAAAATGGACGCTGACATGGCTTTAGGCGAACGTTGACAAGATTATAGCCGTTGGGCGTTGATGGGTTATATTTGACCGTTGACAATCAATGGGACCTACCCAGTTGTAACTTTTTGACATATTTTCAAGCCGTAATTTGAGGAGTTGTTACTTTCATTAAATGCATGAGATAACTTATAAACTTTTTCAATATTTTCATGATTGATTTTTGAAAATCTTTGCCTATTTTTGGGCCAATCACGTGCATTCATCCACTCCTATAAATTTGGCTCCTATTTTAAACAGGGTATCTATAATTCTTGTCTAACACTTTTCTCTTATCAACCTTCATCTTTTATACCTCAAATTAACAGCTTTCATCAATGGCACCAAGATTTAACTCAGCAGAATTGGATTTAGGGTTCAAGTCTCAACACAACATGATTGCTTATCTTGTTGCTGATAATACTTTGTTCCCTCAATACACACAGATGGTGGAGTATTTGAATGCATCCCCATTGAGGTATGCTCTTTCTCATGCACCACTCATTCCAGTCACACACATTAAACAGTTTTGGAACACTGTTAGTTCCTCAACAGTTAATGGAGTGACAACATTGACTTCTATTGTACATGGGAGACCTTGGGTGGTTACTGAGGCCTTGGTACGCCAGGCCTTGCATCTTCATGATGCTGATGGTATAACCATTCTTCCCATATCTGAAATAGAACAAGGGCTTAGGGCTTTGGGATACCCTATTCCTGATGAAGGTACTCTTAATAAGTACCATAAGCAGGAATTTCCCCCAGCCTGGAAGTACCTAATTCACATTCTCCTTCAATGTTTGAGTCCCAAATGTACTGCACACAATGAGATCAATAGATCCATTGCATCTGCTATTGTGTGTATTACAACAGGGCAAAATTATAATTGGTCTAAAATGATTTTTGAAGGAATGTGTAAAAACAAGGGGACAAAAATGACTTTGGCTTATCCCCGTTTTCTGCAAATGGTTTTTGATGTTCAAAGATATTGTTCAAGGGATCACAATGATTTTTATAAGATCCCTGAACAAAAGAAGGCTATTTTTACCAAGATGAATTCACCACCTCATAGAGATCTACCATTGACCCCAGCCATGCTTGCTGTTATTGTAGCAGCACAACCCCAACCAGACCCCCAACCTCATATTGACCCTCACCCACAACTTGAGCCTATCCCTGAACCTTTACCCTCACCTGACCATATGCAAATAGACCAAAATCCCATCGACGCTGACACATCTAATGTGGACGTTGATATGCCTATTTCAACCGCTGACACCCAACCATCACAATCCCAAACACCCCTTAACCAACCCACATCTACACCTTCTTCTACACCATCTTCCACACCACCTGAATATAGGTTGATTAAACGCCAAAGGACTGCTGGAGTGTTCTCCTCTGGTGGTCCTAGCCATGTAGCAGAGAGAACCACCACCACAAGTGTGGCTGGTGACCTGGATGAGGCTGGGACTATTGGTTCTGGCTTAGAAGCTGGCCAAGGCAGTCCCACCATAATTAAGTCCTCATCCATGCCCAATGAACCTGACTTGGGAGGTCAAATCCCCATTTTGGAAGAGGGCAGACTGGAACCAATGACGCTTTTAGAATTGACGGCTGTCTGCATTAGCTTACAAAAGCAAAATGCAGACTTAGAACAAATTGTCAGTAACCAAGGCCTTGAACTCAAAGAATTGAGAGAGAGGATTGTTGTTTTGGAGAGTGCTCATTCAAGGGGAGGTATGGAGGAGTCTTCCAAAGGGGAGGAAGATAAAAGAAATCTGAGTGATAAGAGCAGTCAAGATGGTCAATCATTGGATATTGCTGAAGCTCTTACTACTTTGAAGGAACAAAAAGGTTTTGATACGTCCTTAATCTCTCCAACCAATTTAAATTTATCATTTACAGATATGTTGAGAGAGGTTACACAGGGCGCTGAGGGAAAATATTTGAGCGTTGATAAGACAAGTTTGGACGCTGACAGAAGTATTTTGGGCGCTGATAGAGGAAATTTGGGCGTTGACAGATCTGCATATGGAGGTGATGTATTCCAGTCATCATCTATCATCAAAGATGTTCCTACTCAGGTATTATCATCTACCCTACCAACAATTGCACCAACAGATAAGGGTAAGGGTAAGTTGGTAGAAGAAATTGTTCCAAAGAATGCAACTCAGGTTGAATTTGATAGAAGATTGGCTAAGCAAATGATGGAACAAGGTGAAAAGGAAAAGTCACCATTTGTTGTGACTTCTGAAGAAGAAAGTGATGGAGCTAGCTCAGATTCAAGTGTGATGATTGTTGAACCAGAAAGACTTGAGTATGGTGATGAGCTTGCTAGGGAAAGGCTGAGAGATTTGAAGTTGCAAATTGATTTTGATATGCCAGAGGTAGTTCAGATGTACAATTCTTGGGAAGAAAGCTGTATGGATAATCCAGACTTGATCATTTCAGATCAAATATGGGGTTTGGAAATTCTTCTTAGAGTTCAGCAGGATTGTAAGGTGATGCTGAAGTACAAGGCAAGCAACATTCTCTCTGAATTGAAAAGGGATAGAAGGAAGCTCTACTTTATGTTGCTCAAATGTCATGGAGTTGGATGGACACATCAGAAGCTGAAGGCTTTGACATTTGATGAATTGGAACATAGGGCTTATCCTATTTGGGTGAAAGTGCAGGAAGAAAACACTTTCAGACTTCTTTCAGATGAAAGAAAGGAGCAACTTGCAGAAGAGATGGCAATCAAGAAAGCTATGATAGTTCCTAGACCAGTAAAGAAGGGATTTATTCTTGAGTTTCCAAAAGATATGAATCAACTATATCCAAGTGAAGCAATTATTAGAAAGAGCCTCAAGCTCTCCCCATTAGAAGCTTCAGATATGGTGCATGTGTTACCACTAGATTCCAGAAATCCAATTGTAAGTTATGAGGAAGATGAATGTGGATTCTGGAAAATTGGAAGATTTGGCAAGGAGGTACACACTTTTACTACTCTCATATCTTTATTTGCAAGTTGTGACAGAGAAGACTTGGTGGACCTTTGGAGGTTGCTAGAGACCAAGTATGAGGCTGAAGCACCAACTTCAGCCAATGGAATAAAACTTTGGACCACATTCAAAAGAATGTGTGGGACAAAAGAAGAAGATCCTGAAATATGGAAGGATCTTGAAGATGACCTCAGTGGTCTTCAATGGAGGTTATATTCAGCTGCTGGTGTATACCATTTGAGTTCTACAAAGTTTGCTGAGTATTTACTTGTAGATGCTCAGTATTTCATATCCAAGGCTGTTTTGGAGAAGATGAAGGACACCCAGTTGGAGATAGACTATACAAGTGATGTGGCAAAGAATTTGATCAGATTTATTTATCATCAATATGACAAGGTTTGTCAGACTCCTCCAAGTCCTTAATGTTTATTCAGAAACTTGATCATAAGAGTGGATATCAAGTTTAGGGGAGGATTGTTGGGAATAAATTTAGGCCAGAACACTTGAACGCTGACAAGAACAACTTAAGCGTTGACAAGAGCAAAGTGAGCGCTGACAGCATAAGCGTTGACAAGTTAAAGTCAAGCGTTGACAGATTGAAGACAAGCACTGATGGAAGATGTGAGCTACACGTTTATTATATTCTAGATTACTTCTAGTAAGGATAGAAACGACAATGTATTTTCTATGTTTATCTTTACCTAGAATAGTTTATTCGTAGCTTATTGTACAAGACTTCTTGTTCTATAAAAGAAGATCTTTTAGGTTAATGTTTAATATCAGTTTTCATAAGTTTTCGATTGTTAAGCTCTTTCATTGTAATCAACAAGAATCATTCTAATACAAGTGAAAGTTTGTTTAACATCATTGTGTTTTAGATCAAGTGTTAATTCCGCATAACACTTTGTTACTTTACTCATAAGCAAAGGTTTCTCTACGTGTAGTACTTGATCTAATCTCGTATACACAAAGCTTAATCGATCTAAGTTTGGGATCAACACCCATACCCTTCTCGCATAGGAAAGACCAACGAGCTAACCAAGAATGACTGTCAAGTATCAAAATATGTGAATATGCTATCTCAAATGACCATCAACATTAGCCTTGTTGAAGCACTTTGCCACATGCCGAAATTTGTCAAAGCATTCAAGGAATTGATTAGCAAGAAGGAGAAGCTGATTGAACACGCCAACACACGCTTAAATGAAAACTGCTCTGCAGTTATTAAAGAACTTCCGGAAAAGCTTGGAGATCCCGGTCGTTTTGTGTTGCCTTGCGTGTTCAACAAAACTGAAGAATTTACTGCCCTTGCTGATCTCGGGGCTAGTATTAATCTTATGCCTTTGAGTGTTTGGAAAACACTATCATTGCCCGACCTCACTCCAACAAAGATGACTCTTGAACTTTCAAACCGCACTCTCGCTTACCCCGTTGGTATAGCCGAAGACGTGTTCATCAAAGTTGGCACATTTACTTTCCCGGTCGATTTTGTCGTAGTTGATTATGAAATGGACCCTCGTATTCCTTTAATACTTGGTCGGCCATTCTTGCGAACCGGACGCGCTTTAGTGGATGTGGCCGAAGGTGAGTTAATCTTACGGGTCGGGGATGATTCAAAAGTTTTTAAAATGGGAAAGCTTACAGGCAAATCTTTTGGATGAGAATCAGTGAATATGATTAATGTGCTTGATGACTTTGTCATCTACGACAATCCTCTATTCGACTCTTGCATTGATAATCCACTTTTTAATGATGATGTGGATGATTCTCTCCCTACTTTGGAACCTTCTCCCATTTATGATTCTCCACCGGTCTTTGATGCTTATGATGATGATGATTCTAGCTCAGACTCGGATGATTTTGATGATTGTACTTCTGAGTATCCCGAGCTGCCCACTTTCGATGATTTTGATGAGGCTCATACTCTTTCGAGCGATTCTTCACATGCTGAAGATCCTCCGCCATCGCTCAATCCTACTTTGGACGATTACTCATTTGAGGAAGATTTCTCTGAATTTCTCAACACTTACTTCCCTCATGAGAGTGATGCTCCTCCTTTGGACTTTGAAGATTATCGTCTTGATCCTACTTTGGATTTGAAGAACATTCTGTCAAATGAGAAGAAACCGATCGACACCAATATCCGTTGCACATATGATTTGACACCTCTTTGTCCCCCTTCTGAGGACGAGGTTGTGCTTCTTTGCGGATCTTCTTCACACTCGGCTGAGCCTGAGTGCTATTTTCCCCTAAAGGGAAAGGTGTTCGACCCCGGTATTGAAGTCTTTAAGCCATCTCAGTATCCACCTGATGAAATAAAAGGAAAAATCTTTGGAAATTTTGAAGACATGCTTGCACCACTTCACCCTTGCTTCCACCGTGCTCCATCTTTGCTTAAGGGAACCTTGCCTACTCTTCTTTGGCTTGCCTTGTTCGCCTTAAGCTTGTGTTATTTGCTCGATGAAAACTACATCTTTGATCCTGGTGGATATGTTTCATGTTTCTTCCGTTGATGATCAAGGTCGAGTCAGGCTCACGACTCGGTTAACAAAAATCAGGCGCTTCTTGGGAGGCAACCCATGCATCTATCTTTTCGCTTTCTTTACCATAAGTGTAGGGGAGACCCTTTGGTTTGCTATTTCCTCTCCTCACTTCTTAATCAGGGATTCGAGCTTCATTGGTCCACTCTTGATGATTCTTGACGACCCGTGATTCCATGTTCCACTTCTTCCCGGTATATCCTAAACTCTTTTCGATTCACTATTTTATATTTTCTCAATATTAAAATAGGAATCTCTTTAGTTGTCTTTTCCTTAGCAAGATTTAAACAACGTGCACAATGTATTAAGTGTAGGGGAGTTTACTCCCACATGCTTAAACATTGAGGACAATGTTTATCTTAAGTGTAGGGGGACTTCTATCGAAGTTAAGTGGTCTTTTCCTTGTATTTGTCCTCATTTTAACCGGAAAATCAATTTTTCGACATTTTTCAAAATTTTTGATCTATTTTGGCCTATTAGTTTTTCCCTTTGTATAGTTATTTTCTTTCTTTGCTAGAATAAATGTTTAATAAGTGGTTTTAATTTTCGAACGTTGTGAATCTTTTGACTCAACCCGAGTTTACTTATCTAAGTTACTCTAGCTAGTATCCTTAACGTGTTTAAGTCAAGTTTTGCTAGGCTATTATGTAGGGAGCTATAAAACACGAAAGTCTTAACTCTCACGGGTTAAGAACAAGAACTTTTCGCAAGTTCCTATAATTGATCCTAGAGAGTCGTTTATCAAGGGAACTTTAAAATGCGATTTCTAAACTTGATAAAGTCTAAGAATTTGCAAGATCCTATAGGCGACTCGAAAACCCAAAACTTTGATTTAATAGGCTAAGTATCCACGAGTCTCATTACTTGAGATTTTAAACTGTGGAGAACGAGAGATGATAGAGCCAATTATAAGTTCGGTATTCTTTCGTGAATTTATGTGAGTTAATTATAAGCCTATTCTCCCATCGCTTGCTAATAATTTATCTGCTAATAAATAAGGTTGTACGATTTGAAAAGTTACTTAGCTTCTAGCCCAAGATCGTTTAAAAGTTGCTCGGTATGGATTAGAGTTCATAGCCAAGGCATAACTTATTGAAGCGGGATGCGAAGATTGGCGAGTCCGAAAAGGCCCTAACAAGGCATGAGGGCTATATTTTGTTGCTAAAGATCCAAAGTGATGTGAAGAATCATTTATCGAAAATCAATATGAAGGATCGAGACACACGACGAAAAGCAAATACTCCCCAAAAGTCATGGAGAAGTGTATCCGAAAAGACCCTAACAAGGTATGAGGATAAATAGATCCAAGTTAATAAAGGAGGCGGATCGTTGTATATCAAAGTCCAAAATAAAGATTGGAGAAAAATGAAGAAGTCGTGGTCCAAGTATGAATCTCTCAAAACTTCAAGTGAAGAAATTCCATTATGAAGAGAAGACCATTATTTCATGAACGTCTCTCAAGGTTTGAAGTATGAAGTCGCTGTCAAATATCGGTCCAAGAAAGGTCTCAAATCGCGAAGCGAGTTATGCCAAGATATGAACTTTATGAGGTCCCGAGAAGCAGTTTTAAAAGATTTTGTCCTTTAGCTAACTATTGATTAAATCGTTCACTTTATTTTCAGACTTAATAACTATCTAAATAAGTCAAAAATGCATCCTCGTGATCATTCAAGACAATAATAAAATATAAGAGATACACCTAGGAATAAGGGAGTCTAAGTGAATAATTGGCCCACATGAGTTCGTGATAGTTTGCTAACTTATAATAACAATGATCTCGTTTTTAAGCTTGGTTTGGAGAAAGTGAAAACTTGAGGATGATGATTATTCATGACATTTCCAAAACCCAAGGTATGCTTTTGATTTCTTTATTTTGTATGTTTTTTATTTTTTATCTCTTTAATAAAGGCCAACGTGGATTAATTATGATGAAAAGTGTAATCTTGCTTTGTAACTAATGCATTGCATGAGGACATTGCAATGGTCAAGTGTAGGGGATTTGATAGGTGTGTAAACACCCATCTTTTCTACCACTTAATTACATTAATAACCGAGCAAAAACGTGTATTTTATGTCTTTTATGTCGGAATTATGCGTGGTTTGTGTTTTTGTTGTGATTTAGGACGAAAAGGTAAAAAGTGGAGAAAACACGGACATTCACGGGCATTTAAAAGATGAAAGACGAAGTCAAGAAGTCAAGAGTGCAAAAAGAACGGAAGTCCAAGACCAATTCTGAAGATTTATCGAAGAAAAAGTCAAAAGACGGAAGTTTATCAAAAGCCGAAGAATTCAAGTCTAAATTATTGAAGAATTTAAAGACGAGTTCAAAGAAATCCCGAAGCCAAAAGTCCTTTAAGTCCAAGTTTAAAGAAGATTAGAAGAAAATGACTAATGGTGCAATTAATGAAGATTAAAGAAGGAAAGACCTAATCTTGTAATTAAGAGAAAAGGAAAGAGGGGAGGAAGCTTCCTTAATCCTCCCCTATAAATAGTCATTAGTTGTTAATTTTCTTTCTTGTTGGCTAGAGTGACACTAGTTCTTCCATTTTCAATACCTTGCACCTTTAAATACATGTCATTTAATTTCTTGTCCAATTTAAATACTTGTCTCGCACCTTAAATTCATTTAATTTCAAGTAAGTTCCCATTTAATTCTTGTCAATCTTTACTTTATCTTGTTAATCTCTCATCTACCTTTCTAAATCTTTGATTTTTATGTTTATGTTTGTGTTCATGTTCATGTTCTTTATTTTGATCCAAGTGATTTTTGATTATTGTGGTTAAAGTTGTTAGATTTCTTGATATTGATTGTTTGTTTATGATTAATTGATGTTTTGTTATTAGTTAAATTAAATCGTTTGTTTGATTCTGTTGAATCTGTGTTATATTCGTTGTTATTTTGATCCCTTGTTCTTCGGGGGAGTTTGTTTCTGTTTCTTTGTTCCCAGGAAATCTTCCGAGCCAAGACAAGGAAAGCTGTTCATTCGGAACTTTCAAAGTTCCGAACCAGTGTGGTTCATCCGGAACATTCAGAGTTCCGACTCAAGGGCTTCATCCGGAACATTCAAAGTTCCGGTCGAAAACTTCCACTCAAGCATTTGTTCATTCGGAACTTAAAAGTTCCGAATCAATATACTTCATTCGGAACTCAAAAAGTTCCGGATCAAGCAATTCATCCGGAACATTAAAAGTTTCGGGTCAAGAGGTTCATCCGGAAGTTTAAAAGTTCCGGATCAGTAGGGCTTCATTCGGAAGTCTCTAAAGTTCCGAATCAACCAAAACTTCCGAACCAAGGGCAATCTTCCGACTCAAGAGTGTTCATTCGGAAGAGTTCCGAATCAACAAGTTCCGGACGAAAACTTCCGAGTCAAGCTTCATCCGGAAGTTCATTCGGAAGTTTTGAACTTCCGAATCAAGGGGTCTGTAAGGTTCTTTTTAGCTTTTCTTTTTAAATTTTTGTCCTTTATTTTTAAGTTTATTTTTCCTGCCTTTATTTTAATTGCACTTTAATTTTATTTGTCTTAGCTTTATTTTAGCCTTGCCTTAGTTTAAGTTTTAGTTGCGTTTTAAGATTACCTTAGATAGATTTAAGTTTGCGTTATTTACCTTAGTGCCTTTTAATTTTAGTCACGCTTTTAAATACTTGCACCATTTTACTTTAAGTTAGAATTAGATTTAAATTAACGCCATTTACTTTAATTGTCTTGCACCATTATTTTAATTAGACTTAGATTTACTTTAAAGAGCACATTTACTTTAATTGTTCTGCACTTTTAATTTAAAAACAACGACACAACTATTTGTTTCACCAAAGAACGACTGAGTCACATAGAGAGCCTAGATCAATTCGATTAGACACACATCAAAGAACTTTTTAGCTGAGCAAAAATCAAGTTATCATTAGGATTTCCCGTATGCAGCCAACTGTTTTCCCCTGTTTATGTTTTATATGTTTTTGAATTGCTTATGTTTAATTAGAATTCCTAAAGCCATATACATGCATGACCAGTTTCACCTAAATATGGAGGTATCATAACTGTTAATGCAAGTGATGCCTAAAAACATTATTAGTGTTAACTAATCTTTCTTAGTTTTGATCACAACAAACCATACAACACATTTAGTGTAAAACACAAAATGAATTATTTAACTAACACTATCATCAAGGTAATAATTATATCACTAACCTTTCTTAATCATACTTAGTGATCATCAAAATGATTATCCTAAAAACTCACTTTTGTTAATATGACAAAAGACTTTTTAATAAACTTTCTTTTTTAGAAAATGTTTTATTAAAATGGAAAATGAAAATTTGAAAATAGCATATTCTAAATGCTGTTAGAATATCCTTTGAAGGTTTCAAATACCTCAGATATTCCCACCCCACTAAAAGACAAAAAACAGAGCGGAGTCTAGTGGCGGTACCTTAAGTACCTACGCGGTACCTTAGCGATATGGTACCGCGGGGTGAGATAAGGTATCGCGCACAGCTAGCCGTTATAGATCCGTTATACTTTGTCTCCTTTAAATAGTGGGTCAAATCTCATTTTCCAGTAAGCCTCTTGGACGTTTTTCTCAGCCCTCTTTCTATTTTCTATAGCATAATCATTAGTAAATGATCACTTAAATTGTTAAGGATGTTTACATATGATTATCCTCTTGATACCCTCCTTTACCTTGTCTAATGAGAAGATCACTCACTCACTAGTGTTGTGATAAAGATGAATCTATGAGCTAGTCATATTCATCATGATACCCTTTTTGTTTTAGGTCAATTCAATGTATTTATGAATACTTGGACTAGTTGTGTTCATCCAAGTCATTTGTGGATACTTGGATTTGTTGTGTACATCCATTGCATATGTGTTTGCTTGGATTTGTGTTGTGTAAATCCAAGCTACATGTGTGTACTTGGATAAGTCTAGTTGAGTTGTAATAGATTTGATTAGGAGTTCTCACTAAACTATAAAGTGATGTGGTTGTGTCTTGTGAGTTCTCACTAAACTTAAAAGTGATTATTAGTTGTGTTGTGTGAAGTTCTCACTTAGCTTCAAAGTGAAGAGTCGTGAAGATTGGTTCTAGCTTTCGATTAGAACTCGACATCTAGCCTTGTGTCGTAAAATGGTGAAGTAGGCAACGTCGTGAAGATTGGTTCTACCTTAAGATTAGAACCTGACATCTAGCCTTGTGTCGTTAAATTGTGAAGTAGGCAACGTCGTGTAGATTGGTCCTAGCTAAAGATTAGGTCTCGACATTTAGCTTAGTGTCGGAAAATAATGTAAGCAACGATGTAAGGTTTTCTTCGCCGAGAAGGGAGCTTGTGGATATAGTGGAAATCTCGAGTAGGTGTACTCGAGGAGTGGAGTAGAAACGAGGATAGAGCCTCGTTGTCGAACCACTATAAATCTTGGTGTCTTCCCACTAGGTTGTCTCCTTCCTTACTCTTTACTTATTTCATTATCATTATACTTACCTATTATCTTTGCTAGTGCATTTGAATTTAACCTAATCATTATGCAACTTAGCCTCTAGTAAAAGATAGTTTTGATACAAACCAAATTGAAAGTAATTTTAATTTGGTCACCAATCGAAGAGAAACTATTCAACCCCCCCCCCCCCCCCCCCCCCCCCCGTTCTAGTTTCTAAAATTGGTATCAGAGCGATGGTCACTCAAGATCTTTGAAGTATATTGTACTTTGAAACTTGGATCGATCCATTGTCTCCTCAAATTAGAAGGTCCAGTTGTACTAAAGTTTCTCTTTGGTCAAAACTATGTTTTCTTTGAAAATAGGTCTTTTAATTGATAATATTGCATCCCACTTAAGATTAGTAGCCTTAATGCATTTTAGATATACTCTTGAAATGTATCTACTAGTTTGCATCTTGCTTTGTGTAGGTACTCATGAAGATCAATCACTTAATTGGTTGTGGATTGAGTTACTTGCACTTGTAGAAGACTCATCTTCATTGATCTTTAACATCTTTGAATGATGATACCAAGATGATTGGGAATGATACTCGTCCTTGAAGACTTAGTACTCATCATAGTCATTGATTGGGCATAGCACTTATTCCTTCATGGATTGCTCTTTGTGGCCAAGGTACGCTTTCGTTCTTCCACACGCCCTTTGATCATTCTTTTGATCATTACTTGACTATGTGCTTGTTCTCGGCATCCTTGCCTTGACATTTATTTGTGGTTTGTGCTTTTTTTCCTTTATCCTCTCAAACCTTCATTGCTTGGATACTTGACTCACTATGGTGATGTAGAGTGAGTTAGTAGAAGCTTAAAGTATCAAGCATGATTTCCATGGTTTGCACCCATACGGTTAGTAGGCCCTTTGTGGGAGAGAAAGTGAATTAATACCTTGCTCGTATTTTGGTTTAGACTAAGACTATTATTGAAAGTGATCTTAGTCTATACTTGAATAATTGCTTTGTGCTCATTCATTACCAAAGCCGTTTAACGTTTCGCCGGAAAGGAACGTATTAAACCACTATATATGACACAAGCTCTTCGTTACAACTATTTGAAGATTGTCATTAATCCCTTGAGCATTGGTCCTAGTCTTGATTCACTTCCCTTGACTTCTCTCCACTTAGTCGTTTTGCTACGAGTAGTCATTTGTCCGTTTCGGTTCTTTTCGATCTTGATTTAACTCGTAATCCTTCGTTAAGGCATATTGCTTAGTGTTATGATGATCCAATGATATTCTAAAAGGCTCATAATTTAATCTTAAGTATTTTAGAAAACTGGATTTTCAAAATTTGGCGTTTTTCATAGATAAAAACCTGCCTTTGTAGGCGGTTCCTTATCTCTGCGGCTCAAACCCGCGGTTCCTTATCGATAAGGTACCGCGGGCAGTAAGTTGAGTCAGAGCACCAGTTTGAATATTTTATTCATTTTCAAACCTCTATCTCTCTCTCCCAAAAACACACAGCCGATGGGTTTTACCTTTTCCACCATTGTTGAAGCTTCCAAAACCTTCAATCACTCAAATTAATTGATTCCAAGTTGTGGGTTTCACTCATCCTTCATCTAACATCAATTAATTGTAAGTATTTTCTTTCAATTTCATATATTTTGTTCTAGGGTTCATCCTTTCATAATTGGGGATTTTTAAAATTGAAATTGAATTAAAACCTTAATAGGAATGTGGGTTGACATGGTTATTTTACTATGATTCCTTAGGTTGATATTCATTAAGATTTCACTAAAACCCACTTGTAGAACAAATCCGAATCTAGGCTAAATGATTTTGGTTGAATGATGGATTTGAGATGAACCCATGAACAAGTAGGTAATGACATTGTTAATGCTTACCTAAAAACCTTGTTTTGAAAAACCAATGTTCTAATCCATTGTTGATCTAACATAGATCATGTGTTCTTGGTTAATGATGGAATAGACACATTGTGAACATGAAAATGATATGGATTCAATCCTATGTTTGTCAAGAAATTGATATAACACATTTTCATTTTTCGTTTTCCTTTTTGATTTTCATATGAGTGATTGGAAATATTTTTGTTTGTATTTAGGTACTTAATCATGCCTTCTCAATATCAAAAAGATCATCAATACACTAGACAATACATGCCAAACCTCTCCCAAACCTATGCTTCCCCCCAACTTCAAAACGCTTTTCCATCCCTTTCCACTCGTTGTTTCCATGAGGGTAGAGTCGTTGACAAGGAAATAATAGGTTATGACTATATCCAATCTATGTTTGAGCTTTCGGGGTTTGATTGCTTGCTCAACATAGAAGAAGATATTTACCCCTTATTCCTTCTTGAATTCTTTAGCACCTACTCCATGCTTGAATACAATGGAGAAATCTTCATTCGTTTCGTGTTGAATGATCAATTGATTCAATACTCCCTCGAAAACTTTGGTCAAATTCTCGGTGTGCCATATGAAGGCACTTGTCGTTTTACGGATAAATGGAGACTTGATGCTCTCTCGGAATCCTTCGATAAACCTCCAAATGACCTCACCGAAATTGATCTAGAGTTCATCCTTGACATCATCTCGAAAGAGCGTGATGGAAACGTTGTGAGAAGCCTTCATTCAAATGTACGAAATGTGAATCGATATGAAGTGCTCTCTAGCGACCTTAAGGATTTTATGGTCCAATGGGCAAATATCCTTAGGGAGAATGTCTTTTGTCTTGGTGGAAACCGAGATCATATCCCGGCGTGTATGGTGCATATGTTGAGTTGCATCTTTACATCCACCAAGTACAACTTGGCATTCTATATCGCTCGACGAATCAGTTATGCCATTTCGAAGCCCAAGACAAACCTTCCCTATGCTATGCTTCTAACTCGCCTTTTCAAAAGGGTTGCTCATGATTTTCCCCACCTTGATCTTTCTTGCTTCTACCCGGTTCATCGGGTTATGTTGCCTATTCAAGAGGCATATGCAAGAAAGACAAGAAGTGATCGAGGATCGAGAAAATCTGATCATCAAGAGATGGATGATGAGGACATGGACATGCCAACAAGTGATGGTGATGGCATAGGTACTAGTTCTCATTTCCACTCTTCGAGTAATTCCCATCCATCCTCAAACCCATTTGAGGATGAATTTGAAGACTTAGCTCCTCCTCCTCATCATTCTAGTGAAGTACCGGAAGATCTCAATATGGAGCATCTTTACCGTGAAAACCTTAGAACTCGAGGGGAATTGCACGAACACCGGGTTGAATCAAGAAAAGGTTTCAAGTTCTTGGGGCATATGATCAAGGGATTGGGGAAAAAGAGAAGGTGAAAGCTTTGAAGTATTTCAAAGAATACATGTTGGTAAACATGTAGTGTTGAACAATTTTATTTTATCTTGGATGTGTATTAACTTATGATTGCATGTTTGAATTATCATTTTTTTTATCCTTAATGTTAATTATGCCATCATGTTCGTGATTTACATTGTTTTATGCATCTTTGTGATAGTTAGCTTATTAGATTATGATCTGTAGTTAACTTTGGCTTGTGAATCATTTGGGAAAAATCTGGGTTTATCAAAAACTGGGATGGGAAATTTTTGAAAACCCTCTGGTCGCGGTTCCATATCGACTCGCGGTTCCTTATCGATAAGGTACCGCCGGTCCTAGATAAGGAACCGCCGGTCACTGTGCACGACAGCATCTTTGCTTTACACTGTTTTCTTAAATCTGTGTAAACCTTGCATGATTTTCAGTAATAAACTGCACATTTCCTAAACTAGCTTACCTAAATTCATTATTCACCTAAAATGATTTTAACCCATTACTAGTTTGGATCATCCCTTCACCCTTTTAAACCCACCTTGTTTGTCATGTTCTTCACACATCAAACATACTTCCCTAAACCTTAAACCACCCTAATCAACCATGGTGTGTACCAAAACCTCAAACACATCCAAGACCTCCACCCCAAGGAAATCACTCAAAATAAGGATTAAGGTAGCCAAGCCTAACTCCTCACCTTTCCGCACACCTAAGAATGAGATGGCTCCTATCATTATTTCTTCATCACCTTCCCCTCCTCTTGCACCATGCAAGACATCATCCACCCATGGTACTAACCACTCCATTAGTTCTACCTCCTCTTCATTCAACTCAAGAATGAATGAGCTCTCTTCACCCTTCACTCCAAGTGCACCCTTGGAAGTGACCACACAACCCCAACCAATCCAAAGCATTTCTTTTGTGAATGACTTTGATGACACTTTGGTGACTTCACCATTTACCCCTCACAACTCACCCATTTCACCAACCTTGGAGAATTTACCTCCACACTCACCCATTTCCCCTTTAGGGAACATGCCTCCTCTTTCACCCACATCACCCTTGGAGAACATGCCTCCTCCACCTCCACCCAACTCAAACATCCCAATTTTGGGTGTTCCACTTTCCCTCCTTTTGGGTGATCCATACTATGGGTTTCAACAAACTCATGGTCCTAGTTGTCCATGTTGTCTCTACAACCACTACATCATCCACAACCTAAGGATGGATATGTATGGACTACATAGGAGGTTGCAAGAGTTCTTGCTTGCCTTGTTCTCCATGCCTCCTCCTAGGAGATGAATGATGGAGTTTTCTTAATAAGAGTTTTCAACAAAACAAACTACTTATCTAGATTTAATGTTAAGCTAGCTATGTATTAGTTAGTTTTTATTTGTCTTTGTACTTGCTTCCTTAATGAATGTTTCATGTTGTTGACTTATGGATTTAGCTTTGTGTGTTTCTATCCTTTTGTGCACACTAATCAACTTTAATTTGAAATTAAAATTGAACCTAAATCTATCACAACCCCTAAACTTGACTAAAATTGGTTCAAAATGATATCTAAATTATTTTGTCACCCTTTGTCAAGACATTCTTTGTGAATGTGTTGCTTTATGCAACCCTAGCATATTTTGGTGCTAATAAAGGTAAAATTCCAAGATTTGCAACTTTTTGAAAAAGTCTTAGTTTTTCCCAAAACCCAGGAAAAACATGGTTTCAAGTCCACTGGACGCGGTTCCTTAAAGTCCCGCGGTTCCTTAGCGATATGGAACCGCCGGTCCCTATAAGGTACCGCGGACAGTAAGTGGCTTTTGACGAATTTTTGGTCAAAACTTTTAAAACCCTATTCCCTGTCAAGGTTCCTTGTTTACTCAAATTGACTAAACATTCCTTGACACTACACATTTTGTATTCAAACTCTTACCTTGTTTACATTTTACTTATACCCCAACCTTGAGATTTCATTCTCATACCTTCCCAACCTTAAGAATTTATTCTCACATAACCTTGAGATATCATTCTCACACTCTCACAATGCCTAACTCTTACATTCCTAACCTTGACATTTCTTTGTCACAACCCCACTCACCCAATGCTTCCTCATCCAATCTTTCAAAGAAACCGAAAATCTCGGTTCGGCCTATTTGGGTTAAGAAGAATGAACCATCTTCGTCCAAACCACCCAAAAACCCTACCTTCTCTCCAATCAAGTATTGGAATGAGACTTATACCATAAACCCCATCACCGGAGCAAAAGAAAATGTTCCCCCACCACCACAATCCTTCAATACCCCTCAACTCAATGACCTTTCAACCTTCCCAAACCTCACAAGGCATTGTGAAAATATTCCCAAACCCATTACCCCACCACCACCAAACCCTAAGTTTGATGTCATACCCCCATCAAACGATTTTGTGTTGCATCATGGATCCTCGTGTGATTGTTGCCGATTTCAACAAATTGAACTTGCTCATGTGTATGAGAAGTTAAATTTTCTTGAATTCCTCCTCACTCGACCTCCTATTCAAGTTTTCGTTCCGGTGGACAAAACTTCGAATGATGCATCGTCGTTTTTTAGTCTTTTTTTAGCAATCTTGGAAATATCACTATTAGACTAGCTTATGCTTAGTGGTTTATTTTCCATATTTATTGCTTTTAGATACTCATATTGTGTGTATGACTATCTTCTTTGTTGTGTCTTTTTCCTTTATGTAACCTTTGTGTTATTTGTGTGCTATTTCATTAGTTCTATTTTGAGTTGATCTTGGTTAATTTTTACAATTGCTTATGGGTGATTCCATCAATTCTAAGATTTAACCCATTGACAAGCTTATCATCTTCATTGGATTGAAGTTTGATTTTGTCAATTACCTCTTTGGACATACTTAGCAAAATACTTACTTCTAATTTGAGATTTCTTCTCTTTCTCCCTCTCAAGTTACTTAGTAGGTAGTGATCATATATACATTGGTGTTTCTTTCCTTTCTACTAACCTTTGTGTAGCATGTCACCTTAGCTCACAAACTTGGTGCCCCAAGCAAGGGGGAGCAACCACCAAGGGGGAGCTACTAGCAAAGTTAGATGTTCTTCAAAGACTTGTGCTAACCTTTTTGCTACGACAAAGGGGGAGAAATGATAGTGATAAACTAGTTAATAATTCCATATTTTGTGTTTCTACGTAAATGAGTTTATCGTTTGTCGTAATCAAAAAGGGGGAGATTGTTAATGCAAGTGATGCCTAAAAACATTATTAGTGTTAACTAATCTTTCTTAGTTTTGATCACAACAAACCATACAACACATTTAGTGTAAAACACAAAATGAATTATTTAACTAACACTATCATCAAGGTAATAATCATATCACTAACCTTTCTTAATAATACTTAGTGATCATCAAAATGATTATCCTTAAAACTCACTTTTGTTAATATGACAAAAGACTTTTTAATAAACTTTCTTTTTTAGAAAATGTTTTATTAAAATGGAAAATGAAAATTTGAAAATAGCATATTCCAAATGCTGTTAGAATATCCTTTGAAGGTTTCAAATACCCCAGATATTCCCACCCCACTAAAAGACAAAAAACGGAGCGGAGTCTAGTGGCGGTACCTTAAGTACCTACGCGGTACCTTAGCGATATGGTACCGCAGGGTGAGATAAGGTACCGCGCACAGCTAGCCGTTATAGATCCGTTATACTTTGTCTCCTTTAAATAGTGGGTCAAATCTCATTTTCCAGTAAGCCTCTTGGACGTTTTTCTCAGCCCCCTTTCTATTTTCTATAGCATAACCATTAGTAAATGATCACTTAAATTGTTAAGGATATTTACATATGATTATCCTCTTGATACCCTCCTTTACCTTGTCCAATGAGAAGATCACTCACTCACTAGTGTTGTGATAAAGATGAATCTATGAGCTAGTCATATTCATCATGATACCCTTTTTGTTTTAGGTCAATCCAATGTATTTATGAATACTTGGACTAGTTGTGTTCATCCAAGTCATTTGTGGATACTTGGATTTGTTGTATACATCCATTGCATATGTGTTTGCTTGGATTTGTGTTGTGTAAATCCAAGCTACATGTGTGTACTTGGATAAGTCTAGTTGAGTTGTAATAGATTTGATTAGGAGTTCTCACTAAACTATAAAGTGATGTGGTTGTGTCTTGTGAGTTCTCACTAAACTTAAAAGTGATTAGTAGTTGTGTTGTGTGAAGTTCTCACTTAGCTTCAAAGTGAAGAGTCGTGAAGATTGGTTCTAGCTTTCGATTAGAACTCGACATCTAGCCTTGTGTCGTAAAATGGTGAAGTAGGCAACGTCGTGAAGATTGGTTCTACCTTAAGATTAGAACCTGACATCTAGCCTTGTGTCGTTAAATTGTGAAGTAGGCAACGTCATGTAGATTGGTCCTAGCTAAAGATTAGGTCTCGACATTTAGCTTAGTGTCGGAAAATAATGTAAGCAACGATGTAAGGTTTTCTCCGCCGAGAAGGGAGCTTGTGGATATAGTGGAAATCTCGAGTAGGTGTACTCGAGGAGTGGAGTAGAAACGAGGATAGAGCCTCGTTGTCGAACCACTATAAATCTTGGTGTCTTCCCACTAGGTTGTCTCCTTCCTTACTCTTTACTTATTTCATTATCATTATACTTACCTATTATCTTTGCTAGTGCATTTGAATTTAACCTAATCATTATGCAACTTAGCCTCTAGTAAAAGATAGTTTTGATACAAACCAAATTGAAAGTAATTTTAATTTGGTCACCAATCGAAGAGAAATTATTCAACCCCCCCCCCCCCCTTCTAGTTTCTACAATAACCATAACACTGGAGGCATCAGTGTTATGACTTCACCACGGCGGAGTGATGGCTCGTGGCATCCCTTTCAGCTTTTGGCCATATTATTATTATCAGGTGGGGCGTATGGGTGCATCCTGTTTTACATGTTTTCAGCATATTATTCAGTGTGAATGTGGTGTGTGCCTTGCATCCTTCACAAGGAGCTGATCCCTCCTACCCAAAACCAGTATATTAAATTAGAGGCAGTCCTTCTAATTTGCATGACGAGGTCACCCCTCCAAGTATTCATGCACGTTGATATTTTATGACCTATATTGGCTAATGGTAAATATGTTAAACAGTTTTTACAAGATAAACATAAGGCTTTTCAAACTATAAAATCAGTTTTACTAAGATTTAACCAGGTTATCCAGGACTTAGTCTTTTCCGGTGCTTCATGCTTATATGCTTATATTATTCATGCTTTACTTGTATATCCGTGCACTGAGCGTTATGCTCAGCCGTTTTCCTTTTCATGTTCCCAAAACGGGAGGTACTCAGGAACGCTCGTAGACTTTAAGCGTACGTGCATATGGATTGGAAGCTTCCTAGCCTTCTTTACTTTATGCATTTCTTTATACTTTGATACTCATTTCCATGGACATTGTTTTGTCCTTTCATTTACAGTACTTATGTTTGTGTGTGATGAGTTCTACTTTTGGGATACTGATATTTGATTCCGGTATTTTCCTTTATGGTCATGTAATGTTTAGACATTTATCCTTGTATGCTTTGATGACACGCCATAATCACGCGTGACATTCCATTTATCAAAATGGGGTGTTACAATTATGGTATCAGAGCCAAGGATTCGACCTGTAGGCTCTCAAAACATGACCTGTGATTAGTGGGTAGTCACTATGGTCTTCCTAGAGTTTACAGTCGGTTTTCATGCATTCATCATTTTCATGCATACATATATATGTCATTGTCGCAGGTTTATGACTAAGTAATGGTTGGTACAGGACTGGCCCTATTTAGTCGCATGTATTTTATCGAAACTTTTAAGTCTGGGACCGACCCATAGGCGTCCCCTCGCCATGTATTTTGTTTTGAGTGAACTGACCATAGGCGTTCACTCTCGCGCATACAAAAGTTTTCATAAAACTACATCATGCATTCATGTACTAGTTTTCCGCATAAATTTTTTCTCATGATTTATTGGTATAATTTTTTTTCATGTATATAGTTTATGTTTTAATCAGTTTAATCATGTATTTTATGTTATACTGTCAGATGGTTCTCACACGCGAGTAGGAACAACTCAATGCAACAATCCAAGCTGCAATGCAAGCTATGCTTCCTCAGCTGATGAACGAAATCAGGGCTGAGCTTCAGGCTGCCAACAATCAGCAGCATCATCCAGTACCTCCTCCTCCTCCTCCAGCAACATTGGCCACATGGCTGGAGAGATTCAATAAGCTCCGCCATCGAGCTTTCGAGAGAACAAATAGCCCCAGTGAAGCTGAAAGCTGGTTGGCTCACATTGAGAAGATCTTCGATGCTATGGGTGTGACCCCGTCTTCAAGTCGAGGTTGGCATGCTACCGGTTCGAAGATGATGTGTTAGCATGGTGGATAGCACTGAAGCAATCTGAGGGAGGTGATGATTGGGTGGCTGGTTTGACTTGGGCTCAGTTCAGGGATAGGGTAATGGAACAATTCTTTCTCAAGGTTGAGCAGGACAAGCTGAAGAGGGAGTACCATGGGATCCGACAGAGAGCTGGGAAGAATAGCAACGAGTTCATGCAACGCTTTCTTCACTTGGTTGGTTTCCTTGGTGCAGCAGCAGGTACTCCTGAAGAGCAAGCACACCACTTCAGGTGGGCTCTTCGTACATCGATCGCAAACAACTTGGTGTGTGCTACGTTCAACACGGTGGCACAAGTGGCCGATGCAGCACGTAAGCTGGAGATGATGCATGAAAGAGATGAGTTCGGGGAAGCAGAGAGACCCGATAAGAGGTAAGTATTCGTATTCAAGCGGTGACCAATCCGTATTCTTTCAGTACATGTCAATATTTCATCTCTTTAAAATGTATCTTCCAGGCAGAAGACTGGGGACCGGTATCAGCCGGCTACCCAGCAACAGCCTAATCAGCCCAAGGGAAACGGTCAGACTCACGACCGTTCTGCTATGGATAAGCGTGGCGTTAATGATAATTACCGTAACAACGCTGGACACTCCAACAGCAGTAGGTCATTATACTTACGCATTTTGTTATCATTACATGTTATGATTCTTAATTCTGACGCATTAGCAAATCTTCTACCAGGAATCATGGTAACAGAAGGGACTAGAACCATAGAGGTTCACAACCTAACCGTCCAGCTATCATTGGTATTAAATCTTACGATTATCCGCATTGTCCTTTGTATCCTATTATCAGGTCTTATGTATAGTGTTTTTTATCAGGTTCTCAGCCAGTCAGGACACCTGTTGGAGGATATACTCATCCTCTTTGCTCTACTTGCCACCGTAGGCACCCAGGGTCATGTCGTCGTGACAGCGACGCATGCTACAAGTGTGGTCTTCCTGGCCACCGCATGAAGGATTGCCGCAAGGGCGAGATGGAGGGTACATCGGGACATGCTGATACCAAGCCGCCTCCTACTAGTGGACGCGTTTTCACGACACCTCGCGATCAGGCCAATAAGTCTACAGGTACCATCATTGTAATCTTGTATATGTATGATCAAGCTGCATGTGTTCTGTTTGATACGGGTTTTACTCACTCGGTCATTTCTACTGCTTATGCCAAGAATGTTAGGATACTCCCCATGCCACCAGAGAATATACTAAGTATTTCCACGCCTTTGAGAGACTCTGTACGCATAACCCATGTGTACAAGAGCCTTCCCCTAGAGTTTGACGACAAGGTTCATCCTGTTGACGCACTTCCGCTGGACATAAATGATTTTGACATGATTTTGGGCATGGGTTGGCTATCCAAGCATCATGCTACCATAGACTGCCATTCATATCGAGTCATCTTCGGTGATGTTAATGCGCCAGAGTACTTTCACAACGGGTTCATACCCGACAGGTCTGTACAAATCATATCAACCCTGCAAGCACGTGCACTATTTTCACATGGTTGCGAGGGTTATCTAGCTACTGTTCATGACATGGATGCTGAATCCCCATCAATTCAGGATCAACCGATAGTGTCAGAATTTCCAGATGTGTTTCTAGAAGAACTTTCGGGCACACCACCTGCACGTGAAGTAGAATTTAATATCGAGCTCATCCCAGGAGCTGAGCCGATTTCCAAGGCTCCTTATCGCATGGCTCCCATAGAGTTGAAGGAGCTAAAAGATCAATTGCAAGAACTTCTGGAACGAGGTTTTATTCGACCGAGCGCATCTCCATGGGGTGCACCGGTCTTATTCGTTAAGAAGAAGGACGACAGTATGCGTATTTGCATAGACTATCGCGAGCTCAACAAGATTACCATCAGGAATAGGTATCCACTACCACGTATAGATGATCTGTTTGACCAACTCCAAGGGGCCAAACATTTCTCCAAGATTGATCTAAGGTCGGGCTATCATCAGCTACGGGTTAAGGAGCAGGACATCGCCAAGACTGCTTTCCGTACACGCTATGGCCACTAAGAATTTGTAGTCATGCCATTTGGCCTTACCAATGCTCCAACAGTGTTCATGGATTTGATGAACATAATCTTTTATGAATTTCTGGACAAGTTCGTCATTGTCTTGATCGATGACATCCTGATTTTCTCTAAGTCCAAGGAGGAACACGAAGACCATCTTCGTACAGTACTACAGATTCTTCGCCAGAAGCAGTTGTATGCTAAATTCTCCAAGTGTGAGTTCTGGTTAGACAATGTGGCATTCTTAGGTCACATTGTATCAACAGAAGGAATCACGATGGATCCAACAAAGGTTGAGGCTATTACTAAGTGGCCAAGGCCGACATCAGCGACTGAAGTCCGCAGTTTCCTAGGCTTAGTTGTTTATTACCGTAGGTTCGTGGAGAACTTTTCCCGTTTAGCACTACCATTGACCAAACTGATGCAGAAAGGGGAGAAATTCGTCTGGACTGAAGAACGAGAGAAGATCTTTGAAGACCTAAAGCAGAAGTTAGTATCTGCACCGATTCTTACTCTCCCATCTGGTACAGGTGGATTTCAGATCTATAGTGATGCATCGGGGAAGGGACTTGGTTGTGTTCTCATGCAACATGGGAAGGTGATCGCGTACGCTTCACGGCAGCTTAAGCCTTATGAGGAAAATTACCCTACGCATGACTTGGAACTTGCAGCAGTCGTGTTTGCATTGAAGATATGGAGGCAATACTTGTATGGTGAATCATGTGACATTTTCACGGACCACAAGAGCTTGAAGTATATCTTCAATCAACGTGAATTGAATATGAGACAGAGGAGATGGTTAGAGTTGTTGAAGGATTATGACATTAATATGCAGTATCATCCCGGCAAGGCAAATGTAGTGGCAGACGCACTTAGCCAAAAAGTCCGGAATGATAAACGGTATTAAAATTGAGGAGGAAATCATAAGAGACTTGAAGCGACTAGACATAGAGATCATGGTACGTGGACAGCAAGGTTACTGGGCTAATCTTAGAGTAGAACCCGAGTTACTCTCTAAGATCAAGGAAGCACAGAAAGACGATGGAGAAATCTGGGCGATAATTCAGAATTTGGAGAAGCAGATAGAATTTCGAGTAGATGCAGATGGTATCTTATGGCATGGCACGAGACTTTGTGTTCCTGATGATCAAGAAATCCGGGAAGCATTGTTAGCTGAGGCTCATAGCTCCCCATTCTCTATCCATCCTGGTTCGACCAAGACGTACCATGACATCAAGCAGTACTTTTGGTGGAGTGGTATGAAACAGGATGTTGCTACTTACGTCTCCAAATGTCTTACTTGCCAGCAGGTCAAGATCGAGCATCAGCGATCTGGCGGTCTTCTTCAACCGTTAGATATTCCAGAGTAGAAGTGGGACAAGATCACCATGGTGTTACTGGTCTTCCGCCGACAAAGAGGAAGCACGATGCAATTTGGGTTATCGTTGATCGATTTACCAAATCAGCTCATTTCTTACCGATTCGCAAGGAAGATTCAGTTAGTAAACTCGCCGATACTTATAGAAGGGAGATCATGAGACTTCACGGTGCTCCATCCAGTACCGTCTCAGACAGAGATCCTCGTTTCACTTCGTGATTCTGGAGAAGTCTGCAGAAAGCTTGGGGTACACAACTTAAGCTTAGCACGACTTTTCATCCTCAAACAGACGGGCAGTCAGAGCGAACGATTCAGACATTGGAAGACATGTTGAGGTCATGTGCGTTGGAATGGACGGGTGATTGGGACGATTGTATCTGTTTGGTGGAGTTTGCATACCACAACACTAGGCACGCAAGTATCAAGTGTGCTCCTTTCGGTATATTGTATGGAAGAAAGTGTCACGCCCCAATCTGCTGGGATCAGGTTAGTAAGCGAACACTTGAAGGACCAAAAATAATAGAGCTGACTAATGAGAAGGTCGCAGTAGCTAAGCAGAAACTGCAAGAACCACGGCCACGTCAGAAGAGTTATGTAGACAAGCATCGTAGGGACTTACATTTTAACGTAGGAGATCACGTTTTCCTTAAGGTTTCGCCAGCACGTGGTGTTAGACGTTTTGGAATAAAAGGGAAGCTCAATCCTCGATTTATCGGACCGTTTGATGTCATTGAACGAGTCGGTGAAGTATCTTACCGTTTAGCGTTACCTCCGCAGCTTTCTCATGTTCACAATGTTTTCCATGTGTCCTTACTCAGAGGTTACCAGTATCATCCCCTTCACATGGTTCAGTATCCCCTGGAACAGATTCGTGAAGATCTCACTTTCATAGAAGAACCCGAACGAGTTCTTGACAGACAAGAACGAGTCATGAGAAGGAAGACGATTCCATTCGTCAAAATTCTTTGGAGGAATCATACCGAGCGGGAAGCCACTTGGGAAACAGAGGAGTCTATCCGGGCTTCTTACCCTCATTTCATATTTTGAATTCGGGTATGTTCTTCTTTTCCAGTTTACTTTATCTATAATTCGGGGACGAATTATTCCTTTTAGGGGGGAAGAGTTGTAAAACCCGCATGCTTTTACCATTAATAGTAACCTTACGATCGTATGTACATGATTAGAACTTTCCTTTTATAGCACGTTTACGTTTTATGGACAATAATTACAAGTATTACGTACGTGTTATATCACGATAAGTATTTATTACGTATTAAGACACAATAATTATTTCAATAATAATTATAATCACGAACACACGAACATGAAATCATGAACGTAAATTAATCACGAGCTAATATTATGTATGTATGTATATTTATTACGATCACGAATAAACATAATAAGACACGAACGATAACTATTAAATCACGTAAATCACGAACACGAGAACACACTTATTATTTAGACACGAGAAAAGTACGGGTTACCCCTTGTGGGCCCCCTACCCACGGCTACAACAAGAAACGTGGGCCAAGCCCATGCAAATTTTAATAACAAGGAATTAAGGGAAAAGTTATTTTCATAATAACTAAATATTGAAAATAAGAAACCCTAAAAATCTTTTCTCCTTGTCTTGGCCGTAGGGTACACACACACAGGGGTGTTTGGTTGATTTTGGTGTTCGATTATTGCAAGGATTGTTAGTGTGTTCATCCTCTTTTGATTCACGTGATCGGTATAAACCCTAAACCTCTTTTCTTTTTACGTTTTGATTTATAAATCACATGAAATCATGAATGTTTTTAATAACAAATTAAAAACAAGTAAACACATGTTATTTAATCATGGGGTAAATTAAATAAATGGTTAAGGGGTGTTTGTTTGTTGGCCGACGCAAGAACCGAGCCCTAAGGGGGTCTCAGTTTGATTTATCTCGCACCAACCGAGACCTCAAGGTCTCGGTGTGGTGGTGGTGTGTCACGGTAGCAGGAAAAAGGGGAGACCCCGACCTTGGTCAGGGCATGGTGGTGCTCGGGTAGGCCACGACAGCAAGGGGAACACGGGCTAGCCGGTGGGAACCCTTGGCTAGCCGGCGGCTAGTTTGACCAAGGGTTAAAACACGGGCCCGGTTCACACATGTTAGATTAAAACACGGTTCGGTTCATGGGTTACTTTTACAAGATTAATTATATGTACAATTTTTTTTCAAGACTTAAATTAAATTAATTAAAAACATGAACATGATTAATTTAATTTACATGACTTAAGTTATTAATTTTATTATTAATACATGAATTTTAACCTAAGTATTTATCATTTAATTAGACTATATAACTAATTAATTATTAAAATCATGACTTATAATTGATTAATTTACATGACTTAGGTTATATTATTAATAGATAATAATACATGTTTTAACCTAAGTATTTTTACCTTTATTTAATTAAATCATGTTATATTTAATTAAATACTTTAACCTATAGTTTATTTAATTCACATGAAATAATTAATAAACTATACTATTTAATCACATGACTTAGTATATTATTCAGTAAACACTTAAGCTTATATAATTAGCTTAATAATCCAGCTTATATCTAATTATGGAAACTTTCTGTTTTTAGAAACTTATTTAATTAAGGCAACTAATATATTTATGGAAACTTTCTATTTTTAGAAACTTATCTATTTTAAGTAGTAAATCTATTTTTTGGAAACTTTCTATTTTTTGAAACTTTCTGTTTTTGGAAACTTTCTATTTTTGGAAACTTTCTATTTTTGGAAACTTTCTATTTTAGGAAACCTACTATTTTTAGAAAGTTACTTATTATTACACAACAAGTATAATAATACATGAAATACAAGTAATACTTAAACAGAATAGACAGAATACATGATAAACACAATATTAAGCTTAAATCAGTAAAACATGACATGATAAAACAAGCTAAGACATGATATAAAACCAGTTACATACTCAGTAATCTGATACTTATACACGTATGTATTTATGTAGCATTAGTGATACCGAAGTAGGACTCTCTTCCGTCCGTCTTCTTCGTTCACTGGACATAAGGTACGGATTCTCCGTCCTTTCAGTATGGACATTCTTCCTTATTAGGATTTCCCGTATGCAGCCAACTGTTTTCCCCAGTATATGTTTTATATGTTTTTGAATTGCTTATGTTTAATTACTAAAATACTTAAAGCCGTATACATGCATGACCAGTTTCACCTTTTTATGGAGGTACCATAACCATAACACTGGAGGCACCAGTGTTATGACTTCACCACGGCGGAGTGATAGCTCGTGGCGTCCCTTTCAGCTTTTGGCCATATTATTATTATCAGGTGGGGCGTATGGGTGCATCCTAGTTTACATGTTTTCAGCAGATTATTCAGTGTGAATGTGGTGTGTGCCTTGCATCCTTCACAAGGAGCTGATCCCTCCTACCCAAAACCAGTATATTAAATTAGAGGCAGCCCTTCTAATTTACATGACGAGGTCACCCCTCCAAGTATTCATGCACGTTGATATTTCATGACCTATATTGGCTAATGGTAAATATGTTAAACAGTTTTTACCAGATAAACATAAGGCTTTTCAAACTATAAAACCAGTTTTACTAAGATTTAACCAGGTTATCCAGGACTTAGTCTTTTCCGCTGCTTCATGCTTATATGCTTATATTATTCATGCTTTACTTGTATATCCGTGCACTAAGCGTTATGCTTAGCCGTTTTCCTTTTCATGTTCCCAAAACGGCAGGTACTCAGGGACGCTCGTAGACTTTAAGCGTACGTGCATATGGATTGGAAGCTTCCTAGCCTTCTTTACTTTATGCATTTCTTTATACTTTGATACTCATTTTCATGGACATTGTTTTGTCATTTCATTTACAGTACTTATGTTTGTGTGTGATGAGTTCTACTTTTGGGATACCGATGTTTGATTCCGGTATTTTCCTTTATGGTCATGTAGTGTTTAGACATTTATTCTTGTATGTTTTGATGACACGCCATAATCACGCGTGACATTCCATTTATCAAAATGGGGTGTTACAATTTTATCTCTTATTTTTTTCAAAATGACAACTATGCTCTTATCCGGCTAATTAAACGTTTGAATAAACTTTGTAATTTCTAATACTATTAGATGCAATATGGTAAACTTGTTAAATTATCCACAACTATATTTGGAAGAAGACAATAATTTTATAACATCCCGAAATGAAAAAAAAATATAAATTTGGGACGAAAAGAAAATTATTTATATCTTTATCATTAACTAAGTTCTCCGTCTACCTTACTTTTTTTATCATCATCATTTTTATTTTCAGATTTCAACAACACTTTTATATTTGGACCAACTTTTTCTTTAACATCCGTTTATTTATTTGGGTTTTATTTGATTTTTCTATTTATTTTGTGCTTTTGTGATTTACAATAAATATAACAAATGATATGTATTTAATTCTTTAATTAGACAATTAAAATACATTTATTAATGAAAGCACTTTATCTTTGACATTTATTGTTAATAATGACTTTGTAAATGATCATTCAATGTTATATTATTTGAACTTGTTTTTTATGAAACGGAATTTAAGTGGTGGTGGAGCAATAAAATGATGTGAAAGAGTGGTAGTAGAGTCGTAAAGCGGCGGTAGTGAAACTGTATAGCAATATTAATATTGTCAGAATCTGGAAAGAGAGAAATAAAATTAAAAACAATAATATTTTAGACTTTTTATCATATTAACAATAAAAAAATCTTAGATTATATTATTTTATTAATTAAAAATAAACACGTGTCAATAAAAAAAGCACGTGATGTTCTCAAACCCGTCAATTATTTTTTATCAAAACATCAACACGTCAAGTAAACTGCTATGTTCTCAAGATGTTTCATTAGATAATAATAAAAAAATAAAAAAGAATTATTTCGCCCGAATATTGAAAGAAAACACTTTACTTCCAAAACCGATCAGAATACAATTGTTTTCTATTCATTTTTTATTTTATTTTCTTTGACTGAAAGTGACAATGACAATAGAAACTGGGGGGAGGGAAAATGAAAACCTAACTAAAAGGCGGCAACTCACTCAAAATTCCAAACTCACTAGTTTTTAATTATATTAACTGATTATGATTTTTTTTTTAATTTTAATTTTATTCTAATTAACCAACCGCTTAGGGTTTGTGATTGTGTATATATATATATATATAGTATCAAATGATTTTATTTAATTTCTGTTTTAATACTTTTGCGGTTAGTTGTATTAGTTTCTGTTTAGTTTCTGTTTAATTTCTGTTTAATCTGTTTAATCGCTTGTAAATGCTATGCGCCAAACATAACGTATGTGACTAAGGGGCTGTTTGTTTTAGCTTATATAGCGTAAGCTCATTTTGGCTTATATAACATAAGCCTCAATTTTGTGGCTTATTTGGAGACGTATGGGCTTATATAACTTTATTATGATATAATAAACCTTTATAAGCGCATAAGTCTCCAAATAAGCTTAAAATATTGATGTTTATGAAATATAAGCCAAAATAGGGTTTATATTCGGCTTATATAACATAAGCTCCCATTTTGTGGCTTATTTTGAGACTTAGGGGCTTATATAAGTTTATCATGATATAATAAACTTATATAAGCCCACAAATCTCCAAATAAGCCACAAAATTGGGGCTTATGTTATATAAGCCGAAATCGGCGTACGTTATATAAGCCAAAGCAAACACCCCCTATCTTGTGATTTGGTTGCTATTACTATATTAGGATTAGATTAGTTGTTGTAATTGCTTTTTTTGTATAGTATTTGTGATTTGTTATGTTAATGGCTCAATAACATGTGTTAGTTAAACTATGTGATTACGTCATCATACACTTCGTAGTTAGGTTATATCAGGATCAAATGATTTTATTTATTGCTGTTTTAATAGTTTAGGCGTAGCTGTTTGTTTGTTAAAACTTAAAAGTGTTTGGTAACGAAGCCGTATTAGTGATTATAAATGTGTAAAATCATGTAAAAAGTGTAAATGTAGCATTTGTGTAGCACTAGGTGAAACGGTAAGTAGCGGTAGCTGTTTGTTCGATTAAAGTGTTTGGTAACGCAGCCGTATTAGTGATTATAAATGTGTAAATATAGCATTTGAATTGTAATGATTTTAAGAAAGAATTAAACGCTAAACACTCATTGCCAAACGATGCCGTATGTCTGGCGAAAATCGCCCTAGGTGAAACGGTAAGTAGCGGTAGCAATTAGGAGTGTGGCTGTTTTTTTTATTGTAATCAATAATCCCTTAGGGTTTGTGATTGTGTATGTATGATTCTGCTTATAACTGTAATTAGGTGATTACGTCATCACACACTTCGTAGTTAGGATATATATAATATCAAGATCAAATTATTTTTATTTAATTGCTGTTTTAATAGATTTGCGGTAGTTGTATTAGTGTTTATAAATGATGTAAAAAGGTGTAAATGTAGAATTTGAAATAGTAAACGAGCTTTTAATCAACTCTGAATGTTAGATTTTAAAGCTTGTTTTCTTAGCGTTTGAATTTTAGTCGCTTGTCAAGTGTTTTTAATCAAAAATACTTAATGATAAACGCTCGTAAATGCTCGAAAGTGTTATGCGCTAAACATAACGTATTACTCTATTAAGATTAGATTAGTTGTTGTAATTGCTATTTTTGTATAGTGTTTGTGATTTGTTATGTTAATGGCTCGATGACACGTGTTAGTATATGTGATGCGTCGTCTGTTTGTTATAACCGCTTAATTAGGGTTTGGATGATTCTGATTATAACTGTATTTAGGCGAAGTATGTGATTACGTCATCATACGGTTCCTATTTAGGATATAGCAGGATTAAATGTTTTTATTTAGTAAAAAGTGTAAATGTAGCAGGATTAAAGGATTTTGTTAAAAGTGTTTGGTAATGTAGCTTTATAAGTGATGTAAAAAGGGTAAATGTAACATTTGAATAGTAACGATTTTAAGGAAAATTAAATGCTAAACACTCCTTGCCAAACGATGCCGTATGTTTGGCGAAAATAGCACTAGGTTAAACGGTAAGTAGCATTAGCAATTACGAGTGGCTTTATATAAGTGTTTACTGTTTAGCAAGGTAGCTGCATTTAAATAAAAGTAAAAGTAGCTTTAAGGTTTTCAAGATTGTATTCGTAACGTCGTTTAAACATAAAAACGCTAATTGCTAATCGCTCCTAAATGCTATGCGCCAAACATACCGTATGCGATTGACTTGTAAGTAGGTTGCTATTAGGATTTGATCGATCGTTGTAATTGCTGTTTTGTATAGTGTCTGTGATTTGTTATTTTAATGGCTTGATAAATCGTTTTGTACGTCTCTTGTGCTTCTTATAATGCGTACAACTTTGTTTCGCCAAGGTATGTTATTAACTTGTAATACGGTTTCTGTCTGGATTAGATTTTAATTGATTGACTGAGATTAGGAGTGGCTGTTTTCGTTTTGTACGTCCCTTGTGCTTCTTATAACGCTAAACACTCCTTGCCAAACGATGGCGTATGTTTGGCGAAAATAGCACTAGGTGAAATGGTAAGTAGCGGTAGCAATTAGGAGTGGCTGTTTTGTTTTATATAACTGTTTAGTAAGGCAGCTGTATTTAAATTAAAGTAAAAGTAGCTTTAAGGTTTTAAACCATGTTTTAGTAGCGTTGGAATATTATAGTTCTCGTTTAGACCGCTTGCGTCAAACAAGCATTTGATAAAAAAAAGGGTAATTGCTAATCGCTAAACACTCCTAAATGCATCCAAAATGCTTTGAGCCAAACATACGGGCTATTAGGATTTAATCAATCGTTGTAATTGCTGTTTTGTACAGTGTTTGTGATTTGTTATGTTAATGGCTCGACCATCATATTAGTATGTAATGTGTTAGCTGTTTATTATTATGTGAACAGCTTTATTTTGCTTTGTATGTTATTAACGTGTACTAATACGGTTTCTGTTGGATTAGATTTTAATTGATTGACGGAGATTGCTAGTTTATTCGCTAATAGTTTGATTAATGATAGTATGCGTCTCCTATAGTTAAGTTTTGTGTTTATATCACGTGTATAACTCTGTATATGTCTTTTAGGGTTTATAATTCTGTTTAGGCAAAAATGTGATTAACATTATGTATGGTGAAATCAATTTGGCTGACTTAAATTGCGTTTTTATATCCATAATAGTTTAACTAATGGTCGTATGTGTGACGTTTTAGTATTTTGTGTAATACAATGTTCAACTATACACATGGGACATAAATTTGAATTTCTCCAAAACTATACATACGGCTGCATCTATATACAGGTGAGTTCTGCAATTCCGTACTAAAGCAATCTGTGTATAGATTACATCTGGGTTAATTTATATAATTGCTGCGGATATTTTGTGTTGTGTTTGAGATTAGAAGTGTTAATAGTGTGGCAAAATAATTATACGTGTCTCGTTTGAACCTAAGCGTCCTTATTTATGAAAATTTTGTGACTACTATATGATACAGTTACTATTTAGGTAGATTTGAATCAGTATGATTGATTGCAATCAGTAATTTATATTGTGTGATTTATCGTGATAATAGTTTGTAAAATGATTACATGCTCTTTTCATGATTATTAGTATTTCATGGATGGAATACCTTGTATCGTTTTAGCTGTCTGCAATGTTTAACTTATGTGTTGTTTTGTTTATATTTAGCGGAAAGGATACAATCTCATAAACAAAGACGGGGAGGGGCTAATACGAGGTACTTGGCGGTGAATAGTGGTGTAACCTTGAATCGACATGGAGATGACTGATGAGGCTAACAAAAAGGTATGCGATGAATAACAAATATGACCATTTATTTTGTATTTGTCTGAGATTTGCTGATGAAATTTTATATATTGCAGAGTGTAAAACATGATTGATACATATTGCAGGCATGTTTGTTACAGAACAAGTTATTTGTTGGCGATCAAACACCTGTTGCGCTTAAAATACATATGAATCATCTTATATGAAAATGCATTATTTTAAACTGTAGATCATTGGTAATTCTGCTTATACTTGCTTCATAATTTGACTAATTTGTTATAAAGTATAATAGGGTATACATTAAGTAGGGATGTTAGGCTGCAGGTTTTTATTCAGAGATAGGGTTAGACTAGTCAAAATACTTAGACCACATCACTCGCAAGAATATAGGAGAAAAACTGCCATCTTAATAGTCCAGACATGCTGATTTACGGCTGTATTTAGTTAAAGTATGTCTGTATGATTTACGGCTGTATTTAGTTAAATTATGTGATTATGTCATCATACAGTTCGAATTTAGGATATAGCAGGATAAAATGCTGTTATGATATGTTTTTTTACTAGTTTTGGTAAAGCTAGCGGTGGCTGTTTGTTTAATAAAATTGTTTGGTAACGTAGCTGTACGATTATAGATGTGTAAAAAGTGTAAATGCTTCTTCGTATAATAACGGTTTTTAGAAAATAAACGCTAAACACTCCTTGGCAAGCGAGCTCTGCTAAATGTTAAGCGCTCCTTAATGCGCTTAAAATCATGTCTACCACTTTAATCAGCTAAATGCTAAATCATGCTGTATGTTTTGCGACGATAGGAGTAGCAATTTTTTTTTGAACATAAAGATAGGAGTAGCAATTAGGAAATGCGTCATTATTTATTATAATGTGAATTAAATCGTAATACGGTTTCTGTTTGGATTAGATTTTAATTGATTGACTGGGATTGCTAATTTATATAGCTAATAGTTTGATAGTAGTAATTGATAGTAAGTGTCTCGCTTAGTTTAGTTTCGTGTTTATAATCATGTGTATAACTCTGTATATCTATTCTAGTGTTTAGATAAATAATGTGGTTAACATTATATACTGTCAAATCACTTAAATCGCTGTTTTTATATCCATAATAGTTTAACTAATAGTCTTATGTGTGACATTTTAGTATTTTATGTAACATAAGTCTTCAACTATACATACAGGGCATAAATATGAATTTCTCCAAAACTATACATACAGGCATACAGCTGCACGAATTCTGCGATTACATATTAAAGCAATTTGTGTATAGATTACATCTAAGTTAATTATTTAATTGATGCGGATATTGTGCTGTGTTTAAAATTAGAAGTGTTAATAGTTTGACAGATAATTATACGTGTCTCGTTTTAGCTAAACGTCCTTATTTAGGAAAACTTTGTGACTACTATATAATAAGTTGCTATTTAGGTAGATTTGAATCAGTATGAGATTGATTGCAATCAGTAATTTATATTGTTATGTGATTTTTTTGATGATGGTTTGTAAAATGATTGTATGCTATTTTCAGGATAATTGGTATTTCATGGATGGAATTTATTGCATCATTTTAGCTGTCTCTATGTTTAACTACGCGTTTTGTTTATATTTAGCGGAAAGGATACAATTACATAAACAAAGACGAGAAGGGACTAATACAACGAGGTACTTGGGGGTGAATAGTGGTGCAACCTTAAATCGGCATGAGATGACCGGCGAGGCAAATTAAAAGGTACGTGATGACCGTTTATTTTTTATTTGTCTTAGATGTGCCGATGAAAATATTATATACCCAGATTGTAAAAGGGTTGATCCATAGTTTAATTGGTAATTCTGCTTGTACTTGCTACATAATTTGACTACTTTGTTATAAAGTATAGTACGTATCTTGTTATAGGGTATACATTAAGCAGGGTATTAGGCTGCAGGGTTTTGCCGGAGATAGGGTTAGACTAGTCAAAATCCTTAGACCACATCACTTGCAAGAATATAGGAGAAAAAACCGCCTTCTTAATAGTCCTGACATGCTGATTTAACTATACGCCATTTGCTTGTTTTTAATGAACTGATTTCATGGTGAATTTAGAACGTCGGCTTTACAAGTGAACATATTATAAAATAGCAGAATTAAGAGTTTCTGGAAGTAATTGCTGATTATGTCCATCAAGTAGGGATATTAGGCTGCAGGTTTTTGTCGGAGATAGGGTTAGACTAGTCAAAATCCTTGGACCATATCACTTGCAAGAATATAGGAGAAAAAACCGCATTCCCTTTGCTTGTTTTAAGGATCATATTATAAAACAGCAGAAATAAAGAGTTTCCGAAAGTAATTGCTGATGATTTCTGATCATATTCCTGTAGAAAAATCTATGAACTAAAACATGTATTTGGTGATTTATGACTGAAGCAATGGCTTCTGATTGATCATCATATTTATTGCAAATCTGTTTGAAAAATACATAATGCATCCGAAAATGAAAAATAACTACTTCTCAACTAATCTCTTTCTTCTTTATCTGTAATGTGCTAACCGATAAAAAATGGCTCATTTTGGAGCTTACGAAAAAGAAATAACGATACCATCAATCTTGTATCAACCTTTCTCTGCTGTCTAAGTTGCATGAAAATGCATGCCAATGGTCATGTTAAACGATGGATAGATGAATGTACAACAATTTGTTAGTCATTGACCTCTTTACCCTCCAATTATTTGTCTTCATTCTTATTCTTGACTAACTTACTTGCTGGGAAATGCAATCTTGCCATCAAAGGTCTAGGTGACCGCGATTTCTGATCAAAACCTCTCACACAAACGAACCCTGCAAGCATAAGTGATGTGCTCAGTATCACATATTTTTTGTAAAATATAACAAAAAGCTAATCTCTTCATACCTCTCCAAAAGCATTGTTGAATTTGTTGTGTAGTCAAACCTATCAGAAGTAAATATTCATTGTAAATTTGTTAGTATTGAACTAAATGGAAACTTAAGACAAATGCAATAAACTTATAAACAGGTTAAAGGTGGCAAGGTGGGTCGGTCTGGTTAGGTAAAGGACTACAGGGTCGAAGGGGTTGAGTTGAATGCTTTTTCCCTCCCTTTATTTCAATAGCAATTTACAGTAGTTTTTTTAAATAAAGAGGTTTAGGAGGTGTAAATTAGAGATGGACTTTGGATGACTTTCAACTGATTTGATTGGTTCCCCTTTTATCCACTTTTTTTCTTGAGAAGCTAAACGCTACCCGATAGACCCGTTCAGAAAACAGGTTGAAATTGCTATATTCTAGATGCGTATGTCAAGAGTGCTTATACCTTTAAAGATCGTTGTTACAGAAGTACCAAAGTACACCGTTCGTCTCGGTAGGTTCCAAATCCATGCTGTTGGAACGTCAATTGGCTTTAGACTTGATTCATGATCAGCAAACATCTGTGTGAAAATTTTGTCATTCATTTGAAGATCATTGATGATACATAGTGCTTTGAAATTTCATTCGTCTAATATACCTCATTAACTTGGAAATATGTCCCATTCAGCGGGAAGCTTCCTCGTGTTGCTGTTCTACATGGCATCTGTGATGAATGGCAAAACATTAGTCGCCCACTGCTTAGTAACTTACTAAATGATTAAAGTTTTACAGTCTACTAAAAGTAAAAGCTTATTACCAGAATAGTTCCTCTGACCACTCGTGAGTTTGCTTCTCTTATGCAGTTGCATGAAAAGCAGTTTGTTCGATCACACAGGATGCCTGTTTCTTGACCCTGGCATCCTCTTTCAGGAGGTTGCATGGAATCTGCAGTTTCACCTGAAAGGATACGTTTAAAGTTACGAAATCATAATGGGAAACATTTTGTTCTGTGTTCGGAGTTCGTCTCCAACAAGGTGCGTGAATTCTGTCTTTTGACCGATATAAATTTACTATCACATGCATTGCTTGGCAAAAGATTTTGATTGCCTAATGCAAATATCATTGTACTTTTTTGTCATTAAAAGAGGGGTTTGTATGTCTTGTTGGGGTACTTTTGTAACCTGTAGCAGTTTACATATTATCTAATTTTAAATGCATAAATTCACACATTTTAATATAAAAGATGACAGATTGAATATACCATTAAAGAGGTGATTTGCACACTCAAAATTTTGATTGGGACACTCAAAGTACAAACAATTTTAGCACAATGTAAGCTCTGGTACAACTATTTAATGCACATATTAGAGTGTCCCAATCAAATCATTGAGTGTGCAAATCAATTCCCATTTTTAATGTACAAAATGACCCAAAACAGGGCACAAACAGGGCGGACCCAGGATTTTCAAGAGGGTGTTGCGCCAAACAATTGTTGGGCTAACTAAAGTTACACCGTAAGAGAAGAAAGTAGCAAAAAATGTTTGGGGGTTGCACATACCAAGAAAGCGACAGTTTTGATTTTTTTTTGTACTTCATGATCTAAAATCGGGTGTAGCCTGTGCCACACCCGGCACCCATGTAGGTCCGTCCCTTGCGCACAAAGCCTTCATGTAGTGTCTTAGATGTAAAAAAGAAATTTTACTGAACAAAGGGCGGCCTAGCGGTATGTAAGTGGCCTATCAACCAAGAGGTTGTGAGTTCAAGTCTCAAAGGAGACATAATGTGGTATTAGGTGTCAGGATATTTGCATTTCTAAAATAACTTCATTACTAGTATAGTATATTTGTTTACAATAACTAGTGAGTCATGTTTACCTGGTGTCCAAATTGCAAGGAGGTAGGGGCTTGGATCATCGGGTTCTCTTTTGAACAACTGAAAACAATAAAATGCATATTAGTTGTTAAGTTACGTATGATATTGGCGTGTGTAAGGTTTGATTAGCAAAAAATAACTAACCCCTTCTAAAAGCGGGTGGGAGTCTGGGAGCTCATACCTACAGCAGAGTGAGCTAAGTGAGTAATATATGACACATTGGGAGTCCCCATTAAGCTTTACCATATACTGATATACATATAATACATGTAGGCAATCAAATATTGAATTCGGTTCAGGATTTTTATTTGTCAGTTTTAAAGGATGGTTCTTTTATCATTTTTCCTTTATATTCATTTCTAATGGGTAAAGTAAATTACAATTTAGCTCAACACGAAACAGGTAGGCTGGAAGTAGAACGAGTCTTAGTGGCCAAGTTTTTAGTGCATTAAATCTTCTGAACGATTATATTCAGTAAATTAGATTATTGATGAGGTTACAAAAGCTTTGTAGTCAGTTCGTTTATGTTTTATAATGCGTAAAGATATAAAGTCAAACAAAAGAAGTAATCTTAAAAGGAAACGGGTCAAAGTCTTATAACATTATTATTGGAAAAATAAGATTAAAATCTAAATTTCAAAAATAAGATTACTACGTATTATTTAAATTATTTACATATTTGATACATTGTTATTCATAAAAAAATTCTAAATGTTTAGACAGAAAGTGTTTTGGGTCAACCACACCGACCCGGTTTGACGTGTACTAAATACTTTTTGGTAGTCAGTTAGTCATATTATGCCATATTATAAGAAAGTTTCTAGAAACTTACACTAGATGCTCGGTCCGCAGTCGACTAACATTCTTCAATTTTGGTGTAGGTATGGAGGCAGCTTGTGGATCCAATGCAACTAATGCTTTAGACATATCCCCTTGAATTTGCATGCTATCTTGCATTTTCTGTAAGTTAATTGTAAATTCGTGCATATCAAGTTTGATGGTTGGGATCTCTTCATCATCTTCGTAGTATTGATCCTCAATGTCACTTATTGTTAATTCTGCAGGTTCTGGCTCTGGTGTTGTTGGTTCCTCAATTATTGGTTGACAAGTAAGTCGCGCATCATTATTGAAGTTATTTTCAGATGGTGGTAGTGACATGGGCCTGTTGAGCACAGGGGGAGGTGGAGGTATATGTGTTGCGTCTGATACATCAGAAGGCACCATTCTCTTCTCCTCGGGACCTGGAAGGGCAAGCCTTGCACTGTGCATACATGTATCACTCATTAATATATTTATAATTTAGATTTGAATGTTAAAAAAGCTTTCTTCTGTTATGTGCATATGTATATTCCTATAGTTGGCAAAATGGGCAGTTCGTGTGGGTTGGGCAACGGGTCACAATGGAAACTTCTAGGCTGCACTATACATGCTCTAATAATAGGTATAGGTCGACCTTAAACAGATTCTTTTCTATTAAAAAGGTCTTAACTTTTCCAAATAAGTGGTGTGGGTAGACCAAAACACTTTTTGTCCAGAATATTGACCCATATCTCCTTGTCCAACACTTTTTTGATAATTTTTGTTACGGGTCGACACAAAATGCTTTCTTGCTCAAAATGTTCTGTTTTTTGTTAGGGGTTGACCCAAAACTCATTTTTATTAATTAATTACTCGATTGACCGAATTGACCATCTAGCAATAAAACCATCAGTTCTACATAAATAACCGAATTTGCCGCCTTTAACCTTTTACCCTGGGGCTGGGCTGTTTATCGACTAATGCTAACAATGTGGTTGCTTTCTTGCTACGCACATACGGCAAAGATTGCATAAGCCCATATATGCATGTGTATGTACCGATGCAAACCTATGTATATTTCATTTTCAAAGTTCGCATACCTTGCAAAAGCACTTGCGAAGTGTCTGCACTCTGCTCTCATAGGACACGCATTACAGTTTGGCTTACTCTTTGTGCAAAATACCTGCATGGATGTTTGAGATAATTAGAACACTTAAAGCTCCCTTATTATTTCTCAAAGTGCAAATGGTCACATACCTTTCCAAACGTGATCATTTGGTAGTGTAGCTCATATCTGTCATTTAACCATACATCAATTAGCAAAACAATGTACATAAAGATGAATTGATCATTTTTATATCCATAAGTGATGTTAGGGTAAGTCTTAGTTACAATGTTAGTTGATCTAGCTTGCACAGCCTAGGCCAAAGATATTTCTGGATTGACTCCAACACGGGGTACCTGTTGGAAATAAAAATCAGCTACCATTTTTAATTAAAGTTATGTCTTCAATAGTATTTTTTATTTGGGTGGTACTTACATCTCCAAAAGATGTAGTTGGAGTGATTCGGGTAGTGGTTGTAGAGGAACCCAACCCAGTCTCACTGCTATCCTCCCGACATTTGTGTCAACCTGTAAAACAAAAAAAAACCGTTTTTTATAACTATCTTTATCATATGCTAGAGTTCTAACTTAAGTTATTGCTTCATTATTGACATACCGGGAAAGCAAGATGATGAAGCGTTAAAAGACGCACACACTCCACACTTTTCAGCCCCAATCCTCGAATACTTAGCAAATATTCCCTGCAATATAATATGTTACTCTAGATATCTAATGCATATAAGATTTATGATTACCCTTTTGTAATTTAACAAACTTTACTATACGGCTTACTTTGCTTTGTCTGGAGGTGCATCCCGTAACCATTCTAGGTCAATACTCCCATGGTCTCTCACCAGCCGGTTAAGAAAATCCTGCATTTATATAATATCATTAATACTGTATGAGTTTTTTTGTTATTTTATTCTTAAAAGACCAATATGCTTTCTAATTGATACTGTACTACTAGTCAAGTAGTCTTTGTATTGCTTTTGAAAATCCGAGTCATTATATGATGGATTTCCAATCCATGAGTCTTTTGTAGCCAAAACACCCTTAAAAACGTTTCAGAAATTATAGTTTCTATATATATGTATATATATATATATATGATGTTAAGTCTTGTACAGACATGTCAAGAATATGGTTTTACAAATAGAACACAAAGCCATCTTTCAATTACAAAGATGTACAAAAATATGTATAATGACTAAAATGGGTTTATATTGTTTGCAGGTGAATTTATAACTTAAACGTACCTTTATTCTATCAGCCAGCAAGTTATTCATTCCACGTTCCCTGATAGCATCTGATATCTCACTAACATGTGCGCTTCTTAACGCTTCATAGTCAAGTGAGTCTGTTGCATCTTTGCTTCTTTCTGGTTTTTCACATTTCATATACACATCTCGTCTTAGGCTATCCCAATCAAAAGCCTTCTTTTCATCTTCCAAGCTTCCTTTTCTACCCTTTGGGGCATTTTTGTCGGGCCCGCCTAACCGGTCACGAGAACCGTAATTCTTCTCCTTTGAGTTTGCTTCAGCGCCTACAGTCTCAACACAATTCTCGCTACACGAGTCTTGTTTCTGGCCGCTAGTATCACGTCTGAGTGGAGGTTGATTAACATTCATATTGGTGGCATGATTGCTAAGGAAATCATATTGGCGGACTTGTGGCGGTACATGGAATGAAGATACACTCTCTCCTCCAAACAAGTCAAAACCATTACGGCCCATATTTTGCATCCCCATTGTCATGTTCAGGTTATTGATTCCACTGCTACTGAAAAGTTCTGTGAACAGGCTAACCCTCTGTGGCTGAACGGAATTTGGTGGGCCAGGGTGTTTGCTGGTTTCAAACCTTGTTGTTTGATCTTCTGGTTCTGAATTTGACCCAGAACTCGATCTAATTTCATCAATGGTTTGAATTGTGGAGGAATCAAGGGAATCTTGTGAGAGAATCACTTCTGAGTAACCTTTGTTGAATACGGGCTGTAGCCTTCCTATATTATCATGAGGTGGCATGATTTCATTTGGTAATACTGTTTCGAGTGGCTCTTCAACTATTACGCATGCGCCGTCTTGGCAGCGTGTTTCATTGGTGTTTTCTGACTTGAAGGCGAATTTTGCAGCTAGATGCATGAAGGCCGAACTGCAGACAGCGGAAGTGAATAAGATATCAGCTTTAAGCTCATAAGGAAGCAGGGGTCTAGTCAAAACTAGGTAATTTTTTAGTATGGGTCGCTTTTGGTAGACCCACAACTGTTTTTGCTTTTCTTTTACTGGTTAATATGTTGAATGCTTACAATCACGACATTCCTACAATAATAATCTAAGTTTTCTATATAATGCTTTTTAGGAGGTTGTTATCACTTTGACCCGTTTGGAATATCACTTGGAGACAACTCTAACAATTATTCTATTCACAAGTAGATGGGTCGAAATTGACACCTGTATTGAACCAATTTGAGATTACCTTGAAAGATGATCTGAAACATTTTGCGTTAGGAATACACCAATGACCGAGTCAACAACAGATCCTTTCCATCGAGAGAATCGTCTATCACCTGAAAAGAGTACCGTAAAAAGTCAGTTATACTTTTAGGTTTTACTTTTTGTGCATTAATTTGTTATGGTTTAGACTGTAGATTGCACTTATTTTGACAAGATCTAACCATTTAATAGTAGTGATTTAAGTATTTTTTGTTTCCATCCATCTTTCATCTACAGCATAGAGGCAACTTGGATAAAGTGCCTAATCAGGTCGGGGCTGGAGCTAGAAATTATGATATGGGTCGTAGCGGGTATAGTCAGGTCAACCCGACAACCACCTTTTTGCTCAAGTTTTTGAAAATATAGCTTAGGGCGTTAACTAACATCACAAAAACAATATAATTGCTATATTTATTTATATAATAAAAAGCTAAGGAGGCTGTATGTGATAAAACTTGATTTTGGCTGTTGATTCTTTTGACATGTTCCTCTTTTTGGCAATTTTTATATAAATAGGCCTGTTCATAAGTAACGAGTTATTATTACCACCTTCTGAGATTAAAACAATCTTTTGAATTATAACACGTATATCATATACCAACATTTTTTTTTACCTTGAACAAGATGCATACGGGCAATGAACGAGTCTGCTCGTCCACGAAACACTTTTCTTTCATCTTCCCACCATTTTTCTTTATCTTTATCCAGTGTCTCATTGGCGTCACTCCCTTCTGGACCCATCAACAGTTTCCAGAGCCTATCAGTCTCGGGATCAAGATCCACCTTTGGCCGTGGCTGTCGTTTCTTGATAGGTACAAATGGTGTAATGGCATTATTACCCTTGTATGGAACAAGTGCATTTCGCGCTTTATCATTCTCATCACAGATGCATAGATCTTTGAACATACATGTAATATCTTCAACTGTAGCCGCAGTCTTTTGTTTTCGGGGGGTGCCTGCTCAAATGATCAAATTAAGATACTTCGTTAAGTTACAGAAACATTATTTCGACACTGCAAGTGATTAGTCAAACAGGTTGCTTTGAACAAATTAAGGGAGTGTCATGTTGGTTTTGACCCACAAACATTCTACTTGGAACCTTTTTTTTATTGATAGGTTAGCTTATTTGAGAATCCAGAGTCCAGACCAATAGAAAAGTTAAATTACAACAAAACCAGTTTTTTTTTTTTTTTTTTTTTTTTTTTTTTTTTTTGTTTAATAAATTTTATTACATCTAAAATCAAACTTTAAAGTAATTAACAATACAGCAGCTAACTTATAGTATTAATCATTGTAATAGCCATTTTCCACATTAATAAGTCCATTCATATATGTTTTGATAAAAAAAAAGGTTAAAGGTGTGGGTGTTAAAATTTACACTAGAAAATCACATAATGTTTTGAAATTCGCATGCTATGATTGATTGGCGTTGATACAATTTTTTTTGGGAGTCAACTCTCCCCTGATGATTAAAATGTAATTGCAATAATAATCAAAATCGCGTTGGTTCGTCGGCAACCACTTTTTTGTACTAATATTTCTTTTTTGCATATAAGCAATGTTTAAGTTTACAAACGAAACCAATATATTACGATTAAAGCCTAAATTTCTAAATAAACTGTATTAGGAGGTTGTATGCATTAGAAATAGACCGGACCACTTGCATCCTTCGTGACCCATCTGACTAGTTTGGAGATAAACTCGTAAAAGACATAAAACACAACTAGAATTGACACGTCTATAGAGGAAGGGTCTAAATTGATACCTCTACTTTCTAGTTTTTAGATTAAAACCTTTACTTTGAAATAGGTACCTTTTGGTTTTGTGAAGGATATCTGCTGAACTTCCGCTCCATCTTCGAGTAGTTCAAGCATCTTCTTATCAGCCCCTTTTGACCTTTGTCTAGATGAATTTTGCATTGTTCTCTTTTTATTCCCCAAAGTGCCAGTGTAGGGTACTACTTGAGAGCTAGCGTAAGCCTTTGGTGGAGTGGCAGATGCCCGAGTCCAGTTAACCATTGCTGTTACAGAGTCCTGAGCCGATTTTTGTGATCTGCTAACGTTTGGATTCATTTTTCTCTTTTGTAACTCTTCTGGAGTAACAGCCATTGGTGATACGAAACGGCGACCATTGGCCAAAAGAGATGGGTAATCTTGTAAACTCAAAGTTGACTCATTTCCATTAACATCCCTCGACTTATCTCCTTGAAGGTCTTTTTGGACTTTCGTTTTCTTTCTGTTTTCCATATTGCTGGCTATATCATTATAACGATCAGCACGATTATCATCACTTACCCCCTGGTGCATTTGAAGTGAATTTATAACGCCACCTTTATCCCCTTGAAGGTCTTTTTGAGCTTTCAATTTCTTTTGAAGTTCCATAATGTTGGCTAAATTATTATAACGATCAGAACGATTATCATCACTTAACAGCAGTTCCTGGTACATTTGAAGTGAATCCGTTGCATTTAAATTACGGGGATTTATCTGCTCAAAAGACGGTCTTTTTACACCTCTTCTTTCATCAACATTAACCATGTGTCCATTCGGTTCATTCTGAGCCATTTGGTTATATTCATTTCTCAACATACTTTGACCCAAAACCAAATTCTTCATACTTAAACTTCTTGCAAGCACATTTAAAGCATGGCCCCGTGTGGGCGGAACGTTTGTGTCATGGGCCCCAGCAGTTCCCCCATACACACTGTTCTGTGCAACTCTCATTGCTGATCTTTCGAGTGTGCTGTTGATTCTTTTTTCCTGCTCTATGTCTTGCGGATTGTCGTTCAGATCAATCTCCTCCAAGTCAAAATTCAATTGCTTCCTGCATGATTTAACAGGCGTCTCAACAACCGGTTCGGAAACTTCAGCACCTTCTTCTTGGGTTTTTTGCTGATTATCTGACTGGTCGACAACATTCTTCCGCACATACTTCCGTTTACCAGTGGAACCCACATTCGGGCTTACTTCAACACCGTTTTCTTGAGTGCTTTTTCTCACATATTTTCTTTTTACTGGGGTGTCATTTGACACAATTTTAGGTTCTTTTGGTGTTGTGGTTTTCTTAGTCTTCCCTTCTCGGATTACCTTTGGGCGATGTTTCTTTCGTCTCGCCGGTGTCTTCGGATTTGGTGTTTTGTTTAAGTCAATCCCTAATTCATCTCCATCTTCAACAATTAGATGTTCCTTTAGTGTTGTTGAAACCGCAGAAGAGGAGTCGCCAATGTTGTAATGGTTAATAGCATCTTCACCGTCTTTTGTTGGTGTCCATTGGTTATCTATCTGCTTCGGTCGAGTGTTTGGAGTGATTGGAGCAAGTGGCGATGGCTCGGTTATGCCTGATGAGGTTGCATCGTGTTCTGATCCTGGAGGTGAGTTCAGGTCATAGCAGGGACGGTACGGGACCGGAAATTCATCTGTTAAGAAAAGAAACAATCCTCAGTTCGTATTACTTCAATGTGTATATCTTCATAAAGCTATAAAATATCAACATAATGCTTCATCTGTCTCGTTTTAGGAATTTTACTTTTTCGTGTCATCTGAGTCCCTTTAAAAAGTAGTTTTTGTTTTTCTTGTATGGGTCATTTGTAACAAAAAAACCTTAATAATTGGCTACCGGAAACAAGAATCTTCATATGATAAATTAAAGTTTACGCATGAAAATGTTAATATTGAGGTTACGTGTTACAAAATCACCCAAACGGGATGCAAACCCATTGTTTGATTCAGATATACAAAAATAAGTTTTTCAAAAAAGTTGTAATAAAAAACAATCACTAAACCAGACATATGAAAAAGTATGTCCTATGCAAAGAAACCTACTATTATATATAAATAAGTTCAGTAAAATTTACAGAAATATGTATGGACTTATTATGCTCTACTTCAACTATGTAAAAAACATTACTGTAATAGCGTACATATGCATCCATAACAGTATTGCAAAAATTATAAAGAATGCTCACCAGTAGTCAATTGGTTTGAGTTGTATGCATCCATTCGCAAAGATTGTTGGTTTCCCATCATGGAACCAGCATGGGCTGTTCCACCTGAATTACTTCTAACTTGAGTAGATGAATTCAGAACGGGTATTCTATTCAAATCGTAAACACTACTGTTTTGTGATCCATTTATGAATGGTTCACTTGCTGAACTCTTTTTGGGTCTCACTATAATGTCCAAAAGACTACCATCACAGTTTGAAGGGCCTTCTGACGGAAAGTATGAGACTGAGGCTGGAGCTTGGATGGAACCATGGTTCGGTGTCGAGACTGGGGTTGAGTATATGATCTGGTTCAAGTTGAAGTTTCTATTTGGTGTACTCACAACCCGATCTTGAATCATTGGTGGTGGATTAGTAGTATAAATGTCTTGAGCAACTTTGTTCAGATTCAAAGGCTCTTCGCTCAACAAATCTTTGTACATCCCAACCAAGTCACCCCAATTCTCGTTTTCCTCGTGAATTACAGGGTTATCTCTAACAACCAAATTCGACCTTTGAATCGTCGGTTTTGCTGGAGTCACTGGAGTCCAAGAACCACCACCATTCCCCCGAGAATAACCATTTGTGGGCATAACCGGATTCCAAGTCTCTCCATTTTGCACAAAGCTACTGCCATTCACTTGACGGATCGTTGTGTACACATTCCTGGGAACCAAATTTCCATTTCCCATCCTCACCAATGATTCCGATTCCTTACCACAATCAACTCCATTATCCACCAAAATCGGCCTTCTTTGAGTCTCCGCTAAACTCTCAACATCAAGCATGGCTGCAGTCCAAGAACGCATATTCTGCCCAATTCCGTTATCCCCCAAAATCGGCCTTCTTTGAGTCTCCCCTAAACTCTCAACATCAAGCATAGCTGCAGTCCAAGAACGCATACTCTGCCCAGTTCCATTATCCGGCTGAATTCCATTAACCGGAATCCACGAATCCCCATTTCCATACCGAGGGAGCGGAAGCCCCCTCCCATAGTTCATAACTAAAACCACCCAATCACCGATAAATTAAACAACTTTACCACTTTTTCTTACTCCAAACCCTTATTCAACAATTCTTAAAACCCAAAACCACAAATTTCGACTCCGATTTCCGATCCGAATTGGACAACTTTAAAAAACAGTACTTGATGCACATAACCTAGCAAAAAAACATATCTTTAAACAACAATAACAGATAGACAAAGTTAATAACACAAGGAAACTTTATAAAAAAATCAAAACAGAAATAGCATGCAAGTAATTAATGCAAACAAAAACTGATGAGATTGAAATTAGAATTAATCTTTTTTATAAAAAGCAGGTAGCTTTACTTATCAGCCAAAAATTTGCCATAAATAAATAAAAGAAAAACACCCAAATCAAAAGAATTACTAAATTTGTAAATCTGAGTAAAACTAGATGATTTAATTCCAAATTTATTAAAAGGGGTTTTAAATTTTAATAAATGAAATCAGAATAAAATCTCATGGGTGCAAAATGTGACTCACACCTACTCTTTTGGGGTAAAAAATAAGTTTTTTTTTTTATAAAATAAAAAAAATGCATGCAAATAAAAGTAGTAAGAATCGGTAGCTCACCGGATCTCAGGCTCCATCATCGGTGCCGGAGAAACACGCCGGAGAACAAGTCAATGTCTGAGAGCCAGCCAAGTCAGTTGTCTTTACCTTTTTCTTTCTTTTTTGTTAAACCAAACAAGAGAGAGAAAAAAAGAAAAAGAGTTATCTCAAGATAAAATAAAGTACATATACTTCTAGTAGTTGCATAGATTTCATAGTACCCGCGCATAAAACCTGTCATGTCAGCATGCCATGTCAGCATGTCATGTCAGCAATATGCGCGGATTTTAATTTTTTCATATTTATAATCACGTGAAAATGATTGGTTCTTAAAATTTAGGTGAGATAAAGTATGATGAGACACACATGTCAATGTTTGAGAAAAATAATAAATATAAATATTATACTATTTTAACTGTTTGTACATTAAATATACCAATAAATATTTAAAACATGCTAATTATCTATAAGAGAGAAAATGAATAAAACATGTTTTATCATAAAATTTTCATTTCAAATCGACAGTTTATTACTTAAAATTTAGGAAAGATAAAAGCTGTCATGTCATGTTATGTCAGCATGTCATGTCAGCAATTTGCGCGGATTTTAATTTTTGATATTTATAATCACGTGCAAATGAGTGGTTATTTTAAAAGTGATAAGTGTGATCATGTCAATGTTTGAGAAAATAATATTTAATAATTATTATATTGCTTTAACTATTTGTATATTAAATGTGTAAATAAAAATTTTAAATATGATATTAAATAAAAAGAGAGAAAATAAATAACATATATTTTTTCATAAAATATGCATTTCAAATTAATACTGTAGTTCATTTTTTTAAATGTGACATTTTGGATTATCCATGATTAAGAACAAAAGAAGTTTGATTAAATTATTATAAAAAAACGCTAAAATCGCATAATTGTTTGAAAATTATAATTACAAATTTTAAGAATAATTTTTAATTAATTATTCAATAATAAAATTGTCATAATGTTAAAAGATAAAAGATAACGTAATAATAATTATGTTTTTTTTAACTATAAACATTACTTTAAATCAAAATGCGTATAAATTTTTTAAATTTTTAAATGTTCATGAATGTTTTGGTTTTAACGTGAGTAGTTTTCACGATTTAAATGTTATGTAATATGAAATAAATGTATTATCATTTATTGTATGACATATAAGATATATTATGTGATATTATTATGTGGATAGTATTATTATTATTTTTATTATATATTAGTATGTCATAATTATAAAAAAGTTTTTATAATTTGTCTTTTAAGGACATGAAATAAGAACATATAGAATGAATATATTTATTAATAACTTTTTTATTTATAACAATTAATGTTTCATCATGTCATGTCAGCAATTTGCGCGGATTTTAGTTTTGATATTTATAATCTCGTCCAAATGATTGATTGTTTTATAATTTAGGAGAGATAAAGTGTGACGAGACACATGTCAATGTCTTATAAAAGTAATATTTAATAAATATATCACCATTTTAACTGTTTGTACATTAAATATACAAATAAGAATTTAAAACATGCTCATTATCTATAGGAGAGAGAAAACGGATAAAACATGCTTATCATAAAATTATCATTTTAAATTAGTAGTTTTTTTTTGTTTAGAATGTGTTAGTTTAATCATTCATTATTTAAAATAAATTTAAAAGTTTAATTAAATTTATTATATTATATTTATATGAAAATTAGTGTTACAAATAAAAAATGACTTTTTAATTAGTTAGTTAATAATTAAATTATCATTACGTTAAAAAGTAAAAATTAACAAAGTAATGCTTATGTTTTTTAACTGTTAACAATTTCTTAAACAAAGTGAGTATTTAATTTTTTCAATTTGAAAATGTCTAAGATGTTTTGGTCTTAACTTGAGTAGTTTTTACGATTTAATTAATTTGTAATATGAAATAGTTTTCTATAAGAAGGTCTAAAATCAGACCTAATGTTACGTGGCGTGTTGTGATTGATAAAATGCAGGGGCTCACAATTTCATATATTCTCTTTCTTCACCTCAGACTTTAATTGTGCCACGTGTTTTAATTCTATGATTAGGCCTCTTTTTAGGCATACGAATTAGGTCTCTCTATGATTTTTCTTTTTTATATGATATATAAGATATATTATATGATATTATATTATTATTTAAGATTACTTATTATTATAGTATAATTATAAAAAGGTATGTATTGTAATATATTATTATTTTTGTAGAATATATGAATAGGATTGGGCAAGGCTTCACTACTATAAGAGTGGCACACTTTCCATGCTCAAATGATTTGCCTTAAGTTAAGGTATTTAGTTATTATACTTAAGGTGTTAAAGTTTAGTCTAATAATTACACTTTATCTATTGTTTTAAATTAATTGTATACTTTTAAAAATAAATAAGAAATGTAGTTTGAGTTTATTATATTACCTTCACCCAGGTTAATATAACAAACATTAATTATTAATTAAATTAATTAGTTAAGTGTAAAACTATTGACTATCCAAAAACTAAGAAAGAAAATACTATAATTTTGATGTTTTTCTCAAAATGTGTGTTTTTATGGATAATAACTGGCCACTTTATTACTTTTGACTTACATTAAATCGTACACTAATATGTATTGCCTTTATTTTGTTGAAGAGATTCTGTTGGTTTCTCGATTACACATTTAATTAGCACTTTATAAGTACTAGCAGGGTGAGCATAAAACCGAAAAACCGAACGAAAAATCAAAAAATAAAAAAAAACTCGCACCAAAAAACCGTTCCAATTTAAAAACCGATAGGATTCTTTTTTACATTTTCGAAAACTGAATGTTTGGGGCGGTTTTCTGTTGAATGTATAAAACCAACGAAAAAACCACACCGCCCCACTTTGGTCTACAAAATTAATATATATTTTATACTTTTAAATAGTTATATATGTGATATTTTTAATATATTTAGTTGTTTTTTAATTTAAATATACACATTTATATAAGATATTAAAATAATTAATTATAATTTTTTCAACCTAAATTTTGTTAGGTTTGTGATTGCTATATAAGAATTATTTTTATTTACTATCATTTTTTGGTTTTGTATAATTCGATGATAACTAATATTGTTATTATTGTAACGTATGTAACTGATCGAAACTATTATTGTTGGTTGCAACTTGCAATTATAATGAGTTTAGTTTGTGTTAAAGTGATTGACTATTGACACGGTTTTTTGTAAATAGGAAACCCAATGCGTAAAATCAAAAGAGAAAAAAATATAAAAAAACCGAAACCGAACCGCTACAATGAAAAAAACCGAAAAACCGAAACCGAAAAAAACGAAATCAAGTGGTTTGTGATATGTAAAAACCAAAGTTTGCGGTTTGGTTTTAGAATAAAACCGCCCAAACCGCCCCATGCTCACCTCTAACTAGCATGATGTTCACGTGTTTTAGCTACGGATGTCATGTAACTATAATTTTTGATGAGAAATATTTTTGGATTATATGCTTTTTTTAATTTTTTTTGCAGATGGTGATACTTTAGGTTCGACTAACTTTAATAATTGTGGAAAATAATAGAAAAATAATAACGATACTCTTATGATGCACCATCAACATAAAAAAAACTAGGTTTTCCTAAAATTAGTTTGCCAGATAACACGTTTATTGTGACTGTTACTTTATTAATGGTAATGATTTTCATACATATAAGAAATGAAACATCAACTTCTAGTTACAGTTAAGTGGATTTTTTTATTTGATACTACGATAACAACATCTGTAAGAAAAAAATATATTTAAAATGTTTATTTTGTGCGCTTATAACCAATAAACGTTATTATTAGCCAGACTAATACCGTCATGTTATAGTACTCACGAACATATTTCAAAATCCGTTTAAAATATATATTATGTACTTGGTAAAATTTCTATCTCGTATATAACTTATTTTTAAGAAAGTTATTCACGTGACGCAACAACAAAAAAAGAAAACAATTTTTCCAATTGCTTCACGACATTCTTTAAGCTATGATAATTAAATAGTTTATATGTTATTTTCTAAAGATTAGTTTCAAAACTTTAGTTCTGTAAATCACGAAAAGAAAAAACTAATATAGAATTTAAAAACGATCATAATTACTTACTCATTATTGAGTTTTTTTTATCATGCTTAATTTTTATTAAGAATTAACTATTAATATGGATAAAAACTTTGTGCTAATTTGTAAAGTGATATATTTACATAAATAAAATTAAGCTATATTTCCTTCAACTTACACATATTTCTTTCATGAATCACAAAGGTATATTAATAATATAATTATGTTGAAATTTTAGTATTTATAACATAATGTAAATGCTTTGCAGTTGTATAGATTTTGTGTATTCAATGATAGTTTAGTAGTTATTTTTGTGAATTGTGTGTTTTTTCATTTCACAACAAATTTATAATGGGTGAAGTAATGTAATTTTTTCATCTATCAAGGTTTATTATTTATCATTGCTTATCTGTTTTTTCTAATAATAGTTCAAGTGCATAAACGGGTTTTTTTAGTAATCATGGTTTTTTTGTCTTTTCGCCAGACAATCATATAATCTAAAATTTATGTATTAAGATGGAAATAAATCTTTAACTGAGATGTAAAGCTATAATGACATATTTTTATTTATGTTAAATTTCTTGTTTGTTGATGTTTAGTAAATAGTCGGTGAAGTCGATGATTAAAGTGTTGGCATATGCAATTTTCATGCAGTGAAACACGTACGCATATATTAAAGTAGTAAGTTCATGCATTGACGTCAGGATTACTACATATTGAAAACCATGGATGAATACAATGAACGAATACTGTGGACGATAAGGATAAATATAATTTGTATCCGAGCAAAGGATATATTCAAAAACTAAGATTATTCCGCAACACACAATTTATCTCAAGTAATAACATTTTATTAAGAAGCATGTGACATTTTATTATTATTCTAGGAAATCGTTTGTCCCAATTATAATTAGGTAAAAATAACGTAAATTAAAAGATATTGTCACAATAGATAAAAACATTATTTACCTCAAAATAACTTTTATGAAACATAATTGTATATATCTTGGGTTTTGCTAACCAATACCCACTAGACAGAGGTTAGTGGGTAATAAATGAACACATAATTTCTAAATTAATATTAAAATGCATTAAATACACATTAATTCTAGTAAAAATAATGTTCATATATAATAATTTATGAGTTTATTTAATGTGTATTTAATGCATTTTAATGTTAATTTGGAAAGTTTGTGTTCATTTATTGTCGATTAACCTTTGCACCGTAAAATTGTATTAACATTTTACCTATGCATACATAGGTGCTTAATATGATAGATCTAATCAAACGCACCGGAACAAGTACCTATGAACAGATCCATAGAGTTATATGATCAATCAAAGAATAAGTAAACAATAGTATACCTTCGTAGCGTGATTCGGTAGGATCAAACGGAGACAGTCACCAACACAAGATCAAACCGAGAAACCCAAGTGATCAAAGTAGATCACCTCTATGTAGAAACACACTACACCTCCTCGTATACCAATGGATGCTAGTCGTAAACCCCGCAACCCTTTAACACTCTTCGAATGAACAAGATTCAAAGGTTTCAATCAAGAAAAACATAAACGTTGGGTTTAGATGTGATTTGAGCCGTATGAAATCAAGAGAGAAAAGAGAAATGGTTTTTAATAACTTGTTAAATGTGTTGGATGAAAATAAATGCCTAATAAAGAGTATTTGAACCAATCCTTTCATTTTCTCTTTTCAACGTCACCCACTATAGGTCCCAAATGGGCTTTTCATTTGTTTTTCTAGTCCAATTGATTAAGTACTATACTTGGTCATTAGAGGCCCAATAGTGATCCCGAGTTACGTAAATTATTAATATACCATAAATATGATATATTGAAATGGTACCTCAGTGTATACGTGTGTGACCGCATAGGCCCATATATGTCTAGTCATATAATTAATTGTTATGACACGAGTAAACTCCAACAACATATTTGTTGTAATAAAATACAATGTTGCAATGGCATTTTTAATTATATTTATTTTCTTATTTATTGATATTTAGTGTATCACGAATAACCGACGTTCTTAGTGATTAGAGTGTTGGTATATGTATTTTTCTTGTGCTCAAGTGTGTGAATATATATAAAGGAGCAAGAATTTATGCTATAACGTTATGATTACCGTGGATTGGAAATTTTGGACAAAACTAGTAATCTAAAATTTTAGAAGATACGGAATAATTAAACGAGTTTTGGTAAAAGCAATATATCTGTAAGAAAATTAAGCATTTTTTAACACGCGAAGAGTTTTGGCACATACATCATGGAATGAAAAAGGGTTTTCCGCACAGACGTCTTGATTACCATGAAATTAAAACTATGGACGAAACAATAAACTAAAAGTGCAAACGATAAGGATCAATTTAATGAGATTTGTTTAAAAGCAGAAGATAAAGAAGGAAATTGTGACTTTTTTGTAACACACTAATTTTGTATAAATATAATTGTAACTTGTAGAGTACAACCTATTAGTATCTTATAAAATATTCTTCCTCATGTGTTGTGTTTTTTTTGGAACGGTAATTTTATTACTAAACAAGTAAGAAGCTAGCAATTACAAGGAAATAAGATGCGGATTTTTCCATGAATCAATCCAACTAAACTTGACTTTACTTCTAGCATGACACCAATAAAACGATTTACAAACTACGTCTTCAAAAAAAATCGCCTTTGTCGGAGCCTTAACCTCGAAAATCATCTTATTACGAAATATACAAAGTAACCACCACATCACATAATAAACACCTTCGGACATCAATTTATTCGTATCTGGCATTCAGATATAAACCACCCAGTTCTTCAATAAATCATACGAGTTAATATCCATATCTGGAACCTCCCACCAACGATTAATTAGGTGCATTACTTGTTACGCCGTTTCACACGTGAAAAACAAATCCCCAAGTGTTGTTATCTTTAATAAGACAAGACATAGTATCAACTTAATCTTTTATTTTATTACAAATGATGTCGTAAAAACGTTATGTATATCTTTCGACTTCTCGACGTTTTGATAATTACAAAATGCAAAAATGTTCTATATAAAATTAAACGTAAGCAAAGTTATAGTCGTTAATTTTTATTCCAACATAATATCACTTAAGGTATGTATAAACACATTATACACTTGTAAAATGATCAAAGAAAAATCAAGTCCTTACAAAGTATTTTATAAATGAAATAAAATGTGTTATATAAAATATAAATTTGAATTTCAAATTTTGCCTCTCCTAACGGATTAAAACTTAAACTAGAAAATACCTTCACCACTAAAAGACAAAAGGGAACGTTTTGTCTAGCGGTATGCTAGACTAGGCAGCAGGTTGTGACTTAGTGCACCGGCAACACTCCTCATTTGGGTCTCTTTGTATAAATATCCCACTATTTTACTTGATAGAATACCTCTTGAAAAATCAAAAAACCCAGTTAAAATCTTTCTTTCTAATTCTTTCTTCTTTTGATCATATAATATGTATAAATTTGTGTACAAGTGATCCAATTCTTATACTTCCATTTTGAGCAAGATAAAATACTTATGATTTATCCAAAGATAAAGTATTTAAGTACATTGTTAATATTAGATTGTTCATTGTTGTAGATCATCCACTTGTTGTATAGCTGTGAATGATCTTGTGAGATCTTGTAGTGTAGATACTTATGTAGTTGTGATTTTATTTCAAATGTGTGGAAATACTTGTGATCCGATGTGATCTTGTGTATAAGTGTGTGTTGATAGATCGGTTGATCGTGGTAGTATTTCCTAGGAAAGGAAGTATGAGTGTAGATTGGTTCTAGCTAAGACAAGGACCCAACATTTAGTTGTGTATCGCTAATTGGTGTAAGCTACGTGTATACAGTTTGATCTGCATTTAAGGGATCTTGTTGACATAGTAAAATCTCGAGCAAGGTACTTGGGGAGTAGAGTAGGGCGAAGAAGAGCTTCATAGCCAAACCATTATAAATCTCGGTCTTATGATTTGATTGTTCCTTCCCTTTTTTATTACGCTTTTATTACTTGTTCTATACATTTGTAGTTAGTTACTATTACTTGTGTTTCATATTCTTGCAAGTAGATTTGATATAAAACCGGATCTAGAATTTTAACAAGTTAATATATTTGAAAACGTATTTGTAACTGGTAACTGTTCAACCCCCCTTTTGGTTTGTACAATTGGTATCAGATCCAAAGTCAATTGTTTTTTAAAATATATTGTATTTTAAAGCTTGGACCGGTATATAGATTCTAACAAATATCTAAAAGGGAAATCTATGCAAAGACCACAACTTTTTGAAACTGATGGTTTTATAATTGAAAAAATAGATTCGAGACTTATGCTAAATCGAAAGATCTTAATCGTTAGCATGTTATTAATGAGGGTGATTTTAAACCTTTTCAATATAATAGTGAAATAAAAAAGATGAACTTGTTTCTTATGATAAACAAAATGATGACACTAAAAAGAGATTAGCAAGAAAATGAATTAAAATGGTTATTTATAATGTTGTTCCACACAAAGAATAAGAGAATTTTTATGTGTGATACGGCTAAAGAAATTTGAAATACTTTGCTAATTCCTCATAAAGTTAATAATCAAGTCAAAGATAATAAGATCGATTTACTTGCGCAAAAATATATCTTTTTTCAAGATTTAATACTATTATTACTGGTTTGAAATCAGTTGATGGAAGTTATTCTAGCAAAAACTATGTGTGGAAATTTATTAGGGCATTACATTCAAAGTAGAGAGCAAAGGTCACAACAATTGAAGAATCAAAAGATTTGACGAAGCTGATGAATGATGACGTATAGTCCCTATTCGGGTTGTATAACCCGACCCTTGGGTACTACCCGTATCCATTGGGTATGGATCATCATTTCACAGCGTGCGCAAGACCCAGGTGGCTCGGTAAGCCGCTGTCGCATAACAGCTTATTACTTAGTCGTGTCCCTGTTGTACTGCGACAGGATAATACATAATATAATCTATTCTTTAATTATATTCGCATAAGGAAAAAGGATATACACTTACCTTAGTTATGCGATAAGGATCAAGTTATTTTAAGTTATTATCTCTTCCTTAGGCCGCAAGAGTAGGAGAGCCAGCCAGGACTCTCTCGGGTATAAAAGGAACCCCCGAGGTTCTGCAAAGGTACGATACACAATACTCTCAAAACCTTCACATATACTTAAACCGATTACTTACTCTCACGCCGGAGTCTAATCGTGGGACAAGCGGCCACGGTAAGCCTAACAGTGTCTGTTATTTAGTGTGCAGGGTCTACATACAAGATTCACTTGGTGCAAGAGCCGGAGTCTACAAGACCCCGAATTACGCCTAATTCGGGTCTAGCTCGGTCCCTCCAACTTTTGTATCAATAAGTTGGCGCCATCCGTGGGACCCTACACTAAACTCTAAGCATGACAAGAAAAGGAACGGATGGAGGTGGTCGAAGGTCGTTGACAATAGACGGTCAAATCACATCCATGGGAACACCCCTGGATCGGCCAACGATACATACAGTCGCGATGTGATAAAACCACCTCTCCGTGGAGCGAGCTCGCCATTCTCAACTCCCCTACCCGCCATAGAGGAAAGCGACGTAGAACAGAGATCATCTCAACCTCCTCCCAACAAAGATAAACGAAATCTACCCCTCACACCTGAGGAAAGCGAGCAAGTCATTACCATAGATGCGCGTGCGATGGATGAATATGTAGCAAACAACTTACAAGCTCTGCTCTCACTCGCCACTAAATACATGAAGGACCAGCAGGTCATAAAAGAAAAAAGGCGCGCAAGACGCTACCAATCCTTAGACAATGACTCATCAAATTCAAAATCAGAAAACAGTCATCATACAGAACGTGGGCGCAGATATTCCTCCCTAGAAAGTGCAAGAGGGAAATAACGCGTTTTTCATTTACACAAAGAAAAGATCGAGACTTCTCACAACCATGGAGAAGGGAAAGAAAAAACACTTTCACAAGGAATATACAGTATTATCCTAATACAACAAAGCGTCGCATGCCAACGAACGTCAAAACATATGATGGCACCACAGATCCAGAAGACCACCTAAAAGTCTTCGAATCACAAGCAGGAATTAAGCAAAGGCCCAAACCTGTATGGTGTAACATGTTCAACTCTACACTTGTAGGAAACGCGCGGAACTGGTTCAACAGACTTCTACCGCGAACATACGGATTCGAAGTGTTACAGAAAGCATTCAAAAGAAACTATGTCCAACAAAAGAGGTACGACAGGAGTGCTGTATCACTAGCAAGAGTCAAACAAAACCAGGATGAATACCTAGAAGACTTCTTAGAGCGCTTCAAAAACGGATGCCTCCAGATAAAAGAATGCCCAGAGATCTTGAAAGTATCTTGCTTTATGGCAGGAATAAATAACAAAGATCTAATACGAAAATTGAATGAGAGGACACCAGAAACGTTTGATGGGGTAATGCGAAAGGTAAGATCCTTCATACAGGGAGAATTAGCTGCCACGGAAGCTATGCAAAATACTTCCAACTATAGATCCCATGATGTGCCCAATAAGCAAACTAATACACGGGGTGGATCCCGGGATCCTAAATACCAAGGAAACCAAAAAGAAGGGCGTAGCAGTAGCTTTCAATTCACGCCACTGAAGTTAACCCCATAAGAGATCCTCGCATCTGAAGGAGCGCATTTCCCAAGACCACTACCAATGGTCACTCCAGTGGAAAGACGCATAGGCAATAGATAATGCGAGTACCATGGAGAAAAGGGACATGCCACCAACGAGTGTATTCAGCTACAAAAACATATTAAAAGCTTGGTGCAGGCGGGAAAGTTGAAGCACCTCGTCAAAGAGGCCTCAGAAGGCAGAAAACAAAAGCCAAATGATGCAGTCGCAACGATTTACATGGTACAAACGTGGCAAAGAAGGACTAAGCAAAAGGTGAGCCAAAGGTTCTCCAGAGGGAGAGACATCTCTCCCCCCCTCAGTGCGAACACTGTGGCAGAGGGCCCATTAGTAATAAAAGTAAATATTGGCGATCATAGCATTCACCGCATGTATGTGGACGGTGGCTCATCGGCGGAAATCATGTATGAGCATTGTTTTTTAAAACTAAGCCCAAAGATAAGGAAACAAATGGTACCTGCGACGTCACCGCTCATTGGCTTCAACGGAGAAGCACTATTGCCTTTGGGCCAGTTAAAGCTAGTAGTAAAGATAGGAAATGACGAGCATTCGACGAAAGTCTCAATGAATTTTCTGATAATACGATCCCCATCACAGTACAACGAGATCATTGGGCGGCCCGCCATCTTAGCAATGTGAGTAGTACCTTCTACGGCCCATGGCATGATGAAATTCCTAGTGGAAGGAGGAATTGTGACGATCTGCAATACAGCCGTACCACTCGCGGAATGTAACATAGTTACAGAACCCCCGCGAGTAAGAGCATAGCCAAAAGTAAGTTCACCACCAAATTTAAAGGTGGCAATTCACTCAGAATACCCAGATCAAGAGATAACAATTGGGGGAACATTATCCAACAAAGGAAAGTCAGACATGTGGCAACTTTTAAAGGATAATTTGGATATCTTTGCATGGGAACCAAAAGATATGACTCCGGTGTACCGCGATGAATAGCCGAGCACAATTTGCAAATCCGCGAAGGATATACACCGGTCAGACAAAAGAAAAGGGGACAAGCTCCAGAATGCAGTAAAGCAATACTAGATGAAGTAAAAAAACTGGTAGACGCATGTATCATGCGAGAAGTCTACTACCATGAATGGCTTTCCAATCCAGTGATGGTCAAAAAGCACGATGGCAGCTGGCGCATGTGCGTTGATTTCATAGATCTTAATAAAGCTTGTCCTCGGGATTTCTATCCGCTCCCAGAAAGAGGAAAGTCAAATCACTGTGCGGGTATCCATTTAAATGCTTTTTGAACGTATATAAAGGATACCACCAGATACAAATGGCAGAACAGGACGAGGAGAAGACAACATTCCTGATGAGATGGCTTTTATACATGATGTCATCGTTCTTTTCGGGCTTTAAATGCATAAAAATGTCATAAAATACCATATATATGCTTGTGTTTGTTTACTTGTGTGTTTTAGGTATGGATATCGTGAAAAAGACAAAAGATCACAAGAAACAAGGAAAAACAGACACGAGAAACGAAGTCGTACAAAGAACCGGACCCTAGTTCATGATTTATCCAAGAAAAACCCTTGAAAAATTGAAGATGTACAAGATTGATCCTCAAATTATGAAGAAATGACACTTAAAACCCTTGTATATTCATAATTACAAGTTTGGTCCCTTAACTTTGTCAAAATTAAAAAATGGTCCTTCAACTTTGAAGAATTGGCAAGTTTAGTCCCTTAACATTTCTAAATTGTCAATAATGGTCCCTCATGAAGTCAATGATACATTGAAGACCTTTGAAGATAAAAAATGTCCAAGTTCAGTCCTTCAAATATTCAAAAGTGGCAAAAACAACCCTTGAAAACCTTTTGAAAAAGTTTTGTGGCAAATGTGTGAAAATCAGAAGTTTATTAACAAAGGAAAACCAAGTTTGTGGCTGAAAAACGTTTTATACAACCTTTGCCAAAACACAAGGACTACTAATGTCATTTCCCAAACTTCAAATGACACAAACACGCGCCAAACACAACTTTTCCTACAAAAACGGATCAAATGGTTTATTGTTTACCATGATGAACCCAGTTACCACTCCACTTAAAACAAAGGGGTAAAAACCAATTACCCACACCCACGCTTAATTCACACGCCCAGAAACTCATCCCACACACAAAACCCTCACTCCCACTCACCAAGGGACCCCACCATTCAAACCCGTCCACCTATCACATCACACCTTAACCTCCAAGGTTTGACACGTGGCCAAATCAACAGCTGAGACTCCTTGCTTGGTTACAAAGCTAAAATAAACAATCAAGATTCATTTGGACAACTCAAACATCAAATGCGTCTAGAAGATTCAAGGGCATTTCAGGAACTTTATAGCTAGGGTTTTCACTTGTAATCTCAGCCCTTGTGGCCTATATAAGGACTCTTCAACATGTGAGAGAGCCTTGTTCCAGTTTTACTCTTTAAACATTGTAATTCCTTTTAAAATTTATAAAAGTTGGTATTTTAAGAAAATTGTAATTCCTTTTTATATTTTTGAAAGTTGGTGTTGTTTAAGAGTGATTTTGAGTTCCATTTGATGTTATAAAGGTGTTTAGATCTTGTGGTTTAAAAACGTTTATGTTTGGTAAAGTTTTCAAGTTTGAAATAAGCTTGAAAACAGTCATCTGTTTTTGATTATTTACTTGTAGTAACCCTTAACCAAAAGCCATAAGCTCTTACAAGCTTGTTGACACCAAGCTTGTGAAGGGATTTAAGCCTTTAGTTGGGCTGTTTGTTGCTTGTGTTGAAGAAATCAAGTCCTTGAGTTTCTACTTTGAAACATCAACCAAGGCACATCTCATCTTCTTTGTTCAAGTACCTTGTTCTTGTTGTAGTTGTTGAACAAGGTCCAAGGAGCATTGTTGATCCTCCTAGGAAGTTGTGGAGGATAGGTATAACCTCTTGTTAAGATTCCTCTAAAAAATTTCATGTTTTTGTCTGATTTTTTACTTTGCTATGTGATTTGTTGTTCCTGTGTTTGTGGTTTGTATTTTATTGTTGGTATCTCTCAGTTGTCACCTAGTTGAGCTATTTGAACCATAAAATCAGTAGGTTGCTTGTAGAAATAAAAAGTTTGTTTGAAAAAGGGGTAAAACAAGGCTGTTTGGGATTATTGGATCATAATGCCTTGTGGCCTTGTGCCCTTGGTTCTTAGGGTTTGGGGAGTCTAAATAAGTCATATGCAACAAGTTTTAGTCACTGGTTAAGTTTTAAAAGGTTTGGAAAAAGGCTTTCAAGTTTTGAAAAAAAAAATCTGAAAAAAGTGGTTTGAAATTGGTCAAACACATCAGATCCAATAAAATCTTTGTTTGTTGGATCTAAGGTCTGGAATCAGGTTGGGAAGAGTTCAGGTGATAAGCTATCTGTGCAATATCTGTTTGTTAAATTTGGTGGCTTATTAAGGGTGCTAGAGCTTATCAAAGTTGGTTGAAGTGGTCAATTACATCAGCAAAGTGACCACCTCATTTTGTACTTGCATTTGTTGTTCTAGTGTATGCCCTGCTTGTTTATCACTTGGAACTTGATTTTGTGCTGTTTGTGAGTAGATTTGGCTATTTGGTTTGCTTTGTTGCTGGCTTATAAGCTCACTGGCTTATTAAGCCTTATTTGCCAAAATCTGTCATCAATTGGTCAACTGACCTCTTGATTCACAAGGAATCCTCCTTGAGTTCTTCATAAAAGTTGCTTATAACAAGCCTATAAACCATCCCTGATCATTTGGTAAATTTTAGAACACTTTGACTTTTGGTCAAATAAGCACAATTTGGCTTAGTTTTGAGAACTGCTTATTGGTACATGCAACAACTTGGCTTTTGTAATAGGTGTCATTTTTCTCAGCTTAATAACAAATCTGGAAGGTTACAAGTCATTTGGTTAAGTTTTGCTTGAAAACTAGCTTATTTGGCTTTTTCAACCAACTTATTGGTTCTCACAGCTTATTCTACTTGGCTTTTTGTGATTTTTATGATTGATTATTCTTAGTTAAGCTATTTGTGAGCTTTTGCAACAAACCAGAGCTTCTGAAACAGCCTAGAACTCTAACCCGACTATTTTGTCTTTTAGTGAAATTGTTCTTTGCTTATTTCTGGCTTATTGAGTGTGTTTTTTTAAAGTTTCTTTTCACATATCTCTTAGAAATCTCAAAAGAAGGTTGTGTGTATTAGCAGAGCTTATGGCATTGGCTTATTGCTTAATGGGCTTATTGGCCCAATAAGAATAAGCTGTTGACTATTTAAGCTGTGATAAGCTCAAAACCAGCTTTTGGGCCTTCAGACTTTTGTGTTTAGAATTGAATTTTGAGTAAGATAGGGCTTTTTTAGGTCATTTGGGCCAAGTTTGACTTTTTGGGCCCAAAAGCCCATTAAGGTTGACTGTTTTTGTTTTTAGCCCATTTGGGGGCCTATTAGGGGTATTTTGGTAATTTCACTTTCATTTTCTAATTAATTAGGTTAAAATAAACTAGTTTGCAAGTTTTTAGAATTTTTTATAATTTTTAGATTTTTATTATTATTTTATTATTATTTTTCAAATTTCACATTTTTGCATTTTTTATATTTTTCTTAGGTTTAATACATTAAAATAGGATTTTTGCAACTCTTAGATTAGATTTTATCATCATTTTTCTATTTCTAGAATTATTTTAAGTTTTTAATAGTTTTTAATCATTTTAAGTAGTTTTAATTAGTTTAAAAATTTATAAAAATAGTTTTTAATCTTTTTAGGTCATTTTAGAGGTTTACAAAGTGAAAAATCTTTATTTGGGCTTTTTAATAATTATTTTGATTTTTAGGGCTTTAGTTAGCATTTAAAAATTAATATTTAATTAATTAAAAGGTCTGAAAAAGTTTTGATGATTTGTAAACTCTTAGTTTAATTAATTTGATTTTTGGTAATTTTTTGGGAATTTTTAGAATTAATTTTTATTTTAGCTATTTTTACGGTTTTAATTTTGTCGTCGTAGTAATAAATTTCACGTCTTCGTCATTCTATTTTCTCACCCCCTTCTTTCAAATATTAATCTCAAATCAGTTACGAATTATTCACACACATATACCTCCTTGGGAAACGAACTTCATTGGGTCATTAGTGTTTGATTTTCCTAAATCATCACTTAATACTTTCCGCTTTACGCTCTTTTTCCTAAAAGACGTAAGTTTACCACAATCATTTTGGCGCCGCTGCCGGGGAGGTGTGTCGTGATTTATTTGTCTTGTTGTTTTTAATATTAACCATAAGTAGTATTTGTATTAGTAGAAATCTACTAATACGTATTATCGGTTTTTTCGTTTTTCTTGTGAAATTATTATTACTATATTGTATTAAGTATCACAACAAATACAAAATATCTCCAAAAGTGTGAAAACACAACCTTAAGTGGGATTTGATCTCCTAATTATAGTATTCGAATCTCAAACAAAAGAAAAAGGCAAAAATAGATAAATACTTTCGTGAAGCTCGATTTTGAAAAATACAAACTATAAGGTGGGTATAAGGCGGGTATTATAAAATATACCCTAAGGAAAAAGGCTCTTAAGTGCTTCGCGCCGCCTCGTTTCCCCGCTTGCTTGTGAGTATTTTAAGATTGAAGGCTAATCGAGGGTTTTGCCGCCCAAAGTATCGTTACGTATCATATATATTTGCTTGGTTTCTTTGTGATTAAACCCTCTTGAACAATTTGGTTTTCACCAAAGTTCTAAAGTCATTTGAAGGCGTTCACTCCACGTGATCGTTTTCATTCTTCTGAGGCTTCTTTAATCAAGAGTTTGATTCGAGGAGAGAATTGGTAGATTGTTGTCTACGAAGATACACAAAATCCAAAAAAATTAAAAAAACAATAAAAAACATAAAAAAATTGAAAATTCACAAAACACCCAAAAAGAATCTTCTTTGCTCACCTCCCATTCTACGTGAAGTTTATGCAAACTCGTAATCAAGCAAAACGAGCTCGTAAACGTCGTCAAAGTCAAGGAAATCAAGAGCCTTTGATTGAAGAACAAACTCCAATTGTTGAACCTATTGTAGAACAAGAAGCTATCATGGCTAATCGTACTATGATAGAGTTGCTTCAAGCACCCACCAAGGGTTTTGGAGAAGCTATTGTGATTACCGCCATCCTTGCGGAGAATTTCGAGATTAAGACGGGTTTAATGTCGATGTTGCAAGCAAATAAGTTTAGAGATCATGAGAAAGACAACCCGCATTACCACATAAGGAATTTCAATCGTCTCACCGCAACTAGCAAGTTTAAGGATGTTCCACATGACGCCATTAAGATGATGTTGTTTCCATACTCGTTAGATGGACCCGCTAAAATTTGGCTCGAGAAAGAACCGCCAAATTCGATTTTGACATGGGGTGATCTTGTTTCTAAGTTTGTGAACCAATTTTTTCCACCATCTAAAACAACACATTTGAAAAATGAGATTTCAAGGTTTACACAACGTAATAACGAGAGTTTTTCAATGGCATGGGAACGATTTAAGGAAATGTTACATGAATGTCCACACCATGATTTTTTGGAATTGCATCAAATAGATACTTTCTATAATGGGCTTAATGATCATGAACGAGATTATTTGAATGCCGCCGCGGGTGGTAATTTTTTTGTGCAAAACAACCGATGAGGCTTTAAAGATTATCGAGAATAGATCTAAGGTTTATAACCCTCGTAACACACCGAGTGTTGCCAATATGGGTTCGTCATCGTCGTCATCGTCTCGTAACATTAATGCCTTACATGATGAAGCTAATGAGGAAAATCGGTTTTTTGATAGGTTTTCGACGCTTATGACACATTGGAAAGCACAAGATGCTTTGAATTCCGCATCGGTTAAAGCGGTTGATAAGAGTTGTTTGTCTTGTGGTGGAGCTCATGATCTTTCCGAGTGCATTACCGCCGGTGGTAACACTTCGAGTGCTTACGTAGCAACGGGAACTTACAACCAAAACGGCCAAGGTTCCCGCCCAAATCAAACTCCACCAAATCAAAATGCTAATAACTATCGAAACAACAATCAAAATGGTGGTTATCAAGGCAATTCACGTAACTACAACAAAGGGAATTATCAAAGTGGGAATGGACAAGTTGCAAATCAAAACCAAAACCGTGATTTTCAAAACACTACACAAGGTTTTCAAAATGCTCACACTAAAAATCTTCAAGGAGTATTTTTGGATTATGCTAAAGCAAATGATGCTAAGTTTGATAATATGCAACGTGAGATGATTAGCTTAAGATCCGAGTTAAAAAACGAGCTTAAAAACGATTTGCTAATGAACTTAAGACTCATGCTAATAAAATGGAAGGAAATGTTCAACGTCTTCAACAAAATCAACAAAAGATGGAGCAAGGACAACATGAGATTAAGAATTGTTAAAAGCGGATGCTAGGCAATCAAAATTTGAAGACCGAATGGCAAAAATGTTTGAAGCAATCATGTGTAAAACCTCTTCCTCGGGTGGTCTTCCTAGTGATACCATTGCAAACCCGAAGGGAGAAATGAAGGTTATTACTACACGTAGTGGTAAAACTTTCAAGGAACCAATCTCTCGTCCAAGTACTTCTACGGAGAAGGAAATCGAGAAAGAGCCCGAGGTGATGGTCGAAAAGGAGTATATCACAAGCCCACGAAGTACCGCTCAAACCACACCTACGGTTGAACCAATACCAATCTTTTTAGGTCATTTTAGAGGTTTACAAAGTGAAAAATCTTTATTTGGGCTTTTTAATAATTATTTTGATTTTTAGGGCTTTAATTAGCATTTAAAAATTAATATTTAATTAATTAAAAGGTCTGAAAAAGTTTTGATTATTTGTAAACTCTTAGTTTAATTAATTTGATTTTTGGTAATTTTTTGGGAATTTTTAGAATTAATTTTTATTTTAGCTATTTTTACGGTTTTAATTTTGTCGTTGTAGTAATAAATTTCACGTCTTCGTCATTCTATTTTCTCACCCCTTCTTTCAAATATTAATCTCAAATCAGTTACGAATTATTCACACACATATACCTCCTTGGGAAACGAACTTCATTGGGTCATTAGTGTTAGATTTTCCTAAATCATCACTTAATACTTTCCGCTTTACGCTCTTTTTCCTAAAAGACGTAAGTTTACCACAATCATTTTGGCGCCGCTGCCGAGGAGGTGTGTCGTGATTTAATTTGTCTTGTTGTTTTTAATATTAACCATAAGTAGTATTTGTATTAGTAGAAATCTACTAATACGTATTATCGGTTTTTTTCGTTTTTCTTGTGAAATTATTATTACTATATTGTATTAAGTATCACAACAAATACAAAATATCTCCAAAAGTGTGAAAACACAACCTTAATTGGGATTTGATCTCCTAATTATTGTATTCGAATCTCAAACAAAAGAAAAAGGCAAAAATAGATAAATACTTTTGTGAAGCTCGATTTTGAAAAATACAAACTATAAGGTGGGTATAAGGCGGGTATTATAAAATATACCCTAAGGAAAAAGGCTCTTAAGTGCTTCGCGCCGCCTCGTTTCCCCGCTTGCTTGTGAGTATTTTGAGATTGAAGGCTAATCGAGGGTTTTGCCGCCCAAAGTATCGTTACGTATCATATATATTTGCTTGGTTTCTTTGTGATTAAACCGTCTTGAACAATTTGGTTTTCACCAAAGTTCTAAAGTCATTTGAAGGCGTTCACTCCACGTGATCGTTTTCATTCTTCTGAGGCTTCTTTAATCAAGAGTTTGATTCGAGGAGAGAATTGGTAGATTGTTGTCTACGAAGATACACAAAATCCAAAAAAATTAAAAAAACAATCAAAAACATAAAAAAATTGAAAATTCACAAAACACCCAAAAAGAATCTTCTTTGCTCACCTCCCATTCTACGTGAAGTTTATGCAAACTCGTAATCAAGCAAAACGAGCTCGTAAACGTCATCAAAGTCAAGGAAATCAAGAGCCTTTGATTGAAGAACAAACTCCAATTGTTGAACCTATTGTAGAACAAGAAGCTATCATGGCTAATCGTACTATGATAGAGTTGCTTCAAGCACCCACCGAGGGTTTTGGAGAAGCTATTGTGATTACCGCCATCCTTGCGGAGAATTTCGAGATTAAGACGGGTTTAATGTCGATGTTGCAAGCAAATAAGTTTAGAGGTCATGAGAAAGACAACCCGCATTACCACATAAGGAATTTCAATCGTCTCACCGCAACTAGCAAGTTTAAGGATGTTCCACATGACGCCATTAAGATGATGTTGTTTCCATACTCGTTAGATGGACCCGCTAAAATTTGGCTCGAGAAAGAACCGCCAAATTCGATTTTGACATGGGGTGATCTCGTTTCTAAGTTTGTGAACCAATTTTTTCCACCATCTAAAACAACACATTTGAAAAATGAGATTTCAAGGTTTACACAACGTAATAATGAGAGTTTTTCAATGGCATAGGAACGATTTAAGGAAAGGTTACATGAATGTCCACACCATGATTTTTCGGAATTGTATAAAATAGATACTTTCTATAATGGGCTTAATGATCATGAACGAGATTATTTGAATGCCGCCGCGGGTGGTAATTTTTGTGTGCAAAACAACCGATGAGGCTTTAAAGATTATCGAGAATAGATATAAGGTTTATAACCCTCGTAACACACCGAGTGTTGCCAATATGGGTTCGTCATCGTCGTCATCGTCTCGTAACATTAATGCCTTACATGATGAAGCTAATGAGGAAAATCGGTTTTTCGATAGGTTTTCGACGCTTATGACACATTGGAAAGCACAAGATGCTTTGAAATCCGCATCGGTTAAAGCGGTTGATAAGAGTTGTTTGTCTTGTGGTTGATCTCATGATCTTTCCGAGTGCATTACCACCGGTGGTAACACTTCGAGTGCTTACGTAGCAACGGGAACTTACAACCAAAACGGCCAAGGTTCCCGCCCAAATCAAGCTCCACCAAATCAAAATGCTAATAACTATCGAAACAACAATCAAAATGGTGGTTATCAAGGCAATTCACGTAACTACAACAAAGGGAATTATCAAAGTGGGAATGGACAAGTTGCAAATCAAAACCAAAACCGTGATTTTCAAAACACTACACAAGGTTTTCAAAATGCTCACACTAAAAATCTTCAAGGAGAATTTTTGGATTATGCTAAAGCAAATGATGCTAAGTTTGATAATATGCAACGTGAGATGATTAGCTTAAGATCCGAGTTAAAAAACGAGCTTAAAAACGATTTGCTAATGAACTTAAGACTCATGCTAATATAATGGAAGGAAATGTTCAACGTCTTCAACAAAATCAACAAAAGATGGAGCGAGGACAACATGAGATTAAGAATTGTTAAAAGCGGATGCTAGGCAATCAAAATTTGAAGACCGAATGGCAAAAATGTTTGAAGCAATCATGTGTAAAACCTCTTCCTCGGGTGGTCTTCCTAGTGATACCATTGCAAACCCGAAGGGAGAAATGAAGGTTATTACTACACGTAGTGGTAAAACTTTCAAGGAACCAATCTCTCGTCCAAGTACTTCTACGGAGAAGGAAATCGAGAAAGAGCCCGAGGTGATGGTCGAAAAGGAGCATATCACAAGCCCACGAAGTACCGCTCAAACCACACCTAATGTCCAACCCACACCACCCTTACCTTACCCTTCGAGACGAAACAAAGAGAAATTGCAAGAACGTAACAAACAACAAATCGAGCTTTTTATAAAAATGTTTCAACAAGTTCATTTTGATGTAAGTTTAGCCGACGCGTTGTTATATATGCCTCGTTTCGCTTCCACTTTTAAAAGTATGACGAATGAAAAGCTTTCAAAGCTTGCTAATTGTTCTTCGGTTTATCTTAACCGCATACCAGAAAAAGTTGGTGACCCCGAAAAGTTTCTCATTCCTTGTGATATACAAGATATGAAAGAATGCCTCGCCTTGGCCGATCTTGGTGCGAGCATTAATTTGATGCCATTTTCCATTTGGAAATTGCTTTCGCTCCCGTCTCTTACTCCTTTGAACATGTCTATTGAGATGGCCGATCATTCTACGATTTTAGCATGTGGAGCGGCCGAGGATGTTTTTGTGAAAGTGAGGAAGTTCTACTATCCCGTTGATTTTATAGTAGTTGACATCCCCGCGGATCCTCAAGTTCCTTTAATTTTAGGTCGTCCATTTTTAGACACCTCAAGATCGCTTATCGACGTTCATGCTAGAACTATTACTTTGAGATTCAACGAAGAGGAACTTGTTATAAACGCTACTCAAAACTCGACACCTTCTCATGTTTATGCAATCGCTACCATCAATCACATCGACTTAGTTGATGTGGTTTGCGATGAGTTTTCACAAGAAGTGTTAGGTTTTTCTGATAGTTCGTTAAGTGGCAATCCCACTATTTTGGATCCGTTTCTTGCTAATTCTACACCAAATCTCACTCCATTCCAAGGAGGCGATTTTACTTCAAATGAAATCGACAATGAAGATGAGGTGATTATTGGTAATGATACTTCTATTCCACCATTTCTTCCGCCGATGGAAGTTATGAGTGTTGAGCAAAAATCTTCAATCGAGGAACCGCCTATCCTTGAATTGAAAGATCTTCCATCTCACCTTTAATACGCATTCTTGGAAGGTGATGACAAGTTGCCATTTATTATTGTAAGAGGACTTGCTAATGATGAAAAAACCGAGCTCTTGAAAGTTCTTAAAGCTCATAAAGGGGCAATTGCGTGGAAAATTTCCGACATTAAGGGTATTGACCCAAAATTTTGTACTCACAAGATTTTAATAGAGGAGGACTACAAACCCGTAATTCAAAGTCAAAGAAGGGTAAACCCCAAAATTCACGATGTCATAAAAAGGAAGTTTTAAAACTCCTTGACGCGGGAATGATTTATCCTATCTCCTATAGCCCATGGGTGAGCCCAATCCATTGTGTCCCTAAAAAGGGAGGAATGACCGTTGTGCCTAATGAAAACAACGAGTTAATTCCCACTCGTGTTGTGACCGGTTGGAGGGTGTGTATTGACTACCGAAAGTTAAATGACGCCACTCGTAAAGACCACTTTCCTTTGCCCTTCATGGATCAAATGTTGGAGCGACTCGCGGGAAATGAATTCTATTGCTTTTTAGATGGTTTTTCCGGTTACTTTCAAATCCCTATCGACCCTCGTGATCAAGAGAAGACTACGTTCACGTGTCCTTATGGAACATTTTCTTATCGTAGGATGCCTTTCGGACTTTGTAATGCACCGGGTACGTTTCAACGGTGTATGATGGCTATTTTTCACGATATGATCGAGAAGTCGATGGAAGTGTTGACTTTTCGGTGTTTGGCAATTCATTCACGTCGTGTTTATCTAATCTCGAGCAAATGTTAAAACGTTGTGAAGAAACCAATCTTGTGCTTAATTGGAAAAAATGTCATTTTATGTGTAAACAAGGAATCGTCTTAGGACATAAGGTCTCGAAAGAGGGGATTGAGGTCGATAAAGCTAAGGTAGACGTCATCGCCAAGTAACCTCATCCCAAAACCGTTAAGGGAGTTAGGAGTTTCCTAGGCCACACGGGCTTTTAACGTCGTTTCATAAAGGACTTTTCGGAAATCTCTCGACCTATGACACACCTTCTCGAGAAGGATGCTCCTTTTAATTTCAATGAGGATTATGTTAGAGCTTTCGAAACTCTCAAAAGGAAACTTACCGAAGCTCCCATTTTTGTTTCTCATAATTGGGAATTACCCTTTGAAATCATGTGCGATGCAAGTGATTATGCTATAGGGGCCGTCTTAGGGCAACGTTATGAAAAGCATTTCCGTCCTATCCATTATGCTAGTAAGACGATGACCGAGGCTCAATTAAAGTACACCACAACAGAAAAGGAATTCCTTGCCGTGGTCTATGCTTTTGAGAAATTCCGACTTATCTCGTCTTAACTAAAAGCATCGTGTATACCGACCATTCGGCTATCAAGTATCTCCTAGCTAAGCAAGATGCTAAGCCGAGATTGCTTCGTTGGATGCTCCTCCCCCAATAATTTGATGTCACCGTGCTTGACAAAAAAGGAGCCGAGAATCTAGCGGCCGATCATCTCTCTCGTCTAGAAGATCCTCACAAAGATGTTTTCGAGAACAAGGAAATCACCGAAACATTTCCTCTCGAGACTCTTGGTGTAGTGAATTCTAAAGACACCACCCCATGGTTTGCCGACATATGAAATTACCATGCGGGCAATTTCATAATCAAGGGTATGACGACACAACAAAAGCAAAAATTCTTTCGTGACGTCAAGTTCTATTTTTGGGACGACCCTTATCTCTTTCGGGTTTGTGCGGATCAACTCGTTCGACGTTGTGTTTTTGGTGCCGAAGCTTCTAACATCCTTAGAGCTTGTCACGAGGGACCCACGGGTAGTCACCACGGTGCTAATCTCACGGCTAAGAAAGTGTTCGATGCCGGTTTCTTTTGGCCTTCTATCTATCGTGATGCACACGCACTTGTGAAGTCGTGTGATTCGTGCCAACGTCAAGGAAAATCGTCTCAACGTGATAAAATGCCGCAGAACATAATTCAAGTGTGTGAGATTTTCGACATTTGGGGCATAAACTTTATGGGGTCGTTCCCATCGTCTCATGGTAACAAGTATATCCTCGTCGCCGTCGACTACCTTTCTAAGTTGGTGGAAGCTAAGGCTTTACCTACTAATGATGCTCGTGTGGTAGTGAAGTTTTTGAAGCAACTATTCTCTCGGTTCAGAACCCCTCGTGCTATTATAAGCGATCGTGGAACCCATTTTTGTAATGACCAATTTGAGAAGGTCTTAACGAAATATGGAGTTACTCATCGTCTTTCTACGGCTTATCACCCACAAACGAGTGGGCAAGTCGAGGTGTCGAACCGAGCTTTGAAGAGGACTTTAGAAAGGTCGATTGGAGAAAACCGTGCTTCATAGTCCGACAAACTCGATGACGCTTTATGGGCCTTTAGGACCACTTATAAGACACCTATCGGTTGTACTCCTTATAAGTTAGTCTATGGGAAGAATTGTCATTTGCCCATTGAATTGGAGCATAAGGCATATTGGGCCCTTAAGCATGCTAATTTTGACTTGAAGACCGCGGGAGATCACCGGAAAATACAATTGAATGAATTGGATGAATTAAGAGGTAATGCTTATGAAAATTCATTGATTTTCAAAGAAAAGACTAAAAAGTTTCATGATGCAAAGATTAAAAACCGGGTTTTTAACATTGGTGATCAAGTGTTACTTTTTAACTCTAGATTAAAGATATTTTCCCGGAAATCAAAATCTCGTTGGTCGGGTCCTTTCACCATTACACAAGTGTTACCTTATGGGACCATCGAGCTAGCTCAAGATGATGGTCCTAACTTCAAGGTGAATAGACATAGGCTTAAGCACTACTTTGGTGGGGAAGTTCCTTCATTGGATGACCTCGACCAAGTCACCTTCCCCAATGATAATTAGCATTGAGGGGATCGAGTCGAGCTCATGACTCGGTAATAAAAAACGAGGTGCCTCGTGGGGGAGATCCCATGCTTATCTTTTTTATGCTTTCTAATAAATAATGAGAGGGGATTTGTGCCCTTCCAACTCGTTGTCTCGTGGTTGTTTGTGAATGTGTTATCTAGACCATCATCATCACTATGACTGAAGACTCTCGTGTTCGTTTACGTGAGCCTCCATCATTTGCTTGAAGAAGTTTCTCACGAATCCATGACATATCCTTTACTATTCTAACAATTATCTTTTAGCATACTTAATAAACGGCTTTAGATTATTGTTGATCACCCTTTCCATGCTAGATCCTAAGCATTCGACTTTTCGTCTCTAGTATGGGGGTGCTCCACCTTTAGACTCGAAACATTGGGGACAATGTTTACTTTTAGTATTGGGGGGGGGGGGGGGGGTGAATAGATACTTGCTTTGCTACGCCCTCACGTTTTCCAACTTTCAACGTTTTGTTTTGTTGCTAATAAGGCTAAAAATGGCCAAATTTTAAAATTTTTCTTAGTTTTTATAAGTGTTTTTAAGACACGAATGTATATTTTCCGATGGGTAGAATAAGAGCTAATTTTTGACTTGATGGGCATTTGGAACCCTTTGCATTCCTTAACCCGCTCAATTCAAGTTTTGCTAGACTTTTATATAGGGAACTTTAAAACGCGATAGTCTTAGCTCATACGGGTTAAGAACAAGAACTTTTCGCAAGTTCCTATAATTGATCCTAGAAAGTCACTTATCAAGGGAACTATGAAATGCATTCTCTAAACTTGAGAAATTCCAAGAAAGTGCAAGATCCTATAGGTGGCTTGAAAACCCAAAACTTTGATTTGATATAGTCTTAATGAAAGCTAATCCAAATTTGGCTTAATTTTGACTTGCATGGCTAAGTATTCACGAGTCTCTTTAATTAGAGGTCTTTAAATAGTGAAGAACGAGAGATGATAGAGTTAGACAAGTGATCATGCTAAACGTAGAACATGAAAATGTTCTTTCAAAAACTCATATGTTTTTAAATGTGGCTTTTTCTCCCATAAGATCAATGCATTAGGAATAAAAATAATTGCAATAAGTAAGGTCGTACGATTTGAAAGGTTACTTAGCTTCTAGCACAAGATCGTTTAAAAGTTGCTCGGGTTGAATAGAGTTCATAGCCAAGGCATAACTTATTGAAGCGGGACGCGAAGATTGGTGAAGATCCAAAAAGGCCCTAACAAGGCATGAGGAGCTCTATTTTGTTGCTAAAGATCCAAGATGATGTAAAGAATCATTATTTCAAAATCAATATGAAGGATCGAGACACACGACGAAAAGTAATTACTCCCCTAAAGATCATGGAGAAAGTCTATCCAAAAAGACCCTTACAAGGTATGAGGATAAATATATCCAAGTCCTAAAAGGAGGCGGATCGTTGTATATCAAAGTCCAAAATAAAGATTGAAGAAAAATGATGAAGTCGTGGTCCAAGTATGAAGAATCTCTCAAAAAACGTCAAGTGAAGAAATTCCAAAATATGAAGAGAAGACCATAATTTCAAGAACGTCTTCCCAAGATTTGAAGTATGAAGTACATGCCAAATATCGGTCCGAGAAAGGTCTCAAATCTTGAAACGAGTTATGCCAAGATATGAACTTAAGGAGATACACGAGAAGCCGTTTTAAAAGATTTTGTCCTTCGGCTAACTATCGATTAAATCGTGCTACTTTACTTTCGGACTAATAAATACCCAAATAAGTCAATATGAATCACTTGTGATCCATGACAAATAGTTAAAAAATTCTATAAACTCATTTCCTTTCATAATAACTAGGATTGCAGGGAGAAAAAGTATTACACAATTTGGACGTATGAGTAGTGTTAGCATTGTAACTTGTACCAACAATGATCTCGTTTTTGCACTTAGCATGGAATGTATGACAATCAAGGATGACAAAATTTACTCTATGGGACATTTACTTGTTTCTATTCATTGACCCTAAAAGTCACGTTCGTGATGAAAATCATACATTATGTCTTTACACATCTTCGTAGTATTGTTGCAAGTCTTTTACTTTTCAATAAAGGGTAATAAAGTTGAATTTTGGTGATGCTTAGATACTTTATTCTAGCATTGCGTGAGGGCACGACAATGGCTTAGTATGGGGGAGTGATGAGATGGCTTTTATACATGATCTCATCGTTCTTTTCGGGCTTTAAATGCATAAAAATGTCATAAAATACCATATATATGCTTTTGTTTGTTTACTTGTGTGTTTTAGTTATGGATATCATGAAAAAGACAAAATATCACAAGAAACAAGGAAAAACGGACACGAGAAACGAAGCCGTACAAAGAACCGGGCCCTAGTTCATGATTTATCCAAGAAAAACCCTTGTAAACTTGAAGATGTACAAGATTGATCCTCAAATTATGAATAAATTACACTTAAAACCCTTGTATATTCATAATTACAAGTTTGGTCCCTTAAGTTTGTCAAAATTACAAAATGGTCCTTCAACTTTGAAGAATTGGCAAGTTTAGTCCCTCAACATTTCTAAATTGTCAATAATGGTCCCTCATGAAGTCAAAGATACAATGAAGACCTTTGAAGATAAAAAATGTCCAAGTTCAGTCCTTCAAATATTCAAAAGTGGCAAAAACAACCCTTGAAAACCTTTTGCAAAAGTTTTGTGGCCAATGTGTGAAAATCAGAAGTTTATTAACAAAGGAAAACCAAGTTTGTGGCTGAAAAACGTTTTATACAACCTTTGCCAAAACAAAGGACTACTAATGTCATTTCCCAAACTTCAAATGACACAAACACGCGCCAAACACAACTTTTCCTACAAAAACGGATCAAATGGTTTACTGTTTACCATGATGAACCCAGTTACCACTCCACTTAAAACAAAGGGTAAAAACCAATTACCCACACCCACACTTAATTCACACGCCCAGAAACTCATCCCACACACAAAACCCTCACTCCCACTCACCAAGGGACCCCACCATTCAAACACGTCCACCTATCACATCACACCTTAACCTCCAAGGTATGACACGTGGCCAAATCAACAGCTGAGACTCCTTGCTTGGTTACAAAGTTAAAATGAACAATCAGGATTCATTTGGACAACTCAAACATCAAATGCGTCTAGAAGATTCAAGGGTATTTTAGGAACTTCATAGCTAGGGTTTTCACTTGTAATCTCAGCCCTTGTGGCCTATATAAGGACTCCTCAACATGTGAGAGAGCCTTGTTCCAGTTTTACTCTTTAAACATTGTAATTCCTTTTTAAAATTTATAAAAGTTGGTATTTTAAGAAAATTGTAATTATTTTTTATGTTTTTGAAAGTTGGTGTTGTTTAAGAGTGATTCTGAGTTCCATTTGATGTTATAAAGGTGTTTAGATCTTGTGGTTTAAACACGTTTATGTTTGGTAAGGTTTTCAAGTTCAAAATAAGCTTGAAAACAGTCATCTCTTTTTGATTATTTACTTGTACTAACCCTTAACCAAAAGCCATAAGCTCTTACAAGCTTGTTGACACCAAGCTTGTGAAGGGATTTGAGCCTTTGGTTGGGCTGTTTGTTGCTTGTGTTGAAGAAATCAAGTCCTTGGGTTTCTACTTTGAAACATCAACCAAGGCACATCTCATCTTCTTTGTTCAAGTACCTTGGTCTTGTTCTAGTTGTTGAACAAGGTCCAAGGAGCATTGCTGATCTTCCTAGGAAGTTGTGGAGGATAGGTATAACCTCTTGTTAAGATTCCTCTAAAAAATTTCATGTTATTGTCTGATTTTTTACTTTGCTATGTGATTTGTTGTTCATGTGTTTGTAGTTTGTATTTTATTGTTGTTATCTCTCAGTTGTCACCTAGTTGAGCTATTTGAACCATAAAATCAGTAGGTTGCTTGTAGAAATAAAAAGTTTGTTTGAAAAAGGGGTAAAACAAGGTTGTTTGGGATTATTGGATCATAAGGCCTTGTGGCCTTGTGCCCTTGGTTCTTAGGGTTTGGGGAGTCTAAATAAGTCATATGCAACAAGTTTTAGTCACTGGTTAAGTTTCAAAAGGTTTGGAAAAAGGCTTTCAAGTTTTGAAAAAAAAATCTGAAAAAAGTGGTTTGAAATTGGTCAAACACATCAGATCCAATAAAATCTTTGTTTGTTGGATCTAAGGTCTGAAATCAGGTTTGGGAAGATTTTAGGTGATAAGCTATCTGTGTAATATCTATTTGTTGAATTTGGTGGCTTATTGAGGGTGCTAGAGCTTATCAAAGTTGGCTGAAGTGGTCAATTGCATCCGCAAAGTGACCACCTCATTTTGTACTTGCATTTGTTGTTCTAGTGTATGTCCTTCTTGTTTATCACTTGGAACTTGATTTTGTGTTGCTTGTGAGTAGATTTGTCTATTTGGTTTGCTTTGTTGCTGGCTTATAAGCTCACTGGCTTATTAAGCCTTATTTTCCAAAATCTCTCATCAATTGGTCAACTGACCTCTTGATTCACAAGGACTCCTCCTTGAGTTCTTCACAAAAGTTGCTTATAGCAAGCCTATAAACCATCCCTGATCATTTGGTGAATTTTGGAACACTTTGACTTTTGGTCAAATAAGCACAATTTGGCTTATTTTTGAGAACTGCTTATTGGTACATGCAACAACTTGGCTTTTGTAATAGGTGTCATTTTTCTCAGCTTAATAACAAATCTGGAAGGTTACAAGTCATTTGGTTAAGCTTTTGCTAGAAAACTAGCTTATTTGGCTTTTTCAGCGAGCTTATTGGTTCTCACAGCTTATTCTACATGGCTTTTTGTGATTTTTATGATTGATTATTCTTAGTTAAGCTATTTGTGAGCTTTTGCAACAAACCAGAGCTTCTAAAACAACCTAGAACTCTAACCCGACTATTTTGTCTTTTAGTGAAATTATTCTTTGCTTATTTCTGGCTTATTGAGTGTGTTTTTTTTTAAATTTCTTTTCACAGATCTCTTAGGAATCTCAAAAGAAGGTTGTGTGTTTAAGCAGAGCTTATGGCATTGGCTTATTGCTTAATGGGCTTATTGGCCCAATAAGAATAAGCTGTTGACTTTTAAGTTGTGATAATCTCAAAACCAGCTTTTGGGCCTTCAAACTTTTGTGTTTAGAATTGAATTTTGAGTCAGATAGGGCTTTTTTAGGTCATTTGGGCCAAGTTTGACTTTTTGGGCCCAAAAGCCCATGAAGGTTGACTGTTTTTGTTTTTAGCCCATTTGGGGGCCCATTAGGGGTATTTTTGTAATTTTACTTTCATTTTCTGATTAATCAGGTTAAAATAAACTAGTTTGTAAGTTTTTTAGAATTTTTAGATTTTTAATATTATTTTATTATTATTTTTAAAATTTCACATTTTTGCACTTTTTATATTTTTCTTAGGTTTAATACATTAAAATAGGATTTTTGCAACTCTTAGATTAATTTTATCATCATTTTTCTAATTTCTAGAATTATTTTAAGTTTTTAATAGTTTTAATCATTTTAAATAGTTTTAACTAGTTTAAAAATTTATAAAAATAGTTTTTAATCTTTTTAGGTCATTTTAGAGGTTTACAAAGTGAAAAATCTTTATTCGGGCTTTTTAATAATTATTTTGATTTTTAGGGCTTTAATTAGCATTAAAAAATTAATATTTAATTAATTAAAAGGTTTGAAAAAGTTTTGATCATTTGTAAACTCTTAGTTTAATTAATTTGAATTTTTGTAATTTTTTGGGAATTTTTAGAATTAATTTTTATTTTAGCTATTTTTACGCTCTTTTTCCTAAAAGACGTAAGTTTACCACAATCAATTCCACACTATCCAGGGTAGGGCTGAGCATCGGTCCGGGACCGGACCGGACCGGCCAAGACCGGACCGGACCGAGGACCGAAATGGTCAGAAACCCCGGACCGAGACCGGACCGAAATAGTCCGGTCCGGTCCGGGTTGGTCCGGTCCGGTTCGGTCCTCGGTCCGGTCCGGTCCTATTAGACATATTTGACGTAATTTTGGTAAGACCGAACCGGACCGGACCGGACCGGACCGACCGGACCGAGGACCGAATTCGTCCAAAACCATGGACCGAGGACCGGACCGAAATTGCTCGGTCCGGTTCGGTTCGGTTCGGTCCGGTCCGGTTTTCCGGTCCGGGTCGGTTTTGGGTCTGCCGTGCTCAGCCCTAATCCAGGGTGTATACTACTACACTAAAATGCGATTCGAACTCAAGAACGCGGGTGCTACGTACCAACGACTGGTGGACAAGGTGTTCAACAGTCAGGTTGGGCGTAACTTGGAGGTATATGTTGATGATCTGGTCATAAAAAGTCACACTGAGGAGGAACTCATCCGGGATATAGAGGAAACCTTCTCCGCGCTTTGGAAAATAAACATGAAGTTTTATCCGGAAAAATGCACTTTCGGAGCCACAGAAGGCATGTTCCTAGGATACATGATAGAACCTAATGGCATTAAACCTTGCCCAGAAAAGACAGACACAGTCATACAACTCCAAAGCCCAAAGACAAAAAGGAAGTACAGTCGCTAAATGGAAAGCTAGCTGGATTAAACAGGTTTCTTTCAAAATCAGCAAAGAAATCGCTCCCTTTATTCAAAACACTCAAGAAGTGCATAAAAAGGGAGACTTTAATTGGACAAAAGAAGCAGAAAAAGCCTTCGAAGAGCTAAAGAGACATTTAGCTTTGCTACCCATGTTGGTCGCACCTCGGCCGAGATAAGAATTGATAGTGTACCTTTCGGCTACACATAGGGCAATCAGCGCAGTTCTAATAACAGATAGAGAGAACGTGCAGACACCAGTATACTTCATAAGCATAGCCGTACATGGCTCGGAATTGAACTATACACCAATGGAGAAATTGGTATTAGTACTGGTATTCGCAGCCAAAAGGTTACGACGATATTTACAAGCTCATCCAATAGCGGTCATTATGGACCAGCCAATAAAGCAAATAATATCAAAACCAGACGTCGCATGCAGATTACAGAAGTGGAGCGTTCTACTAGGATAACATAACATTACATACAGACCGTGTAACACTGTCAAAGGACGGATCCTAGCAGACTTCATCATTGAAAAGCCAGAGGAAGGCGAACAGACATCTATACAGGAGGAGGGTGACCAAGACCCATGGGTCTTATTCACGGATGGATCCTCCTACACAGACGGATCTAGCACATGCCTTATTCTCACCAACCCCAAAGGTATGGAATTCACGTACGCACTACATTCCGAGTTGACAACTACAAACAATGAAGCAGAGTATGAGGCGCTCATAGCAGGACTATGGATCACAACCCGTATGGTTGTACGCAATCTTGAGGCAAATTGGACTCTCGCTTAGTGGCGAATCACATATCAGGCGAGTACAAAGCCAAGGAGGAAAATATGATACAATACTTATAGAAAACTAAGTCATTAATCAAGGGCTTCAATAAGTTCCTGATACACCAAGTACCAAGGGGGAGAACAAAAAGGCTGGCGCCTTCAGTAAGATAGCATCCACCAGCTTCGCACACTTATCCAAACAGGTGTTGGTAGAAATCCTCAAAGAAAAATCCATAAAGGAGGAAGATGTTGCATCGGTTGTAGAAGAGGTAGGGTCCTACATGGATGACACCGATCATGGAATACTTGACAAATGAACTACCCCCAACAGATGAAACCGAGGCGCGATGGATAGGCAGATGCTCGAGACAGTTTGAGGTTAGGGATGGGATCCTTTATAAGCGATCTTTCCTCCAACCATGGTTACGATGTGTAGGACCACAACAAGCGCAATATGTCATCAACGAGATCTACGAGGGATCATGCGGCTTGCATGCAGGACCCATGTCAGTGGTGGTGAAAGTGCTCCGCAGTGGATATTACTGGCCAACCATGCATTCAGATGCACGAACACTCATTTCAAAGTGCAACGAATGCCAAGTACACAGACCAACCGCGCCAACCCCAGCAAGAACTAACACCTATTATCTCTCCTTGGCCATTTTACAAATGGGTAATCGATATCGCGGGACCTTTCCCTGTGGCAGCCGGAGGATTAAGTTCCTAATAGTCGCAATGGACTACTTCACGAGATGGATTGAGGCCAAAGCAGTGGCAACAATCACTGGAAACCAAGTGAAAAGGTTCGTTTGGGATAATATAGTATGTCGCTTTGGGCTACCAGGGGTAATCGTCTCCGATAATGGAAAACAATTCGCGGAGAACCCATTTAAAGACTGGTGCACGAAAACAACATAAAGCAGCGATTCACATCCGTAGCCCATCCACAATCTAATGGACTAGTTGAAAGAGCGAATAGGAGCCTGGGGGACGGCATCAAAGCGCGACTAGGGGAGGAGAACAAGAAATGGGTTGATGAACTATCACACGTGTTATGGGCGCATCACACCATGATAAAAACAACAACCGGAGATACCCCCTTCGCCCTAACGTACGAGACGAAGGAGGTTATTCCAGCTGAAATATGGTTGCCAATACTCCGCACATCGGAGGTCGACATGATTACGAACGACGATGAATTACGGTTGAACTTGGATATAATTAATGAAAGACGAGAGTTGGCAGCGATCAATGAAGCTAAGGAAAAATCTAAAATTAAGGCTTACTACGACGCCAGGGTGTGAAAGACTTCGTTCATACCAGGAGACTTTGTATACCGCGCGAACGCAGCTAGCCGCGTAGAAAATACAGGGAAGCTTTGACCCAAGTGGGATGGGAAATACATGGTAACAGAAGCTTTAGGAGATGGTGCGTACCGGTTGCGCGACATGGAAGGTCGCGACTTGCGAAGGACTTGGAATATTTGCCATCTAAAAAAGTTCTACTTTTAAACACATGTATTATTTTATTTTTTATTTCTTTATCATGTACTCAAAATCTTGCAAGTATTAATAAAAAGGCGTAGTCCCTAGCTAGTTCCACGACGCATTCTTAAACCTTTTTTTCTTACATAATTTGTATATCATATCATGCCTACTGACGTACGCGTACACAAACATTTCCAGGAGAAATAAGAGGAATGGGTCTAACCTACTAGTTAGACTCATCGTGTAAGAGGGATGCAACCCCATCGACCACGGATCACGTATCCTTGTTAGGCCCCTTGCTATTAATGACGTCGTAGCAAGTTCTTACAGCCAGTATACTCATGTTGGGCCTACGAAAAGACACAATTGTGCACACCTAACAACGGGCCAGCCTCCCCTGGTCGTCCCTATGGTAGTAGCGGTATACCACACGTAATAAGTCTGCCTCACCCATAGGAACCATTTATGGAATTACACTAATTCATAATACAAACAATACCGCGATACAAACTTAAAACGTAGAAAAAGATAGGTCATAAACATGAAAAGTACATAAGCTCTTACAGACTGGGTGCAAACACACGCACCTACAAGTTTTGACAACAAATTATTTCAATATTACATCAAGTGTTGGAAAATAAATCAGAATCGGATGAGGACTTCTTAAGCTTCAACGCGAGAGGACGGTAGGATTCCCGGTGCTCCTTCATATTCTTCTCCATCAAACCCAGTAGCTGCGTGTCCCTCTCTAGCAAGGGTAACGGAAGTACAGGGACCGTAGCTACAAGGTGGGAAAAACCAGCAGACGAGGAGGCCTTTAGACCCAATGCGGCTCTCTTGGTAGTGGCTCGGATAGTATGCGCCACAAGCACCTCCGACAACAGAACCTCCTACGCAATTTGGAAGGGGTTGAGGGCATCACGAGGGTGTGCAAACACTGGTACCAATAGCTGCTCCTTGGAAGGCTTCAAATGGTAATGTGCTTAGGTTTTGGCGCATTCGAGCTTGTGACGTGCCAAAGTTAGTCCCTCCATCACAGTCTCTAAGGGAAGCTCCACGTCGTCGCTACCAAGACCAAAATAGGGTATATGACATACCTTCATTTTTTCCTTAACCATGGTCGTCTTGGACTTCGCAGAAGGATCGTAAAACACTACGTCCTTCAGATCCTTCTTCAACAAATCAGCTTTATGGGCCTTCTCCAAACCAGATGAGGTACCCTCATTGATGGCAGCTATAACGGACTGGGCAAAGGTTGCCCGCATAGTTGGGTCCTCAAGAGCACCCATAGCCACCAAGAGTAAGCCACGGCGCACCAACCAGCGCTTCTCAGCAACCTCACGCATAAGGCGTGGGTACAAGTATTCATCGTATTCCACACTCAAGCGCTTTAGTTGGCCCGCAAGGTTACCTACACTCTCTTTCACCTGCGCACCCAAAGAATTAACAACAGCAAACAATTGGTCTCTATAAGCCTCAAAGGACTTCATCGAATCCTCGTTGGAAGCCTTTAGCTGGTTTAACTGGGGACGCTCGTCTGATAGAGCGGCAACAAGACCATTCCTTTCCTTGGTCAGCATGTATATCATGGCAGCATCATGTTTACTTCTCTCAACCTCCTCGACAATCTTCTCTTGCAGATCATGAAGAGCTTTAGCCTTTTCTTCGCTGGCTTGGGCAAGTTTTTCTTCTGAAGCTCTGACATATGCAGACAACTCCATGAACCTTCTCCTCACTCGTGACACCAGGGTCACGTTCTACGATGCCACGTAGCTTACCTCATCGGCAAGGGCAACATCGCTAAACCCATATAGCACGCTCGCCCGCCTACGGGGCACAATATGGTCAAGGAAGCTGGAAAAGTCAAACACGCCAGTCAAATCGGAAGACCTAGGAAGGTTCTACTCTGGACCAAATATAGGATCCTCCATATGTGCGCTTCCCCCTGCTGTAGAAGTATCCTTGGGGGGGGGGGCATCGACAAGAGTTGGATTCTCCTGGTCAATATTGTATATATCCATAGAGAGTATTAGCAATATATAAACAAACAAGCGCAGAACAATCACATAAAGGGATATACTTCATGGCATTCACCTTAAGTTGATGCTGGCGGGGGGGGGGGGGGGGGGATTCTATGGAGGAGTTCCATCAAAGTTGTCACCCGTATCCTCCTCTAAGGGGTGATCTACGGGGGTTTCTTCTTGTGTCCCTTGAGTGGCTGCAAAGGAAGACCCGGCCTCAGCACGAGTAGATTTTCAAGAGGTGGTAGGTGAGCTCCTTTGTCTTTTTTAGGATAAACCTATGACAGCTTCATCGTCCTTCTCAAACTGTTCAACACAGATTTCAGCATTTTCAGAGAAGTTAAACTCTGACAACGAGGGACTTCCCTCTTAGCGCAGCGGTTGTTGTTGTTGTGGTTGTTGCTGTTCCACATCCATATTCTCCTGCGCATGGGCAACTGATGCTTCTCCAATATCGAGCTCCATAGTGTTTCTTTCGGCTCGGGCACACAATGGCTCTTCATTTTCCTTCAGTAGGCGCGCATAGACAATCAGATCTTTTGGAAAAGTTTCACGGACAAGATCAAGAATATCCATAACTGTATAACACATTGTAAACAAACAAGAATTTTGTTAGATAGTAAGAGAGGCAACATAGTTACACAATGGTACGAAGAACGTTGAGGAGACCACTAACCATGGCCACGCGGAGTGTAGAAGTAAGGAACTTCGTGCTCGCCACAGATGATTGCGTGACTAAGTCCCAAATTACACAGCACCTCTTCGGGATAAGCCTGAATGGGGATGCGGTTGTTGTTTAAAATATCTATATCTACGACGCTATACGTGGTTGGGCCAGGCATGGGGTCCTTCCTTAACGTTCCGGAGGTCAGAAAGAGGTATTAGAATGGGTAGGCGGCGTTGTCAATCCAAAAGAAGGAGTCGTTCCAATTCCTTAACGAGTCTACTTTCTCAACATAACATTGGAGACCCCCCTTCCGTGTGGCGAACGACACCCATCCATTCGATAGTAGGCGCTGGTAGAAGACATGAAATAAGTCCACGGTTGGTTCTATATCTAGGGTGCGGCAGTTGACTTCAAAGTTGGATATTTTTCCCGCTCCTATACAGTGTAATTGGGACACATGGATCTCATAATGCGTAAGTATACTTATAGGAAAGCGTGACATAGGGATTCAGTGGTTGGCATAATCGAAAAACCTGGTGTACATTCCTATTTTGCCCTCGGGCGCCTGCTAATGTTTCGGTGCGGATTCGGTACTTCAGGGTGCAAATAGTGGGGGATATAGTAGTCTGACGTGAACCGGTCTAGTTCCTCGACGATGATAGTGGAAGTGATTTCAGATAATTGTCTGACCATGATTGAAATCACGTATCAAAACTATGGATATTCATAGATGATTACCTTTGGAATATCTTCGGATGGAGGAAAGAAGAGTTTGATAATGAAAGTTTTTACTGCAGAATGAGGGCAGTCAAAACGCGGCGGTGATATATATAGGCATCAGATTTCCTGTTTAATTCTTTGGATTTGTGCCACGTGTATTCCACTTTCCTCATCTAACGATGGAAGGCCAATGGTTAGAATTACGTGGCAAGTATTTTTCCCAGTTTTCCAGGGATTAGGTGAAAGGGGGGATGTATGTGATCTTGGCGGGAGAATTTGAACACTTCTGGGATGCTGAACGTTGCGATGGTTTAGTTTCATGTTTTGTTCGCCATTTGGCAGATTCATAGTCTAGTAGTCGCGGTTGGACCTACGACCACTAGATTGGGGGAACATGATGACGTATAGTCCCTATCCTGGTTGTATAACCCGACCCATGGGTACTACCCGTATCCATTGGGTATGGATCATCAATTCACAGCGTGCGCAAGCCCTAGGTGGCCCGGTAAGCCACTGTCGCATAACGGCTTGTTACTTAGCCATGTCCCTGTTGTACTGCGACAGGATAATATAGAATATAATCTATTCTTTGATTATATTCGCCTAAGTAAAAGGGATATACACTTACCTTAGTTATGCGATAAGGATCAAGTTATTTTAAGTTATTATCTCTTCCTTAGGCCGCAAGAGTATGAGAGCCCAACCAGGACTCTCTTGGGTATAAAAGGAACCCATGAGGTTCCACAAAGGTACAATACACAATACTCTCAAAACCCTCACATATACTCAAACCGATTACTTACTCTCACGCTGGAGTCTAATCGTGGGACAAGCGCCCACGGTAAGCCTAACGATGTTTGTTATATTGTGTACAGGGTCTACAAAAAAGATTCACTTGGTGCAAGAGCCAGAGTCCACAAGACCCCGAATTAAGCCTAATTCAAGCCTAGCTCGGTCCATCCAACTTTTGTATCAACAATGAACTCGTTAAAAATTTGAAATTATTTAAGCAACATGGACAATTAGTGCCATTGCTCATGAAGTAGTCAAAGATGTGAGGATCAACCAAGAGGTTAGAAAGAGGAACACCCAATAGTGGAGTGTTAGGAAGAGAAGGAGGAGGCATGGTGTCTAATGGTGATATGGGTGAATTTGGTGGGGTGAAAGGTAAGGTTTCTAAAGGCTCAACAAAGTCATTCTCAAGGGAATGCTTTGAAGAGGTCGGGGGTTCACATCTAAGAGAAGACTAGGAGTGAAAGGCGAGGACAACTCATTCATTCTTGATTGGAATGAAGAAGAGGTGGAACCATGAGAATGGTTAGCACCATGAGTTGAACTACTCTTGCATGGAGCAAGAGGTGTGAGGGTGATGAAGAAATGAGAATAGGAGATATCTCATTCTTGGGTGTAAGAAGAGATGTATCACCTTGTTTAGGTAGCTTAATCTTAATCTTATGGTTTCTTTTGGTTGTTGAGTGTTTGAAAGAGTTTGCGGATCTAGTGGACACCATGATTGTGTGTCAAGGTTTAGAAGAAGGATTTGAGGATGAAGGAGAAGAATAACCAAGAGAGTTTTAAGAAGAAGATAGGACGATCCAAACTAGTAATGTGTTAAAACTCGTTTTGGTGAATAATGGAATTTGTTAGGCTTAATTGGGAAAAATCTGGTTTTTAGCAAAAGTTTCAGCCATATTTACAAAGATTTAGAGAAAATAATGTAAAGCATATATTCTTTCGAAGTTGCAACCTGCGGTTCCTAAAATAGACCTACGGTTCGATATCAATAAAGAACCGCTAGTATTTAATGAACCGTGGGCAGAACCCCTTGAAAATGGGACTTCCAGCATTTTTCACAAGCCCAGATTTTAAACAAAGTTTTAACAAACCAAAATAGATTACCAAACAAAATATAGATAGCTAACTAACACATATAGGCACAAAGTCATGCAAAACGAAAGTTCGACTACATGAAGCACATTAGGATTAAAATAGTAATCAATCCAAACACAAAGTATTAGTTAATACAAACCAAGTCTAAATGCAAGAAATAAAAACCAAGTCTAATGAAAGGAAAATATCCAACATTACACTAAAGTTAACCAAATGAAGTCTTCACCAAGGACTTCAAGCATCCATCACTCTTTTTCTTGCCAAGCTTCTTGAACATACTCCCTATTGCCTTGAAAGCACCCCTTGACTCCGTACGATGCTCGTACAACTCCTCTCGAGTATGAAGGTTAGACCAATAGACATCCTCAAGACCAAAGTTTTGAGGAGGTTGACTCGATGAATAATTAGGAGGAGGATTAATTTTGTCTAACCCATCCATGAAACTGTTCAAGGATAGGGTGGAGTTACTCGTAGAATTGAAGTTGGTACTAGTTCCCGCATCATCACCATTACTTGATGATGAGGAACTTTCCTTATTTTCGAATTCTTGGGGATCACCTCTATGCTTCCCTTGGTCACTTCTAGGCTTTCATGGACGTATCTTTTGAATAGGATACATCACACGATCAACCGACACATAATGAGAGAGACCGAGATTGGGATAGTCATGATCAACCCTTTTCATAAGATGAGTGAGGAGTATGGCATAGGGAAGGTTAGCATTTGATTTTGAGAGGACGTTGTTAATCCGTCGAGCGATGAAGTGTGCATGATTGTAATCGATGGAGGTGAATATGCAATAAATCATATGAGCCGTACACACCAGAACATGATCCCGGTTTCCAGCATGACAAAATACATTCTCCCTAACGATATCAGCCCAAGAGACCATGCACTAATTAAGGTCACTTACGAGTATCTCATGGCATTTCAAAGAACGCTTTTTAGTATGGATACTACGTACAACGGCTTGATCACGTCCTTTGGTAATGAGGTCAAGGATGAATTCTAAGTCCGACATTTTGGTGTCATATGAAGGATTGTCGAAGCACAATTCCAAGGAATCAATTTTCCATGACTCCGTGAACCGACATTGACCTTCACATGGCACTTTAAGTGCCTTATTGAATTCCTCGAGAGAGTAAGTGAAGAGTCGACCATTAATGGCGAACCTAACAAACATTCCATCATCATTATGTAGAAGGGAATATGTTCTAAAGAAATTTAAAAGGAATTGAGGATAAATAAGCTCTTCGATGTCTAGCAAGCAATCTAAGTTAATTCACTAAACATATGTCTAGTATAATCATATCCCACAATGTCCCTATAGAAAACTCTACCCTCATGAAAATAACGTTTTTGAAGTGAACGATAAGTATTACCAAGGGTTATGGATGGACACGAGTCGGCAAGATTGGGTATATAGTCCTTAGTTTTGTGGTGGTATTGTTGATAAACCCGAAGGCATGATTAAGAACCTATAAAACATACAAAAATATGCCCACAATCACTCTTATGTTATATAATGAGTAAAAATCAGAATCATAAGAATGTGTTTAATCAATTACTTGACTAACCAAAGGACCAATCCTTAACATTCTTATTGTCCACAATGTACCAATTTCACCTTTGACAACTACATATGAATTATGTAAAATCAAACATGAACTTTAACATCAGTTTTTCAAAATCCGTTTTTAGGTAAGCATTAACAATGCAATTACCAATGTGTTCAAGGGTTCATATCATTTCCATCATTTAACCAAAATAAATTAGTTAAAATTCAGATTTGTTCTATAAGTGGGTTTTAGTGAAATCGCAAGGAATTCAAACCTAAGGAATCATAGAATTAAAACTATGTTAACCCACATTCCTAATTAGGTTCCTATTCGATTTTAATTTTAAAATTCCCCAATTATGAAATTAAGAACCCTAGAACAAATTGATTGAAATTGAATGAAGATACTTACAGTTAACTGATGTTAGAAGAAGGATGAGTGAAACCCTTGTCTTGAAACCAATTAATTTGAGTGATTTGAAGCTTTTAGAAAGTTATCAATGGAGGTTTGGAGATGGTTCCCGTCGCCACCAAGAAGAAGAAATAGTGGGGGGTTTTCAAAAAATGATATTTTAATAAAAACCAGATTAATTTATCCTTAGTAGCCTGCGGGATCGATATTGAGCCGCACATTTGAGCCGTGACAATTAATGAATCGTCGACAGATGACCACTTTAAACCAAGAAAATGAAAGAAATTTTCAAAACAAGTTTTTCTAAAATACTTAAAATACATATCAAGCCTTTTGGAAATGATTGAACCAAATCAAGACTAGGTTATAATGCCTTAATGAAGGATTACAAGTTAAATCGAGACCGAAAATGTAAAACCCGCATTAAAATACTATGAACAGTATACATGAACAGTGAACACACGAAAATACGATAAATTTAAAACTTTCCATTTATAATATAATTCACGTGTCATGATATTTAATAACATGTAATCACGTATATATTATAAATTCACTTACGACCACGACATATAAAATCCACGATAATTAAACATGAACAATCACGTAAATAATTAACTCAACAAAAGCTACGGGTTTTCCCGTGGGCTCCTTTTAGGCCGCGGCTAAGAGAGAAAGAAAGGAAGAGATGGGCCTTTGGCCCATGACCCATAACCAAACCACGATTAAACAAAACACCAGGGAACTATTATTCATAATTTAGGTTAGAGAAAATTGAGAGAAACCCTGCCTCCCTTTCTTCCTTGCCACCGGCTACCATCGACACCAAGAGGTGTTCGGGACGAATTTTTGCTAGTTGATTTTGTGTGTACGTGTTCGTGATCATAACCTTTTCTTCCACGTGTTCGTATTATCTGTCAAGGCGGAGTAGGTTCTTTAGCTTTTCCGTTAGCTTCTACTGGACACAAGGTACCCAAGGTCGCAAGTAGGATCTCAAGAGTATGTGCATTTGGATGGAAGCTATCTAGCCTCTTTTACCTTATGCATTTATTCCTACTTTCTCATACTTTACTTCTTTTGGACATTGTTTGGTCCTTTCATTTACAATATTTATATTTGCTTGTGTGTGAGTTACTTAGGCTACCGATGTTTGATTCCGGTATTTCTATTGATTGTCATGAATGTTTAGACATTTACCTTGCATTCTTTGATGACACGCCATATATTACTGTGATATTCCATTTAACAAATGGGGTGTTACAGAAAAAGACCGAATAAGACCGATATGGAAAAACGACTACTCGTAAGAAAAGACAAAGAGGAGAGAGACCAAGAGGAGTGAATCAAGGCAAAGTTCGATGCTCAAGAGATGAGTGACAATCTTCAAGTTGTAGCTTGTGTGATCTATAGTGGTTTAAGACGTGCCTTTCCGGCGTATGTCTAAACTGCTTTGGTAATGAACTATACCAAGCAATTTTGTTATAAAGAGTACGATCACTTTCAATTAATTGTCTTAAAACTTTACAAAATATGAGAAAGAGTATATATTCACTTTCTCTCCCACGTGGTCAGACAAATATCATTGCTTAGGATTACAATGACAATATCCTTGAAATATTTCAATCCAAATGTGTAATTTCCTAACTACAACTTATGATGTAGTTTGGTATCTCAAAGGATTAATCAATCATCTTAGATATGAGCTCAATCGCACATATTACACATGATATAGGGCATGCTAACCCTATAAGTTGCAAACCATAAAAATCATGCTTGATACTTTAAGCTACTACTAACTCACACTACAACACCTAAGTGAGTCAAGTATCTAAGAACATGAAGGTTTAAGAGGGTGAAAGAATAGAATCACATACCATAAACAAATGTCAAGGCAAGGATGCCAAGAGTAAGCAAATAGTCAAGTAATGATCAATAGAATGATCAATAGGGCGCGTGGAAGGACGAAAACGTACCTTCGCTGCAAAGTGCATCCGAAGTCTTTTATGTACCATGAAACGCCCAAACTTGACCAAATTTCATACTAAGTATTCAAGGACTAGTATCATTTACACAAATCTTGATATCAGCATCCTTAGATGTTGAAGATCAAAAGGAGACGAGTCTTCTACAAGTGCAAGTAGCTCAATCCACAATCAAGTTAATTATTAGTCTTCATGAGTACCTACACAAAGAAAGATACAAACTAGTAGATACATTTCAAGAGTAGATCTAAAATCTATCTAAGCTACTAATCAAGATATGATGCTATATTACCAATTAAAAGGTCTATTTTTATTGAAAAAATAGTTTTGACCAAAGAGAAACTTTAGTAGAACGAAGCTTTCTAATTTGAGGAGACAATGGATCGATCCAAGCTTTAAAGCACAATATATTTCAAAGATCTTGAATGACCATCGCTCTGATACCAATTGTAGAAACTAGAAGGGGGGGGGGGGGGGGGGGTTGAATACTTTCTTTTGTTTATGGTCCTAATTAAAATCCTTTCAATTAGTTTTGTCCCAAAAATACCTTTTACTTGAAAACTAGTTTCATAGTTGTTAGGTTCAATTCTAATGCATTATGTAACACTCTCAATTTTCGTATCGGTACAGCGGAAGGGTCTTTTAGAGTGTTACGGGATAGCACAATAACTACAATCATAGACAACACATAAAAATGGTTGTACAAGGTTTAACATACATTCATTCGATAAAAAGTTTAAAAGCGTACAACAGGTCCCAAATTATACAGGTCATTAAGTTTACAAAACATAGATCAAATGAACATTTTTAATATTATGTGGGCCATCAGAGTCGATCTCCATCCGGATTACCTTCAAGCACCTGAGATAAAAACATGCAAAAATCATATCAGCGAATGCCGAGTGAATTCATAGAGTTTAATAAAAACCGTTATATAGAACAATCATTTAAAATCAGAACACAAGTATAATATCGGAAGTAAGTCCTCATATTGCTAGTCAGGCAATATATAAATCAAGCATACATCTTAAACCGTCCATGAGACCGTAGCCTCAATATTACCATTATAGGTAATATTATCATCGTTAATAGCGTCGTTTCATATCGGATATTTAGATTATATAGGATTATTATTAGCCGCATGACATTGTTACCTTACTCTGAAAACAGCGGGCCGCGAACCCGACAAACAATTTGCCCATCTAAGTTAGCGTGTCGTCACAAAAATCACGCTATGGAATCTTCTCATACATAAATTCGCTTACCAATCAATGTGGTACGACGGGGATCAACCGTCAAGGCGCGAACTGGGGTGATCGTCCCCAAATAGTACTATCAAATGCATAAGCGTCTACCAAATCCCGGTAGTTCACAATTCATGCTAATGGGACTTTAAGTGACATAACCTAACTACTAATAATCCTTTTAGTCTCGTTTATAGGGTCATAGCATCATTCGGGTCCATATCATTAAGCATACCATCGGGACTACTTGTGTTCTATTTTTATCAAAATCTAGCATGTTATCTCCCTCGCGGGTTTACAAATCATTTTATAAGACATTTAAAAGAGTGCGAGGCTATGAACTCACGTTGATAATGAAAGGCGGATTATCGGCTACGGGCGTGCTTCGGTCACGGAACCCATATAAATAATAATCGGTCTTAGACTCTTGTCCAATGACTTTTATCAAAATAACAATATACATATGATGATTTTGTACATATGATGATGATCAAGTGGGTTTATACATCCTTGTTTACTCATTTTAGTGTTTACGTTTTGGTAACTTTTTACTAGTTTGCTAGTTTTACCTATTTACCTATTTTAAGTCCAATAAGCTTATTATAAGTTCTTTAACTTGTTTTAATCCATTTTATACTTATAATATCAGTATCTATACTTTACATGTTGGGCCCAAATGGGTTAAGCCCAATAATTTCTTTTTATAAGTGTTTAACTTATTTAGTCCAATTATTAGTCCAATATGTTTAGTTAGCTCGTTAATGTCCGTATGTCCTATAGTTCGGGTTTTATCGGTTTTTACTTGTATTAGTTACTTATATATCAGTATATGACTTTTATAAACTTTACATTAGACGGGTTTGATCGTCTAAGTTTTATTTGGCGAAAAACGTTAATTTTACGGTAATAGCCGAAAAAGTCATAAAAATCAAGTTTTATAGTTTATATTACTTATAAGTATTATTCCACTACCATTTTTATAAGTTATTCATTTATTTACCCTTTTACATATTTATATAAATAAGTTTTATAAGTTAGTGGGTTTTTATTTTATATTTTATACAATAAAATGTGAGTGGTTATATAATAATAATAAACATTAATTCTTAAAATCCGATTTTTATCTTCATGTTCACCATTTTTACCATATCTAGAGTTATATAATGAATTAGAAGCTCATTTTTAGGTGACATTTTCTTCATATTATGTGCTACATTTAACTTAGTTATAGCTACTGCTCATTTTAAGTTTATCTTGCCTTAACAGTCCCTACAAAACTGCTTATTCAGATTAGAACACCCAACTTGTTTTGATTATATCTCACTCATTATATTGATTCCATTGCATGGACAACTCTCACATGTGTATAACATCTTTTACTTACTGTAAATGGATCATACCATGCAATTTTATCAGTTCAAGTTTTAGTTATATACTGTTTTTATACAACCAACTAAATAAGCAAGATTTTAGCCTCATTTCTCATGGTTATTAACATTTTTAAGCATATCTATCAACACTTGATCCCCACACAACATTTTTATCATCATATATACATCATATACATATCCAAAATGAAAGAAAATACATTTTTTCTTTACAAAAATAACAAGATAAAATGGAGAGGATGATCTTCTTTACCAACCAAGTGTATTTCTTATTTTTGGAAGACAAGAACTTGATGAACACCACAAGTATCTCCAAGATCATCAAACACCAAGAGCATAAGTTGAGAAATCAGCCCTAGGACACAAGCAAATCACCTCCAATGTTGTTAATATGGCCACCAAATGATCAAGGCTTCAAGATAACTCCATGATAGAGCTAGATAACATGTATTTCATGGCTAGAAAAGATCAAAAGGGGTGTTTGCAGCTTGAACGGCAAAGGTAGAGTTTTTGAGAGGATTTGTGTTGGTTTGCATGTAAGTAAATGGTGTGTGTGAAAGTTTCTAGTGGTTTTGAGTTAGTGGGAAAGAACTAAGCTTAAGGTGTAAGCTTTGCTTACACTTGTAAGTGTTTAGCTAACATGATGCCACATATAGTTGTGGTGTCATGTTGGTGCCGTCCAAGCTAGCTAGTGGGGTGGGACAATGTATTTTGTCCCATCTCACTAGTTTACGGGTATTCCTCGATTATAGTTTTCTCGATTTGCGTGCCCTCGGGTTGTTTCACGAAAAACGTTTTTATAAATTATGAATCAACGTCACAAAACGAATCCAATAAAAATTGTCTTATCAAAAACAGAGTTCAAAAATGTAAATACGTAATCCTAAGGTTTCCGGTTTAGTCGTAAAGGACGCTAAATTATGCACGTAAGCCCAAATTTAAATCCGTAAATTGTGAGTTCGTCAACCAACACAAAAATAAGTTTCAAAATATTATACGAGAAAATATTTCACTACCTGAAAATGTTAGATTGTCACAGCTTTTCCTCCTAAAAGGGATCAACGTCCTCGTGATCCATTTCATTTGGATGTCCGTTTCTTATTGAAATCGAAGAGGTGCGGATATTTCTTCCACATTTCATCCTCTCGTTCCCAAGTATACTCCGGTCCATGCTTTGAATTCCATCGGATCTTGACAACAGGTATCCGACTTTGTTTCAGTTGCTTTACCTCACGGTCCATAACTTCTACGGGCTCTTCGATAAAATGCAACTTCCCATCTATTCGAACCTTACCTAACGGAATTTTCTCATCACTCACTGCTAGACATTTCTTCAGATTAGATACATGGAATGTGTTGTGAACACCTTGAAGTTCTGGGGGTAACTCTAGTTTGTAAGCCACCGGACCTACTCTAGATAAAATCTTAAAGGGTCCAATATAACGGGGATTCAATTTTCCTCGCTTTCCAAATCTTATAACGCCTTTCCATGGCGATACTTTCAACATTACTCGGTCACCCACTTTAAACTCCATTGGCTTCCACCGCACATCCGCGTAACTTTTCTGTCTACTACGGGCAGTCAACAACCTATTCTTAATCTGAACTATCATCTCCGTAGTCTCCCGGATCAATTCCGGTCCCGTGAGCTGGGTATCCCCAACTTCACTCCAACATATAGGAGATCTACACTTCCTACCATACAAAGCTTCAAACGGTGCAACCTTAATACTAGAATGGTAACTATTGTTATACGAAAACTCTACTAACGTCAAATGTTTATCCCAATTCTTACCAAAGTCTAACACACAAGCTCTCAAAATATCTTCCAGTGTTTGTATCGTCCTTTCACTCTGCCCATCAGTCTGGGGGTGATAAGCAGTGCTCATGTCGAGATTCGTTCCCAAAGATCTTTGGAGAGATTTCCAAAAATTCGATGCGAATCTAGGATCTCGATCTGAAATGATCGATACAGGCACTCCATGCTTGCATACAACATTATCAAGGTATATACGAGTCAGCTTCTCCAGTGAGAACTGCTCTTTAACCGGAATGAAGTGTGCTGATTTGGTCAGTCTGTCGACAATAACCCAAATCGAGTTGTTTCCAGATGATGTTCTAGGAAGCTTGGTGATAAAGTCCATCGTAATTCGCTCCCACTTCCATTCAGGAATCTTTGGTTGTTGAAGTAGTCCTGATGGCTTTTGATGTTCAGCTTTGACTCTAGCACAAGTCAAGCATTGAAGAACATACATAGATATGTCAGCTTTCATATTCGGCCACCAGTACAACTTCTTCAAATCATGGTACATCTTATCAGATCCCGGATGAATGGAATACTTAGATTTATGAGATTCTAACATAATCAAGTCTCTTAAGCCTCCAAACTTAGGTATCCACATACGACCTCTTAAGCATTTCACTCCATCAGTTCTAACCTCTAAAGGATCTCCTTCTCCTCGGAACCCTTCATTAACAAAATTTTCCTTCTTACAAGCTTCTATTTGCGCATTTCTAATTTGCTCAGGCAAATTATTGTGCACGGTCAAGACTAGAGAACGTACCCTGATAGGCTCTCTATCTTTCCTACTTAACGCATCGGCAACAACATTGGCTTTTCCTGGGTGATATTTTATATCACAATCATAATCACTTAACAACTCTATCCATCTTCGTTGCCTCATGTTTAATTCCTTCTGATCGAGAATATACTATAGGCTTTTGTGATCGGTGAATACCGTACACTTGGTGCCATACAGATAATGTCTCCACAACCTAAGAGCAAAGACTACAGCTCCTAACTCAAGATCATGAGTAGTATAATTCTCCTCATTCTTCCTTATTTGCCTAGAAGCATAAGCTATCACTTTCTCTCGCTGCATCAAAACAGCTCCATAGCCTCTAAGAGATGCATCACAATACACTACAAAATCTTCACTCCCGTCGGGTAATGATAAGATTGGCGCACTACATAATTTTTGCTTCAATGTCTGAAATGCTCCATCTTCATCACTTCCCCAAACGAAAGTTTTATTCTTCTGGGTAAGCTTAGTCAAGGGTTTAGCTATCAAAGAAAATTCTTTAATGAATCGCCGATAATAGCCAGCCAATCCTAAGAACTGTCGCACTTCCGTTGGCGTTGTCGGTGCAGACCAATTCTTAATGGCTTCAACCTTTGCAGGATCAACATGAATTCCATCTTTGTTAATCACATGACCAAGAAATTGCACAGAATCTAACCGGAAATCACATTTCGAAAACTTAGCATACAACTTTTCATCCTTCAACAAATTCAAAACAATCCTTAAATGTTCTCTATGCTCGTCTTCATTCTTAGAATAGATTAGAATATCGTCAATAAACACAATCACAAATTTATCCAAGTAGGGCTTGCACACTCGATTCATTAAATCCATGAAAACCGTAGGTGCGTTAGTTAACCCAAATGGCATTACTTGAAATTCATAGTGTCCATAACGAGTTCTAAATGCAGTTATAGGAATATCTTCTTCACGGACGCGAAGTTGGTGATATCCTGACCGCAAATCTATCTTAGAATACACACTAGATCCTTGCAGTTGATCAAACAAATCATCAATCCTAGGTAAAGGATATCGATTTTTAATTGTCAACTTGTTCAGTTCCCTATATCAATGCACATACGGAAAGATCCATCCTTCTTCTTAACGAACAAGACTGGAGCTCCCCAAGGCGACGAGCTCGGTCGAATAAAACCTTTATCAGACAACTCCTTAAGTTGCTCAGATAACTCCTTTAATTCAGAAGGGGCTAATCGGTAAGGCGCACGTGCCACCGGTGCAGCACCAGGAATTAAATCGATTCGAAACTCTACTTGCCTTATCGGTGGAAGTCCGGGTAAATCTTTAGGAAATACCTCTGGAAATTCACAAATAATAGGTACATCTTCCAATCGTTTCTCCCTAGACTCATTCCCGGTCACTTGAGCTAAGAATAACTCACAACCGTTCCTGATGTACTTTTGGACTTTAATACATGAAACGATTTTCAAACGGGATTCACCTCGATTACCATCAATTACTAACGTCCTATTCCTAAGAGGAATCTTAACCTTCTTCTCTCCACATAAAATAGTAGCATTATTCAATGACAACCAATCCATACCAATAATAATATCAAAACTACCTAATTCTATCAACATCAAATCAATCGGAAAGGAATGGTTTAAGAGATTTAGAGAGCATCCTTCTAATAGCTTATTAGTTTTTACTAATTTACCATCAGCCAATTCCACCTCGCAACTGGTACTTATCTCAACAGGTTCAATATCAATAAGGGCACTAAATTTAGTGGATACAAAGCTCCTATCAGCACCCGAATCAAATAAAGCAACAGCATAATGATTGTTGAGTAAAAATGTACCGGTAACGACATTCGGATCCTCTTTCTTCACCTTAATTGTTCCAAGTTGATAGATACCACCCTGGGGTTTCTTCCAGGTACAATCGCTTTCAATTTGGGGCATTCCGATTTCCTATGACCTTCTTCATTACAGTTGAAGCAAATGGTTCCCTTCTTACACCTTTCAACCTTGTGTCCAAGCTTTCCGCAATTTTGGCACTTCCAGCAGTCGCCAGCATGCCTCTTGTTGCTACACTTAGGACATCTATCATCGTTGCGCGGTGTGTTGTTGGTAAGAGCATTTGCATTCCCCTTTCTCTGGTTCTGACGACGATTGAAATTCTTCCTATTATCACCTTTATCTATACGATCACCGTCTCCCTTTCTTTTCTCACCAACACGGGCTTCATCTTCCCTATCCTGAATTATCTGTCCAATGAGTTGGTAGGCCATTCGAACAACATCATCAATGGTTAGTGGTTTAGATGATGTCACGTCCCCCCGGATATTCCTGGCCAACCCTTTAATATATTGCTCAATTCGGATCTCTTCGGGTTCAACCAATCGAGGACATAGCAAGGCCAACTCATGGAATCGGTTCGTGTAACTATCAATGTCCACACCTTTCATTCTCAAATGAATCAACTCTTGTTCTAACCTAATAATCACACTACGAGGACAAAACTCCAAAGTCATCCACTTCTTAATTTCAGCCCAAGGAGTAGCATTAGCAGCATCAAGACCCATGAAAGCAATTCTCCCGTTCCACCAAGTCGCACGACCTTTAAGAGTAGCCATAGAAAAAGTCACCTTATCTTCCTCCTTACACTTACTTATCCGAAACACCGATTCAGTCTTCTCAATCCACTGGCTTAGTCCTACAGCACCTTCAGTTCCATTAAAAGGTAGAGGTTCACACTTCATGAACGTCACATAAGTACAGCCACCAACTTCAGGTGCATTAGCTCCAAGTCCTCCTATATTTCCTCCAGCATTAGCATTCACATTATTAGCATTAACATTCACATTAGTACCGCCAATTCCACTACCGCCAGCTCCACTACCGCCAGCTCCACTACCGCCAGCTCCACTACCGCCAGTTCCACTACCGCCAGCTCCACTACCGCCAGCTCCACTACCGCCAGCTCCACTACCGCCAGCTCCACTACCGCCAGCTCCACTACCGCCAGCTCCACTACCGCCAGCTCCACTACCGCCAACTCCACTATCGCCAGCTTCATTTCTAGCATTTGCCATAAATTCAGTCATAGATGCGGTAACTTGCTCCATAATAATCCTACGTACATCATCCTCAGTCACAGCCTTCTTGGGCGGCATAGTTCTATAATTTCACAATTTCAAAGTATTAAGCATCCACCCAACAAAGGATTCATATAATATGGATTGAATTCATAATCAAGATACAAATAAGGCACAATATGGAATCCAAGACAAGATACATATTTCATTCGATTTGAAACAAAAGTATTGTCTTAGTTACATCCCATATCAAAGTTCTAGCACTATATATACTCAAAATTCGTGCCAAGTCTACTACTAACAAGTCGGTTCAGTCAAAGCTACAAAAGTACAAAAGGTCACTACTAAATACAGACTGGTCTACTGGGAACCGCCAGATGGTCCATCATCCATCGTCTTCTGAATCTTCGTCGGACGATCACTAGACACATCTTCAGCTGGGCGCTTACGGATCACTCCTCTTTCAACCATGTCAACATAAAATCTACTATTCCATCCCACAGATATATTCAACTCCTTCTCGGCTTTCTCACGCATCGCACGAGCTACACTCAACTGAATCTCCATAGAATTCACCTTTCTCTTCATTTCAGCAAACTCACCACTTTCCAACACTGATAACCTCCTAAAAGCCTCATTCAAACCACGTTCTACATCAGTCAAATCCAAACTAAGCAACTCCCGCTCTTTCTCGCCAACCTTAGTCTTCGACTCCAAATAAGCAACCTGAGTCTGAACAACACCTAATCCGACCTCTGTCATACAACTCTTAACACGGGAAGCATCTAGATCAAGTCTCAAGGCCCATGGTGCAAGACCATCAATATGAGTAGCCTCTCGAGTACTAGACGACTCTCCTATCTCACGTCTACGAGTAGCAATACCATTCGTACCGTCAGGTGCATTGTCATCCTCATCTGATTTAGAATCAGATTCAGACGATTCAGACATTTCATCCCTAGGTATCTCAACCTCAGAATCAGACAAATCAACTGGTGGGGGTAAAGGCTCGCCCTCTGGAACATCATAAGGGTAAATAAGCTCGGCTTCCTCATCATCATAAACCTCAACATCTATACCTACATCCTCCTCGACATCCTTGTCGTCAATCTCATCATCTAAATTATCTAACCCAATCTCCTCATCATTCTCAATATCCACATTATCAATCTCATTATCTACCAAGTCAACCTGAGGGGAAATCTGATCTCCTAGTCCTAACTCGGGCTCAGGATCCTCAAATGGTTCCTCCTCATCATCCATATCATAATCTACTAAGTCTAAATAAGGATCATCATCTACATTAGGTTCGGGAATAGCATGGTTTTCTACAGGAATATTAGGGTCAGCCATGACAATCTGCATTTATATATATATCTCGTATTAGGATAACATACTAGTTAAACAATTACATACTGAAATCACGATATATACATATATAAAAATTAAATTATATATATCAAAATATATATCTTCTCAATAGGGCTTGTTGGTAACGTCGGAGATCTCTGGCACCGTTATAGTCAAAAGATTTTTCAAATATTTTCTCAAATGTTCATTGTCAAAAGATTTTGAAACGTTTTGTTCAAAATCTTGGTTTTTAAAATCTTTTGTTCTCTATAACGAGAGCTCTGGTACCAAACTGTAACACTCTCAATTTTCGTATCGGTACAGCGGAAGGGTCTTTTAGAGTGTTACGGGATAGCACAATAACTCCAATCATAGACAACACATAAAAATGGTTGTACAAGGTTTAACATACATTCATTCGATAAAAAGTTTAAAAGCGTACAACAGGTCCCAAATTATACAGGTCATTAAGTTTACAAAACATAGATCGAATGAACATTTTTAATATTATGTGGGCCATCAGAGTCGATCTCCATCCGGATTACCTTCAAGCACCTGAGATAAAAACATGCAAAAATCATATCAACGAATGCCGAGTGAATTCATAGAGTTTAATAAAAACCGTTATATAAAACAATCATTTAAAATCTGAACACAAGTATAATATCGGAAGTAAGTCCTCATATTGCTAGTCAGGCAATATATAAATCAAGCATACATCTTAAACCGTCCATGAGACCGTAGCCTCAATATTACCATTATAGGTAATATTATCATCGTTAATAGCGTCATTTCATATCGGATATTTAGATTATATAGGATTATTATTAGGCGCATGACATTGTTACCTTACTATGAAAACAACGGGCCGCGAACCCGACAAACAATTTGCCCATCTAACTTAGCGTGTCGTCACAAAAATCACGCTATGGAATCTTCTCATACATAAATTCGCGTACCAATCAATGTGGTACGACGGGGATCAACCGTCAAGGCGCGAACTGGGGTGATCGTCCCCACATAGTACTATCAAATGCATAAGCGTCTACCAAATCCCGGTAGTTCACAATTCATGCTAATGGGACTTTAAGTGACATAACCTAACTACTAATAATCCTTTTAGTCTCGTTTATAGGGTCATAGCATCATTCGGGTCCATATCATTAAGCATACCATCGGGACTACTTGTGTTCTATTTTTATCAAAATCTAGCATGTTATCTCCCTCACGGGTTTACAAATCATTTTATAAGACATTTAAAAGAGTGCGAGGCTATGAACTCACGTTGATAATGAAAGGCGGATTATCGGCTACGGGCGTGCTTCGGTCACAGAAACCTATATAAATAATAATCGGTCTTAGACTCTTGTCCAATGACTTTTATCAAAATAACAATATACATATTATGATTTTGTACATATGATGATGATCAAGTGGGTTTATACATCCTTGTTTACTCATTTTAGTGTTTACGTTTTGGTAACTTTTTACTAGTTTGCTAGTTTTACCTATTTACCTATTTTAAGTCCAATAAGCTTATTATAAGTTCTTTAACTTGTTTTAATCCATTTTATACTTATAATATCAGTATCTATACTCTCCATGTTGGGCCCAAATGGGTTAAGCCCAATAAGTTCTTTTTATAAGTGTTTAACTTATTTAGTCCAATTATTAGTCCAATATGTTTAGTTAGCTCGTTAATGTCCGTATGTCCTATAGTTCGGGTTTTATCGGTTTTTACTTGTATTAGTTACTTATATATCAGTATATGACTTTTATAAACTTTACATTAGACGGGTTTGATCGTCTAAGTTTTATTTGGCGAAAAACGTTAATTTTACGGTAATAGCCGAAAAAGTCGTAAAAATCAAGTTTTATAGTCTTTATTACTTATAAGTATTATTCCACTACCATTTTTATAAGTTATTCATTTATTTACCCATTTACATATTTATATAAATAAGTTTTATAAGTTAGTGGGTTTTTATTTTACATTTTATACAATAAAATGTGAGTGCTTATATAATAATAATAAACATTAATTCTTAAAATCTGATTTTTATCTTCATGTTCACCATTTTTACCATATCTAGAGTTCTATAATGAATTAGAAGCTCATTTTTGGGTGACATGTTCTTCATATTATGTGCTACATTTAACTTAGTTATAGCTACTGCTCATTTTAAGTTTATCTTTCCTTAACAGTCCCTACAAAACTGCTTATTCTGATTAGAACATCCAACTTGTTTTGATCATATCTCACTCATTATATTGATTCCATTGCATGGCCAACTCTCACATGTGTATAAAATCTTGTACTTACTTTAAATGGATCATACCATGCAATTTTATCAGTTCAAGTTTTAGTTATATACTGTTTTTATACAGCCAACTAAATAAGCATGATTTTAGCCTCATTTCTCATGGTTATTAACATTTTTAAGCATATCTATCAACACTTGATCCCCACACAACATTTTTATCATCATATATACATCATATACATATAAAAAATGAAAGAAAATACATTTTTTCTTTACAAAAATAACAAGAGAAAATAGAGAGGATGATCTTCTTTACCAACCAAGTGTATTTCTTGTTTTTGGAAGACAAGAACTTGATGAACACCACAAGTAACTCCAAGATCATCAAACACCAAGAACATAAGTTGAGAAATCAGCCCTAGGACACAAGCAAATCACCTCCAATGTTGTTAATATGGCCACCAAATGATCAAGGCTTCAAGATAACTCCATGATAGAGCTAGATAACATGTATTTCATGGCTAGAAAAGATCAAAAGGGGTGTTTGTAGCTTGAATATGGACGGCAAAGGTAGAGTTTTTGAGAGGATTTGTGTTGGTTTGCATGTAAGTAAATGGTGTGTGTGAAAGTTGCTAGTGGTTTTGAGTTAGTGGGAAATAACTAAGCTTAAGGTGTAAGCTTTGCTTACACTTGTAAGTGTTTAGCTAACATGATGACACATATAGTTGTGGTGTCATGTTGGTGCCGTCCAAGCTAGCTAGTGGGGTGGGACAATGTATTTTGCCCATCTCACTAGTTTACGGGTATTCCTCGATTCTAGTTTTCTCGATTTGCGTGCCCTCGGGTCGTTTCACGAAAAATGTTTTTATAAATTATGAATCAACGTCACAAAACGAATCCAATAAAAATTGTCTTATCAAAAACGGAGTTAAAAATGTAAATACGTAATCCTAAGGTTTCCAGTTTAGTCGTAAAGGACGCTAAATTATGCACGTAAGCCCAAATTTAAATCCGTAAATTATGAGTTCGTCAACCAACACAAAAATAAGTTTCAAAATATTATACGAGAAAATCTTTCACTACCTGAAAATGTTAGATTGTCACACATTAACAATGAGTAGTGACAATGAAATGCAATGCAAGAATGTAAATGTAAGTAAGGAGTAAGGAAAGAAGCAACCTAAGGAAAGACACCAAGATTTATAGTGGTTCGACAACGAAGCTCTCTTCGTTCCTACTCCACTCCTCGAGTACACCTTACTCGATATTTACACTATATCCACAAGCTCCCTTCTTGGCGGAGAAAACCTTACAACGTCGCTTACATTATTTTCCGACACTAAGCTAAATGTCGAGACCTAATCTTAGCTAGGACCAATCTACACACGTCGTGTACTTCACCATGTTCTGACACAAGGCTAGATGTCGAGTTCTAATCGAAAGCTAGATCCAATCTTCGTCGCCCATCTTCTTTTTTCAACACAAGGCTAGATGTCGAGTTCTAATCCAAAGCTAGAACCGATCTTCACGACTCTTCACTTTCAAGTTTAGTTAGAACCCACAAGACACATACACACATCACTTTATAGTTTAGTGAGAACTAACACACTAGACTTATTACAACTCAATAAGACATATCCTAGTATACACATGTAACTTGGATCCACACAAGACAAATCCAAGTATACACATATACAATGGATTTACATAAGACTAATCCAAGTATTCACTAATACATTAGATCATCACAACACTAATCCAAATATACACAAATACATTGGATCTACACAAGACAGAAATATAAAATGAACATGACTAGATCTAAGAAAGGATGATCTTCATCAAGGCTTCATCTTTAGTTACATCACAAATATTTGAGTGATCTTCTCTTTGGACAACTAAAGAAGGGTATCAAGAGGATAATCATAAGTAAACATACTTAACACATTAAGTGATCATTTACTAATGATTAGGATATAGAAAGAAGAAAAGAGGCATAAATAATGTCCAAAAAGGTGTTTGGAAACTGAAAATTTGATCCACTATTTATAGGAGACAAAAACCAACGGCTCTCTGGTCGCGATTCATTAATTAGTGTGTGGTTCATTATTGATAACAAACCACATAGCTATTTAGAGAACCGCCCAAAGTAGACTATGCTCATTTTTGTCTTTTTGTGGAGAAATGTTATCTGAGGTAGATTTTACCTTCAAAGGATATTCATATGGCATTTGGAATATGCCATATTCAAATTTTCAATTTCCATTTTAATAAAACATTTTCTTAAAAATAAAGTTTATTAAAATATTTTGTCACATTTTTCAAAATGTGAGTTTTAAGGTTAATCACTTTCTATGATCACTAAACATGATTAAGATATGTTTGTGTAAGACTTAAATGATTATAACCTTGATGATAGTGTTTGTTGAATACTTCGTCTTTCGATTATATTTGACAATAAATGTCTTTTTACTTTGTCGTGATCAAAACTAAGAAAGATTAGTTAACACTAACAATGTTTGTAGGTATTGCTTGCTTAACAATGTTTATGTAAGGGATGTATGGTGCTAACAATATTGGTCCCATGAGAAATTATGGACCAAATGTTGAACTAATGTGTGATTTTATTAGATATGCTTAGAAATTGATTTGGAACTTGACGATTGGATTAAGGATAGTAGATGTTCTAAATATATGACGGGAAACTGAAAGCTTTTCTCAACATATAAACCATATGATGGAGGAAATGTCAGTTTTTCTAGTAATAATGTAGCTCATATAGATAATTTAGGTTTTAAGATTCTTAGTATTAGTCAAATGTGTGATAGTAAATACAACGTCTTATTTATCGAAACCGAGAGAGAAATAATTAAAGATTAAAAGGTTATAGGTAAAAGGACTAAAAAAGGAGGAGTGTACATAATTAAGTTATGAAATGAGCCTAAAAATAAGATATGTCGAGATTTTGGCATAGAAGACTAGGTCACGCGAATATGAGGTTAATTCAATCCCTATCCTCTAAGAAATTATTTAGGAACTTACCTAGATTTAAGTTTGATCAACACTTTTGTGACGCATGCAAAATAGGAAAAGAAACCCATGTTAGCCACAAAGCTAAGAACATGGTTTCAACATCTAAGTGCTTAGAACTTCTTCATGTGGATCTCTTTGGTCTTTCCGCCATGCGGAGTTATGTAGGAGACTTTTATGCCCTAGTTATTGTAGATGACTACTCTATGTATACATGGACTAAATTCCTCTCATATAAAATGGAAGTGTTCGAAAAATTTGAAATATTTAGTAAAAAGATTCAAAATCAATTAGGACCTAAAATTGAGTCAATAAGAACGAATCATGGAAGAGAATTTGATAATAAAATTCAATTCATAAATTTTTGTATATAAAATGGTATAACACGTAATTTTTCTGCTCCTCGTATTCCTCAATATAATGGAGAGTAGTTGAAAGTAAAAATAGGTCAATTCAAGAAATGAGTCGAACAATGTTAAATGAACAGTCTTTACCTCAAACTTTTTGGTGTCACGTTGTTGATACATCAACATATATGTTAAATATAGTCTCTATAATACATATTTTAGGTATAAACCTTTATAAACTTTTAAGAGGTAAGAAACCTACTTTAAAATATCTTAGAGTTTTCAAATGCAAATATTATATTTTAAATACTAAATATTCTCTTACCAAGTTCGACTCAAAGTCTTACGAAGGTATATGTTTAGGATATTCACAAAACAAGTAAAGCATATATAGTATGTTACAAAAATACCATGGTTGTCGAAGAATCATTCAACATGAAATTCGATGAAATTCCTTTGTTGATACCTTCTTGAACATATCTTTAACTCCTTAGTTGATTTAAGGTATAGTTGTATTAGATAAATCCAAGACAACTATGGTAGAAACTTTGATTGAGAATATCACAAACTATATGGAAACTAGGTTGTGATACTAAGAATAATAATAATAATTAACAAACCTTTGAGTCTCAATATATTATAACAATCAATCTTAATAGTGATAGAGTTTACAACCTTGAAGCTATAACAGGCTATTAATGAAACGTGTGTGTGATGATGGTGTAGAGATTGATATGTTTTATCTACACCCTAGGACCTCCTTTTATAGTCTAAGGAGTCCTAGTAGGTTACAACACAATATATACTTTCTTAATAAACCTCCTTATCACAAGAAACTAAATCATTTGAATATTAGTTTTATCTTCATGTCATTTAATGATATTTGTTTATATGTTTAATCTTATTTAGTAATATCTTCAAGTATTCTTCATGTACTCCACCAGCTTGAAGAATCTTCATACTGTCGAGTTAGTCTTTTTGTTTCTTTAGTACTACCAGTACTAACATATAACCACCAACATTAATATTATTAATACTGGTAATGATATTATTAATACTGGTAGTGCAAAACCTACCAACACTAATTATATTCCCAACAATCCTCCCCTAAACTTGTGATTCCTTTTTCCATTTCACAAGTTTCTTAGGAATAAAATCTCCTTATGAATTCTTGAGCACCAAACAAAATCCTCCTCGTAGTTGATCAGAAGGTCTTCAAGTCTTCAAGTAAATCCTCCTAAATTGATTAGTAGGTCTTTTAAAATCACATAACAAGACTTGTAGCCATTAATTTAATAAGTTAGAACTATCCCCACCATTGTTAAGAGAAGTAACCCTTAAAAATGAAATCATTGGATAAGATTTGACAAATGATACACCTCCCTATTCTACATCAGCAACACTAGGTGTAGACTTTCCAGTATGAAAGTACCACTAGCACTATCATTTAGATGTCTCTCTTGAAATTATGATTAATCCTCTCCTAAACTTGATGTTCACTTGTTTAACATCAAGTTTCTTCAATGAAAGATTCCATATTACCAGAAGGATGTATTCAAACACTTTTTTACTTCTTGAGTTGCTTGTTTCCATCTTCCACCTTTTGCTTCTTTGTAACCGCTGTATATGTATCATAAATCCTCCCATGTTTGGATGCATCCTCAATTTTCTTTTCCCCTTTTTTATTTCATTCCTTTTTTTAAACATAACTCTTGGCTTGTATAGTCTTTGTCAACATCACAACAACAATAACTAAGTTGGCATTATAGTTTTTGGCAAACTGCCAACCATACACGGATTTGATATGTCTTTACCAGTTGCGATTTGTCCTGGATTAGCCAATTCTTTATTGTAATACCATGGTGAATTGATAACCATATAGTTTTTTTGGTAAACTATCAACCATCAATGGATTTGGAATCTCTTTACCAGTAGTCGTTTGCTCTAGAGTAGCCAAGTCTTTGTGGTGGAACATGGTGAGTTGAGAACCATATAGTTTTTGGCAAACTATCAACCAATAATAGATTTGAGAAGTCTTTACCAAGAGCCGTTTGCTTTGGACTAGCCAGTTCTTAGTGTCGGTTAGACATGGTAAACTGATGACCATTTGTTGTTTGGTGATGAAACCAACACTTAAAGGCCTTTTTAACTTAGCTTCCTACCTTTATTTAACATACAACATCAATAGCACAAAAATAAGGAACAAATATTTTTACCTCACAACTCCTATCAAGGCCCTTCTGATCCTGGGACCACTAATAGCTTTAGGCACGATCCTGGACTAGTACATTTTGTTTGGATAAAAACAACCACTGGATAATCCTCACTTTATGCCACAATGAATCCTTGTAGGTCTTTCATCAATAGCATCCCTAAAATCACAGACTGTCCCAAACTCATATAAACAACATAACACCAAAACTCCTTGAACCATAGAACTTTCATACCATGTTCACCATAGCACTTCCACCTATCCTTTCTATTGCTCAGAATTTTCTTTAATCTATAGCTCACTGGTACTAAGAATACCAATACCAGCACTAAGACTTTGTACTACCAGTATTAATTACTTTGCTGGTAGCATTAATTCATGTGTCACCAGTATTATCCTTCCCTTAAGCTTTAGTACTTTATAGTCTCAACACTATTTATGTAGCTTCCAATACATCTGAATCTGGCGTGGCTCTCTAATTTTAAAACCTTGTAATACACCTCTTTGAGATTGTGAAGCAGCAACCCTTGTAGATTTTTTTCAACGGTGACTGGAATAATTACCGTAACATTATCTAACGTCTAACCAAAACTCTATTTAGCAACATCTTCCTTTTGTGGCTCACTAACATTAAAACATATCAATATAGACAAATTCACTACCAGAAGTAAATTCACTACCAGCAGCAATATTTATATTACCAGTGTTAATGTCAGCCACTTCATTACCTGCCTTCCCCAAAGCCATGCCAATCTTCTATTATCACCTTGCCCGAATGTAACCTAAAAATAATCTTAGCTACATCTTGTACATCATGAAGCACTTCATTAAATAATTGAACTTATTCTTCCTCTCTTTGATTGATGACAATTCAATACCTTGTAGAGTCTCTTATCTTTAGAATCTATGTTATAATTGACATTCAATATATCATCTTCTTCTTTTAATTTATCCTTCTTTCCAATCTTGTTCTTTTGCTTGCTTCTTTCTGCATTTGGACTTGTTGGTTCATAAACATCTTCTTTGATTCCCTTCCTTTTGTCTATCTTTAACATATGTGTAATATTGATACTTTATCTTACAGAAGAGACAATATATCCAAAAAGTGGAATTGCCATTTGAACCAGATTGCAACTATTTTTTTTAAACAGTTGAGAAAAAGGTTTTTGAGCCTTCAGAGCAATATTCCGAGCCCCTTCATAATCACCAAGCATTCTTTATCTTATTCTCTATAATATTGTTGACCCTGATGACTTCATCTTTGTTATATTCTATGGCCACAATAACCAAAGTACAAACTACTAAGACGGCTTCATATATAGCAAAGTACTCTCACTTATTATTTTTCAATCTGTCCCATCATCTTGTGTCTCCTCTAAGCTTTCATCCTTTAATACTTTCTTCTTAAGGCTTACCACTGGCAACACTAACAAATATGTTACAAGCATTCAATTCTTCATTGCAATTATTCTTCATTGCTAGTATTGATTCTAGCACCATCAGTAGTAAACTCTCCACTTAGTATTAACCTGAAGCTCCTCATCGTTCAATTTGAACTTCTACTAAATCCTCCCTTTGCTTGATGGGGGCTTCAACATCACCAAAAACCATAGAGAGACTCCTTTAAGAAAGGAGAAACCCTAAACCTTCTGGATGTAGAGGACCTATCTTGTTGAAATTGTAGTACAAATTATTTCAAACTAGCAACCTCATTTACATGTGCTTCAATTGCATGTGCGTGTCCTTACCATTCTATCATCCAATAACTCATTCAACATTTCCTACAAAAGGTTAGTTCACAAAACATAGAAATACAAACCACAACAATTCATAATTACACTCTCTTTCTGAATTGCCCTGCAAGAAAAATTAGTGTCTTCTCAAGTCCCAAGCCAGAATAGACTTGAACCTTCCTTTTGCAACAACATACTCATATCTTGCCAAGGTCTTTGATGCACTCTTTTGTTAATGCAAGTAATGCCTAAAAACATTATTAGTGTTAACTAATCTTTCTTAGTTTTGATCACAACAAACCATACAACACATTTAGTGTAGAAACACAAAATGAATTATTTAACTAACACTATCATCAAGGTAATAATCATATCACTAACCTTTCTTAATCATACTTAGTGATCATCAAAATGATTATCCTTAAAACTCACTTTTGCTAATAAGACAAAAGACTTTTTAATAAACTTTCTTTTTTAGAAAATGTTTTATTAAAATGGAAAATGAAAATTTGAAAATGGCATATTCCAAATGCTGTTAGAATATCCTTTGAAGGGTTTAAATACCTCAGATATTCCCACCCCACTAAAGGACAAAAAACGGAGCGGAGTCTAGTGGCAGTACCTTAAGTACCTAGGCGGTACCTTATCGATATGGTACCGCGGGGTAAGATAAGGTACCGCACAAAGTATCCGTTATAGATCCGTTGTAACTTTGTCTCCTTTAAATAGTGGGTCAAATCTCATTTTCCAGCAAGCCTCTTGGACGATTTTCTCAGCCCCTTTTCTATTTTCTATAGCATAATCATTAGTAAATGATCACTTAATTTGTTAAGGATGTTTACATATGATTATCCTCTTGATCCCCTCCTTTACCATGTCCAATGAGAAGATCACTCACTCACTAGTGTAGTGATAAAGATGAATTTATGAGCTGGTCATATTCATCATTATACCTTTTTGTTTTAGGTCAATCCAATGTATTTATGAATACTTGGACTAGTTGTGTTCATCCAAGTTATTTGTGGATACTTGGATTTATTGTGTACATCCATTGCATATGTGTTTGCTTGGATTTGTGTTGTGTAAATCCAAGCTACATGTGTGTACTTGGATAAGTCTAGTTGAGTTGTAATAAATTTGATTAGGAGTTCTCACTAAACTATAAAGTGATGTGGTTGTGTCTTGTGAGTTCTCACTAAACTTTAAAGTGATTAGTAGTTGTGTTGTGTGAAGTTCTCACTTAGCTTCAAAGTGAAGAGTCGTGAAGATTGGTTCTAGCTTTCGATTAGAACTCGACATCTAGCCTTGTGTCGTAAAATGGTGAAGTAGGCAACGTCGTGAAGATTGGTTCTACCTTTCGATTAGAACTCGACATCTAGCCTTGTGTCGTTAAATTGTGAAGTAGGCAACGTCGTGTAGATTGGTCCTAGATAAAGATTAGGTCTCGACATTTAGCTTAGTGTCAAAAAATAATGTAAGCAACGATGTAAGGTTTTCTCCGCCGAGAAGGGAGCTTGTGGATATAGTGGAAATCTCGAGTAGGTGTACTCGAGGAGTGGAGTAGAAACGAGGATAGAGCCTCGTTGTCGAACCACTATAAATCTTGGTGTCTTCCCACTAGGTTGTCTCCTTCCTTTCTCTTTACTTATTTCATTATCATTATACTTGCTTATTATTATTGCTAGTGCATTTTAATTGAACCTAATCATTATGCAACTTAGCTTTAAGTAAAAGATAGTTTTGATACAAACCAAATTGAAATTAATTTTAATTTGGTCACCAATCGAAGAGAAACTATTCAACCCCCCCTTCTAGTTTCTACAATTGGTATCAGAGCGATGGTCACTCAAGATCTTTGAAGTATATTGTACTTTAAAACTTGGATCGATCCATTGTCTCCTCAAATTAGAAGGTCTAGTTGTACTAAAGTTTCTCTTTGGTCAAAACTATGTTTTCTTTGAAAAATAGGTCTTTTAATTAAAAATATTGCATCCCACTTAAGATTAGTAGCCTTTATGCATTTTAGATATACTCTTGAAATGTATCTACTAGTTTGCATCTTGCTTTGTGTAGGTACTCATGAAGATCAATCAATTTATTGGTTATGGATTGAGTTACTTGCACTTGTAGAAGAATCATTTTCATTGATCTTTAACATCTTTGAATAATGATACCAAGATGATTGGGAATGATACTAGTCCTTGAAGACTTAGTACTCATCATAGTCATTGATTGGGCATAGCACTTATTCCTTCATGGATTGCTCTTTGTGGCCAAGGTACGCTCTCGTTCTTCCACACGCCCTTTGATCATTCTTTTGATCATTACTTGACTATGTGCTTGTTCTTGGCATCCTTGCCTTGACATTTATTTGTGGTTTGTGTTTCTTTTCTTTTATCCTCTCAAACCTTCATTGCTTGGATACTTGACTCACTATGGTGATGAAGAGTGAGTTAGTAGAAGCTTAAAGTATCAAGCATGATTTCCATGGTTTGCACCCATATGGTTAGTAGGCCCTTTGTGGGAGAGAAAGTGAATTAATACTTTGCTCATATTTTGGTTTAGACTAAGACTATTATTAAAAGTGATCTTAGTTTAAGACTTGAATAATTGCTTTGTGTTTATTCATTACCAAATCCGTTTATCGGTTTGCCGGAAAGGCACGTCTTAAACCACTATATATGATACAAGCTCTTCGTTTCAACTATTTGAAGATTGTCATTAATCCCTTGAGCATTGATCCTAGTCTTGATTCACTTCCCTTGATTTCTATCCACTTAGTCGTTTTGCTACAAGTAGTCGTTTGTCCGTTTCGGTTCTTTTCGATCTTGATTTAACTCGTAATCCTTCGTTAAGGCATATTGCTTAGTGTTATGATGATCCAATGATATTCTAAAAGGCTCATGATTTAATTTTAAGTATTTTAGAAAAACTGGATTTTCAAAATTTGGCATTTCTCAGAGATAGAAACCTGCCTCTGTAGGCGGTTCCTTATCTCCGCGGCTCAAAACCCGCGGTACCTTATCGATAAGGTACCGCGGGCAGAAACTTTTGTCAGAGCGCTAGTTTGTGTTTTTTATTATTTTTCAAACCAAACTCTCTCTCTCCCAAAAACACACAGCCGACGGGTTTTACCTTTTCCACCATTGTTGAAGCTTCCAAAACCTTCAATCACTCAAATTAATTGATTCCAAGTTGTCGGTTTCACTCATCCATCTAGCATCAATTAATTGTAAGTATTTTCTTTCAATTTCATCTATTTGTTCTAGGGTTCATCCTTTCATAATTGGGGATTTTAAAAATTGAAATTGAATTAAAACCTTAATAGGAATGTGGGTTGACATAGTTATTTTACTATGATTCCTTAGGTTCATATTCATTAAGATTTCACTAAAACCCACTTATAGAACAAATCCGAATTTAGGCTAAATGATTTTGGTTGAATTATGGATTTGAGATGAACCCATGAACAAGTAGGTAATGACATTGTTAATGCTTACCTAAAAACCTTGTTTTGAAAAACCAATGATCTAAACCATTGTTGATCTAACATAGATCATATGTTCTTGGTTAATGATGACACATTGTGAACATGAAAATGATATGGATTCAATCCTATGTTTTTCAAGAAATTGATATAACACATTTTCATTTTTCGTTTTCCTTTTTGATTTTCATATGAGTAATTGGAGAAATATTGTCTTGTGTTTATAATTAGGTACTAATCATGCCTTCACAATACCAAAAGGATCATCAACTCACCAAAAAGTATATGCCAAACCTATCCGACTTTTGTCACTCAACTCACCTTGCCCATACTTTTTCCTCTCTCCAATCCCGTTGCTTTCATGAGGGTAGAGTTGTTCAAGAGGATATCAAGAATTATGTCTACATCAAGTCCATGTTTGAACACATTGGATTTGATTGTTTGTTGAACATTAAGGAAGACATCTATCCTCGATTCCTTTTGGAGTTCTTTAGCACATACTCTGTCATTGAAAACAATGATAGAATATTTGTTAGGTTCATCTTGAAAGATCAACTCATTCAATACTCTCTCGAAGTGTTTGGTCAAATTCTTGATGTACCATTTGTGGGCACTTGTCGCTTCACGAATAAATGGAAGCTTAGTGCTCTCCTTGAAACCGACAATTTTCCTCCAAATGATCATGAGGAAATTGATCTTGACTTCATTGTCGACGTTGTCTCCAAAAAGCGTAATCGATCCGTTAAGAGAAGCCTTCATACTAAGGTACGTTCGGTGAAACGTCATGAGGTTCTCTTGAGCGACCTTAATGATAATATGGTTCAATGGACCAATATCCTTAGGGAAAATGTGTTTTGTCTTGGTGGAAACCGGGATCATGTTCCGGCGTGTTTAGTGCATATGTTATATTGCATCTTTACCAACACCAATTACAATTTGGCATATTTTATTGCTCAACGGATCAATTATGCTATTCATAAGCCTAAAACAAACCTCCCTTACGCAATGCTTCTCACTCGCCTTTTTAAAAGGGTTGGCCGTGATTTTCCAAATCTTGATCTTTCTCAATTTCATCCGGTCAAACGAGTCATGCTACCTATTCGAGAGGTGTATAAGAGAAAGACAAGATCTGACCGTAAATCCGATCAACAAGAGTTCAGTGATGAGGACATGGACATGCCAACAAGTGATGGTGATGGCATTGACACAAGTGCTCCCATTGACTCTTCGAGTTCTTCTCACCACTCCACAAACTCATTCGTGGATGGTTTAGATGACATTGCTTCCCCTCCCCACCATTCCTCTAGTGAAGTTTCTAATAATCTCAATTTGGAGGAACTTTACCGTCAAAATCTTCGAACCCGGGGTGATTTGCATGAACACCGGATTGAGTCAAGAAAGGGAATCAAGCATCTGGGAAAAATGATCAAGGATTTAGGCAAGAAAAGGAGGTGAAGACTTTGAGTTATGTCAAAGTTTGGTTATCTTTTGCAGCTTAAACATTTGCTTATTAACACTTTGGTTTAGTTGTTTATTTACTTATGTTGCATGTTTGGATTATTACTTATTTTGATCCCAAATGTTGCTCTTGCAATAATGTTTGTGTTTTACATAGCTTTGTGCATGCCATATGATAGTTAGCTTATTAAATTATGATCTGTAGTTAACTTTGGCTTGTAAAACCTTTGGGAAAAATCTGGGTTTAACAAAAACTGAAATGGGAAATTTTTGAAAACCTTCTGGACGCGGCTCCATATCGACCCGCGGTTCCTTATCGATAAGGTACCACCGGTCCTAGATAAGGAACCGCCGGTCACTGTGCACGACATGATCTTTGCTTTACACTGTTTTCTTAATTTTGTGTAAACCTTGCATGATTTTCAGTAATAAACTGCACATTTCCTAAACTAGGGTATCTAAATTCATTATTCACCTAAAATGATTTTAACCCATTACTAGTTTGGATCATCCCCTCAACCATTTAAACCCACCTTGTTTGCCATGTTCTTCACACATCAAACATACTTCCCTAAACCTTAAACCACCCTAATCAACCATGGTGTGTACCAAAACCTCAAACTCTTCCAAGACCTCCACCCCAAGAAAAACACTCAAAATAAGGGTTAAGGTAGCTAAGCCTAACTCTTCACCTTTCCATACACCCAAGAATGAGAATGCTCCTATCCTCATTTCTTCATCACCTTCCCCACCTCTTGCACCATGCAAGACCTACTCCACCCATGGTACTAACCACTCCATTGGTTCTACCTCCTCTTCATTCAATTCTAGAATGAATGAGCTTTCTTCACCCTTCACTCCAAGTGCACCCTTGGAAGTGACCACACAACCTCAACCAATCCAAAGCATTCCTTTTAGGAATGACTTTGATGACATTTTGGTGACTTCACCATTTACCCCTCACAACTCACCCATTTCACCAACCTTGTAGGATTTACCTCCACACTCACCCATTTCCCCTTTGGGGAACATGCCTCCACTTTCACCCATATCACCCTTGGAGAACTTGCCTCCTCCACCTCCACCCAACTCAAACATCTCAATTTTGGGTGTCCCTCTTTCCCTCCTCTTGGGTGATCCTTACTTTGGGTTTCAACAAACTCATGGTCCTAGATGCTCATGTTGTCTCTACAACCACTTCCTCATCCAAAACCTAAGGATGGATATGTATGGACTACATAGGGGTTTGCAAGATTTCTTGCTTACTTTGTTCTCCATGCCTCCTCCTAGGAGATGAATGATGGAGTCATTTCATAATAAGAGTTTTCAACAACAAGCCAAAGAAAACTATTTATCTAGATTTTATGATAAGCTAGCTATGTATTAGTTAGTTTTATTTATCTTTGTACTTGTTTCCTCATTTATGAATGTTTTTTGTTGTTGTGTTATAGATTTAGCTTTGTGTGATTCTATCCCTTTGTGCACACTAATCAACTTCAATTTGAAATTAAAATTGAACCTAAATCTATCACAACCCCTAAACTTGACTAAAATTGGTTCAAAATGATATCAAAATTATTTTGTCACCCTTTGTCAAGACATTCTTTGTGAATGTGTTGCTTTATGCAACCCTAGCATATTTCGGTTCTAATAGAGGTAAAATTCCAAGATTTGCAACTTTTTAAAAAGTCTTAGTTTTTCCCAAAACCCAGGAAAAACATTATTTAAAGTCCACTGGACGCGGTTCCTTAAGGACCCGCGGTTCCTTAGCGATATGGAACCGCCGGCCCATATAAGGTACCGCGGCCAGAAATGTGGCTTTTGACGAATTTTTGGTCAAAACCTTTAAACCCTATTCCCAGTCAAGATTCCTTGTTTACTCAAATTGACTAAACATTCCTTGACAATACACATTTTGTATTCAAATTCTTACCTTGATTACATTTTACTTATACCCCAACCTTGAGATTTCATTCTCACACCTTTCCAACCTTGAGAATTCATTCTCACATAACCTTGAGATATCATTCTCACACTCTCACAATGCCTAACTCCTACATTCCTAACCTTGACATTTCTTTGTCACAACCCCACTCACCCAAAGCTTGGTCATCCAAGCTTTCAAAGAAACCGAAAATCTCGGTTAGACCCGTTTGGGTTAAGAAGAATGAACCATCTTCGTCAAAACCACCCAAAACCCTACCTTCTCTCCAATCAAGTATTGGAATGAGACTTACACCATAAACCCCATCACCGGAGCAAAAGAACATGTTCCACCACCACCACAACCCTTCAATACCCCCCAACTCAATGACCTTGCAACCTTCCCAAACCTCACAAGGCATTGTGAAAACACTCCCGAACCCTTTACCCCACCACCTCCAAAACCTAAGTTTGATGCCATACCCACATCAAACGATTTTGTGTTGCATCATGGATCCTCGTGTGATTGTTGTCGTTTTCAACAAATTGAACTTGCTCGTGTGTAGGAGAAGTTAAATTTTCTTGAATTCCTCCTCACTCGACCTCCTATTCAAGTTTTCGTTCCGGTGGACAAAACTTCGAATGATGCATCGTCGTCTTTTTGGTTTTATTTTATTTTTAGCAATCTTGGAAAATATCACTATTAGACTAGCTTATGCTTAGTGGTTTATTTTCCACATCTATTGCTTTTAGATACTCATACTATGTGTATGACTATCTTCTTTGTTGTATTTTTTTTGTAACTTTTGTGTTATTTGTGTGCTATCTAATTAGTTCTATTTTTGAGTTGATCTTGGTTAAATTTTTACAATTGCTTATGGGTGATTCCATCAATTCTAAAGCTTTAACCCATTGACAAGCTTATCATCTTCATTTTATTGAAGTTTGATTTTGTCAATTACCTCTTTGGACATACTTAGCAAAATACTTGCTTCTAATTTGAGATTTCTTCTCTTTCTCCCTCTCAAGTTACTTAGTAGGTAGTGATCATATATACATTGGTGTTTCTTTCCTTTCTACTAACCTTTGTGTAGCATGTCACCTTAGCTCACAAACTTGGTGCCCCAAGCTAGGGGGAGCAACCACCAAGGGGGAGCTACTAGCAAAGTTCGATGCACTTCAAAGACTTATGCTAACCTTTTTGCTACGACAAAGGGGGAGAAATGATAGTGATAAACTAGTTAATAATTCCATAGTTTGTGTTTATACGTAAATGAGTTTATCGTTTGTCGTAATCAAAAAGGGGGAGATTGTTAATGCAAGTAATGCCTAAAAACATTATTAGTGTTAACTAATCTTTCTTAATTTTGATCACAACAAACCATACAACACATTTAGTGTAGAAACACAAAATGAATTATTTAACTAACACTATCATCAAGGTAATAATCATATCACTAACCTTTCTTAATCATACTTAGTGATCATCAAAATGATTATCCTTAAAACTCACTTTTGCTAATAAGACAAAAGACTTTTTAATAAACTTTCTTTTTTAGAAAATGTTTTATTAAAATGGAAAATGAAAATTTGAAAATGGCATATTCCAAATGCTGTTAGAATATCCTTTGAAGGGTTTAAATACCTCAGATATTCCCACCCCACTAAAAGACAAAAAATGGAGCGGAGTCTAGTGGCGGTACCTTAAGTACCTAGGCGGTACCTTATCGATATGGTACCGCGGGGTAAGATAAGGTACCGCGCACAGTATCCCTTATAGATCCGTTGTAACTTTGTCTCCTTTAAATAGTGGGTCAAATCTCATTTTCCAGCAAGCCTCTTGGACGATTTTCTCAGCCCCTTTTCTATTTTCTATAGCATAATCATTAGTAAATGATCACTTAATTTGTTAAGGATGTTTACATATGATTATCCTCTTGATCCCCTCCTTTACCATGTCCAATGAGAAGATCACTCACTCACTAGTGTAGTGATAAAGATGAATTTATGAGCTAGTCATATTCATCATTATACCTTTTTGTTTTAGGTCAATCCAATGTATTTATGAATACTTGGACTAGTTGTGTTCATCCAAGTTATTTGTGGATACTTGGATTTGTTGTGTACATCCATTGCATATGTGTTTGCTTGGATTTGTGTTGTGTAAATCCAAGCTACATGTGTGTACTTGGATAAGTCTAGTTGAGTTGTAATAAATTTGATTAGGAGTTCTCACTAAACTATAAAGTGATGTGGTTGTGTCTTGTGAGTTCTCACTAAACTTTAAAGTGATTAGTAGTTGTGTTGTGTGAAGTTCTCACTTAGCTTCAAAGTGAAGAGTCGTGAAGATTGGTTCTAGCTTTCAATTAGAACTCGACATCTAGCCTTGTGTCATAAAATGGTGAAGTAGGCAACGTCGTGAAGATTGGTTCTACCTTTCGATTAGAACTCGACATCTAGCCTTGTGTCGTTAAATTGTGAAGTAGGCAACGTCGTGTAGATTGGTCCTAGCTAAAGATTAGGTCTCTACATTTAGCTTAGTGTCGGAAAATAATGTAAGCAACGATGTAAGGTTTTCTCCGCCGAGAAGGGAGCTTGTGGATATAGTGGAAATCTCGAGTAGGTGTACTCGAGGAGTGGAGTAGAAACGAGGATAGAGCCTCGTTGTCGAACCATTATAAATCTTGGTGTCTTCCCACTAGGTTGTCTCCTTCCTTGCTCTTTACTTATTTCATTATCATTATACTTGCTTATTATTATTGCTAGTGCATTTCAATTGAACCTAATCATTATGCAACTTAGCTTTAAGTAAAAGATAGTTTTGATACAAACCAAATTGAAAGTAATTTTAATTTGGTCACCAATCGAAGAGAAACTATTCAACCCCCCCTTCTAGTTTCTACATCTTTGATATGGAAACATAATCTAATGCCTCATATCCTGGTCTCCAAACCCAGCATGCTGAGGGTTTATAAGCATTGAACTCGTTCCCATTTCCCCTTACACTATTTAATACTCTTGAATTTTGTCTGAAATTATTTGACCAATTTGCGTTTTGAAAACTAGTATTAAATATTGTATTACCAATATTAATTTTTGATCTACTGGTATTAAACTCAGGACTAACAGCATTAAACTTTTGATAAGAATTTTGGTGATCTAAAACTATTTTCTTATGAAAAGGCCCCTTGATGTTTGGTTTTGCTACAAATGGTCTTGGTCTAGCACTACCAAAATGAGGTCTTGGATGGAAAATATTCCCAGTGCTAGCATTTGGTTGTGCTACAAAAGGTTTTGGTCTAGCACTTCCAAAGTGTAGTCTTGGGTAGAAAGAATTAACAGGTCTACTAGCGTTAACTGGTTTTGGATTATACTCACCAAAGTGTGATCTTGGGTGGTCAGCATTAAATGGTTTCTCAATATTAACAGGTCTACCAAAATTAACTAGGTTTGGTCTATTAAATGACTAGCATAATTAATTGGTTTAGAACACCTTTCAATAATACTGATTTGGGAATCATCTTGTTGTTAGGATTTGGTTTATAATAATAGTTATAACCAGCCATGTTATAGTTATTCCCATACCACACCCCATTTCTTTGACTACAAATGCATTTAGCCTGTAAATGATCAAAACTACCACATATATAGAAAGCTTTATTATACATTACAAACCCTTCTCCTAGTTGTTGAGATTTCTGACCATCCCAATTTCTTTGGTTACCCCTAGGTTTGTTTTTCTGTACATTTCTGTATACTTAATATATTTCTGATGAGCTTGTACTTAGGTGCATTGAGATTTAACTTTCCAATTTTTTCAACAACAACCTTTTCACCTATCTTATCAGTGGTTTGAGAGATTATATTATTAGAGCTATCAAACTTAGGAGCACAATATTTAGTACTAGTGTTAGAGACAATGTTGATCCCTTTGAATAGATCTATATCATATTCAGGATTGCACAATAGCTTGCAAACAAACTAGAGCACTTGAGAGACTCTTACTAAACTCTAATAAGTTATGCAGAATGTAACTTATAAAAGAAAAGAAGAACAACAGTATACCCTAACTATTCGATCATCTATTAATCGACTGTGGCAAAGGTACATATAAACTCATCGTACCTATGTTCCTTTTATAGTGCAATAAACCCTAGAATAATCTATTTAGATAATATATCTCATACGATATATTCTCAGTATTCTACTAAGATAAGTATATCACACACGATATACTCTCTATATAATCAGAACATATCTTTACTAAAGATATACTCATACTTATCCTATTACCAGTACTTACATTAACACTAACAATACTTAGCATGTACCGCGTTAACACTAACACTACTTACTATAACTAACAGCACTTGGTACTTGAACTAACGATACTTGGTACTTTATAATATTTCCCAATAATACTCCCTTAAACAAGAATGATAACTTGTTGTCTTATTGTTTCTCTTTGTGTTGAATTTATAAGAATACATGTCTTCAAACTTCACTTCAGATTGAACTTGGTAATCTTGATCTTGTGTACCAACTGAATGTATCCAAACACTTGTAGATCTTATTCTGATATAATGAACTCCAGAACTTCATGAATTTCATCTTTTGTCTTCAAAGTATGATCTTTTGTGTCTTGAACATTCTTTACAGCAACTATGTTGTCTTCATATATTAAACACTGTCATCTTTAAGCTTTTAGCCCAATAGTCTTTCTCTATTTGATGATGACAAAACTTCCTTGTGATTTTTCTTGATCTTGAACATACATGAATCTTCTTAAACATGTTGTTTATGAATCAACATTCCTAGCTTCCCGTTGGTGTCTTCTTACCTGAAATAAAATAGTTAACAACAAACCAATCTGTATTGGCATCATGATTTTTAGCAAATCATCAACTATTAATGGATTTGATTTATTCTTTACCAGTTAGCCGTATATTCTGGAATAGCCAATACTATCTTCATTAAGAATAATGTGTACTGATAACCCTACATTTTTTGGTAAACTGTCAACCCTTTAACGGATTTGATAGAGTCTTTACCTAGAACTGTTTGCCCTAGGACTAGCTAACTCTTTACATTTAAGCATGGTGAGTTAATGACCATGTAGATTTTAGCAAACTACCAGCTATCAACAGATTTGAGAAGTCTTTACCACAAACCATTTGCTTATGGACTAGCCAGTTCTTATATTTGTTAGACATGGTGAAATGAGAACCATTTGTGAAGTGTGACTGTAAGTCAAACACTTAAGGCTCTTTTTCAGCTTCCTCCTCTCTCTCCAAATCCTTAATTTGCTGTTTGGTCACTCTGATCAACTCTAAGGCAGCATTGTACTCCTCTGAAACTTCTAGTTGCAAATCCAACATTCTCTCTAGCATTCTCCTTCCAAAAGGATATCTCTTTTCTTGAAGCATGTAATAGGTAATATCATTTACATCCAGTGTATGTATCCCACATGATCTATAATATCTCCCATAAGTAGGAACCTGATTCTCTAAATCTTTCAATATTCCTTGATCACAGTTGTGTGGCTTATACATAAACTTAAACTCATGAAGTAATAGTGAGACATCATCTCTTCCTTCACTGCCTCCTTGGACATACATGTGAAGATCTTTAATATCTTGTCTGTCAAGTATATGAAGAATGTCTTCCAATAACCTGAACATCCTAAATGTTCCATCTGACTTGGTTATTTCATGAGCTTCCAGTCCTTGATTTGTAGCACATGTCCATCTTGTAATTGATGATCTCTTTCTAAAGATCTCTGTGTCTATGCATTGATCTTCAAATTTAACTACCTTTAAGTACTTTCTATAGCTCTCGTCATTATCACTATCTTCGGCTGTAGTTTTACCTTTCTTCTTTACTAGTTGCCTTTTCCTAGTTGATCTTTTTCTTTTAGTACCTCTGGAGGTTCCTTCTTCTTGCTCTATTTCCAACATAACCTTCCTCTCAATCTATGTACCGTTGACTGTGTATGTACCGCTGATACATTCCCAGTCTTTTCAACACTTTGAGCTTTATCCCCTTAATCTAATCCTTGAGTCTTTGCTTCTTTTGTAGTCTCCATATCCTTCTTATTCTTCCTAGCATAGGTAGTATTGATAGGTGGAAAACCTCCTTTTGGTCTACCAGTACTTGCATCTTTAAGCCTGGGGGTACTTCCAAATTGTCTTTGTTGTCCTAGATGCTTCTTGATATCTTCAATATCTTTCTTATCACCTTAAGAACCAATCTCAACAAAGTTCAATTTACTCCTTTTGTGTTGTTCATACAAAGCCTTGATTTCATCAAAATTCTTCTTAACAAGCTCAGAATGAGTGAAATGCATCATGTTCTTGAGGTACGCCATCATCTGATTCCTTATTTGTTAGTAGTTGGAGGCTCTAATCTTTCTCTTCTTATTTTATCTACAAAGAATCACTGTTGCTCCCTGACTAGGTCATCAATCAACTTATCTTTCTCTTCCTCATCATAAGCATCTCTTTCTTCAGCTATTAGAGATTCAACTAGAAGTTCGCTTACCTTAAGTTCAGCGAATCATGTCATATTCTTCAATATTCCAGTCTTGTTGTATTCTTTGTGTATCAAGCAGTGCTTGCTTAGCTTCAAGTTCTTCTTTTTGCGGTTCTTCATGGAGTCTGGCTTGTAGTCTATAAGCTACTTCTTCATCATGCTCCATTTAATGAAACTTCTTCATGGCTGTATTTATGTCATCTGAATCACTTTCATCCTCTTCTTCTAAGTCAGATTGTAGCTTTTTCTTGCCTTTGTCCTTTGGGTCAATCTTTGGCTGTTTCTTTGTAAAACTTGAAGATCTTGTATCTTCTTCCTCACTTGGTTGTTGACCTTGTATAATAATACCTTTTGTAGCAGGCTTTGAAGTTTGCACCTTCTTGCCTTTATCTTGGACTTTACTGGGTTTGATTGTTCCACAGATTGATCTTTTTGTACTTGTGGATCATCAATCTTTTTCTGTTGTGGCTCTATTGTTGAAGTCTCTTGAGCTATCAAACTTTTTCTTCTTGTGCCTTCTTTTCCACTTCTGCTAGTCTAGCTTTTTCAGCTAAAATTTTCTCCTTGAGACCAAGAAAAAGATTTTCTAAGGTCTCATCTTATCCAAATGGTGGAGTAGAACTCTCCACAGAAGATGGCAATGAAGATCTTTGACCAGTAGTACCTGCACCTGAAGTGGTACTTGCACTTGGCTTGACGGTACTTGGGTCATTAGCAGTACTTGGATCATTAGCAGTACTTGGATCACCAGCAGTACTTACTTCACCAATAGTAGACACATTTATATCATCAATCACCAAAGTGTTATCATACACCTTTTCCTCTTTTGAAGCTCTTATTTCAATCTCCAACTCTTTTGTCTTGTCAGACCCATCATCCTTCTTTGAAGTTGGTAGTACTTGGGTTGACTGTTTCTTTTGTGATTGTGGATTTGTAGTAAAAGGAAATGTTTGATCTATCTCCTCAATCTTCTCATAGAACTTACTCCAATTGGATTCTTGGAACTCTTGTTCTTATGGTAGTGGTGATTGTGGCTGAGATTGATCTTCCATGTTGATGTCATTCATAAAATGTTCAATCTCATCATCATCAGCAAAATTCTTTTCCTTAGAATTTGTTTCTTCCTTAACGTTTGCTGGAATTTCAGAAGAAGGACCTGCTTCCTCTAAATTATTCCCCTGTTTGGTTGCATTCGGTTGTTTTCTCCTGAAGGCCCTTTGCTTCTGCTTTTACTTCTTTATCTGAGCTTTTTGAATTGCCATGTGGTGCCTGATCCAAGGAGTTGTCATGTTTCTAAGCTTTTTGAGCTTGGCTTATAGGTCTGCAATTCTTTTATCTTGTACAAGCTTTTACTTTTGCAAATCATTAACCTGTTTAGATAAGCTTGTACATGATAACTGGGGTTTTACTAGTTGAAAAAGTTCGTTTCTTGGTATCTTCTCGAATTGATTTCCGGTTAAATGTGTGACTCAGTCGTTTTTGGTAAAAACAATATTTTATGTTGTTGTAAAATAAATTGCAAAACGTTAAAGTAAATGACGATAATTTAAAAATAAAACTAATTAAAAGATAATTGTGTAATAATTTAAAACTTTAAAATAAAAATGTAAACTTGAAATTTAAAATAGAGAAAAACGATTAAAATAACACTAAAGTAAAATGACGGGAAAATAAGCTTTAAAAATTAATAGAAAATAAAACAACAAAAACTTAAAAATAAAACAAAAACAAAATGTTAAAAACAACCAATCGGAATACACCTGATCGGAATCCAATCGGAATCCGATCGGAATGTACCTCTATCGGAAAGTGTGATCGAAATTTGGGACAAGAATGCTATCGGAATAATTGAAATAAGAACTAGTCGGAATGATTAAAAACAGGTCCAATCGGAATGTTTGGCAAGGCATCCAATCGGAATGTCAATAAAACACCACAATCGGAATAAGCAAAACCCTAATCCGATCAACAGATCGGAATATGAGGGGGATAATCGGAATGTGTGATCGGAAAGGGGTTTAAACCTTTTCCGATTACCTATTTATTCAAAAATTAAGCAAGGCTATAAGCTAGGGTGATAAGCTAACACCAAAAATTGAACGAATCTAATATGAAAAGGACCAAATAAGCACAAATAAGAACTTATCAAAACTTAAATAAGCAAACTTTTAAATCAAACTTTAAAAAGATGAAACCTTTTTAAGAAAACTTTTAAAAAGTAAATAAGCTAAACACAAAATAAGTCAATAAGCATGTCAAGCTCAAAGCTCATTTGTATTGAAACTTATAGATGAATAAAAAGATAAACTTTTTACTCAATCAAACATCAAAACTAAACAAGATCAAAGATTATACCGAATCAAAGGTAAATAAAATCAAGAAAGGTAAAATGAGATGAATAATAGAAAGCTTGATCAAAAGTAAATAAGATTAATCAACAAAATTAAGAACACTTACTTAAATTAAAGGCAAGAAATTAAAGGTGCAAGACACGAAATTAAATGACAATTAAGTAAAAATGCAAGAATGAAAGGTGGAAGAGCATAGTTTGTCAAACTAGCCAACAACTTTGAAATGGAGACTATCTAATCTATTTATAGGGAGATTAGGGAGGAGCTTAGGAAGCTTCCTCCCTCTTTCCTCTTTTCCTTAATTGCACACTTAAGTCCTTCTCTTCTTAATCTTTTGTTAATCTTGGACTTAATGACTTTGTCTCGAGATTTCTTTGAACTCGTCTCGACATTTCTTCATAAATAAGACTTGAGTTCTTCGGCTTTTAGTAAACTTCCGTCTTTTGACTTTTTCCTCGATAAATCTTCAGAATTGGTCTTGGACTTCCGTTCTTTTTGCGCTCTTGACTTCTTGACTTCGTCTTTCGTCTTTTTCTTCGATAAAAGCCCGTGAAATCCCGTGTTTTCTCCACTTTTCACCTTTTCGTCCTAAATCACAACAAAAACACAAACCACGCATTCCGACATAAATGACATAAAATACACGTTTTGGCTCGGTTATTATTGTAATTAAGTGGTAAAAAGGATGGGTGTTTACACACCTATGTACACAAAGCAGTTAAATTTGCAACATCCAACACCTGTGTTGCCCTTGCTTGTGGAGAACCACTAGCAACATGTGAAGCAGCAGGTGTGTGGATCATCTAATCAGAGATGGGTTCATCATCATTATGATGAGAAGAAAAAGTTTGAACTTCTATAGATGATTAAGGATTGTGATGAGATGGAGTTTACTAAGGTTCACTAGCTGAACTAGGATCCTCACCCTATGTGTTAGCGTCATCTGCTAACATGTTGACAAACAATGGTGTTACAGTCCCTATAAATGTATTACCTTTCTTTGATAAGAAAGAAAAGGTTCTCTTAGAGAAAGTAGGGACATCTCATGCGTCTGATAAGGTAGGTAGGTTAGGGATTTAGTCTTGAATTAGTGCCTGAATAAATATAGGATACATCAAAAATTTCTTAGAGGCATCTAAATTCCTATTCATACCTTTAACAATTAAATTTATAAAAGTTAAAAACTCTGTTATTAGCCAAACAAAATACCAGCTGATGCCAAAGAAGCAGGAATTTGATTAAAATATGTGCTTTTAGAGCTTAAACAGTGAATAATGGTATGAAAAATCAATCTCCATTGTGGTGAAAATAAACCTTTAAAGAAAGTAAGACTCTCCCTACTACCCTCATATCCCATGGCTGCAAGGCCATCATGTATTTCTGTGTTAGTTAACATACTAGTCCCATTAGCATCATTAAGCCTTAAAGATGCTCTTATCAGTACTTCTATCACATATATCTTTCTATCATTAACCCTTGCTCTAATACAGGGTTGATTATGACGTGTACCAGCAACAACAGTATTCCAAAATTGTTCAACAAGAGGAAGGGAGACAGTAGGACTTACAGTAAGTGCATATTGTATGCGACCTCAAAATAAAAAGCCAAGAATCTCATGGAAACCATTCGAATCAGTGTTTTGAATAAGCTTAGCAACCTGATTGTGTTTAGAGATCACTTGAAGAGCAGCCATTGTTGTTTTTGATGAACGAAGATGAGGATTAAAGTTATAGAATCGAGGTGTAAAAATAATAGATTAGGTTAATCAATTATGTAACTAGAGTTGGTTTATATATAGGAAGCAAACCCAAGAGCGAAGAACCCACCAATTTTAGAAAAAGAAACCCTAAATGGTACAACAGTTATATAGCAATACATGGAACATAAACGGTACTTTAAAGTTTGCCTAGCGGTACTTGGTTTCCAAAATGGTACCTCAAAGATAAGACCGGTACATGTAATCCACTATCATTGTAACCTCATTTACCTTGAACCAATACCATGTAATCACACCAAAAAAAATACAAACACTATACAATAGAAATATCATAATAATTGTACAATTATTACCTCCCCTTAACATATGCAGTAGTTATTGGTTAAGCATACCAATATGTGTTACTGAGAACTCAAATCTCTTAGTTTCAAACGCCTTGGTCAGTAAATAAGCTACATTATTATCTGTATGGATCTTCAAAACCTGAATAAGCTTTTTGTCATAAGCATCCCTTATAAAGTGATGTCTTATTTCAATATGCTTGGTTTTGGAGTGAAAGACTGGATTTTTGACAATGCAGATAGTACTTTCATTATCAATGTAGATTTTGGTATTCATGAAGTTGAAACCATAGTCTAACAGCTGATTCTGAATCCAAAGTACTTGTCCACAGCAATGAGCAACAACTACATATTCAACTTTAGTTGTAGAAGTAGCAACAATAGTTTGCTCTTTACACTGCCAAGATATGAGTCTTCTGTCTAGGAATTGACAACCTCCTGTTGTGGATTTCCTATCATGATTATCTCCAGCATAATCACTATCTGATTAAGCTTCCAAATCAAATGTATAATCTCTAGATAAGCATAAACCTAAGTTAGATTATCCTTTGAGATACTTGAAAATCCTTTTCACAACATGCAGATGTGAAACCTTTGGATTGACTTGAAACCTTGAACAAGCACATACAACAAACATGATATCCGACCTAGAAGTAGTAAGATACATCAATGACCCAATCATTGACCTATATAGGTGAAGATCCACATCTACACTGTATTCATCATTTGACAAAGACTTCTTGGCTTCAAAAGGTGTACTTGTACTCCTTGTATCCATACTTGAAAGTTTCTTCAAGATTTCAGCAACATACTTATCTTGACTGATAAATATTCCATATTTCCTTTGTTTGACTTGAAGTCCTAGAAAGAAAGTAAGTTCTCCCATATAACTCATCTGAAACCTTCCTTTCATTAAAACTTCAAATTCTTCATACCATGACTTCTTGGTTGAACAAAAATAATGTCATCTACATATACTTGGATAATATGCCCTTAGCATTCTTCTTGATGAAAAGAGTCTTATCAATGGTCCCTCTCCTATATCCATGTTCTAAAAGAAAATTGGAAAGAGTTACATACCATGCCCTAGGAGCTTGATGAAGACCATAAAGAGCTTTAATAACTTTGTAGACTCTATTGGGGAACTGAGAATCTATAAAACTAGGAGGTTGTGAAACATATACCTCCTCAGAAAGAGTGCCATAAAGAAAAGAAATTTTCACATCCATTTGATAGACTATAAAACCCATATATGATGCAAAGGCCAAAAAATAACCTAATGGCTTCTATCCTTGCCACTGGTGCAAAAACCTCATCATAGTGTATCCCTTCCTCCTGTTTATAGCCTTGAGCAACAAGTATAGCCTTTTTCCTTACAACAACACCTCTTTCATCCTTTTTGTTTCTAAAAACCCACCTAGTACCAATTACTTTTTTTTTCAAAAGAGAGATCCACAAGAATCCAAACCTTTTGTAGTTCAAATTGCATAAGTTCTTCTTGCATGACATTCACCCAACTTTCCTCATCAAGAGCTTGAGAAATATTCCTAGGATCTACTTGTGATAAGAAACAAGAAAACAAACAATGTTAAGTATCTTTATGATTTGTTCTCTGTTGTTTCTTGACGTAACTCACAAGTGCATGAGTTTCAGCACTAGCTTTAACTTGTCTCCTGGTTTGCACAACAGTCTTTGGGTCTCCAATGATTTGAGCTATATGATTATTGTTGTTGACTCTATGAGTGGGAATAGGACTGACTGGTATCTCAGTTTCCAAATTATTGAAATCAGTCACTACACCCTGCTCATCATAGGAAGCATTTGAGAAGATTCCTTCCTTTGGACTAGTATAAGCATCTTCATTATCCATAGCTTGAAGAATGTCTTCTAGTGAATCAACAGTCTTTACAGAATTTGTGTCAGCAGTACTTGTACATGAAGTATCGTTGGTTTGCAAATGTACCGCTGAGCTTTATAATTCCAAGGGTTCTTCTCTTAAGTGCTTATCATTTTCTATAGCATTCTTTTCTTGATTCATAAGCCTTTGAAGTTCATCATGTGAGGCTTGATCATCATTTGGTATCACTGGTTGCTTTTCTTGTGGCTAACAAATGTAGGTGAGATGGTAGGCAGATTTGGTACATATATATATGAGCATCATCATCATCTTGAGTGTCTGATGTAGAAGGACTCTCTTCTTGAGTACCTGTGCTAGTTGAACTTGTCTCTTTATCTACATTGTTAGTTTGACAGTCTTGTTGCACATAATAGTAATTCATGGAGTTAGTTAAATAATCCAAATCAACATCCAAGCATAACCTATTCCTGGGATATTGGGCTTATTTTCTAAGAAGTTGACATGGGCATTTTCCTCAACCCTTCCTGATGTCAAACTAAAGACCCTATATGCCCTACTTTGTAAAGAATATCCTACTAGATATCATGAATTAGACTTTCCATCAAACTTACCCAACTAATCAAGAGTGTTTAATATAGAAACATGACACCCAAAAGGTCTTAAGTGACTTATGGTTGGCTTAATGCCAGTCAAAAGTTCATAAGGTGTTTTGTTATGAGGCTTATTTACTAAAACTCTATTAAGAACATAACATGCAGTGTTGATTGCCTCTGACCAAAAGGTATTTGGCAAAACGGAATCAACCAACATAGTCCTAGCAGCCTCAATTAGCGTCCTATTTTTCCTTTCAGCCACTCCATTTTGTTGTGGATTCCTAGGATTACTAAATTGTCTCTTGATTCCTTTAGCCATAAAGAATTCATCAAACTTAGAATTCTTAAATTTTGTCTCATTATCTGTCCTAATGATTAAGACTTGTTTAGTGAATTTCTTCTCAACTAAGGTGACACAGTCTTTAAGTAATTCATTGGTTTAATTCTTATGTAACAAAAAGAAAACCCAACTGAATCTACTATAATCATCAGTTATAACTAGGCAAAAGGTCTTGTGACTAATACTCCTAACAAAAACTGGACCAAACAAATCTATATGTAAGAGTTGCAAAGGCTTAGTCATTGAATTGACAGTCTTGGTCTTACAAGAGGTTCTATGTTGTTTACCTTTTTGACAAGCAGTACAAGTGAGATCATTTTGAAAAGATTTTGTGGGTAACCCTCTAACCAAATTTCCCTAAACAAGTTTGTTTAGGTTCTTAAAGTTCACATGACCTAACCTTCTATGCCATAAATTAGACTCAGCATTAGAAGCCTTTGCTAACAAACATGTAATACCACCTGTTAGAATAATAGTATGAAGATTAAAAGTATACATATTCTCTTGCATGGGTACCTTGAGCAGTATTTGAGACTCCTTAGGCATTTCAAAGTTTGAAGAAAGCACCAAACAATCTGTTTTTGTGAAAAGTACCTTGTTCTTTATATCACACATTTGTGATACTAAGAAAATATAAATTCATTCAATTCTTTAACAAAGAACACATCTTCAAACTCCAACCTTCTTGTGTTGATTTTTCCTTTGCCAGTAATCTTGCCTTTACTTTCACCAAAGGCTACTGGTCCACCTCTGAATTCTTCAAATTCAGCAAGGAAATCTTTGTTCCCTGTTATGTGCCTTGATCATCCACTATCTACTATACCTTTATCTTTCAATTTGTTAATCAGATGCTCCTGCACATACACAAAACATATTAGGTTTTAACATGGACCCAAGCCACATTTGGCTAGGATCTTGTGGGACCTACATACTTAAGTATTTGGTAAGTAGTTTTACCAGTAAGACTACAAACACTCTTATATTTCATGGTTCTAGTTATGTAGTAAAAAACATAAGGTGACTCTATGTTTCTAGGTTTTCTTGACTTAATTACTGTTTTAGCAGTACTTGGATGAACACATGATTTTTGTCCTTTAGGAACCCACATTTGAACTGGTTTTACATAAGGCAAATTTCTAGGTGACTTAACAATCTCAAATAGACTCCTAGAAGGTTTGTGAGATAGTGGTTTTCTAGATTTTTGTCAAGTAGTGCTTGTTTTTGTTCTAGAAGTACTTGCAAGTTTTGGTTTGTCGGTACTTAGAGAACTTGACTTTAAAGGTACTAGACCTTGTTTCATTAATACTACTCTGGGTACAAAGTCTTTGTTGGTTTGAGATGTTGGGAATAAATCTATGCTTACTTGTTACCCCTTCTAGTTGATTATCCGTACCCCTGCTAGTGTAAGTTCCCCCTGCTAAATAACAAAGGCAGAGGGATTGGTTCCCCTGCTGAAGTCAAAGGCCCTGCTGTCAGAGATAAACTTGGAATAGATTTTTACGCGTTTCAGTTATTATTCCTTAATACTTTCCAAGTTTATTAGTAGTGATCTTGTATGTGAGTCCTTATGGCTATAAAAGGACTCACTAGGTTAGCATGCAATGTGTGTCTCTCTCTATTGTCTTTCATTGTCATACTTCAAGGTTTTGTAAACCCTAATACCATTTTAGGGTATTCGTATATCATTGATATATTAAAGTTCAATGTTTCAATCATATTGTTCTTGTGCTAAACATTATATTCCACATCTTGTTTAGTTACTTTGCTTTGCAAAGTTTCTCTAGTGTTAGATTGAATTCTTTCTTTCTATCACAACCCTTAAACAAGCTATTAAGGTTTAAGATCTGACTTTGGGATCAACAAGTGGTATCAGAGCTTGTTGAGAAACTTTGTCTAAATCAAGAACAAAACCCTCATAGCAACCATGTCTTCAGACTCTTCCTCAAACAGCAACAACCACAATAACCTCAAGTTACCTATGTTGGATCCTGAAAATTTTGAATTATGGGAATTCAGAATCCAACAATACCTGAAAATGGAACACTATGTTCTCTGGGAGATCATAGAATTTGGTGATCAATTCAACAAAATGTTAGCAGTTGAAGAGGGCAAGGAAGATGAAAAAGGTGAAAGTTCCAAAGGTAAGGACAAGAAGAAATCTGCTGCTCTTTGTGTTAAGGAAATACTGGCCAGAAGGCATGATGTCAGGGCTCACAGCTCATTGTTGTTGGCTCTACCTGATAGACATCAACTCAGATTCAGAAAATACAAAACAGCTAAGGAACTATGGGAAGCCATAGGCACAACCTTTGGAGGAAATGAAGCCACAAAGAAGAAGAAGAAGAATCAAATGCTGGATGATTTTGCTTCTTTCAAAGCAATTGGTGATGAATCAATTGGAGCTATTTACAATAGGCTTCAAGATATGGTGGCCCAGTTGGAATTCTTTGATATTGAGGTGTCAAGAGAGCAGGTGAATATCAGGTTTCTTAACAGCCTCCAGAAAAAATGGTTTGTCTATAAGGCAATTTGGCAGAATAAAGATGACTTGGACAACAAGAACATTGATGACATATACAATAACTTAAAAGTTTTTGAACCTGTTGTCAATGAGATGAAGTCAAAAGGAACGATTCCCACCAACTCAAGTGGATCCACTGATTCCCCTGCTAACACGGCATTCACAAAGCAGTGGAATCTCCAAAAACAGTGGAATTAAAGTAGCCCCTGCTGCTTATTCCCCTGCTACCAGGTCTGGATCATCTTATGATGAAGAAAGACCAGCTACATTCAGCCTTGATACTACTTGTGCTTTTATAGCATCTCAAGGGCCACAAGGATCTACTGTGTTACATGAAGATCTAAGTCAAATCAGTAAGCAAGGGCTAGAAGAGATGGATATCAAGTGGAATATGGCTCTGCTTAGCATGAGAGCCAATAGGTTCTACAAGAAGTATGGGAAGAAGATCTCAATCAATCCCTCTGATGTGGCTGGGTTTGATAAAACAAAAGTTGAATGCTACAGCTGTGGCAAGAAGGGTCATTTTGCAAGGGAATACAGAGGACCTAAGACTAGAAACAGCTATAGGAAGGAAACCAGAGATGATGATTCTGGTGCTAAAGCCATGGTAGCCATGCAGGGGATAGATGGAGCAGGTGGATGGGACTGGAGTGCCATGACAGAGAATGTGGAAAGAAATCAAGCTTTGGTTGCTGAGGAAAAAGAAGAAGAGTTTGCACTAATGGCCATGTCAAGTTCCAGCTTTGACAATGAGTTATATGCCGATTCATATTGTACTAAAGCTTGTAGGAAAAATACTGAGTCTTTAAATGATCAAATCAGAAAGGTAAAAGCTGACTATATCAATTGTGATAATGATCTTGATAATTATAGACGTGCTTTAGAACAGTTAGAGTCCACCATAAGAGAGTTTAAGCAAAGAGAAAGTGATTATAGGGATCACATTGTGATTCTAGAAAGAGATGCCAAGGAGAATAACCAATCTATTAAGGAGTTGACTGCTGAACTTGAAATTTTTAAATCTAACAAAAAGATAGATGAGGAAACGGTTGAAAAATTTGGAAAAGCTTCAAAAGATTTAACCAAAGCAGTTGAAATTGGTCAATCTCCTAGGGAAAAAATAGGGTTTGGGATTAAAAATGAGCATGCTACCATACCACCACCCCCTGCCAACATCCATGCACCTTTTCCTAGAAAAGACCTGTCTTGGACTGGTCTCCCTTGTTTTCAAAAACAGGATGACATTGAGTTTGACTTGAGTGCTTACATACCTAATAATCTTGATACTGAAGAGTCTCTAGTAAAAACTAGTGTTATTAGGGATTTTGAAAAGGAACAGGTTGCTTTAAAACATTAGAAAATTGATAACCCTGTTCTATTTTCAAGAGAAGGACTTTTTGGTAGTAATTCTAGTTCTAAGAGTAGCTCACCCAAATCACAGTCTCCTAAGTCCACCATTAAATATGTTGGTATGTACAGGACTGTCAGAGGTAATCAAAGAAATTGGAATGACCAAAAGTCTCATCAATTAGGAGAAGACTTTGTGATTAACACCAAGCCTTGCTTTACATGTGGCAGTTTTGAGCACACTTATCAAGAGTGTAAGGCACCATTGGAAGGGGTGGCTGCAAATCCTTTAAAGGATATGCAACCTAAAACCATTCTTCTGAATGCAGGGGCAAAATCATTTTCCCTTGCCAAGTATGTTGCCCCTGCCTTTAGAAACAGGGTGACTGACAAATATGTTGTTCATGCACTTAGAAAGGAGAATGATGTTCACACCAAGCCCAGCACTTCTGTGACCATCCCAACACCTTATAATGCATATAGATCTGGCCATAGACCTTACCAACACATGAATAGAGGCCAAAACAAAAGATGGGTTCCCTCTGCTAAGCATAGGAATTCCCCTGCTAAAACTGGGGTATCCCCTGCTAACAAAGTTTTGCCTTCTAGGAGCATGGGTAGATGGGGAAAAGCTGTGAAAGCCTCAGCTCGTTGGGTTTGGGTACCCAAAAGGGGTGCTCAATCTAATGGTGTATCTCTAGTTTTTGATAAACTATCCTACATTGATACACGACGTAGATCCATGTCTGTAATGGCTTGGGTCCCCAAGAAAAACTAACTTGTTTTTCGTTTTGCAGGTGACAAAGAAGACAAAGGATGATAGAGCATATTGGGACAGTGGATGCTCAAGAAGCATGACTGGACAAAAATCTTATCTGTCCAACTTTGTGCCCCTGCATGACAATGATGGTGTTTCTTTTGGAGATGGGCATGGAACAATAACATGAAAAGGAACTATTGTCACCAATGGGATGACCTTTGACAATGTTTACTTGGTGAAAGAACTCAAGTACAATCTCTTCAGTGTGTCACAGATGACTGACAACAAGAATTTTGTCTTGTTTACTGACACTGAGTGCCTGGTGTTAGGAAAGGAGTTTGTCTTACCACCAGACACTCCTATTGTACTCAGAACACCAAGACAAAAGAACATGTACACAGTTGACCTCAAGGACATCTCTCTCCAAGATAATGAAACCTGCTTCATTGCCAAAGCCTCAGTAGATGAATGTAAGAAATGGCATAGAAGACTTGGTCATCTGAATTTCAAGAACATGAACAAACTAGTGAAATATAATTTGGTTCATGGTCTTCCTTCCAAGTCTTTTGTCAATGAACATACTTGTGCTGCCTGTCTGAAAGGGAAGCAACACAGAGCATCTTGCAAATCAAAAATAAGTATGTCCACCACCAAGCCATTGGAACTACTGCATATGGATCTCTTTGGTCCTACTTCTGTGGCAAGCATAATGAAGAAATGGTACTGCCTAGTGATTACTGATGATTTTTCAAGGTTCACATGGACATTCTTTCTATTTCAGAAGAGTGGCACAGCTGATGTACTCATTGGGTTCATCAATCAGATTGAACTATCAAAAAGCATGAAGGTAGTCACCATGAGATCAGACAATGATGGTGAGTTCAGAAATCAAAAACTGGACTCTTTCTGCATAAACAAAGGAATCAAGAGGGAATTCAGCATTACAAGAACACCTCAACAGAATGGAGTGGCAGAAAGAAGGAATAGGACACTCATTGAAGCTGCAAGAACTATGTTGTCTGATTCAAAACTTCCAGTTATCTTTTGGGCTAAAGCTGTATCCACTGCTTGTTATGTACAAAACAGGGCTTTGGTGGTTAAGGCACACAACAAGACCCCCTATCAGCTGTTCAATGGAAGACCTCCTTTAATTGACTTCTTCAGACCTTTTGGATGTCATGTGATCATCTTGAACACTATTGACAACCTGGGCAAGTTTAGTGAAAAGGGTGATGATGGATACTTTGTGGGTTATTCATCAAACAACAAGGGATATAGGGTCTTCAACAAGAAGACAAGCAAAATCACAGAAAATCTTCATGTGAACTTTCTTGAAGACAAACCTGAAGATGTTCAAACAGGTCCTGACTGGTTCTTTGATATAGAAGTACTTTCAAAGTCTATGAATTATGTACCTGTTGCTTTGCAGTACACTAATATTTCAGGTACTCAAGAACCAACTGGTGCAGAGAAGTCACCCCTGAGGTACATGAATGTACCCTCACTATTTCCTATTGAAGCTGATGATCAAGAAGATAATTCTTCTCTAGGAAAAGAACAGCCAATCTCATCCCCTGCTATGTCACCTCCTGAAAGCAGCGGAATGGCTGAAGGAAGTGGAATCCAAGATTCCCCTGCTAGACCAATTGCTTCCCCTTCCACAAAGGATCCTGTTGCTAATGATACTAATGATGAAGAAAGAGAATCCCCACTCATTTCATCATCTACACCCATATCTGATGGTCCTATTATATCCAGCAGTGGAAGCAGAATAATCAAGAGTGGAGGCCCAAGTTACTCAGAGCTTCATTCAGCTCACCAGCACCCATCTCTAGGTCATGCTGTATCTTTTGGAAGTTCCTTTTAGGTCTTTTTTCCTAATCAAAATAGCCCCATCAATTCTGATTTAGAAGAAGATGAAACAGAAGTAATCATGCAACCTACCTACAGAATCAATCAGGACCACCCTATCTCTCAAATCATTGGTAATCCTGAAGCCCCTAGACATACAAGGTATACAGTAAAGGAGCACAGCTTCATTGCTAACATCACCATGAAGTTTAATCATGACAACATGCAATGTTGTTTGTTTACTGCATTCTTGTCACAAGAAGAGCAAAAGAATATTTTCTAGGCTTTAAATGACCCAAGCTGGGTTGAAGCCATGTAAGAGGAGCTCTTACAGTTTGACATACAAGAGGTTTGGATTCTGGTAGATTGTCCAAAATGGGCAAGGCCCATTGGGACAAAGTGGGTACTCAGGAACAAAAAGGATGAAAGGGGGATAGTTGTTAAGAACAAAGCAAGACTAGTGGCACAAGGGTATACACAGGAAAAAGGAATTGACTATGAGGAGGTATTTGCTCCAGTTGCCAGGATTGAAGCCATTAGATTATTCCTTGCTTATGCTTCATTTATGGATTTCACTGTTTTCCAAATGGATGTGAAAAGTGCCTTTCTATATGGAACCATTGATGAAGAAGTCTATATTATGCAACCTCCAAGGTTTGAAGACCCAGAACATCCAGACAAAGTATACAAGGTGAAAAAGGCTATGTATGGACTTCACCAAGCTCCCAGGGCCTGGTATGGTACTCTCTCCAAATATCTCTTAGATAATGGATTCAGCAGGGGGAAGATTGATCAGACCCTGTTTATCAAGAAACAAAAGGGTGACCTTCTGCTAGTACAAGTCTATGTTGATGACATCATCTTTGGATCCACTAACTCTATGCTTAGCAAAGAGTTTGCCAAACTGATGCAGGATAAATTTCAAATGAGTGCCATGGGAGAGCTAAACTTCTTTTTGGGGTTACAAGTTCAGCAGCGGAAAGATGGGATATTTATCTCACAAGACAAATATGTGGCTGAGATTGTTAAGAAGTTTGGCATGTCTGATGGAAAGAAGGTGTCGACACCAATGGACAAAGATCATCCATGGGGTAGAGATGGTCCTGGAAATCTTATTGATGTCAGGAACTACAGGTCTATGATTGGGTCTCTTATGTATCTCACAGCTTCAAGACCTGACATCATGTTTACAGTCTGCTTATGTGCAAGATACCAAGTGGCACCAACAGAGTGTCACTTATTTGCTGTAAAAAGAATTTTTAGGTATCTAAAGTGTCATCCCACCTTAGGACTTTGGTATCCAAAGGAGTCACCATTTGAGTTGCTAGCTTACTCAGATAGTGACTATGCTGGTGACAACAATGATAGGAAGTCCACAACAGGGGGATGCCTATTTTTGGGAAGCAGACTTATATCTTGGCAATGTAAGAAGCAGACTATTATGGCCACATCCACAACTGAAGCTGAGTATGTAGCAGCTGCTGCATGCTGTGGTCAAGTACTTTGGGTGCAAAATCAACTGCTTGATTATGGGTATAACTTTCTTAAAACCAAGATATTCATTGACAACAACAGCACCATTTGCATTATTAAGAACCCTGTTTTTCATAGCAAAACTAAACATATTGAAATTAGACATCACTTTATCAGAGATTGTTTTGAAAAAGGACTGATTGTCCCTGAGAAAATTGATACAGAACTTAATGTTTCTGATCTTTTAACAAAAGCTTTTGAAGTAGGGTGGTTTCAGTACCTGGTTGCAGGTATTGGAATGGTTACCCCCTAAAAACTGATGTCTATTTTGTCATGTATATTCAAGGTTGCTTTACTGCTGTTGTTGTATAGCTGTTAGTCCATTTTTCCATCACTTTTTATTCCACTACTTTTTAACACAGATTCCCCTACTGGGGGTTCATTCCCCTGCTAAGAGAATTTTTCTCTTTAAGCTGGGTTTGTTCTTTTTACAAAGTGGTTATATGTGGTTTTAGACTAACAATGCAGAGTTTTCATGTGGTGCATACTATTCTCATTGGCGAATCAGGTATATGCTCTATGTTTCAGGGGAGGTTAGGTCACACCTTTAGGACTCAGGGTATCCTTAGGATACTCATATATGATCTTAGATCATATCTATTAGTGAGTGAGGGTTCAGGGTGATGATGACTTGCTACAAAGCTTGTCAGAACTCTGAAACCTTGAGGCACTGTAATGGGTGCTTACACTTCTCTATTAAAACAGCTTGCTGCTCAAGTACAGATGTGTGGTACACATTGCCAAGACTAACTGACCATAAGTAAGGGAAAAGGTAGGGATGGTGACTAGGGTATGCATATTTTCTTGGGCTGATCTAGTGCAGGGTGACTTATGTGTTGACTTTTTGTGCTGAGACATTTGCTGAATAGAGGACTCTTGAGTTTCTATGTATCTATCTTGTGTATACAAGTGTGTGCATTAGAGCAGAGCTAGTTAGCATTGGTCTCTCCATGACTAGTCCAATACCCCTAGGAAAGTTTCCCCTGCTTTCACCTTTTGCTTCCCCTGCTTTCATAACATTCCCCTGTTTGACCGTTGACCGACAATACCGTTACCCTGTTCATAGCCGTTGGGCCTGCTAGCATAAATTTTGGTAGGGGAATATTTTATTATTTTTAAAAGATATTTAAGGCGCTTTCTTCGCTGATTGGTAATCTTTTCTTTATTATTTCAAATAAATTACTTTTTTATCAAGATTTATCTTTGATATTTTTGCAATTTGAAAATTTTGGTCCAATCACAGCTCTTCAATTCGCCTATAAAAACTTAATTCCCTTCACCAGCAGGTCCATCTCACTCTCTCGACTTAATCCCACCTACCTCTCACCTTTATAAACCTTCAAAATATTTTCAAACTTTATCATGCCTCTCAAAATTGCTGCTAATCATAACCAAATCGCTTTATTACATGATGAACCAATAGAGTTTGCTGATGCTGTGGCCTTTCTAAAGTCCTCGTACTTTAGAGTGGCCCTTCTCATCAACCCTAGAATTTATACCTCACACATTCAGCAGTTCTGGTCTAAATCCATGACCAAAACAGTGAATGGAGAGGTTATAATACAAAGCACTGTAGATGGTCATCCCAAGGTGATTACACTTGCCTCCATCAGGGAGAATCTTCTTCTTGATGATGAGGATGGGATAACCAACCTATCTGAGGCTGAAATCTTTGCGGGTCTTGTTAAATTGGGGTACACTCTTTCTAAAAACCGAAAATGTAAGTTTGCTAAAGGTCAGTTTGCCCCTCATTAGAAGTATTTGATTCATACAGTTTTGCAATGTTTGTCACCAAAAACCACTGCTTTCAATGAATTTGGTAGTGAGATGGCTTCTGCCCTGATCTGCTTTGCAACAGGGAGGAAGTATTGTTTTTCTCAAATGATTTTTAAAGGAATGGTTAAAAATGTTTCAAGCAACTCAAAGTTTTGTATGTACCCAAGGTTTATAGAACTTCTGCTGAATATGAGTGATCATGGCCCAATTAAACACAAAAACTATTTTTCAGCAACCAAGCATACCACCAAACTATTCACCACACTTCTTGCACCATCACCACAGTTTTTTGGTAGGTCCATTCCACTCACTTCAATTATGATGAACCAAATCAGACAACAAGAAGCCAAGAATCAAACAGCTAAACACCAACCTTCTAATTCCCCTGCCAAGCACCTACACCCTGCCAATCCTTTACCCCCTGCTGATCCACAACATGAAAGGCGATCTAAATCCAGGTTTGCCAGGTCTCCCTTGCCTGGTGAATCTTCACAAGCAGCAAAGAGGAGAGTCTCCAAAGGTTTGGAGCAACCTGAGGGTTTGGCTGCCACTACTGTCTCATCCTCAAAGGGTGAGCAGGACAGTGACACCATCAGTAAGTCCTCTCCCTCACTCCATGATATCCAAACAGGGGAGAAATCCCCTTCTAGGATTGAGAGCAGCATGAAACCTTTGACCAATTTGGAATTGAAGAAAATGTGTATGAGTCTGAAAAGGCAGAATGCACAACTGGTACAAAATGTCAAAAAGCAAGGCCTGGTTATCAATAATTTAGAAACCAGACTTGCTACTCTTGAGGGGAGGAGAAAGCCCAGACTTATTATATCCACAGATGAGGATGCTTCCAAAGGGGAGGAAGTTCCAAATACAGAAGAGTCTACTCAGTACTATTCATATCCTGGTGGTGTCCATGGAAAGATAGCAAGTGCTGAGAAAGGGATAGAGAAAGGAAGTGCTGATAAGGGAAGTGATAAGGGGAGTGCAACCAAAGAAATTGCTCAAACATTGCTCACCATGGGCAATCAAGAAGAAGCCCCTGCTTCAAAGGTTTCCCCTGCTGTTGCTGATCCCACTGCTGTAAGTCGTTCCCTTGCTAAGAACATTACTCAAACTTTTGTTAGAAAGAACAAAAAGCAACCAGCTCAGAAGGGGATTACAATCAAAGAACCTGCATCTAAAGTTAAACCAGCACCAACAGTGGATCCAAAAGACAAAGGAAAAGGAATCATGGTTGAAAAGCCCAAGAGAAAATACAAGCATCTAACTCCTGAACAGCAAAGGGCTCAAGAAGCACATGATGCACAAGTAGCTCTCAGGCTACAACAAGAGGAGATGGATATGCATGATCAAAGAATGCAAAAGATGAGGCCCAAAGATACGCTCAAGCAGGTTGAGATTATGCATAGAGAACTGGATGACAGGGTACCTCATGTTGGAGAATTTCTTGATCAATGGGAGAAGGAGTTAATAAATGCTCCTTTGGAAGACAGGTATGAGTTGACTTGCCTTGTTTACAAATATCAAACTGAGTATCTGGAAAGAAGGGCAAATCAAATTCAGAGAGAGAAGTATTTAACTTCAGAGAAAGGGCAACTTGAACACTACAAAGTTTTGCTTAAGAGACATAAGAAGTGGAAGGATGGTGACTTCAGATATATGAGTTTTGAAGCCATAAAAAGAGCAGTCAGACCAGTCCTAAGAGAATATGATGTGGAGGATTGGATGACTATGAACTCTCCTGAGGAAGCTGAGTATCTTAGGAGACAAAGTGAAATGCTGTAGAAAGCTAAGGAATCTAAGAAAAGAAAAGCTGAAGGAACAAATTTGGAAACTACACAAGCAGGTGCATCATCCCAAGCAGGTGCATCATCACAAGCAGGGGCATTACATCAAGCATGTGGAAGTTTTCCAGAAACTGAGAAGTCTGCACTTAATATACAAAGGGCAGCCAAAAGACTCAAGAGAATGAAGAAGGTTGGCACAGTTACTAAGGAGTCTCAACGGCCCTCAAATGATGAAATTGATAAACAGCTAATTCTGCAGGAAAATGATGATATCTCACCTAGTGAACTTGGAAAGAAGTTTGCTATCATAGAATATGTTGTTTATGAACACAAAGGGAGGACTTGGTGGAAGCTTACAAGAGCTGACAATACAGCACAGACATTTCAAAGTCTAGATGTCATGTTTCAAACTTTAGATAGTGAGGACTTAGAAGATCTGTGGAAAATTTTGAAGAAGACTTTTTCTGCAAAACCTCCTACCATGGATGGTGTGGAGAAGGATTTGGTAATCTGGGAGTGCATGCATAGGATGTATGAGCATAAGTTATTTGATCCTATATTTGATGCAGTGAATAAAGGAGATTTGTTGTATTGGAAGCTGTTTACCAATTCTGGGGTCTATGAGGTAGTGATGGAAGGATTAAGTGCATACTTGATTAATCATAGGTATTATCCCTTCACTCAGGAGACCTTGAAGAAACTAGCACAGGCTAACTTGATTGTAGATGCTAAAACGCCTGTTGCTTATGATCTGGTAAGAATGATTCACAGTCAGATTTGGCCAGAAGTTTGTAAGCATCCTCATCAACTAGGATTTATTCAGAAACTTGTCTTTAGGCGAAAGCACAAGTTTAGGGGAGGATTATTGTGAATAAATCTATGCTTACTTGTTACCCCTGCTAGTTGATTATCCGTACCCCTGCTAGTGTAAGTTCCCCCTGCTAAATAACAAAGGCAGGGGGATTGGTTCCCCTGCTGAAGTCAAAGGCCCTGCTGTCAGAGATAAACTTGGAATAGATTTTTACGCGTTTCAGTTATTATTCCTTAATACTTTCCAAGTTTGTTAGTAGTGATCTTGTACGTGAGTCCTTATGGCTATAAAAGGACTCACTAGGTTAGCATGCAATGTGTGTCTCTCTATTGTCTTTCATTGTTATACTTTAAGGTTTTGTAAACCCTAATACCATTTTAGGGTATTTGTGTATCATTGATATATTAAAGTTCAACGTTTCAATCATATTGTTCTTGTGCTAAACATTATATTCCGCATCTTGTTTAGTTACTTTGTTTTGCAAAGTTTCTCTAGTGTTAGATTGAATTCTTTCTTTCTATCACAACCCTTAAACAAGCTATTAAGGTTTAAGATCTGACTTTGGGATCAACATGAGAGTGACTAACTTTGTTAGTTTTGTTTTGCTTATTTACCCTTTGAGCATGACCCCACTTAGGTTTGTCATCTCTTGGTCCCATTTGCCTTTTACTATGTGTATTTTTCTCATGACCTTTCATTATGACCCTATTTTCAGCCTTTTTTTAGCAATTTTATCCTCATGCACAGTACAATCTTTGATAAAATGACTTAAGCTACCACACACATAACATCCTCTTCTTTTGAAAGAAAATCCAAAAGGTAATTCTGACTTACTATTTTCAAAACCTAGCCCACCCCTTTTGATACTACCATGATGTTTTGCATTGCTATCCACTGCCTTACTAGAAGGTTTCACCTGCTTGGGAGCAGAACTAGTTGTAGATACATGTCCCTCAAGCACAAAGGTGCTCATCAGAGGTGGATAGACAACCTTTTTGGTCACAAGAGGTTCATCTTGGGTCAAAGTACTAGAGTTTGACTCTGAATCATTAGACTCTTTACCATAAACAACTTTTGACTCATTTAACTCTATACTTTTATCATTATTATGGGGCATGTAATTCCTGATAAAGGTGGAGGAACTGCCTTTATTCCTTCAGCATACCTATTATTTTTAGGAGTATCTTCTAAATCACAAGAACTATCAAAAATCCCTTTGGATAAGTCCTTGTCATTCATAGTTATCCAAGGTTGGTCCTCTATGTAACCTAGGCATGTTTTGTCATAATACCCCATTTGAGAATTAATCAGCTTACCCATGCCCTTTGAAGATTTTTTCTAGTGATTAATTACTTCTCTTTCATTATACAAGCTAGCTTTTAAAACTTCATTTTCTACTGTAACTTTTACAAGCTGTTTTTCAAAAGCATTGATAGTCACATCTTTTTCTCTCATTTGAAGAGTCAAAATCCTAGTTTTCTCTTCATAGTTTTACTGACCCTTTTGATACAAAACTATATTTGCTTCTAACTTAGAAACACCTTGTTTAAAAGCATCTACTTTGAAAATACACGTGTTTACTTTTTTGATATTGTTCTTCTAGTTCAACTTTAAGACTATTAAATTTAAGAACACAATCTTTAGAACAAGGATGTACCTCAATGTCTTCATGAGAGAGAGCCATTAGACCATGTTCTTCTTCTTCTTCATGTGCTTGAGCCCAGTTGACCACTCCATCTACTGTAATTAAAGCTTTAGTTCCTTTTGGACACCATAGATTTCTGTTATCTCATTTGGGAAGACTTTCAGTGACTCTTAGGCTGGTCCTATTGCTGTTCTTGGACTTCTGGCTGCTACCTTCACCCTTTTCTCTCTTTCATTCCCTGGTAAATTTTCCAAGCTTTCCACAGTTGTAGCATTCAACTTTTGACTTATCATATCCTAATGGTTCATTAGGATCAACATTCATCTTCCTTCCAGTCCTTTTGTAGAGTACTATTGGATCTAATAGAGACCAAGGCAGCTTGCCATTTTAGATCCATATCTTCAATGTCAGCATCGTCCATCTGGAATAGATCATCAAGAGTCAATCTTGGTATGTTGTCTTGTCCAACAAAGAATGAGAAGGCATCATTCTCATTGAATAATGATGGAGATCTTCCTTGTGAATTATGGGTCATTGATGGACTGTATTCAACACTTTGATGGTAAGTACTATTCGTTGGTTCACCAACAGTACTTTGAAAGTAAGTACCGCTACTTGTTCCACCAGCGGTACTTTGAGAGTATGTACCACTGCTTCCTTTTGACATAAACGCCAAGTTAGGCTTTGGTACAGATGCTTTAGCTGGCTCAATACCTTTAACATCTATCTCATAGACTTTGAGATTGTTATTAAGACGACCAAAAGGAGTAACATCCAAATAATCTCTTGTGATGAAGTGCATAGCCATTACCTTCTACTCTGGTGGAACTCCTCTCAAGAACTTTTGATTAGCTTCTTCATGAGGGATTACAAGTCCATGAACTGACAGTTGAATAAGCAGTTTACTGAACCTTCCATATCCACTATAGATCCTTCTGAACTAGATATTGAGAAGTTATCAAATTCTTGTTTTAGAACAATCTTTTTCATCTTCTTAGATTTGTCATTACCTCTAAATCTAAGCTTGATAGCCTCCCACATAACTTTTGTATCTTTGTAGTGATGAAAGATAGGTAGAATATCTTCTCAACGCGCCATTTCTAATGTAGTTCTAGCCTTTCTTTCTCTGATCTCATCTTGTACTTGTTCAGTAGTGACAACAGGTAAAGCATAACATGTACCATCAGGCAGCCAGTGCAGCTTTTTGGGAGTATTCCCATTCTTAATGACTTGCCACAGAGTATGATCTGTGTGATTCATGTAATGTTCCATCTGCATAGCCCAAGTTTCATAGTTATCACTTTTGAGAATAGGGAGTTTTACAACAGACATAGTATAGGGAGAAGGTGTAGCTGATTGCATAGCTACAGCTTGTGTAGTTTGTGCAGCCGGGGGAGGTGGAACCACTGGTGCAGGCTGCACAACTTGAGGTTGTTCCTGTGGTACTGGATCAGGGATTGGAATTTCTTCCAACTGAGGATTTTTCAGCAGTTTGAGACATTGTATGAATTTATTTTTTGTGAGTGGAGGTTTAAGGTTTTGTTCTTCTTATTCAAAGTTTCTCAACAAGATCTGATACCCCTTGTTGATCCTTTTGAATAGATCTATATCCTGTTAAGGATTACGCAATAGCTTGCAAACAAACTAGAGCACTTGAGAGACTCTTACTAAACTCTAATAAGTTATGTGGAATCTAACTTATAAAAGCAAAGAAGAACAACAATATACTCTAACCATTCGATCTTCTATTAATCGACTGTGGCAAAGGTACATAAAAACTCATCGTACCTATGTTCCTTTTATAGTGTAAGGAACCCTAGAATAATCTATTTAGATAAATATATCACATACGATATATTCTCAGTATTCTACTATGATAAGTATATCACACACGATATACTCTCTATATAATCAGAACATATCTTTACTAACGATATACTCATACTTATCCTATTAGCAGTACTCACTAACAGTCGTTAGCATGTACCACGTTAACACTAACAGTACTTACTATAACTAACGATACTTGGTACTTGAAATAACAGTACTTGGTACTTTACAATAATTCCCAACAGACAGGTGTATCCTGGGAAGTTTCAACACTAGTAGTGACAGAGATGACATTATCATCCTCTTTAACCTCTTATACCTTACTGGTGCATTGAGAATTTGTAATATCTAAGCTACCAATCTCAGAAGTACAATCCTCAGTTTGAGAAACACCAGTATTAATACTAGTAATTGGTGCATCTTGTGGAATGTCAACACAAGATTTGCTAGGCACAATGACATCATCATCCTTTTTAGCCTCTTCTACCTTAATAGGCTCAAAATCAGGTTCCTTTTACTGTTGGAATTCTGGAAGACCAACGAATGCCAACTCTTTCAAAGAAGGAAAGTAAAAAAGTGGGGATTTAACAACATGATATTCACCATTGTAACCTTGACGCCATTTACACTTATCAGTAACCTGACTACCAATCATCTTTTCTAGATTTTGAGTGGCATGTTCAAAACTTTTAAAATTTGATTCATTTTCAAGTTTAGCAATTTCACTATCTTCTAATTTAGACTTAAGATCAGTGTTTTCAAGTGTTTGAGCAACTATTTATCTTTTAAGAAGAATGATTTTATCATTAAAGGCCATTTCCTGTTCCTTATAACATTCTATTTTTTATTCTAACAATTTAACACCTCTTTTATAACTAACAATATAACTTTTAAAGTTTTGATAATTCCTAGTAATTCCATCAAAATATTTTTTTAACTCAACATATTTTTCTTGACAAGCAATAGTACAATGTTTATTAAGAATTACCTCAGAGCCTGAACTTGAACTTTTGACAGAGTTTGAGGTAGAAGACATGTATTCTTCAACAGAACAACTCTTGAGTGTAGAAAACTCTCTTCTAATTCAAAGCTCCTCAACCAGCTCTGATACCACTCGTTGATCCCTTCTTGAACAAATCTTTAACTCCTTAGCTGATTTAAGGTATAGTTGTATTGAATAAATCCAAGACAACTATGGTAGAAACTTTGATTGAGAATATCACAAACTATGCGGAAACTAGGTTGTGATACTATGAAGAATAGTAATAATTCATCAAACCTTGCAGCCTCAATATATTAAATTAATCACACTTAATAGAGATAGGGTTTACAATCTTGAAGTTATAACATACTATTAATGAAACGTGTGTGTAATGATGGTGTAGAGTTTGATGTGTTTTCTCTACACCCTAGGACCTCTTTTTATAGTCTAAGGAGTCCTAGTAGGTTACAACACAATATATACTTTTCTAATAAACCTCCTTATTATAAGAAACTAAATCATTTGAATATTAGTTTTATCTTCATGTCATTTGATCATATTTGATTATATCTTTAATCTTCTTTAGTAATATCTTCAAGTATTCTTCATGTACTCCACTAGCTTGAAATAATTTTCATACTGTCGACTTAGTCCTTTTTGTTTCTTTAGTACTACTAGTACTAATATATAACCAGTGATGTAAAACAATACATATATATAATAATATCGTAAGTGAATACATAACAAGTAACTCTTAGGAAAGAATTACAAGCCAAATAATTCACAAAATATAATATAATATATATACATATATATACCGGATAAGTGATCACCCGGGTCGTTTCCCAACGAGGTGCGAAATTGACGGTTACGTTATTGGTTTAACTTTTGGATTCTTGAATAAACAAGGATTTGATTTTGGTTTATAAACTACGATGAAAACATTATAAAAGGCATGGAAAATAAAATCTAACTACGAGCAAGCGTATAAGACATCGAAATAAATCTTAAGTTTACAATAAACATAAATAAAGGCATGAAAAAGAAAAAACGCAAGCTAAATAAACATAAATGCATGAAAAAGAAAAAACACAAGCTAAATTAAAGCAACTAATTATTTAAAAAAAGAATCATGGTAATTTTAAAAACTTGTAAAACCCGCATGCTTTTACCATGAATAGTACCCTTAAGATCGTACGTACTAGATTAAAACTTTCCTAATATAGCATGATTACGATTACGTGTTAGGATTTTACGTATTACGTACGTGTTAGAACACGATAAGTATTTACTACGCACGAGCATGTAATAATTATTTGACAATAAGTAATCACGAACATGCGATCATGAAATCATGAACGTAATTAAAACACGAACTATTATTAATTACGTATATATATTTATTACGAGCGTAAATAAATATATTAGATCACGATAATTACGTAACGAGAACACATAAAACGCGAACACAAATAATCATGGACGAATAACTAAACATCGAGACACGGAAAAAGGTACGGGTATCCCATGTGGGGCCCCCTACCCGCGGCTACAAGGAACAAATGGGCCAAGCCCGTTTGAAATTATACTAAAAGGAGGTTAAGGAATTTTACACTACTCATAATTGTTTTACAGAAGAATTACAGAAAACCTAAAACCCTCCTCTTTTCTTCTTTTTGGCCGCCACCTTCAAAACACCAAAAGGGGGTGTTTGTTGATCTTGGATCTTGGAATTCTTGTTGGTGTTCGTGTTTGTTCTTCGTTCTTTTGATCCACGTATTCGGTAAATCCTTTTTAAACCTTTTTCTTTTGATTTGATCTTTTATTAATTAAGAACATGTTATGTTTTTTTTTATAAAACCTAATTAAATCATAGATCTAACATGAATTGGGATTTAATAAAATCAAATGTAATGTTTTAAGGGGTGTTTGTTTTGGCCGCAGCCTACACCGAACCCGAGAGGGTTTCGGTTTGGCCATCCGACCACCACCGAGACCATATGGTCCCGGTTGGTTGGTGTGGGTCCCACGGCAGCATCAAGACAAGGGGTGCCCCGATTTGGTTCGGGGTACGGAGTCGATTTCATGTTCGGTTCATGATTTTAGTCTAGATCCGGTTCATGGTGTATGTTTAGTTTTTATTTTTTTTATGATCTTATGTTAAAATTAAATTAATAATATGACATGATTAATTTAATAACATGACTTAGGTTATTTTAATTATTAATAATCATGAAATTAATTAACCTAAGTATTTTTATATTTTAGACTTATAATTAATTAATTATTTAAAAACCATGGTTATAATTAATTAATTAACATGACTTAGGTTATATTGTTAATAAATAATAATACATGTTTTAACCTAAGTATTTAACTTTATTTAATTAAAAACATGTTATACTTTAATTAAATATTTTAACCTATAGTTTAATTTAATTACATGAAATAATTATTAAACTATACATTATATCAAATGACTTGGAAAATAATCATGAAAACACTTAGGCTTATATACTTAGCTTATTTAACCAGCTTATTTCTAATTATGGAAACTTTCTATTTTTAGAAACTTATTTAATTAAGGCAGCTGATCTATTTATGGAAACTTTCTATTTTTGGAAACTTTCTATTTTTGGAAACTTTCTATTTTTGGAAACTTTCTATTTTAGGAAACCTGCTATTTTTGGAAAGTTACTTATTATTACACAGTAAGTATAATAATACATGAAATACCAGAAATACTTAATCAGATTAAAATAGAATACAAGATAAACACAGTTTAAGGCGTTAAACAGTAAAACATGGTAAGAACATATAAAATAAGCTAAGACATGACATTAAACCAGCTACGTATTTAGTAAGCAGATACTTATTCATGTATGTATTTATGTAGCACTAGTGATACGAAAGTAGGTTTCCTCTCAGTTCATCTTCTTCGTTCACTGGACATAAGGTACGGATTCCCGTCCTTTCAGTATGGACATTCTTTCCTTATTAGGATTCCCCGTATGCAGCCAAATGTTTTCCCATAGTATAAGTTACGTGTTTGATTTGCTTATGTTTAATTAAGAATACCTATAGCCATATACATGCATGACCAGTTTCACCTAGTTATGGAGGTACCATAACCATAACATTAGAGGCACTGATGTTATGACTTCACCACGGCGGAGTGATTGCTCGTGGCGTCCCTTCAACTTTTGGCCATTTACTTTATATTTATCATATGGGGCGTATGGGTGCATCCTAGTTACATGTTTTCAGTCAGGATTTCATGGTGAATGTGGTGTGTGCCTTGCATCCTTCACAAGGAGCTGGTCGCTCTTACCCAAAAACCAGTATATTAAATTAGAGGCAGCCCCTCTAATTTGCATGATGAGGTCACCCCTCCAAGTATTCATGCACGGTGGATTTTCATGACCTATATTGGCTAATGGTAAAATATGACAAACAGTTTTTACAAGATAAACATAAGACTTTCAAACTATAAAACCAGTTTTATCAAGACTTAACCAGGTTACTCGGGACTTAGTTTTCCTCCGCTGCTATATGTTATATGCTTATCCTATTCATGCTTTATTGTACATCCGTGCACTGAGCGTTTTTGCTCAGCCGTTTTCCTTTTCTATGTTCCCAAAACGGCAGGTACTCAGGGACGCTCGTAGACACTAAGAGTACGTGCATATGGACTGGAAGCTGTCTAGCCTTCTTTAATTTATGCATTTCCTTTCTTATGATACATTTGCTTTGGACATTGTTTAGTCCTTTCCTTTATTATACTATGTTTGTGTGTGATGAGCTTTACGTTTAGACTACCGATGTTTGATTTCGGTATTTTCCTTTTATGGTCAAGTAATGTTTAGACATTTTTCCTTGTATGCTTTGATGACACGCCATAATTGCATGTGACATTTCCATTATCAAAATGGGGTGTTACAATTATGGTATCAGAGCCAAGGCTTCGACCTGTAGGCTCTCAAATATGACCTGTGATTAGTGGGTAGTCAATACGGTCTTCCTATAACTGACAGTTGTTTTCATGCATTCATCATTTTTAAGCATACATATACATGTCATTGTCGCAGATTTTTGACTAAGTAATGGTTGGTACATGACTGGCCCTATTTAGTCGCATGTGTTTTATCGAAACTTTTAAATTTGGGACCGACCCATATGCGTCCCCCCGCCATGTCTTTTGTTTTGGGTGAATTGACCATAGGCGTTCACTCTCGAGCATACAAAAGTTATCATAAAACTGCATCATGCATTCATACACAAAATTTTCTTGCATAAAATTTTTCTCGTGAAATTTTGGTATAAATTTTTTTTCATGTATATATATATATATATATTTTATGTTTTGATCTGTTTAATCATATGTTTTATGTTATACTGTCAGATGGTTCTCACACGCGAACAAGAACTACTCAATGTTGCAATTCAAGCTGCTATGCAAGCTTTGCTTCCTCAACTGAGGAATGACATCAGGGCTGAAGTTTAAGCTGCCAACAATCAACAGCATAATCAGGCACCTCCTCCTCCTCCTCCAGTGACATTAGCAGTATGGCTGGAGAGATTCAACAAGCTCCACCCTCGAGCTTTTGAGAAGACAGATAGCCCCAGTGATGATTGATGAGACTGCTTTTATACATAGTCTCATCGTCCAAATCGGGCTTAAAATGCATAAAATATCATTAAAACTGCCAAATATATGCTCGTGTTTGTTGCTTGTGTATTTTAGGTACGGATATTGACGAAATGGCAAAAAGATCACAAGGATCATTCAAAAACGAACACGGGAAACGAAGCCGCACAATGAACCGGGCACAAATCTGGAATTTCCAAAATGGTCCTTGAAGAATTGAAGATTATCAACATTGGTCCCTCATTTTTGAAGACTTGGCAATTTATACCCTTGCAATACTCATAAAATGCATTGTGGTCCCTAAATTATCATGATTGTACAAGTTCAGTCCTTGAAGATTGAAGAAATTACATAAGAAGTCCTTATACAAAGTTTGCAAAACATGTTGTGCCAAAAGTGTCAAACTGCCAAACTTATTTATAAAGGAAAAGTGGTTTGGAGCTGTTTAATATAAAGTGAAGGAATTAAGAAACTTGAGGGGCCAAACTGCCAGACAACCAAACCCACATATCCAACCAGTTGCTGACACCTCACCCTCCACGTCACCATACCCGACCCTACCCATTTACCCAACCCATTACCTACCCAAACCCGTCCCATAAACCAGTTTATTAACCTGGTCAAACAGTCAACCAAATTTCCCACTAAACATCATTTTTAAAAATCCTTAATCCCATTTCAGATTAAACCCCCATTAAACACCCACATAAACCCTAAATTTCCCAGGCATAATTGGATTAAAAAGAAAAGGGTTTTCGTTTATATTTTCCAGATCCTTAATTAGTGTCTTTGTCACCAAAACCCACTTACAAACCCACTCACCCCGTGATTCTATGGTCCCCACGTTTGTTCCCCTGCTCCCCCTCTTTTGCCAAAAGACAAATCTTCCAGTGATCCAACGTCTTACCTTCACTTCTTGGTCCCCAAGTTCAAAAAGAACGTCCAAGATCGATTCAAAGACAACTATCATCACATGGGCTCTAATTTGACCAAGACCTCAAAGGGCAGAATTGGGCATTCACCAATTAGGGTTTAGGGTTTTAGCTTTCTTGTATTATTTTATTCAGCTATTCTAGAATGATCAGATAGGTAGTATAAATGAGACGTCTGTGTCTCATTTTTATTTTGTTCTAGATTTTTACTCAAAAAAATTGTAATCCCTTTTCTAATTAATATAAAGTTGGTGTTTGTTTAAAAGTAATTCCTTTTATGATTTTTTAAAAAGTTGGTATATGTTTGAGTATTGATCTGAGTTCAATTAATATTGTGCAAAACATATTTTGTGTTTTGAATTTTCAGAAACAAGGTTTCTGAAAAAGGTGGATTTTTGGTTAAAATCTTGTTCAAAATTTGGTTTTCCAAGGTTGGAATTGGTTTTGTTAAGTGTTTTTGAAAGGAAAATATTTGAGTAGATTACTTGAAAAAGATTTGAAAAGTTTCAAAAATCAGAAATTGGATAGTATTGTTGTTCATTGTTCATTGCAGGGAATCCATTGGAGGTCTTGTGTTGTCCAAGAGATCTGCACAGGCCCGGGCCTGTTAGGAGATGGCTAGCAGCCATTGTTGGGCCTGGATGTATGTCCAACAAGGTACCTCCTTGTCCCTTGATTTCAATTTTCATATATTACTGATTTTGGTGTTTATGTGATTTATGCATGAGAGTTGTTCATTTGTTTGTTTAAGTGTTTGATTTTACTGAATAGTTGGTTGTATGCATGTTTAGGACTGGTCTAACCAGTTTGGTTTGAGTTGGTTGAGATTTGTCTTGTAAAACTTCATGTTCAGAATATAAAGGGGTGTTTGGATTAAGGTTCATATCAGGGTAAATCAATTAAGATTTGTTTAAATTTTGTTTAGAATCACTCTTAGGGTTGAAATAGGTTGTATGCTAGCTTAGCTTTCAGTTTGGTAGGGTTTAAGTCACAATTGCATGATAAAAAATTGGTTTAAGCAGTCTAAATCAGAAAGTGAATTTTATTGCCTATTTTTGTGTAAATTTGAGCCTCCAAATCTTGACCATTGCTAGAATCTAGGTTGTTTGAGGATTGTGAAGGGCTTATATGCTATTTGGTGTCATTGTGTGCAAGTTATGAGGCCTTGAAATTCGAATTTGTGCAAGTAAATTTTGTTACTGTTCATCAGAAACATTGCCAGGCTTAGTAACTTTCTTGCTCATTGTGTTTGATTTTGTTAAGTCTTGTGTGTTTTTTGTGTTGATTATTGACTCCTTATACTCAAATGAGTATAGGGTTGCCTTATTGCCCAAAATAAGCCCACAAATAAGCTCTCCTGAGCTTATAGGTCAACTGACCACTTTTTTACACTAGCAGTGGGAACAAACTTCCCACTGGTAGCACACAAGTTGGTACTGCTAAAGCTAAAGGACAAAACAAGCAAAGTGTCACTTTCAGAAACCTTTATTTTTTGTCTTTAGTGCCTTAATTTGGGAGTTAGGACTTGAAACCAGTTTCTAAATTTTTCTAATTTTATTTTTGATTTTTCTGATTAATTAGATTTTTATTTACTGTTCATTTTATATTTTTTTAGATTAAATAGCATTTTTAATGAACTTTTATTGTTTCTGTTTTTGGCATTTAGTGCCAGAAATACATATTTTTCAGTTTCAACATTTTTCTTTTATTAAGAAAAACATTTTAAGATTTTTGGTTTAAAAATATTCAACTGTTCATCTTTTTATTATTTTTAGAATTAATTTAAGTTAATTAGGGTTTTATTTAAACTGTTTTTGTCTTTTAGTGAAAAATTTAATATTTTTCAAACATTTTCAATTTTCTACTGTTCATTAGAGTAATTTAGGATTTTTAAAATTGGTAAATTATTTTTAGCATTATTTTATTATTTTTTATAATTATTTTAGTTTAAAAATAGTTTTTAGTGATTTAAAAATAGAAAAATAGTTTTCAAAAATTAGGAAAAATACTTTTTAGTCTTTAGATAATATAAGTAAGTTATTTGTTCAATAAAATAATATTCTAGGACATTTGATTATTTTTAGTCTTTAGATAATATAAGTAAGTTATTTGTTCAATAAAATAATATTCTAGGACATTTGATTATTTATATTTAATTTTAGGGCTTTAATTAGCATTTAAATTTGAATATTTAATTAATAAAAGGTTTTAAAATATTTTTATTGGATTTTTATCCTTATTTATATTATTTTAGACTTATTTTAGCTTTTAATTAATTTTTAGGTTCAAAAATTTTAATTTTGTAGTTTTTTACGGATTTACGTGAACGCTTTTTCGTCTTAGCTCGATCCGTCTTCGTAACCGTCATTCTCTTCTCACCCCATTTCTATTTTCTTTTCTCATAACAATAAAATCACAATCAAAATCAATTCATTACACAACACACTAGCCTCCTTGAGAACGAACTCACTTTTAGGGTCATTCACACACGGTTTTCCTAAATCGTCGTGCATACTTGCCCTATTTTGTTGCTCTTTTTCCTAAAAGGTTATACAAAAACTCAATATCAATGATGAAAGCTGGTTGGCTCACATCGAGAAGATTTTCAATGCTATGGGCTGTGACCCCGCATACAAGGCGAGGTTGGCATGCTATCGGTTTGAAGGCGATGTGCTAAACTGGTGGTTAGCATTGATGCAGTCTGAAGGTGGTGACGAGTGGGTTACTGGTTTGACTTGGGCTCAGTTCAAGGACAGGGTGATGGAGCAGTTCTTTCCCAAGGCTGAGCAGGACAAGCTCAAGAGAGAGTACCATGGGATCCGACAGAGAGCTGGGGAGAATAGCAATGAGTTTATGCAGCGCTTTCTTCGTTTAGCTGGTTTCCTTGGTGCGGCAGCAGGTACACCTGAAGAGCAGGCACATAACTTTAGATGGGCTCTTCGCACATCGGTCGCAAACAATCTGGTGTGTGCTACGTTCAACACTGTAGCACAAGTGGCCGATGCAGCACGTAAACTGGAGATGCTGCAAGAGAGGGATGAGTTCGGGGAAGCTGAAAGACCCGACAAGAGGTAAACATTCGTATTCAAGCGGTGATCAACCCGTATACTTTCCATTTATGTCAATTATTCATCTCATAAAATGTATCTTCCAGGCAGAAAACTGGGGACCGGTCTCAGCCGGCTACTCAGCAGCAGCCTCATCAGCCCAAGGGAAACGGTCAGACTAACGACCGTTCTGCTACGGATAGGCGTGGTGGTAATGATAATTACCGCAAAAACGCTGGACACTCCAACAGCAGCAGGTCCTAATACTTACACATTTCCTTATGATTTCATGTTATAACTCATATTCTGACACATTAGCAAAACTTCTACCAGGAACCATGGAAACGGTAGGGACCAGAACCAGGGAGGTTCGCAGCCTAGCCGTCCAGCTATCACTGGTATTCAATCTTACGATTATCCGCATTGTCCTTTGTACCCAATTATCATGTCTTATGTAAAATGTTTTATCAGGTTCCCAGCCAGCCAGAGCACCTGCTGGAGGATTCACTCATCCTCTTTGCTCTACTTGCCACCATAGGCACCCAGGGCCATGTCGCCGTAATACTGACGCGTGCTTCAAGTGTGGTCTTCCTGGCCATATTATGAAGGATTACCGTAAGGGAGAGTTGGAGGGTACATCAGGACATGCTGATACCAAGCCGCCTCCTACTACCGGGCGTGTCTACACGACATCTCGAGACCAGGCCAACAAGTCTACAGGTACCATCACTAGAATCTTGTATATGTATGGTCAAGTTGCATGTGTTCTTTTCGATACGGGTGCTACTCACTCGGTTATTTCTACTTCTTATGCTAAGAACATTAGGATGCTCCCCATGCCACTAGAAAACAGGCTTACTATTTCCACGCCTTTGAGGGAATCTGTATTAATCACTCATGTATACAAGAGTCTTCCCCTAAAATTTGACGATAAGGTTCGACCTGTCGACGCACTTCTGCTGGACATGAATGACTTCGACATGATTTTGGGCATGGATTGGCTATCCAAGCATCATGCTACCATAGACTGCCATTCATATCGAGTTATCTTATGTGATGTTAATGCACCAGAGTACATTCATAACGGGTTCATACCCGGACGGTCTGTACAAGTCATATCTACCCTGCAAGCGCGTGCACTACTGTCACATGGCTGCGAAGGTTATCTAGCTATGGTTCACGACATGGATGCTGAATCCCCATCAATTCAGGATCAACCTATAGTGTCGGAATTCCAAGATGTTTTTCCAGCAGAACTTCCGGGCATACCACCTGCACAAGAAGTGGAATTCAGTATCGAGCTTATTCTAGGAGCTGAACCAATCTCCAAAGCTCCTTATCGCATGGATCCCATAGAGCTGAAGGAGCTGAAGGATCAACTGCAAGAACTTCTTGAACGAGGTTTTATTCGACCGAGCGCATCTCCATGGGGCGCACCGGTCTTGTTTGTTAAGAAGAAGGAAGGCAGTATGCGTCTTTGCATAGACTATCGCGAGCTCAACAAGATCACCATTCAGAATAGATATCCAATGCCACGCATTGACGATCTGTTTGACCAACTCCAAGGGGCCAAACACTTCTCCAAGATTGATCTTAGGTCAGGCTATCATCAGCTACGGGTCAAGGAGCAGTACATCGCTAAGACTGCCTTTCGTACCCGTTATGGCCACTACGAGTTTGTAGTTATGCCATTTGGCCTGACAAATGCTCCAACAGTGTTCATGGATTTGATGAACAGAATCTTCCATGAATTTCTGTACAAGTTCGTCATTGTCTTCATCGATGACATCCTGATTTTCTCAAAGTCCAAGGAGGAACACGAAGACCATCTTCGTACAGTACTACAGATTTTTCGCCAGAAGCAGCTGTATGCTACATTCTAAAAGTGTGAGTTCTGGTTAGACAAGGTGGCATTCTTAGGTCACATTGTATCAGTAGAAGGAATCACTATGGATCCAACGAAGGTTGAGGCCATTACTAAGTGGCCAAGGCTGACATCAGCGACGGAAGTCCGTAGTTTCTTAGGCTTAGCTAGCTATTACCGTAGGTTCGTGGAGAAATTTTCCTGCTTAGCACTACCATTGACCAAACTGATGCGGAAAGGGGAGAAATTCGTCTGGACTGAAGAACGAGAGAAGAGCTTTGAAGACCTGAAGCAGAATCTAGTATCTGCACCTATTCTTACTCTCCCATCTGGTACGGGTGGATTTCAAATCTACAGCGATGCATCGGGGAAGGGACTTGGATGTGTTCTCATGCAACATGGGAAAGTGATCGCGTACGCTTCACGGCAGCTTAAGCCTTATGAAGAAAATTACCCCACGCATGACTTGGAACTTGCTGCAGTCGTGTTTGCATTGAAGATATGGAGGCACTACTTATATGGAGAATCATGTGACATTTTCACGGACCACAAGAGCTTGAAGTATATCTTCACTCAACGTGAATTGAACATGAGGCAGAGGAGATGGTTAGAGCTGTTGAAGGATTATGACATTAATCTACAGTATCATCCCGGAAAGGCAAATGTAGTAGCAGATGCTCTTAGCAGGAAGTCCGGAATGATCAACGGCATCAAAATCGAAGAGGAAATCATAAGAAACTTGGAGCGACTAGACATCGAGATCATGCTACGTGGACAACACGGTTACTGGGCTAATCTTAGAGTAGAACCCGAGTTACTCTCTAAGATCAAGGAAGCTCAGAAGGATGACGGAGAAATCTGGGCGATAGTACAGAATTTGGAGAAACAGACAGAATTCAGAGTAGATGCAGATGGTATCGTATGGCAGGGCACGAGACTTTGTGTTCCTGATGACCAAGAACTCCGGGAAGCCTTGTTAGCTGAAGCTCATAGCTCCCCATTCTCTATACATCCTTGTTCGACTAAGATGTACCATGACATCAAGCAGTACTTTTGGTGGAGTGGTATGAAACAGGATGTGGCCACTTACGTCTCCAAATGTCTTACCTGCCAGCAGGTTAAGATCGAGCATCAGCGATCTGGCGGTCTCCTTCAACCGTTAGATATTCCAGAGTGGAAGTGGGACAAAATCACCATGGATTTTGTTACTGGTCTTCCGCCTACCAAGAGGAAGCACGATGCAATTTGGGTTATCGTAGATCGATTTACAAAATCAGCTCATTTCTTACCGATCCGCAAGGAAGATCTAGTAAGTAAACTCGCAGATACGTACAGAAGAGAGATCATGAGACTCCACGGTGCACCATCCAGCATCGTCTCAGACAGAGATCCTCGATTCACTTCGCGCTTTTGGAAGAGTCTGCAGAAAGCTTGGGGTACACAACTTAAGCTTAGCACGGCTTTTCATCCTCAAACGGACGGACAGTCGGAGCGAACCATTCAGACATTGGAAGATATGTTGAGGTCATGTGCGTTGGAATGGACGGGTGATTGGGACGATTACATCTGTTTGGTGGAGTTTGCATACAACAACAACTGGCACGCAAGCATCAAGTGTGCTCCTTTTGAGATGTTGTATGGCAGAAAGTGTCGCGCCCCAATCTGTTGGGATCAGGTTGGTGAGCGAACACTTGAAGGACCAGAAATCATAGAGATGACCAATGAAAAGATCGCCGTAGCTAAGCAGAAAATTCAGGAAGCACGGTCACGTCAGAAGAGTTACGCCGATAAGCATCGTAGGGACATACATTTTAACGTAGGAGATCACGTCTTCCTTAAGGTTTCGCCGGCATGTGGTGTTAGAAGCTTCTGGATTAAAGGGAAGCTCAGTCCTCGGTTCATCGGACCGTTTGATATCATTGAACGAGTCGGTGAAGTATCTTACCAATTGGCGTTACCTCCGCAGCTTTCGCATGTGCACATTGTGTTCTATGTGTCCTTACTCAGAGGGTACCAGTATCATCCCCTTCACATGGTTCAGTATCTACTGGAACAGATACGTGAAGATCTCACTTTTATAGAAGAACCCGAACGAGTTCTTGACAGACAAGAACGAGTCATGAGAAAGAAGACGATTCCATTCGTCAAAATCCTATGGAGGGATCATACCGAGCGGGAAGCCACTTGGGAAACAGAGGAGTCTATCCGGGCTTCTTACCCTTATTTCATATTTTGAATTCGGGTATGTTCTTCTTTTCTGGTTTACTTTATCTATAATTCGGGGACGAATTATTCTTTTTAGGGGGGAAGAGTTGTAAAACCCGCATGCTTTTACCATGAATAGTGCCCTTAAGATCGTACGTACTAGATTAAAACTTTCCTAATATAACATGATTACGATTACGTGTTAGGATTTTACGTATTACGTACGTGTTAGAACACGATAAGTATTTACTACGCACGAGCACGTAATAATTATTTGACAATAATTAATCACGAACATGCGATCATGAAATCATGAACGTAATTAAAACACGAACTATTATTAATTACGTATATATATTTATTACGAGCGTAAATAAATATATTAGATCACGATAATTACGTAACGAGAACACATAAAACGCGAACACAAATAATCATGGACGAATAACTAAACATCGAGACACGAAAAAAGGTACGGGTACCCCATGTGGGGCCCCCTACCCGCGGCTACAAGGAACAAATGGGCCAAGCCCATTTGTATTTTTACTAAAAGGAGGTTAAGGAATTTTACACTACTCATAATTGTTTTACAGAAGATTTACAGAAAACCTAAAACCCTCCTCTTTTCTTCTTTTTGGCCGCCACCTTCAAAACACCAAAAGGGGGTGTTTGTTGATCTTGGATCTTGGAATTCTTGTTGGTGTTCGTGTTTGTTCTTCGTTCTTTTGATCCACGTATTCGGTAAATCCTTTTTAAACCTTTTTCTTTTGATTTGATCTTTTATTAATTAAGAACATGTTATGTTTTTTTTATAAAACCTAATTAAATCATAGATCTAACATGAATTGGGATTTCATAAAATCAAATGTAATGTTTTAAGGGGTGTTTGTTTTGGCCGCAGCCTACACCGAACCCGAGAGGGTTTCGGTTTGGCCATCCGACCACCACCGAGACCATATGGTCCCGGTTTGTTGGTGTGGGTCCCACGGCAACATCAAGACAAGGGGTACCCCGATTTGGTTCGGGGTACGGAGTCGATTTTATGTCCGGTTCATGGTTTTAGTCTAGATCCGGTTCATGGTGTATGTTTAGTTTTTATTTTTTTTATGATCTTATGTTAAAATTAAATTAATAATATGACATGATTAATTTAATAACATGACTTAGGTTATTTTAATTATTAATAATCATGAAATTAATTAACCTAAGTATTTTTATATTTTAGACTTATAATTAATTAATTATTTAAAAACTATGGTTATAATTAATTAATTAACATGACTTAGGTTATATTATTAATAAATAATAATACATGTTTTAACCTAAGTATTTAACTTTATTTAATTAAAAATCTGTTATACTTTAATTAAATATATTAACCTATAGTGTAATTTAATTACATGAAATAATTATTAAACTATACATTATATCAAATGACTTAGAAAATAATCATGAAAACACTTAGGCTTTTATACTTAGCTTATTTAACCAGCTTATTTCTAATTATGGAAACTTTCTAATTTTAGAAACTTATTTAATTAAGGCAGCTGATCTATTTATAGAAACTTTCTATTTTTGGAAACTTTCTATTTTTGGAAACTTTCTATTTTTGGAAACTTTCTATTTTTGGAAACTTTCTATTTTTGGAAACTTTCTATTTTAGGAAACCTACTATTTTTGGAAAGTTACTTATTATTACACAGTAAGTATAATAATACATGAAATACCAGAAATACTTAATCAGATTAAAACAGAATATAAGATAAACATAGTTTAAGGCGTTAAACAGTAAAACATGGTAAGAACATATAAAATAAGCTAAGACATGACATTAAACCAGCTACGTATTTAGTAAGCAGATACTTATTCATGTATGTATTTATGTAGCACTAGTGATACGGAAGTAGGTTTCCTCTCAGTTCATCTTCTTCGTTCACTGGACATAAGGTACGGATTCCCGTCCTTTCAGTATGGACATTCTTTCCTTATTAGGATTCCCCGTATGCAGCCAAATGTTTTCCCGTAGTATAAGTTACGTGTTTGATTTGCTTATGTTTAATTAAGAATACCTATACCCATATACATGCATGACCAGTTTCACCTAGTTATGGAGGTACCATAACCACAACATTAGAGGCACTGATGTTATGACTTCACCACGGCGGAGTGATTGCTCGTGGCGTCCCTTCAGCTTTTAGCCATTTACTTTATATTTATCATGTGGGGCGTATGGGTGCATCCTAGTTACATGTTTTCAGTCAGGATTTCATGGTGAATGTGGTGTGTGCCTTGCATCCTTCACAAGGAGCTGATCCCTCCTACCCAAAAACCAGTATATTAAATTAGAGGCAGCCCCTCTAATTTACATGATGAGGTCACCCCTCCAAGTATTCATGCACGGTGGATTTTCATGACCTATATTGGCTAATGGTAAAATATGACAAACAGTTTTTACAAGATAAACATAAGACTTTTCAAACTATAAAACCAGTTTTATCAAGACTTAACCAGGTTACTCGGGACTTAGTTTTCTTCCGCTGCTATATGTTATATGCTTATCATATTCATGCTTTATTGTACATCCGTGCACTGAGCGTTTTTGCTCGGCCGTTTTCCTTTTCTATGTTCCCAAAAGGACAGGTACTCAGGGACGCTTGTAGACACTAAGAGTACGTGCATATGGACTGGAAGCTGTCTAGCCTTCTTTACTTTATGCATTTCCTTTCTTATGATACATTTGCTTTGGACATTGTTTAGTCCTTTCCTTTATTATACTATGTTTGTGTGTGATGAGCTTTACGTTTGACTACCGATGTTTGATCCGGTATTTTCCTTTTATGGTCAAGTAATGTTTAGACATTTTCCTTGTATGCTTTGATGACACGCCATAATTGCATGTGACATTTCCATTATCAAAATGGGGTGTTACAAAACTATTTTTACCTAAGTCTATATTTTATAAAACTAATTTTAATAATAAAAGGAACTGATATTATAATTAAAGTAAAATTTCATAAACTTTTGAAACATTAAATAAAAACGTACTAAAGATTAATTTACAAACCTAAACAGATTCATAAACTAAAATTGGTTTCTTAAAATTATTTTAAACTAATTTAATAAGGACTTAAACCTAAAATATGACAAGAAAGTACTAAGAGCATAGTGGTAAAAGGAATTGACTGTAGTCATGAGGTCCTGGGTTCGAAACTCAGCACTTTTTTTTACTTCCATTATTTTTTTCTTTGTTTGGTCAGTCCAGTTATCGAAGTCACAAAAATCACTAACCCAAACCATTTTCATACTACTGCTTAGAATGCAAATCTAAATAAACAACACTACAACACAAACTAAATATCAAACATAAAGCAACAACAACATAACATAATAGCAAGCACCATCAACAACATTCTACATCAAAATAAACAATAAATTTATAAATTACATAAACAAAAGAAATAAGCAAGTAATAATTTTCACTAAAAAGAAGATGCATTACCAATGAAAAGCCACTGAATTAATATGAACATTCGAATCAAAACCCGAATCCATATTAACATTTGAATCAAACTTGCTCGTGAAAAAAAACATCTAATGAATCAAAACAGTAACAACAACTAATTCCTCTATTTTTCTTTCTTTCTTGGCGCCGAACAGTGCAATACACCACCGTAATCTTTTTTTTTCTTTTTTTTGAATTAAAATGTTAATCAGAATTTTATAACCATTGAAATTAAAGAAAGACTTTAACAATAAAGTAATTTTTGCATTAAAATAAAAAACAGAATTAAAATAAACAAATTTCAAATTGAAATTTAAAAACAAGAATTTAAATTACTATTTTAATAAAAGATAAATTTAAACCTACACTACTTAAAAATAAAGCATGATTGTCTTCTTGCTTCTTCATCCTCTTAAATAGAGGCCTTGACATCAAAAAAACGTCATAGATGACATTTTAAGTTTTGACTTCACATTTGATCTCTTATCTTGTCTTCACTCAACCCATCACGTGGGATCATCACGTCATCTATCTTGGTTCTTTTCGTTCAAATTCGAGTTGTGGGGTAGAAAGGATTGAGATTTGTCTAGTAGTGAAAAAAGGGGAAAATGAAGGGAAAATGCGTCTAATGTAGATTAGGGTGGATTTGGTGATATGAAAAAATGGTGAGTGAGGAGTTAAAAACAAGAAACCCTAATATATATATATATATATATATATATATATATATATATATATATATATATATATATATATATATATATATATATATATATATATATATATATATATATATATATATATATATATATATATATATATATATGCAACGTAGGCTCTTGTTGGGTAATAAGAACCATGGGTTCTTGTTGGGCCTCCATCAAATGGCTTTAATAATTATGGACTGACTTCATTTAGTTGGGCTAAATCGTGTATTAACTAATATTTTAACAGGCTGACTCGGCCCGTAAAACGAGGGTCGGCCCGTAAAATAATAATTTAACTTTTGGGATTATTTTTCAATGCTCGTTCCGTTGTCGTATCTCGGATTTGACTTTATCTTCTCCTTTGTCTTGTTAAATCTTCAAACGTTGTCGAGTCGATCCGAAAATGCCCAGTTTTGCTCCGTTTTCAATCTTTTTGTACCTATTAGACATAAAACACAAAACAAAGATATTTGCAATATAATATGATATATTTTCGTTTTTTTGTCATTTTCACATGTTTTAACGGGCTAAAATGATGAGTATTTAGACACTCATCATCCCCCTACACTATCAATTGCTAATCCCTAGCAATCCGATCATATAAAGTAATGAAAGGATCAAAAGTATACACCCCGTTTCGACTCTTATTAAAAATTTAAAAGGACAAGACAAAAAATTTAAACTACTAAGGTTCATTCATCGTCCTCGATTTTCACCCGTCCCAAACTAAGCATAAAAATTAAATCATTGCAAAATAAAAGTTAATAATGCTAACACTACTTATATCCGTTAAATGTGTAATACTTATTCTCCCCACATTCCTAATAATTATCGCATCTCAAGATTTTATTTTTTTCATGAATCACGAGGATTCATATTGACTTATTTCGATATTTCTTAAGTCCGAAAATAAATTAGGACGGTTTATTTGATAAGTAGCTAAAGGATACTATCTTTTAAAACATTCCATATAATTATCTAAAGTTCATATCTTGGCATAACTTTGATCACGACTTGGTACCTTTCCCGGACCGATATTTGCCATTTATTTTACAAACTTTTGATAAAACTTATAAGCAAAATGGTCATGGTCTTCTATTCATTCTTAGCGTACATCTTTTGGATGACTTTTGTCGAGATGCTTTATTGTGACCATGACTTTTTAATCCGTTCTTGGATTAAAACGAGTCCTCGTACCTTTTGAATCTTTTTAGACTTTATAAAAAACAATTTATCCTCAACTCTTTTGAGTCTTTTTGGATAATCATGCCCTCATGCCTTTCGAGCCTTTTTGGAACATGATCCTCAACTCTTTTGAGTATTTTGGACATTTACAAAACATAATCCTCATGCCTTACGAGCCTTTTTGGATTAACCAATCTTCGCATCCCGTCTAGATATGTTATACCTTGATATGTACTTTATCTAATCATATGTAACTTTTAAACGATCTTGTTCTAGAATCTAAAAACCTTATAAACCGTACGACTCCATTTATTAACAATTTATTTATATACATTCATTGATCTTATGGGAGAAAAAGCCACAATTACCATTTATAAGCTTGAGAGAATTCCAACTATTCTTTGTTTAGCATCAAAACTTATATCTTGCTCTATCATTTCTCGTTCTTCACAAATTTAAAATCTTAAATAATAAGATCCGCGAATGCTTAGCCAAATAAATTAAACTAATGCATATTTAAAGTCTATTATAGAAACTTGCAAATCATTGACTTTTTTAAGTTAGAATTTGCATTTAAAAGATCGTGATATAAAAGACTAGCAATCAACTTATAAAGGTTAAGGGGCAAAGCTAAGAGCTCAACATGCTCGGTCGGGTCAAAATTAAACCTAGACACAAAATACTAACAAAATGTGCAAATCACTTCCTTTTTATGCAATAAAAATAAAAACAATTGGGCAAAACGGGGGTACTAGAAGGTACATATGTGATCAAATTCGTCTAAAATTTCTCAACCACGCTTAGAATTGAATAATGCCCTCAATATTCAAAGTACCGGTCGGAGCCGATACTATAGAACGTAAAAGGGTAACACTACTAGCCAAGTGTGGGAACGAAAAGTTTTTTTCACCAAAAATATTATAAGATATCCCTAGATAAACATCAGTAACAAGAACGTATATTGGGCGGCCGGATTGAAAACAGGCGCTTCAATCATCATGATCGCGGGAATCCTGTAAAACAAGGAGCAAACACATGGAAACAAACAATGGAAGAGGCATCTCCCCCACACTTAGTGTTAGCAAAAAAAAGAAGAAGAAGCACAAAATACCCTCGGGTTGCCTCCCGAGAAGCACTTGTTTATTAACGAGTTGTAGCTTGACTCACCCTGAATTCTATGGTCATGGGGGAGCAAGTGGAAGACAAATCTCCATCGGACTTTCATTCAAGAAGTTTGGATAAACGTTGAATTTCACGAAAGTTCCACTCCGATGAGATACGATCGGCGCAAGAGAATAAAAATGATACATGAAGATGTCGGGGTCAAAAATGGTATCCTCATTCCTGGAGGAGAGAAGATATAGAGTAGAATATGTAAGAAATGGAAGAAAGGTCCGGTTAATGAGTTTGTAAAAGTCCTCATTCTCGTCTAAAGGTGGTTCATCGATGAACCCCATAAGAATGGAAACTAAACTCATCACGAGAGAAGATGGATGATCACTATTGTTGGGTCAAATTATTAAGTTGATAAGTCAAAACACAACAAAATAAGAAGACAAGGACTACTTTTGCCAAAGTTACAAACAACAAGCCGTTGGAGTCTTTTTATTACTTTAGCTTTCTTTGTAAGCTATGTTTTCTAGTATATAAAGAAAACATAGGACGTAGGTTTTATATTCAATTCATTCACAATGTAAACCTAAAGTGTGTGTCGCACTAGACGTGGGATTCAATGTATACACGTCTAGTGGATGTTTGTTATTAATATAATGAACATCCCATTTGTTTTAATTCTTGTACCTTGTGCCTAAACACCTTGTTATGATCATTGTTCTATTCCGCTATGTTATCATATGAACGATGATCAACCTAGATATAATGGTTCATAACCATTGAGTCTAACGATCATAGGACTCAACAATTGGTATCAGAGCCTAAGGCTCTTGATATCTAGGTCCGACGAGGTGTTCGTGTATGGTGAAGAAGAAAAATTCGTATGGAGTTTTTCTGGACGTTTTTGTGTGCGCAGCAGTATTCAGAAGGTCATAACTTTTGATTGAACCGTTGGATCGTCACGAAATTTTTTATGTGTGTTCTACATACATAGATCTAAACATCCACCGGAGGGATTGTCGAGTTTTATCCCCAGGCAAAAGTTATTAGGCGTCAAAGTAGGCAGCAGAGGTGATTTTCAGATTTTTATATTCACATGAAATCATGATTTAGGGTTACTGAAAACCCTAGATCATTACATATAACAGAAGATCTGATGTTTTATGACGAATTGGAGGTGATAAAGTTTTAGGGTTTCATCCAAAACCCTAGATCTAAGATTTGGTTTTAGGGTTTTATGAATAAACCCTAGAATAATCATTGCTGAGTTTGGTTGCTTCTATTATCCGTTCAGAGAAAAGATGCTCGATCAAAGTAGCAGAAGACAAAAAGTTTGATATTAGGGTTTTTGTTAAACCCTAAATCAATATTATTTAATTGTCAATACGAGGAGGATCGCTGTTCTATTCACATGAAGACGTACAAAGCAATGTTGCATTCACACGGCCAAAATACATATGCATATCTGCATTAAGGTTAATGATCCTCTACATGCTCCTCTACAAGATTCCAATGTGGCGAATGTTATTGGTTAAGAAACCTGTGTTCACACGATTGAAAACATATGATTGGTCTAAATCCTTTGTGTTCACACGAGGAAAGCTTTCTCATTGGTGGAGAAAGTGTGTTCACACGATTCTTAAATCACGTAAGCAGATTGTATATATTGTGGTCGTCACTTGTTGCAAGGAAAAAGGAATGATTGGGCTGCATGTATGGAATAGATTTTGGCTGTTTCGTGAAAGATTTTCATACGTAATATAAGGTGAACATAATATTGGATACGTATGAGGAGGTAATATTGCTCTAATTATCCTTGGCAGTAACTTTCGTAAACTATTCTTTACACGTTTATTCTTTCCTAAAATCTTGGAATTTAGATAAATGTGTAACGATTTATTTGCTGAGATAGACGTGGGGAGCTAATGACATATTTTGAGGAATTATTTCCCACGCCACATGTATTGGAATTACGACGGGCATTTAGTGGAAGTTTTTAAAACATGTGGGCTATATAAGGCAGGATATTTGTTATACATTGGGGAGCAAATATACACGGAATATATTGCTAATTTTCAGGAATGGTTAAACTATTTAGCTGCTATATTCCAGGGAAGGAAGTATTATCTTTTATTATCCTATGTATACAAGTATACATCAAAGAGATAGACGGATGACGTCAGCAGATGACTTAGGCGCTGACAAGTTCTATCCAGACGCTGACAGGAAGCATGTTGACGCTGACAAGAATAAGTCAACACTGTCAAGTTGACAGTGTTGTCCGATATATGTTATTTCAACGCTGATAAGTGTCATCCTATATCGGACAATGCATCTGATGAAGATATTGGACAGAATTGGTTATTGGACAACACACTGATTGCTGCTGTTTGAGAAAATTAGACGTTTTGAGCACACAAAAAGGAGGATTATACACACAAAGGTACATGGAATCTCCGTTTTAATATAAAATATCATGATGATATTTATGGCTCGGATCTTTTGAAAGGGATTAATGATTTTTAAGTAAGTTAACAACCATTCATGAAGAGTTTTATTGGATTATGTAATCGGAATAGCCTTGTGAAAGAGTTATTCGTTGACAGCTTTTATGTATGAAGATATTGACTTGTCATGAAAAGGTGTTGGCTTAAGGGGAAGAATTCTTATGGTAAGATTGATGATTGAAGAAGATTTGCACAAGTTTGTGTTCTATCATATCTTAAAGTGCCTAGACTTTAAAGGTAACTTGTTCGTGCTTACATAGTTGGTGACGAAGACTTGTCATAAACACTTGAAGGAGTTACATTATCGTGCTCAGTGTCTCACAAAGGATGAGAATATTGACAAGGGATCGAGGTCTACTTATATTTTTTGCATAATGTGGTATAAGTTCTTCATCACATGGTTAAACAAGACATGGAACATAAGATTGGGTTATCTACTTCAACATCAAGACTACTTTATTTATTTTTCTTCAGGATCATTACATAGAGCTACATTTGGAGAATCTACCAGATTGCATACTTTCACATATTCCCTATTGATGTGTCAAAAAGGGGAAGAATATGTGCTATACTTAAGGGGAAGCTTCTTGGAGATCATGTACTACATACAAAGGATTCATGCTTAAGAAGAGTGTTTTGACATCATCAACTAGGGGAAGATTGTTGGGTCAAATTATTAAGTTGATAAGTCAAAACACAACAAAATAAGAAGACAAGGACTACTTTTGCCAAAGTTACAAACAACAAGCCGTTGGAGTCTTTTTATTACTTTAGCTTTCTTTGTAAGCTATGTTTTCTAGTATATAAAGAAAACATAGGACGTAGGTTTTATATTCAATTCATTCACAATGTAAACCTAAAGTGTGTGTCGCACTAGACGTGGGATTCAATGTATACACGTCTAGTGGATGTTTGTTATTAATATAATGAACATCCCATTTGTTTTAATTCTTGTACCTTGTGCCTAAACACCTTGTTATGATCATTGTTCTATTCCGCTATGTTATCATATGAACGATGATCAACCTAGATATAATGGTTCATAACCATTGAGTCTAACGATCATAGGACTCAACAACTATTCTCAACGGGTGGGAGGGTGTGAATAGCAATATCATGAATGATCACCGAGTCGGCGAGAGAAATATCAAAAGTGAATTTATCGAGCTCAGGATCAAGAATGGTCATACCATAATGCTTAAGAGGATCCAGATCAAATGTGAATTGACCATAATCGGGATCATTAAGTTGGTAATCAACATCTCCCGGTGGAGATGGATCAAAGGGAGTAGATTTAAAAGTGAATCTCTCAAATGTGGTATCATCAAAATCAATCTCATTTCCCAGTAGAAATGGATAAAGAAGAGTAAGTTCATCCGTGAACTTCTCATAGAAGGGCTCATGAAAATCTGTATTTAATGCCTCGATTTTAGCAATAAGGACATTGATTTTCAATAGTTTTTCATAAAGCCCAATGTTGATACAAAATTTGGATGGATCAAATTATACTCGAATTAGGCTTAATTAGGGGTCTTGTGGGTTCCAGCTCTTGCACCAAGTGAATCTTGTTTGAGGACCCTACACACTAAAACAGACACCGTTAGGCTTATCGTGGGCGCTTGTCCCACTATTAGACTCCGACCTGAGAGTAAGTAATCGGTTTGAGTATATGTGAGGGTTAAGAGTATTGTGTGTATCGTACCTTTGTGGAACCTTGGGGGTTCCTTTTATACCCAAGAGTGTCCTGGCTGGGCTCTTCTACTCTTACGGCCTAAGGAAGCGATAATGACTCAAAATAGCTTGATCCTTATCCCGTAACCGCGCAAGTGCATATCCCCTTCCTCTAGGCGAATATATCCAAAGATAAGTTATATTCTGTCTGACCATACCGCAGTGCGACGAGGACTTGGCTAAGTAACCATCCGACGTGCGATAATGGTTCATTGGGCCTCCTGGGCCTTGCGTGTGCCGCGCAATGACAATCCATACCCAATGGATACGGGTAGTAGCTACGAGTCGAGTTATTCAACCCGAATAGGGACTATACGTCATCATGTCCCCCAGTCTAGTGGTCGTAGGTTCTGACCACGGCTAGTAAACTATAAAGCAATAAAGGCCCCAAAAATGATGCTCTAAATCGAAATAAATACCCCAGCAAATGTACTTGGAACAAATATTTCAAATATCCCACCACTCATTTATCCATGTCATAATCCACTAATACCTACTTGCATTGGGAACCGAGATAGATTGAAAACACGTCATTAAAGATGAATTCATCCACACCATTAGATTATATAATTTGTCGACACCTGTCGTATGATCCCGCATCCTATGAGTAGGTAACTTATAATCATTGTCCCAAACCATCGGTCTTCCATATTCCCATAATCAACATTTTCGCCATAACCAAAGCTTCGAAGAACACTCTCGTAGAAAATAGAGAATCCATAGGCCAATATCTGTGAGAAATAAGAAAATGGTTGCCCAGCTATTTGACGTAGTATCCCGCCATTCTGAGCAAGAACTCTCCCAGTGTATAAACAAGTATCATATTCCAACAGACCTTCATCCCATAGTACAAGATTCTCAAGTGCACATTGGAAGTTTTTCTCCTAGGAAGATCGATGTGTATACCCGATTTTTTGAGTTTGCCAATAACCGCATCCCCCTTAGCCGCTTTCTGATTGACGTGCTAAGCTTCTATAGCATCCACTTATCCCAGCTACACTGCATTGGCGCAGCAAAATATCCAATTTTGAGATAAGCTACCGGTTGAAGAACATCGACCCCACTATAAACTTATTACGTGCCTTCTATCGCCTGTCCTGGATTAATGGGTGGATATCTTTTGCCAAACGCCTTGGTTGACTCCAGTGCTACTCAGCAAAGATAGATTCGCTAAAGAAATGGAACAACAAATTCTTATGTATAGATAAGGTTGTGTTCCCTTTTGATTACTATTTCATCACCCTGCAGAAGATGATAAATGACATCCGCCCCGTGCCTGGTACATAAAGCGAGGCAGATGCGCAGATGATAGATGCTGATCGCATCCCGATGCAAGAATTTCTTGAGTCGCTTTTATACGCCCTGGAGCTAAGTGTGAGTGCGTATGTACCTGTAAATTACCTTCCTTGATATTACGATGATTTTGGTCATGGTAAAAGTCTATCTCTTCTCCTCATACCTAATAGAATCCATATTCGCAAGTTAAATAATTTACACATTGTCTATGCAGAAATACCATACACTCAGCTTGTCAAGCGCGAAGATCTGTGTAAGGTAACCCTACGTACTCGCCCATGTACTCCTGACGAGCTTGCTAGCTGGTGGATCATTGGCAGACGTACCATAGCCCTCGAACCTTATTCTCGTAACACACAATCGAGCGCGGAAGGTATTGTTGTTGTAAACACAACCCCCATCCGGAGTGTGCCTGGGGTAATAGAGTCATCCTCCGAAGAAACAGGGGGCGCTGGAAGCGAAGGAGCGTTGGAAGGCAGCCCAAGCCGTAACGCTAATGAAGATGATATCCAAGTCCCCGGCTTTAAGCGTCTACCTTGCATGCCTAGTCAGGGGATCCCAAAGAGAAATAGGTCCCAAGTTATCAGGACACTGGCTTGTATCCGTCCCTCGGGTGCGCGTGTAAAGCCGTGTACGGAGTCCATCATCCCTAGGTACTCCATCAAATACTATCTTATGTTGCACTGTTCATAGAATGAATGAGTGACTCCTAACTTATCTATTATAACTGCACAGTCATCCGGATGCAACACACAAGGCCACCACTAGTGCCGCACAGGCTAAGGAATGTATTCCCAAGTAGGGGTGTAAACAATTTTGCGAACTGACCGATAGGTCTGACTGCGCAGATTTTATGTCGTCCCTTGTTCCCCGTGGGCGCGCCCAATTTTTAGATGAGCTGTCTGATGAAATGTTGATGAGAGAAGTAGCCATGGCTGCGTCACGGGAGGTGACATTAGTATCCCATCTAAACCCGAGGACTCTGCAACTTTCACAACGCCTTTCCGACATTTCCCTCGAGCTTCCTCGCATGCTGGAGGAAAAAGACAACAAACTGGTTTGTGCCAAGATGGAGTTAGCGAGCCTGCGAAGGGTTGCTAGTATAGATGCTAGCTCCATCCAGTATCTTGAAGATGATAAGGTGTCGTTGCTAGAGTCTCTGAATTAGGTACGCCTTATGCGCTAAAAACAGGAAAGAGACAACCATTGGGCCATGAAAAAAACTTGAAAAAGGCATGGGTGTTTTCACAAAGAACTGTGAGAATGTGTCTGCGGAGTTTCAACAAGATCTTGATAACAAAGAGAAAGTCTTGAGGTGCTTAAATACTGACTTTGATGAAGAGTTATATTCGCACCTGTCAATAGTACGCGCATAGAAGCACTGGTTGATCAGGTATGGTCTGCTTCTGGCTGCTAAAGGTGCGATGGGCTCACCCAACGTGTCTGGAGCTGCCTAGGATGTACTAGAGACTACACGCGCACTTGGACAAAGCATGGCTATGGAACGCACCATGAAAGATGGTTTGTTGACGAAGCCTTTAGGGGAAGTACCTTTTTATGATCCTCAGGCTCACGAACATTTTTAAGCCGCATGCCAGGTGTTGAAAGACTACGACCTCCCTTTCATTGACGTGGTTGAAAAAGACCAGGATCAACCTATTAGTGTTGTAATGAATGGACTTTCTCTCGAAAGGCACTTTGAGGAGGGCGTAGAGAGTGAGCCAAATTACTGCGTTAAGGACATTTCTCAGCTTAGAGTTCCTGTCTATCCTACTAGAGGAGGCCTCGCAGATATGGTCTCACTGGAGCAGGTATTGAAGCACCATGCCAAGCGTGTGCTTAAGAAGAACAATTCTTCTGCCAAGAGAGCTGTCATTGGTTTGGGCTTGGCTCATCCTAGTCGTTCGGACGGCGTACAAGTAAGTCTGCCATCCATTGGGGTGCGGGTACGTACACTGCAACATATGAAAGAGGCTTAGGTAAACCGTCGTGCGTCCCAAAACCCGATCAACTAGAAGCTGAAGAGATCTCTATTTGCTGGGGACTTACTATGAGGAACCTTTTTGCTGTTGATCCCAAACTTAGATCGATTTAGCTTTATGTATACGAGATTAGATCAAGTAATACACTTAGAGAAACCTTTGTATATGCTTATGATAATCTAAGTGTTATGCGGAATTAACACTTAAACAAGAACACACAATGATATAAACAAACTTTCACTTTGATTAATGATATCAAACTTGCTTACAATGAAAGTAGTTTACGGATAAAAACTTATATCAAACATTATCCTAAAGGTCTTCTTTTATAGACATAAGAAGCCTTGTACAATAATCTACGTATCAGCTATTCTAGGTAAAGATAAATATAGAAAATACATTGTTGTTCCTATCTTTACTAGAAGTAATCTAGAATACAATAAACGCGTAGAGTATATCTTCCCATCAGTACTTGTCTTCAATGTATCAACGCTTGACTTTATCTTGTCAACGCTTGAGCTGTCAGCGTTTGTTTTACTCCTGTCAACGCTTGATTTACTCTTGTCATCGCTCAAGTGATCTGGCCATAATTTATTCCCAATGTTTGCTTATTATGTAATTATTTTGTAACCTTGTAAGTTGTTTGCATAATTTTTGTATAGTTTGTAAATAAAGTTATATATTGCATAGTGCGAATATATTTTGATTGCATTGCCAGGTCTTTTTACCCACGACTGAGATCGTGCATATAAGTGCCTATTTATGAGTACATTCAGTAAAGTGTAACTCAGAACTTATGGGTGATTTGAGAGTTCATTACGTGTGGCCTGCCACTACTACCATAAGTAATGTTATTGATTATGACATGTTTGTTAAGCGTGCACACTGTGTCTTGTGCATATCCATCATGGAGTGTGAGGAATTCCATACTTACTACAACGTCTTCTAGTAAGCTGCTTAACAAAGTTTACCTGATCCGTCACCACTAGGGTTGCATCCCTCTTACGTGACAAGTTTAATTAGTAGGATAAACTTATTACTCTTATTTCGCCTGGAAACATTGGTTGTACATGTACACCGGGGGCCAAATACGTATATATAGAAAAATTGCAACATATTTTAAGCATAACTTCCATTTATTAAAAAAGAAAACCACAAATAAAGAAAATGTATGATCTGTGGAACTAGCTAGGGACCGCAGAGTTTATTCATGCTCTTGCGAGCGCTTGAAAAACATTGGAAAAATAGATCCTAAAGTACCGAAAAAGAAAATACATGGATCTTTATTAGAGGCTGACCAGAGCCAAGAGGGTGATCCATGTTGATTCCGCGATGCCTCAAAGATAGTATTGCTTTATTCCATGATTGTGTCCCGCCTGCTTCTCATGTTGACTCAGTTGACTCGGTGGTAAATGCGAACGACTATCCCTGCATACCTCGCCCTATCGGGGAATATTCCAAATCTCCTTACCTTGGTGCGCACCGTGTGCTCTGCCGGCCTTGCTCGCTAGGCACGACCGAATGGTAACCACATTAGCTGGTCGAGCGATGATTCCTCTCGAGTCCTGTTGGTCATCCATCTGTGATGGAAATGACGATATCCCGCCGCGAATCATGTTGCCCATCCTCGCGGCGAGAGAGCTAAATGTACGTCCCAAGCTTGAAAGAATTCCTCCTCTACTTGCCTCTGTGCCAGGCGCACTCCCAGACCTTTTGTATGGCCATGCTTTCACGTTAGAACGTGTCTGGCATTGGCGACACCGTATCATTTTGTCACACCCCACCATGGCGGAACATGGGGCGCGACGTATGGATGTCATCACAACATGGCGTGTCCATAGAGATAACTATATGAAATAAGAAATGTCGTAAAAATGGTGACACGAAGGTCGTGACAATATCTCAACAATGCAGGAGTCTAGGTAAGTTGGTAACAGTCCTACCTCTTACCCAAGACAATAAAATATCACAAACAAGACAAACATATAGGTGCCAACAATATCACTTATTAAAAGAACAATCAAATAAAACTAAGAAGGAAACGGGGATTCTCCTTCTATATGCAATCCTATGCTTCTCCCATCCTAGCCACTTATTTTCTCATGCTTAACCATAGTATCACCTGAAAGAGACACTAAAACACGTCAACATAAAGTTGGAGAGAGTCATAGGTTTAGACTCCAATGCTAAAATCAGTTACAAGCTATGAATAACAATCATCAACAAAAGAACATATGGACAATGTGTTACAAATATGCATTAACAACTAACAATCAAGATTAATCATACCAAACCAATCCAAGGCTCCTACCTTGCCAAACAACATCATGGTACCATAGATGATCACACTATGTACCTATCCCAAGGCCCCTACCTTGGCAAACCACAAGGCCACTACCTTGTCAAACCACAAGGCCACTACCTTGTCAAACCACAAGGCCACTACCTTGTCAAACCACAATAACTGAGACGGCACGTGTCCCCCGATCCAAATCATACACAATCAAAAATCACATAGCAGTTAATCACATAATGTACACACAAGTCCATCACAAACCTTAAAAAACATTCACAACATCAATTTAGAAAATAACTCAACACAGTGTCTCTTCCATCCCATCTGGAAGTCAAAATCAATATTAAACATGGGACTATGAAACTCACCTGATAGCTCCTTCACACGTCCTTGCACTAGCAACAAGCTAACAAACCAAAAACACGAAATCAATAAACGAACCAATCACTAAGATGGCTCATTAACCTATGATGGACATCTAGCATATTATCACATATATACCTCATTAATAAGCTCTAATTACCCCAATACCCTTCCTTAACAAGTCCTTAACTTGGTTAAGTTTAATAACTAACCCGTTCGTATTTTACCTAAAACAGTCCCAGTTTTAGGTCTCAAAACTTTAGGTCAAACGCCCACTTAAACCTACCCATGGTTTCTGTAAAAGGAATATTCATACCCTTACATATGTTGGCTAACACCTCCCACTTGCCCTAACCTTAAAGCTACTGTTAAGGCCCCGATATATATATATATATCTCTACTTTTGTCATTCCAGATTTCCTTATTTTAAACGTACTAAAAGTTTGTTACCATTAAGGGGTCTTACCCTAAACCACCACCTTAGCCCAAGTGAAGATATTAACTACAATATATAAACCGTCTCTCACATTCGTGAGAAGATCACAATGCAACCCTAAGTGCCCCAAACAACCCAAAACTTAAAAAGAAAACAGGCTGAATTAAAAACTGTTTTGACCTCCGACTGTTGTAACCTGTTTTTGACCCACTTCCCCACCTCTAATTTAGTTCTCGTTTCTTGAATTGGAAATCCACTTCAAATATATTTCCAATGGTACTTGGATCGTAAAATAAGAGTTTATAGAACTCCCGATATGATCAAAACAATTGACTCAAAATCTGCCCAGTTTTTAAAAACGGGTTTAAACAAATTGAACTAATTAATTACCCATAACCCCATCTAATACAAGCCCTAGATTATATGATCATCATATTATGATTATAACATCATTAATTTACTGATTTTATATAAACCCTAACCCTAATCCATCATAAGAATGATTAAGAAATCATTAAAACAATTAAATTAAAAAGGGATTAAAAACTTTACCTTCGATTTATGAAAACCCCAAAAAAAATATGAAGAACCCTAATTTTTGTGAAACCCACGAATTTAATTTGTCTCCAGGGATAGATAATGAATTTTGGTTGTGTACAAAATAATATATAGGGTATGGGTGAATCCTAGTCCAACCCAAAGCCCACTTTCTTTTTTTTTTTTCTTTTTTTCCTTTTTTTTCTCTTCTAAACCGACCCAAACACCCCTAATTTCGTTTTTTCCTTTATTTTTTTTTCTTTTTATTGTAAATTAATACCTTATTAATATTACCTTAATTTACCTTAATTTATTACAGCTTCTAAAGCTTCCAAAACCCCAATACCGTAAAACTAGTCAATTTTACGCGTTTTATCGTAAAAGACGTAAAATATACACTTTTAAAAAAAATCTCAAATTTTTAAATAAACTTTATAACTATGTCCTAAATGACTTAAAACCATCCCGAAAAATATTCATATGGCTAATTACCTTATCCGAGACCTCTAAATGTTAAACCGTAAATCCTAAAAACAAAATACACTATTACTATAATACTTAAACGTATACGTAACCACCAAAATATCACCATTTCATTTCACAGTCACTAATTGTGATCTCATGAACATGAATTAACCGTTTCTCGATTTACTTATGAGTACTCTATACTCATAAACGATAATCACACCAACCTCGTTCACACAAAGTAAACACGTAAGCACAAAAATCAAGTAGTCACACATAAAATAACCTAAAAGTAAGACCAAGTGACGAACCTCAAAACCACGGTTGTCACATCACTCCCTCCTAATAGAAATCTCGTCCCGAAATTTACTCCTTAGGATCAACACACAAACAACAAATCACACGAGGATACTTGTTCTAAATGAACTACCCTCATTTCCACGTGAACTTTAGTTCAAGTTTCAAGATACCACATGTACAAACCAAAAATAATTAAACTCATTGCCAAACTCTTGACTTCACAGTCAATAAATCTCGCAAATGACTCTTCGATAAAACAAAGACTCTTATTAGCACAAAACCCGAATAACCGGACATGCAAATATGCATCCTCAAACAACATTTACCAATCCCAATACATGAAATGTATCATGTATACAACTCATTTCTCCCAGGTAATTCTATGCTCATAAGCTAATGGTCCGATCTTTCCAAAGATCTTATATGGACCTACAAAACTCTACATCAACTCTTCTATTTTACCAAAACATACCACCCGTTACTATGGGTGAAACTTCATACATAACTCTGTCACTAACTCTAGTGGTTTCCTCCTTTATTCCCTACATCCTCATTAATAGGGAACATGCCCCTCTCACCGGTGACTCTCTCCTTGTAGGAGACTTCTTGCTGATGTAACACGTTCTCCAACTATCTCCAAACCTCACGCCAATGCTCTAGGCGTCTTTCTCAATTACCCCTATAATATACTCATACCAACCATTAGTCTATCAACGGTATACTACGCTTGCTTTCCATCGTTTCTTCCCTTGCCATAATCCTTCATAAGGCATTCCATACATATTAGGCTAACTTTTACACAAAACTTCCTATCCCATCGCATCTGTACGCAATCCTTACAATTTCTCGACTATGTGACTTCTCATCCCTCTTGAAATATGTGATGAATTAGGCAGTCTATCGACTATCACCCTACTCTCATCGTACTTATTCCTCCACCCAATTATGCATCCCTTTCACCAACTTCGTCCTTACATCGCCCTTTCTAAGCTACTCCTATCTATGTAGGAAGTATAGTCTACGTCCCTTTTCTCCATATGATTATCCAAGCCACGCAACATACGTGTTGACGCGTTCTCTGCTTTAGACAACTCAACTCGTGCAACCTACATCCTTCATCCAAACCACCCTATTACGTCATCCATATAGTTCAAGTTCGTCTCAGCTTCACTTCATTCTTCTTATTCCATGTCTCATCAACCATGCTTGCCTTTCCCAGATGGTACTTGGCCTTGCAGTTTTCTTTCATAACTTAACTCCACCCATCACCTTTGCCAAATGTTCAATCAAGATGACTGAATATGTGTTGGAGACGTTATGATCCGTATAGATCATTCTCCACGTCTCGTACACCAAATGCCTCTAGCATTCTAGGCAGATATAACAGTCTAGCTCCACTAACTAAGTCTATCCAGTTCTTCCAAATCTTCAGTTCCTGCAACGTATAAGCGATCGCCTTTATTTGTCGTCCTCGTACGCGTCCAAATCCCTGCTCCACGTATTGTCATGCTTCGCGAATTCATCCAGTCCTTCCGATAATGCCAAGATCTGCTCATCATCCAATCCACCTCTTCAGCCTCCAAAATGCTTCCTCGTCCTTCTTCACTTCGCCCCTTGCTGGTTCCACGATATGCCATCATCTCTGACTACTAGTCCTGGCCAACTAAATCCTAAAACTCACACTTGAAAATCTCACGTTTCATTCCCTTTACTAACAACTCCAAAACCAACAAATAATTTGCCTCATCCTCCTTCTAAGATTTGAGTAGATCAAGATGTCGTCGATGCTCCCGATGACAACTCGTTTATATACGTTCATGCACACTCGGTTCATTGACTCCATGAAAACCGCTAGTGCTTTGGCGAAGCCAAATGCATAACCGTAAACCCAAAGCGTTCATACAACATCCTTAGCAATTTCAACTATGTCCTCCTCACACCCTCTCTTAGCGGCAATACGAATAAATTCCTTGCAATTTCTAACAGCTCTTGTTCTTAATTCACTCCATCAACGATTTGCCTTGGAAGACACTAACTACAACTCCTCTCACTTTTCCTACTTGCTCTATTCATGGTTCTACCTCAACGCTCCTAAACCATACAAAACCAAAACTACATCCTGAATACACCAGATACGATCGACGAATTAAACCCACGGATAACTAACGACATTTCACGTGCACCAATTAAAACAAATCAAAAACCACGAGACTCCAAAGAAAACTCAAACCCAAAACATGTATCAATTCCAAATGATCCATGACAACGAAAAATAATCCAAGAAACACCCAATGGTAACCAAACATATTACGCCCCGCGACATATTATTTAAACCGTGCAAAAGATCGACTTTTCCAAAAGAATTTATATATTCTTTTTTTATTATTACCTCCCACATCTATGTGACTCAAACAATCTACAAATAACCTTCTAGACGATCTCAAAACTCAACTCAAAGACTAGGTATCCCGTGCATCCAAAATCATAAAAAAAATAAACTACTATTCAAACTCAACCTTTAACCCGACACTTGTACAATAATTTCGGCCAAGATACTGACCTCCCATGACTATACATTCTGAATATTTGAAAAGTACGTTCCGAGTACATAATTTTTGGCTTTTGAATCACCCAAAAAGCTTTAAAAACGAACAAGTTACGACCAAAACAATTTTATGCTAGTTGTTTTAAAAACTAAAGAATAGACTTAGTGATCAATGCAATGCTTTTCAAGGTAAGATATAATTGTATGTGAAATATTCATAAACTCCTTTTAACCTTGTATTAATAACTATAAATGACATGAATCGGTTAAATCCAATTATATAAACTATGTAAGTAGAAAAAAATTTACTTCGCTTTATTTTAAAGAAAGTCTTTTAGAATTTGAAATAAATAAGTGTTGATAAAAAAAATAAAAAATTATGTTACATCTTGTTTCAAACATGACTCCAACACCTTACCCTTATTTTACCGAATACAACCAACTATCTACCTCTATAGTAGATTTCCAAGTCCCCCCCTTTTTCCATATACCAACCAAAAGAAATGTAAGAATCAACCCAAAAGATTTCATTATCCCAAAAGAAATTTCCATTTATTTCAACGGACTTAAAACCCAGAACACCATTTTAAAACGTACACGTGAAATATGAACTCAAAGAATGCGCTACAAGACACAGTTCAAAAAAATTCGAAACGTTGTTGAAACTCCATCAACTCCAGCACCATAAAACACGAACAAACACAAGGTACGTTCAAGTTATAATAACTAGTGAACGACCATATACCATAACTTAACACATAGTAGTATATATACATTCGCATATATATACCTATTAAACCACCCAAAACATACTCGTTACTATACATATCAGATCAACCAATCGCGTCATACACTCGTTTTTCCATACGAGTAATCACCTTCTCACCGTGCCACAACAAGGCAATAAGCCCACCTCGAAAACCAAACCATATCGTGTGACCCCATAATCACACAACACAACTATAACCCAAAACATATAACACAAAAGAACAATAGCCATATCATAGGCAGCCATTACATAAACCCATATATTATACGTATACCCAAATTCTACATCTCATCATATACAAGCATGTAATAACCCTCTTTCATGCAATCATACTTGAGAACCCATTGAAGTTGTGGTACTTGTATAACTATGTTGGCCACCATACTTATACAATTACCCTTTCCCCAATGCACTCCCTCCTATGATGACACTTACAAGAATCAATACAACATATAACACATAAACCCATATACTCACATAAGCTCATAACCACATAACCAATAAGGTCCAAAACTCCAACTATAAAAATAACATAATAAAACTCTTGAAATACCGAAATCCATAGTCTAGCTAAAACAGCCTAGACTAAATCCAAAACGAAAATATAATCAGTTATAAGTCATGTCGCCCGTAAGAGTGGAAAACAGCTTAAAACCCTTCCTATCCACCTACTCCTAGTAACTCGAACCACCACACGATTCTTAGGGAACATGACTTAAACATCAAAAGAAAAATAACATACCTCAGGTATGTAGAATAACTCGATAAAAGATAGAAACTACCTTGTACTAAATTATGTACTATAATGTACCATTTAAGCAAAATACAACAGTGACTAGCGTGGACGATTATGGTTCAACCCGCACTAGTCACAAACCCGAAAAGAAAATAACATGTGACTAAGTATGAACATACTACGGTTCAATTCATACTAGTCAAAACATCGCAATAAATAACATCCAAACACATCAATTAATATAAAATGCACACATACTCCTATGACGCCTATATGCAGGGACCCTTAAGCTATAGACTAGGCTACGCGACTAGGCAACCTAATTCTCTATAACCATTGTCTCTGATACCATTCTGTCACACCCCACCATGGCGGAACATGGGGCGCGACGTATGGATATCATCACAACATGGCGTGTCCATAGAGATAACTATATGAAATAAGAAATGTCGTAAAAATGGTGACACGAAGGTCGTGACAATATCTCAACAATACAGGAGTCTAGGTAAGTTGGTAACAGTCCTACCTCTTACCCAAGACAATCAAATATCACAAACAAGACAAACATATAGGTGCCAACAATATCACTTATTAAAAGAACAATCAAATAAAACTAAGAAGGAAACGGGGATTCTCCTTCTATATGCAATCCTATGCTTCTCCCATCCTAGCCACTTATTTTCTCATGCTTAACCATAGTATCACCTGAAAGAGACACTAAAACACGTCAACATAAAGTTAGTGAGAGTCATAGGTTTAGAATCCAATGCTAAAATCAGTTACAAGCTGTGAATAACAATCATCAACAAAAGAACATATGGACAATGTGTTACAAATATGCATTAACAACTAACAATCAAGATTAATCATACCAAACCAATCCAAGGCTCCTACCTTGCCAAACAACATCATGGTACCATAGATGATCACACTATGTACCTATCCCAAGGCCCCTACCTTGGCAAACCACAAGGCCACTACCTTGTCAAACCACAAGGCCACTACCTTGTCAAACCACAAGGCCACTACCTTGTCAAACCACAATAACTGAGACGGCACGTGTCCCCCGATCCAAATCATACACAATCAAAAATCACATAGCAGTTAATCACATAATGTACACACAAGTCCATCACAAACCTTAAAAAACATTCACAACATCAATTTAGAAAATAACTCAACACAGTGTCTCTTTCATCCCATCTGGAAGTAAAAATCAATATTAAACATGGGACTATGAAACTCACCTGATAGCTCCTTCACACGTCCTTGCACTAGCAACAAGCTAACAAACCAAAAACACGAAATCAATAAACGAACCAATCACTAAGATGGCTCATTAACCTATGATGGACATCTAGCATATTCTCACATATATACCTCATTAATAAGCTCTAATTACCCCAATACCCTTCCTTAACAAGTCCTTAACTTGGTTAAGTTTAATAACTAACCCGTTCGTATTTTACCTAAAATAGTCCCAGTTTTAGGTCTCAAAACTTTAGGTCAAACGCCCACTTAAACCTACCCATGGTTTCTGTAAAAGGAGTATTCATACCCTTACATATGTTGGCTAACACCTCCCACTTGCCCTAACCTTAAAGCTATTGTTAAGGCCCCGATATATATATATATCTACTTTTGTCATTCCAGATTTCCTGATTTTAAACGTACTAAAAGTTTGTTACCATTAAGGGGTCTTACCCTAAACCACCACCTTAGCCCAAGTGAAGATATTAACTACAATATATAAACCGTCTCTCACATTCGTGAGAAGATCCCAATGCAACCCTAAGTGCCCCAAACAACCCAAAACTTAAAAAGAAAACAGGCTGAATTCAAAACAGTTTTGACCTCCGACTGTTGTAACCTGTTTTTGACCCACTTCCCCACCTCCAATTTAGTTCTCGTTTCTTGAATTGGAAATCCACTTCAAATATCTTTCCAGGGGTACTTGGATCGTAAAATAAGAGTTTATAGAACTCCCGATATGATCAAAACAATTGACTCAAAATCTGCCCAGTTTTTAAAAACGGGTTTAAACAAATTGAACTAATTAATTACTCATAACCCCATCTAATACAAGCCCTAGATTATATGATCATCATATTATGATTATAACATCATTAATTTACTGATTTTATATAAACCCTAACCCTAATACATCATAAGAATGATTAAGAAATCATTAAAACAATTAAATTAAAAAGGGATTAAAGACTTTACCTTCGATTTATGAAAACCCCAAAAAAAATATGAAGAACCCTAATTTTGTGAAACCCACGAATTTAATTTGTCTCCAGGGATAGATAATGAATTTTGGTTGTGTACAAAATAATATATAGGGTATGGGTGAATCCTAGTCCAACCCAAAGCCCACTTTCTTTTTTTTTTTCCTTTTTTTTTCCTTTTTTTTCTTTTTTTTCTCTTCTAAACCGACCCAAACACCCCTAATTTCGTTTTTTCCTTTATTTTTTTTTTCTTTTTATTGTAAATTAATACCTTATTAATATTACCTTAATTTACCTTAATTTATTACAGCTCCTAAAGCTTCCAAAACCCCAATACCGTAAAACTAGTCAATTTTACGCGTTTTATCGTAAAAGACGTAAAATATACACTTTTAAAAAAAATCTCAAATTTTTAAATAAACTTTATAACTATGTCCTAAATGACTTAAAACCATCCCGAAAAATATTCATATGGCTAATTACCTTATCCGAGACCTCTAAATGCTAAACCGTAAATCCTAAAAAAAATACACTATTACTATAATACTTAAACGTATACGTAACCACCAAAATATCACCATTTCATTTCATAGTCACTAATTGTGATCTCATGAACATGAATTAACCGTTTCTCGATTTACTTATGAGTACTCTATACTCATAAACGATAATCACACCAACCTCGTTCATACAAAGTAAACACGTAAGCACAAAAATCAAGTAGTCACACATAAAATAACCTAAAAGTAAGACCAAGTGACGAACCTCAAAACCACGGTTGTCACACATTTTCTTACGAGCGTCCCTATGCATGAAAGGCCAAAAATATCCTGAGCGAACGATTTCGCTTACCATAGCTTTCGGGCCTTGGTGGCATGTCCTCTTATGCGCGACCTCTATTATTATTCGCGCTCGATCGGGCTCCAAGCATTTTATCTTTCGACCATGGGTTGAATTCTTGTGTAGGACTCCGTTCATGATCGTGAACTGCCTTGCTTTGTACTACAATCGTTTGGCGCTTCTGCTGTCGCTCGGTAGTTCATGATGTACCAAATAGTTTATGATTCGTGTCATCCATGTTGGTGACCCTCCCTTGTTTACTATGAGGATTGCTTGCGCCTGTACAGATTTTTCGATGATAAAGTCAACAAGGACATGCCTAGGAGGATCTTCCATGTTTACAACCGAAAGATCATCCATTGCCGCAGATAGAATGCCATCTTCTTCTTAAACTTCTCAGATGGCAAAATCAGTGAACTGCTCGACCATAGCCCTTATCTTCCCTGTATACTGGATGAGTGTGCTCCCTTGGGGCTCACACATCCCAGCTACCCTATTTACCAATAGGGGATTATATACGTAGGCCACCAAGCTCTTTACTTCCATGCGCAACGCGAAATTCAGTCCAGCTATTAGCGCTTCTTGATCCGCCTCGGTACTCATGGCGCTGAACTTGAAGCGTAATGCGTAGGTAATATGTATATCTACCTGATCCGTGAGGATGAAACATGCATCATGCCCTTCTCTCCGTGTGAACCTTGTCGAGAGTAGGACCCATGGGAGGCCTGTTGACGCCCCTACGCCCCTAAGTATATTATTATTTTCTGGTATTACTGGTAGCTTTCAGAGCTGCTCTTTCTCCGTGTTGGGCGTGGACTGGAACCTATGCTATGCTCATTCTCCTCGATGCCCTTTCTGTTTCTACTATTAGCAGACGCGCCGCTGCTATCTTCCAGCATGTCCACATTGCGAATTGTAACTATTCCCCCTTGTACTAGAAATTTAAGCATTCCATGAATTGTGGATGGTACCGCGCGCAGCCTTAAGAGTACTGGTTGTCCGATGATGCCGCTATACGACGAATGGGATCGTACAACCATAAAATCCATCTACACGGTTGTCGAGTGTTCCACAGGTCCCACTATTACTTATGTGCAGAGGTGTCCCAAGGGTCGAGTCTTGTCGCTGTTGAAACCCGTGAGCATGTATGAGGTCGCTTTTCTTAATCTCCATCGGCAGCTCCGCAAAGCAATGTTCGTTCAATATGTTTGTTGCGGATCCTCCATCGACACATATTTCGGATATGACATGATCTCCAAGCGTTATACTGACCGATAGCGAACCTATCCTGTAATCCCTATCAGTAAGAATGGGAAACGATATCTCCCTATCGTATGCAAACTCTTGTGTCATTTTTCTATGCATACGGGACTTCCCCCTTTGTACCATGTAGATAGTTATGGGTTTTTCCTTCTTTTTGGTTTCTTTTTTCTTTGCATCTACACCCTTCCTCTAGTCCCGTATGAGGTGATTCAGTTTATCGTCCTTGACGAGGCTCTTGATGTGCCTCTTTAGTTGGATACATTCATCAGTAGCGTGACCCTTATCATTATGGTACTCACAATGTTTGTTGTTATCCCTTTTGTCTGTCGGACGGATCATTAGGCTGGGCTTTGGGAAGTTCGCGCCTTCGGAGAGGAATATTTCCCTAGGTGTTTTTGCAGTGGGGTGAACTTGTTATTGTTATTGCGCGCAGGCTTCGTCGTGTTGCGGAAGTCTAGGGTACGGCTAATGTTCTAGCCGTATGGCTGCTTTTTCGACCGATCTTGGAATTTCGAATTTGAGGTCGCCAGTCGGCTATCCGCTGCTGCTACTTCCCCCTGAATAAATGCTCGGACCTTCTTCATCTCCCCATCAAAAGTTTCTGGGTTTCTATCGTTTAGCTTTCTTATTAGATCCGGGTTGGTGATGCCTGTAAGGAATACTGAGATTTTAGGAATCTCTAGACATTCCTTAATCTGGTTACACTCGGACTTGAAATGCTCCATGAAATCTTCCAGACTTTCATTGTGCCTCTGCTTGACCCTTGCGAGTGAAACAGGGCTCTTGTCGTACTTCTTTTATTGGACATAGTTCCTGCTAAACGCTCTCTTTAGTTCTTCGAAACTGTTTATGCTCCTTCGTGGTAGTCGATCGAACCAGTTTCGGGCGTTCCCAATTAGAGTTTAATTGAACATGTGGCACCACACTGCCTCTGGCCATTGTTCTATTCCTGCCTGGGATTCAAATACCTTTAGGTGATCATCCGGTTCTGTTGTTCCATCTTAGGTTTTAACGTTGGACGACATTCGTCTCTTCTTGCTTTCTTTAAACAATGTTATGCGTTTCGAGAACGCGCTTCCTCTGTCGCGACGCCATGGGAGAGACCACTCTTCCTCACTGCGCATCCTTGGTTGTTTGGTCATTTTCTGACGTTTTATGTCGCGTTCCGAGGATTCGGAGCTCTCCGAGGCTGAGGAGACAATCCTCTTTCGTCGCGAATGACGATTGCTGAGATCAGAGTCGGATGATGAATTTTCATTTGAGAGGGATTCTCGCCGAGTTTTTCTAGCACTTTTGCTTTGTTCTCGTATGTAGGATTCCGGGGAAAAACTTCTCTCTCATGTCCCTAACCTTTTGAGGGCGCTTTGTCGGCGTGGGTACGGCTCGACCGACGTGTTAGTCCCCATTGGATTAGGTCCTAACCTGTCCTTCACATTCAGATGTCGCCTGTTGTTTGCTGGTGTGAGGAAAGCGCATGTTGTTTGCTGGTGTGAGGAAAGCATCTTCTCCTCTCGAGCTATCAGAGTCGTGTGGAGACAGCGCACTTTCAGAGAGTGGCGCGTCAGGGTGAGGTGTTGACATATATAGTTCCCCTTCCCTTCACCTTTTCCTCCTTTCCTTTCGGAGTTCCTTTTTAGAAGTCGACCCTTCCAGAGCCTTAAGCTCTCTATCGAAATCTAAGCTGATCCTCAAGTCTCTTGTCGGGTTTGACTTCATTTGTGCCTTCATGAGCAGCACCAAAGCTACGAAGTTCTTTGCAACGTATTGGCTCATGTCCTGGTTAGGTTCGGGAGGAGTTTCTACTGTGGTTTGTAGCGTTGGCTCAGTCCTTGTGTTTAATGCCTTACTAAATGGTATAGCGGGGTTTTCACGTGAGGATGAGGCATCTCCTGCTGCCTGTGGGCTAGGGGTGAATAATGAGGGAGTAGGCACTTGTGGTCCCTTCCCTCCCAATCCCCGTCCCGTGTTGTTGAGTGATTCAATCCCCGGGGGTGGCCCTTGTGGCTTCTTAGGTCCACCCTTTGGATGGGGTGGGTTTGCGCCGCCTTTGTTCATCATTCAGAGTTTAGTGTAGGGTCCCACGGATGGCACCAACTTGTTGATACAAAAGTTGGATGGACCGAATTAGACCCGAATTAGGCTTTATTCGGGGTCTTGTGGGTTCCGGCTCTTACAATCTTTTGTTTGAGGACCATGCACACTAAAATAGACACCGTTAGGCTTACCGTGGGCGCTCGTCCCACGATTAGACTTTGGCGTGAGAGTAAGTAATCGGTTTGAGTATATGTGAGGGTTAAGAGTATTGTGTGTATCGTACCGTTGTGGAACCTTAAGGGTTCCTTTTATACCCAAGATAGTCCTGGTTGGGCTCTCCTACTCTTGCGGTCTAAGGAAGGGATAATGACTCAAAATAGCTTGATCCTTATCGCGTAACCGAGGCAAGTGCATATCCCCTTACTTTAGGCGAATATATCTTCAAGATAAGTTATATTATGTCTGACCCTGTCGTAGTGCGACGAGGACTTGGCTAAGTAACCATCCGTCGTGCGACAATGGTTCATTGGGCCTCCTAGGCCTTGCGCGCACCGCGTAATGATAATCCATAACCAATGGATACGGGTAGTAGCTACGGGTCGAGTTATTCAACCCGAATAGGGACTATACGTCATCACCCAACATCCTCGATTTCTCCCCCTTTAGGTTCAATCTTTCACCTCCTCTAAGCTTATGGGGTCAGAATTGAGAGGTGATGCCTCAACATAATCGATTTCCTTAATAGAGAAAGACCCGTCATCACTCGAAGTAGAAACATCGTTAAAATCAGAGAAAATCTCAAATTGATCTTTTGAAATGTCAAGAGGCGGAGGATGATCACAAATAGGCACATCACACAAATTGTCGAGAATACCCTCGGGCTCACTTGGGATTGGGACAAGGTCTTCAACACTAGACTTTATATATTCGTCCGATATCATTGCCGGTATAGTGTCAAGATGCTCATCCTCCATTATGAGAGGATCAACGGGCTCATCGGGTGTGATTGCAATGGTATAATCTTCGTCATCATCATCATCATCATGGTATAAGGTAGGATGGTTGAAATTCGAAGCATTAATATATTCTGCCAACTCTTGCTTAACATTTTCTACATCCTCGAGAAGTTTTCGAAGCAACTCTTGTTGTTGCTTTTCTCCACATGTATGCTTAATCTCAAAAAATCTATCCCATGCTATCAATAAAACCTTCAGCTTTCTAAAAGAAAAACGATTAAACTTATTTAAAAATGTTTTCATAGAGGTCATAACGTTATCTCTATCTCAAAGCTTCATTACTTGTTTTATTATATTTTTTTATTTTTTGTTGAACTAATCCGTGAATGAATAGCTCATGTTCATTAAGCTCATTTTCAGAAGCAAGGGATTGATGATGAATGACGAGATGATGTGGGGGCTCAAAATGGTCATAACCAGAATCATGGCAAGGATTTGGCTGATAAAAATTCTTCGGTCGACATGAATAAGTATCATGAGGGCCCCCACACTTTTCACAACAAGGATATTGTTGTGAAAAACTCGGTGAATTTTGTGTATAACTATTTTCATTATAGTCATAATTGCATCCCAGATCATCCTCGTAGTTAAGCGATGGATGAGACGGACAATCAATACTAAAATGGTAATCATTTCCACAATGCACACACGAGTATGGAAAACGAGTGGGTTGTGGTGGATTTTGAAAAGTTTGTGGGAGTTTTTAAAAGGTTTAAGTATAGCAAGGCCCCGGAGTAGAAATACTCAGGACTTGGGGCGGACAATTATAGCCGTGATGAGCGCTGTTCCCAAAAGACTTGCAAGTACATTGCTGACAAAAAATACCATCCATCGAGTCACCACACTCATAACAACAATGGTGGTTAACAAGAGGAGGACTTTGTAAAGTAGGTTTAATGGGGTCTTTATCGAAGGCACGTGGCTCGGAAAGTGCAATAACATGATTAGTGCGATCGTTAGAAGACGTAGGTTCATCATCATTAGCAAAACCATCTTCGTAAAGCATCCTACACACAAGAGCACACGGTCTACGAAATATACCTTCCACCGGGTCTCCACAGTGGCGACAACGAGCTAGACGAGGCGAGGCGGATAGAATACGATCAATTTTTTGCCGACGACCTTCCCATTAGAACAACCACATTGACGGGTGTACAAAGATCCACAAGACGAACACTCTTTGAAACCGGATAGTGACGTCATAAGAATTAAACAAAATAGAGGTTAAAAGAAAAAGAATTAAATGGAGAGAGGATAAAAAAGATTTTTTTTTTCTATATTTTTTGTCTTATACATATAATAAAAAGAAACAAATATATATTTTTCGTATTTTTTGTATTTTTTATATATTCACAAATAAAGCAATAACTTCACGATGAAGCATCTTCAAGTCACTAATCGTCAAACGTAACAAAATTATCGCAACACACATCCTCGGCAGCGGCACCAAAAATTTGATATAAAACAAACATATATATATATAATAATATCGTAAGTGAATAAATAACAAGTAACTCTTAGGAAAGAATTACAAGCCAAATAATTCACAAAATATAATATAATATATATATACCGGGCAAGTGATCACCCTGGTCGTTTCCCAACGAGGTGCGAAATTGACGCTTACGTTATTGATTTGACTTTTGGATGCTTGAATAAACAAGGATTTGATTTTGGTTTCTAAACTACGATGAAAACATAGAAAAGGCATGGGAATAACATCTAACTACGAGCAAGCGTATAAGGCATCCAAATAAATCATAAGTTTACGATAAACATAAATAAAGGCATGAAAAAGTAAAAACGCAAGCTAAATTAAAGCAACTAATTAATTAAAAGAAATAATCATGGTAATTTAAAAAATTATTTTTAGTTAAGTCTATATTTTATAAAACTAATTTTAATAATAAAAGGAACTGATATTATAATTAAAGTAAAATTTCATAAACTTTTAAAACATTAAATAAAAACGTACTAAAGATTATTTTACAAACCTAAACAGATTCATAAACTAAAATTGATTTCTTAAAATTATTTTAAACTAATTTAATAAGGACTTAAACCTAAACTATGACAAGAAAGTATTAAGAGCATAGTGGTAAAAAGAATTGGTTGTAGTCATGAGGTCCTGGGTTCGAAACTCAGCACTCTTTTTTTTACTTCCATTATTTTTTCTTTGTTTGGTCAGTCCAGTTATCGAAGTCACATAAATCACTAACCCAAACCATTTTCATACTACTGCTTAGAATGCAAATCTAAATAAACAACACCAACACAAATTAAAAATCAAACATAAAGCAACAACAACATAACATAATAGCAAGCACCATCAACAACATTCTACATCAAAATAAACAACAAATTTATAAATTACATAAACAAAAATAAATAAGCAACCAATAATTTTCACTAAAAGGAAGATGCATTACCAATGAAAAGCCACTGAATTAATATCAACATTCGAATCAAAACCCGAATCCATATCAACATTCGAATCAAACTTTCTCGTGAACAGAAACATCTAATGAATCAAAAACAGTAACAACAACTAATTCCTCTATTTTTATTTCTTTCTTGGCGCCGAACAGTGCAAAACACCACCGTATTTTTTTTCTTCGAATTAAAATGTTAATCAAAATTTTATAAGCATTAAAATCAAACAAAGACTTTAACAATAAAGCAATTTTTGCATTAAAATAAAAAACATAATTTTATATAAACAATTTTCGAATTAAAATTTAAAAACAAGAATTTAAATTACTAATTTAATAAAAGATAAATTTAAACCTACACTACTTAAAAATAAAGCATGATTGTCTTCTTACTTCTTCATCCTCTTAAATAGAGGTCTTGACTCAAAAACGTCATGGATGACGTTTTAAGTTTTGGCTTCACATTTGATCTATTATATTGTCTTTACTCAACCCATCACGTGAGGTCATCACGTCATCTATCTTGGTTCTTTTCGTTCAAATTCGAGTTGTGAGGTAGAGAGGATTGAGATTTGTCTATTAGTGAAAAGAGGGAAAATAGAGGGAAAATGCGTCTGATGTAGATTAGGGTGGATTTGTTGGGTAATAAGAACCGTGGGTTCTTGTTGGGACTCCATCAAATGACTTTAATAATCATGGGCTGACTTCATTTAGTTGGGCTAAATCGTGTATTAACTAATATTTTAACGGGTCGACTCAGCCCGTAAAACGGGGTCGGCCTATAAAATAATAATTTAGCTTTTGGGATCATTTTTCAATGCTCGTTCCATTTCCGTATCTCGGACTTGACTTTAACTTCGCCTTTGTCTTGTAAAATCTTCAAACATTGTCGAGTCGATCCGAAAATGCCCGGTTTCGCTCCGTATTCAATCTTTTTGTACTTATTAGACATAAAACATAAAACAAAGATATTTGCAATATAATATGATATATTTTTGTTTTTCTGTCATTTTCACATGTTTTAACGGGCTAAAATGATGAGTATTTAGACACTCATCAACCACCAGCATTAATATTATTAATACTTGTAATGATATTATTAATAATGGTAGTACAATACCTACCAACACTAATTTTATTCCCAACATCCTCTACCATGTAAAAGATCACCTTTGGTAGATGATAATTTAGCCGAATAAAAATCTATTGAAGCTAACAAAATAAAAAATATAGATATAATAACAACATAAAGAGGTCTAAAAGTCATCTGCTAACAAATGTTATTGGAAATTTAAATCAAAGAACACTTAGATCACAAGTACAAAACGAAAGTAATTTCTTTTGTGTTGTTTCAGTAATAGAACCTAAAAATATAAGTAAAGCATTAAAGGACAAAAATTAGATTTTAGCAATGCAAGAAGAATTAAATCAATTTATCGCTAATGACATTTTAGAATTAGTTCCATATCCACAAACTATGACCATTATAGGTACTGGGCGGGTATATAGAAACAAGCCTGACGAAAATAGAACCATTTCAAGAAATAAGGTAGGTTAGTAGCACAAGGCTATAATCAACAAGAAGGAATTGATTATGATGAGAGTTACGCTCCGTTCACTAGGTTAGAGTATATTAGAATGCTCCTAGAGTCCTAGCATACGCGTTTGTGTTAAAATTTAAGCTTTACCAAATGGATGTAAAAAGTGCACTCCTTAAGGGTTTATTAACGAGGAGGTATATGTGGCTCAACCTCCGGGATTCGTTGAATTTGAAAAACCTAATCATGTGTATAAGTTGAATAAAGTCTTATACGGTATTAAGAAAGCTCCAAAAGCTTGGTATGATAGACTAAATACATTTCTTATCAAACATAGTTACACCATGGGATGGTAGATAACACTCTTTTTACTAAAAAGAAGGAGTCAAACCTTATCATTGTTCAAGTATACGTCGAGGACATTATATTCGGTTCAACTTTTTAAGAATTGCGTGATGACTTTGCCAAATCATGCATGACGAGTTTGAAATGATAATATTAGGTGAGCTCAACTTTTTCTTAGATTTTCAAATCAAACATTTAGAGGATGAACTTTTCTTTAATGAATCTAAATGCGTTAAAGAAATAAAAAATTTGGACTACAAGAATCTAAACTTATGAAAACTATTAAATCATTATGCACGTATGATTAAACTAGATCTTAAACTCTAGAATGATTAGTTATATATCTAGGATTAATATCATTGTTAATATGTCAATAAATATATTGCGAAATGAGAACAATAATACATGAACAATAAGATGTTTTCTCCAACTTTTTCTTCTCACTAAATGTTAATCACAAGCCCCGGTCCTATCTTGATTAATGGTAATACGATTACAAAGTATAATGGAGAAAGATCCTTGAGGCTAATCTACCAATTCTAGACGTACACTACCCTACGTCTAAAATACCCTTACAACCCCTTGGTCTACATTTAGTAGAACCATGTATTCTGCATACAAAACCTAAGGGTTAATGTCTCTTTATATAACATATACATAGCTTACAAAGAAAGCTAGATAAATAAGGATAAACAACACAATCTTTTATATGTTTAAGAATATCTCTTAAACATTTAAAGATATCTTCTACCAAGTTCTTCCACCAGCTTGTAGAATCCCATCTTGTATGATTTAGTCCATGTCTTCTTATTTTAACTACCAGCATTAAGAATATTAATACTGGTATACCAAAATTAATAATATTAATACTGGTATTATACCAACATTAAGAATATTAATACTAGTATCATATTAGTTGTTTGTTTTGTCATTGTCAACTCAAAATAAAATTCCCAACAAAAACCGCCATGTCCTCGGATACTAAGCTCATGAAAGATGAAGAATATAAGTACATGGACAACACTAAGTATAGAGGTATGATAGGTAGTTTACTATACCTCACGTCGAGTAGTATCAATATCGTGTATAATGTTTTACTTCGTGTCTGTTTCTTAGAGGATCCCAAAACCTCTCATCTTGAAGCGGTAAAACATATCTTCTGATATGTAATAGGCACTATGTAGTTGTGGTTATGGTATCCCAAGCGGATCGACATAGAAACCGTAGTATATGTCGACTCTGATCATGTGGGAGATTATGTGGATCAAAAAATCACTAGCGATATTTGTACTTTTATAAGATGTTTGACATCTGGTTATCTCTACGACCAACTAAATATGTAAGCGCCGGAAAGGCAACATGCTCTAGTTGACTACGGTATTCGTTTAGATGATATTTCGATTATATATGATAGTAAAGGTGCCATAGATTTAAGTAAATATCCCATACAACATTCTCTCACTAAACATATAGAAATTCGTTATCATTTCCTTCACGATAATGTTTAAAAAGCGAATAACTATAGAAAAAGTACCATCGTCAGATAATTTAGCGGATATTTTTACTAAACCTCTTAAAGGAGAATTATTTAATTATCTTCGTTTACGATTTGGAATGATGAAACTTATTTCATAATTACTTTTCTTTCTTCACTACATATACATATATATACTTATATGAAAATTCCCCAACTATTTATCCTTGTTAAATCTTCTAACACCTAGGATAAATATATTTTTATTTGCATTGTCATACTTGTCACAAACGTATTTTTCTTACATGCATATCACGCTCGAGATCAATATCGAACTATATAATCTAAGATATTTTTCGACTAAGAAATCGAGCCAGAGTGAATCAAGGAGACATACGGATTATTTCTTAGGGTTTTCTTTTAGAGTTGAAATAACCCATTCCACATCTATTTCATATAGACACATACTAAGTCTTATTTTGGGATCAAATGTTGTGTTTTACATCAAGAAATTATGTTATTACACTTCAAAATGATTTTTCATATAGAAATGAGACATAATAAGGACATGCCCGAGCCAAATCTGCATGTCTAGAAATCACCAAACCTACCTGTTAATGCAATGACGCCTAAAGACGTTAATTGCATTTTTTGGTCTCACTTTGTTTTAATCATAAAATATATAAAAACAAGCATTTACAAAGACAACGAAAATCGAATTCTTGAGTTCAAGTATTTTTCATATCATCCATAATCACTTAAGGTATGAATAAACAAGTTCTTAACCTAACTAAGTGGTCAAGGATTTATAAATTTCTTAAAACTCACTTTTATTTTAAAGTGACAAAGTTTTTAAATAAACTTTGATTTTAAGAAAATGTTTTATTGTAAAGAAAATGGAAATTTGAAAATGGGATATTCCAAATAGATAAATGATATTCCTTTTGGATAAACTTTCCACTAGATGCACTTTCCCTATTAAAGGACAAAAATGAGCGGAGTCTAGAGCCCGCAGATCATTATAGGTCCACGCGGATCCTTACCGATAAGGAACCACCAGGATGTTTAATGAACTGCGCCTAGATGTGGCCGTTGGACCTTTCTCCTATAAATAGTGGACCATTTCCAGATTTCCTTCTCACTTCTTTTGCACACAAAAACTCATATTCAACACCCTTCTTTAATCACACAAGTCATTGGTTATTTGGTTGATTTTACTTGTTTAAGAAGTGAATCTTTCTCCTCCCATCTCACCTCTCTAGTGCAAAGAGAAGAACACTTTCATCCTTGAAGTGTTGTGTCAAATTCAAGATCTACTCAAGATCCAAACTCTGTTTCATTCTTTTGTCATTGTAAAGATCCAAATTGTTGTGTAATTTAGAAGTTGTGTATGTATTGTGGTTAATACTTAGGCCTTAAAGTATGTTGTGTAGATTGGTCCTAGCTAAGATTAGGTCTCGACTTTTAGCTTAGAGTCGAAAATTGGTTAAGCGACGTGTAAGGTTTCTCCACCTCAAAAAGCTTGTTGATTAGTGAACTCTCGAGTAAGGAGTACTCGAGGAGTAGAACAGGAACGAAGAGAGAGCTTCGTTCTTGAAACACTATAAATCCTTGGCGTTCAGTTTGATATTTCTTATCTTTACCTATTTACATTCTTTATTCATTATTGCACATACATTGTGATTATTAGTTTAGATACACTATCACTTGTTCATATTATGCATAAGAAGGTTTCACATAAATCACTTGAATCTAGCTTTATAAAAATCGATCTTTAGATTAATTTAACTAGTGAAACTATTCAACCGCCCCTTCTAGTTTCTACACTACCAAACATAGCCTAAACCATAAAATTTGTCTTTCTGCTTTTGGGACACCGGTACACTAATTTGTACAATCGGTACACTTAAGTTAAGTGCACTGGCAGAGCTATTAAGTGCACCATCACTCCTTATTAGATGGGTCTCTTTCAGCTTCCAATATTCTGTCTTCATGTCTCTTATTTTTGTCTACATTGTCTGAAATGCTCAAACACACTCTATCTTTGATCATCTTAGCCTTGATTCCCTCCTTTTATATTTCTTATTTCTCTATATATAAGGAAGCATTCACTTCATCTTCTTCACACCTAACTCTTCATGTCTTCTTTAAACTTCATCTCAAGAAAACCTAGAATGTCGGTAAGACCAATATGGAAGGAAAATCACCTCTAAATGAAAGAAACCACTTACCAACTCATAATGATCCGTACTGAAAATAAGTTGCTAGTCCACCATCACCAAGATTCATTTAATCCATCAATAAGACATATGAAGATCATAGACGTCTAAAGGAGTCACTCAAACCATTCCCTAATCAGTTGATGCCAAGTGGGGCCCTCTCTCGTTTGACGTTTTTTTCAGAAGGCAAGTCAGAGACAGAGTCGAAAGGAATCAATGGTTTGATCTTCTTCATATTCTAGACACGATTACTCTGTCTGTATCCTCTGATATGTATTTTTGTGATTTCAATGGTGATGACATGTTTCGGGTTAAAGACATTCGTTCCACGTTAGACGAGCTATTTCTCCCCCTTAGATGTGACCACTAGATGGGTAAATTTTGTTCCAATCAAAGTTAATATCTTCGCTTGGCATATTATTCTTGATCGCCTCCCGACTCGAGGTAATTTTATTTCTAGAGGGGTTATCATGGATTCTCCTTTATGTCCGATTTGTGAACTGTCGCATGAAGATTATAGTCACCTGTTTTTCTCTTTCGAAGTGGGAAAGAGTATCTCTCAAATAATTTATCGTTGGTGGAAAATTCAATGGGAGGAGGTCTCGTCTTTCGTCGATTGGTTTACATAGTTCGCTTCCATCCGTCTGCCATCAAAGCTTAAAGCCATGTTGGAGGGTGTTTTTTACACTGCTTGATGGCATGTCTGGTCTTTTTGGAATAGGTTAGTTATTTACTCTTCTCCACTAAGATGATATGTGATCTTTGACGACTTACTCCCGGATTCTTTTAATTGGTGTGTTAATCGTTGTTCTATTTCTTCTTCTTGGGAGATTTGGTTAAAAACCTTATTTTATTTCTTTCTAATGATTTTCTAGCATCTTGCTAGTTTCTTAATAAAAGTTATCGTTAAAAAAATGTAAACCTACACGCTTCATTTGACCAAATTAATGCTCATGTTCATTTTTGCCAATGTTACTAGTACTCGACTAGTGAAATCCAAACCATAAAGATATCATCTAAGTATATTAAGAGTCTTCTTCTCGAATCTTCAATTAGCCAACTACCTCCTCGCTCGTATAACCCGGATTGGTCTCACAACTCCTCACCAAATTCCATACCACCATCCACTTTTGTTAAACCAAATCTACTCCGCGCAAACTAAAATATTAGTTTGTTGAAATAAAACCACAAGCAAGTCCTTTCCATGTCTTTCTAGGATTTTTATTTCTTTGTTATTTTTCCTTTTCTAAGTTGTAGTTTTTATTTCTTTCAAACAAATTGCATGGCATCTTTTTTCCAAAAAATTCTGTTATATATTGTAAATCTTGCTTATGTTTTAGAGAGAGAACGAGATAGAAAGATGGTGGATTTCACACTTCTAGAGAGAGAGAGTAATGTAACTATGTGTTATTTGAAATGAAAACCACACCCTCTCCATCAAAGGAGAGGGCTTTTATACCAAGTCCACAAAGTGGGCTTGGTTTACATTCGGGCCGCCGACCCATACATCACATGGGCTCGGTTTGGGCTTTGTTTAATAACTATAAGTAAACTAAACTATGAGCTACTATTATATCTATTGTTGGAGTAACCGAACCTTTTCTAATACGTAAAACGTATTTCCAACAATCTTCCCCTAAGGGAGGTCACTCCAAACAAGGGCGTTACCCGAGTTACAATAATAAGATAAACCTAGCATACTATGCTTGTCTTGAGCTCGCAGTCTTCGTCTTTCTTTTCTTTTTCTTTTCTGGTGAAAATATCCTAACGTGTACTCAAGAACACAAGAAAAGAGCCTTTAAATGGCCTTCTGTTTTTTTTGAATAGGTTGATGTGATCTTAGATATCAATCTTGAGCATGGATCTTTTGCCTTTGATCTTGTGCATCACTTGTGATCTTTACCTCTTCGTGACTTCATTTCCCACATACTTATACCTCTGAGCGGAAGACTTAACCTTTTAGACTTTCTTGAATTTGTTGTAGTAGAAAATATAATCATGTTGGGATGACTTCTTCTCGGTCACCGCAACGCCACCGTCTTCGAATGCCGCGCCATAAGTAGACACGAATGAAATGGCTTTGAACATTTCATTCTAATTCGGTAGCATTTTACCTCCGGTCGGTGAAGACCGTTGGACGATATAAAATATCGTACTTGTGGCAGGTAGATTTAATTAAAAAATCTCCTTGACAAGATTTCGCGGGTAAACCCGTTCTCTTTACTCGACCGTCCAAAGCTGACTGCGAACGTAAAGGGTGAATCATTTGGATAAAATTATCCGCATGATTGAAGCCGTCAATTCCGATTCCTGGAACAAGTGAAATTCAATTAAGAATCGCACCATCGTTGCTTTCCAGTTGTCACGAGCTTGATTCATACAAAATTTTGCAAGTTACCTACCAAGTGTTGTTTGATGTTAACACTAGAATGATTTCCATTCATCACTGTGAACACTTAAGAGTGTCACTCCGAGTGTTCTGGCAAGATCACTGAGATATTGCGTAGAGGCCTGGAACGTGTTTAAATTCAATTAGAATAAAATAGCTGTTGCTTTCCAGTTATCACAAGTTTGATTCATAAAGAATCTCAAAAGTCACCTACCATGAGCCTTTTGATATTCGCTCAAGAAGGATTTCCGTCTTCATTGTAAATACTTTTGTATTACTCGGATGTTCAGGCAAGACCATGAAGAATATGCGTAGGACTCTTAATATCTTTCTTACTTTTCACAGTGTGTGAAGAAGCAAGGAAATATGGAAGTGTGTCCTAATGAGATATTTGATGATCTCAAATGGCTCTAGACTCGATCGTGCATTTTGGATTTTAGTGATCGGAGGCTCGAGAGGAGTGCCACCTTTTCAATATCAATATATTCGGAGTGAATAAATCGATAGATAATGTATTGTCTCCGTGTGAATAAAACAAATACCTTTTAAGAGATATCTGAGTTAGCTGGGAAGGGTTGTGCAATGCATCACTGGGTCCATGATGTCTATCTTCAATTCGAGCATCATTAAAATGATCTCAATAGCATATGTGTTGTCCTGGTTTCTGCCTAAGGTTGTAAGGAGGGCTTCTTTCTTTACACCCTTTATCTATACAATTCTTTTTCATTCTTCAACCCCTTCAAGGCTTACCAATACGTCATAACTAGCACCTTGTTGTGATTGTTCCAGTGCTAACTTAAGTACTTGGTCGACATTCAGCTACGTTCACAATATTTCTCCATCTTTCCTAAGGACTACTATTTCTAGCTATGGAATGTCCTTGGGAAGATTCCTCCGGTTTTAGAAGAATCATTGGACTTAACCTATCCTACCATCCTTATGTCACCACAATCTTCATCGTCGTGAAATAAATGGGTTTAGGGTAAGTGTATGTCACCATGAAAATCTATTTTGGTATAGCAAATCCATTTTGGTATAGCAAATCCATTTTGTTCCCCCTTAACATATGCCATGATTTTCGAAAACATTTCGCACATGTCGGGATGAGCTATCACGTTAAGTCAAACCATTTGTGATAATTTCCCATATTAAATCACGTTTTCTCCCCCATATTAAAAATATTAGCCCAATCAATGTTTTTAATATCAATTGATTTAATGAAGTTTTAACAAAGGTTTTAGGAAGAAAAATGCAAGTCCTTTTAATCTTCATGAGATCAATTTGTGAGAAATGATACCGATTTGTAAAACAATCACATATTCACCATATTAGAATAAATTGACAAGGTTGGACCTGATTGATGAGAACATCATATGATAAGATCAAATGGTTCTTGTTCACAAATGTGGGTCACCTCGTCACGTCTGAAGTCATCTCTTGACACCACATGTACGATTGGTATTCTTGTCTTGACACTAGTTTGTGAACTTGGCACTTTCGGCATCAAAGATTCTGAATGCTTGACAATTTCTCCCCCTCAATTGTTGACCCGTGTTCTATTAAAAGATTTGTAGTCGCCGTTTGAGTAGTCGCATCGTCGAGTATGTAGATACCAATTGTAGATAGCTATGGTTGTAGAGATGATAGCTTCATAAAAAACAAGACTTCTCTTGTTTAACAAATAAATGCACTGAATCGTACATAGATTTGTGTTAGACCAAGTTATAAAGTAAACTTGATCCCTTACAAGGTTTTAAAGTAAACCTTGCCCGAGAAAATTAATTCTCGTTGAGAGCCAAAGCTTTCATAAGAAATACTTAACTTTAATGAGAAAACCGGGTTGCAGTATGAAATAACTACAAGCCATATAGGCATGTTTTATAAAATATTTACAACTTTTGTACGAACTCTATTTATGGTGTCGTGTTAATATTAATCAACATTTCTAAGGTTGTAAATATTATCGTACCAAAAGACATGCCTTTGAAAAATAAAGTAAAAATATTTTTGGATTTTTATGAATTTTTCAATTTTTATGGTTTTTATATGGTTTTTTATTTTTTTATTTTGCTTTTGTGGATATAAATATAAACAATATATACAGATGATCACCAAGGATATGGAGAATAGTTTACCACCACTATTCTTTCGCTTCATCTACCAATTCCTTTAGAATCTCAAGCGAGAAAGTTCTCATTCCTAGCTTGTCGGCCAAAAATTCAATTCGAGCGCGATCTAAAGCCTTCGTGAAAATATCCGCCAATTGATACTCAGAGCGGACAAAGTAAAGCTCGATCACTCCATTTTCCACTTGCTCCTTGATAAAGTGGTAGCGAATGTCAAAATGCTTCGACCGGGAGAATTGATCATTGTTGCAGCATAATACAATTGCACTCTTGTTGTCGCAGTACATCGGAATTTTGTTGAAACCTAGACCATAGTCGGTTAATTGCGATCTCATCCAAAGAATTTGAGCACAACAACCGGACATAGCTATGTATTTTGCATCCGTACTTGAAATTGCAGCGCTTTTCTGCCTTTTCGATGCCCAACTGATTAGTCGATCTCCTAGTAGTTGCAAAGTTTCACACGTGCTATGCCTAGTATCTTGACAACCCGCGTAATCCGCATCTGTATATGCCATGAGTGCAACCAAAGAGTCTTTCGAGTACCAAAGTCCCCGATTAATGGTTCCTTTAAGATATCGAAAGATCCGTTTAACCATAGCTAAGTGTAACTCAGTAGGCCGAGTTTGATACCGAGCACACATACATATAGCAAACTGAAGGTCAGGTCGACTGGCTGTGATATACATAAGGGTACCGATCATTCCTCGATAAAGTGTCGGATCAACGGCAATTCCATGTGGATCTGCAACTTGCTTAGTTTGTTCCACCATTGGAGTATCCACGGGGTTGCAAGATTCCATCTTATATTTCTTAAGAGATTCAAGGCCATACTTAGATTGATTGGTAAAGATGCCTCTGGGACTCTGAGTTATCTGAAGTCCTAAGAAGAATAATACCTTGCCCATCATTGACATCTTAAACTTGGAAGACATGAGTGTCCCAAACTCATCGGATAAAATTTGGGTCGAGGCTGCAAATATAATATCATCAACATATATTTGTACCATAATCATATCTTTACCTCGTTTCTGAATGAACAGCGTGGGATCCACCTTGCCTTTAGCGAAGCCTTGTGTAATGAGAAATTGATGACAATAGATCATACCATGCGCGTGAAGCTTTCTTCAACCCAAAGAGATCCTTCTTAAGCTTGTACACGTGGTTAGGATATTTAGAATTCATAAAACCATCCGGCTGTTGGACATAGACCTCTTCCTTGATTTCACCATTAAGAAATTCCGTCTTCACATCCATTTGATATACTATCATATTCATGTGGGCTACATAAGCAAGGAATAGTCTAATAGCTTCCAAACGGGCAAAAGGTGCAAAGGATTCCATAAAGTCGATGCCCAATAATTGCTTGTATCCACGAGCTACTAGTCGAGCTTTGTTCTTACATATGTCGCCTAACTCATCGAGTTTCACCTTGTAAACCCATTTCAAAGTGAGTAACTGCACTTTATCTAGGCATGGGACAAGTTCCTATACACCAAGACGAATAAATTCATTAAGTTCTTCTTGCATAGCCTCTATCCAACAAGATTGGGTAAAAGCTTCTTGCCATGTCTTAGGTTCAGCTTCAGTGAGAAAAGCATCAAAATGACAAAACATTGCATTTTCTTATAACTGACTTCGTGTGGATACCGGGCGATTAGGGTCACCAATAATAGAATCTATATGATGATCCTTTGTCCACTTGCTGTCATGTTCACGAATCCGTGGATTGGAGTAGACCATAGAAGGAGCTTCCTCTGAGGTGGACGACCCGACTTGATTAGGGGCGGAAATTGGTTCACCAAAGAATGGAAGTTCACGCATTTGAGCGAATTCCAAATCGTGATCATCATCATCCTCTTCATCATCAATAGGCATGACATGAGTAGTTGATTCGGTAGTTGGTTGAGAATTACTCGTTGAAGGTATATTTTGACCAATTGTAGGTGCAGACGTATCTGATTGTGCTTCGGTTACTGGAGCGACAACTTCGGTTATCGGAGTTATTACCTCAGGTTCTGGAGCAACAATACTTGGAGGAGTAAAGAATTCATCAAAGAACGGTTGAAACAACGTATCCATTCATTCCTAGTAGGTGGTGTAAATGATGATGAAGTGGGGTTGTTTGGGACAAGACCAGTGCTAATGTTACTGGGTCCCATTTCATGAAGTGCGGGTTCAGAGCTGCTTTGCTCAGAAGCCATTGCTGTCACCTCATCAAAATCAACATTCATAGTTTCGAGGATCTTGCGAGACTTACGATTGTAGATTCGGTATGCTTTCTTTGCGGGTGCATAACCAATGAATATACCAATATCAGCCTTTGGTTGAAGTTATCCCAAATTGTCACCATCATTATTTGGATAGCAAAGAGAACCAAATACATGAAGATATGATAAATCTGGTATTTTACCATGTAGAAGCTCATACGGTGTTTTACCATGGCGTTTTCGAATCAATGACCGGTTTGGGTGTAAACTGTCACACCCCACCATGGCGGAATATGTGACGCGACGTATGGATATCATCACAACAAACGGTGTCTCTATAGAGAAAACTAAAATGCAACTATAATGTCATAAATGGTGATACAAAGGTCATGACAATATCTCAACATAGCAGGAGTCTAGGTAAGTAGGTAACAGTCCTACCACTTACCCAAGACAAACAATTAACATAATCAAAACAACATATAGGTGCCAACAGTATCACTTATTCACAACACATAAAAATAAACTAAGAAGGAACGGGGATGTCCTTCTAAATGCAATCCTAATGCATGCAAATCTAGCCTCTTCTATCCTCAAGCTTAACCACATTCTCACCTGAAAGAGACACTAAAACACGTCAACATAAAGTTGGTGAGAGTCATAGGTTTAGACTCCAACGCTAAATAAGTTATAAGCTGTGAATAACAACCATCAACACAATAACATATGGACAATGTGTTACAAGTATGTATTAACAACTAACATTCAAGATCAATAATTCCAAACCAAATTCAAGGCCCCCATCCTTACCAAACACCATGGTACTATAGATGATCACACTATGTACCTATCCTAAGGCCCCGCCTTGTCATTATCCATTGGTCCCATAGATGATCACACTATGTACCTCTCCAATCCAAATCATACACAAACAAGAATCACATAGCAGTTAATCACATAATGTACACACAAGTCCATCTCAAACCTTAAAAACATTCACAACATCAATTTATAAATAACTCAACACAGTGTCTCTTCCATCCCATCTGGAAGTCAAAATCAATAGTAAACATGGGACTATGAAACTCACCTGATTGCTTCTTCACAAGTCCTCACACTAGCAACAAGCTAACAAACCAAAAACACGCAATCAATACATGAACCAATCACTAAGATGGCTCATCAACCTATGACGGACATCTAGCCTATTCCCATATAAATACCTCATTGATAAGCTCTAATCACCCCATTACCCTTCCCTAACAAGTCCTTAACTTGGTTAAGTTTAATAACTATCCCGTTCATATTTTACACAAAATAGTCCCAGTTTTTAGGTCTCAAAACTTTAAGTCAAACGTCCACTTAAACATACCCATGATTTCTGTAAAAAGAATATTCATACCCTTACATATGTTAGCTAACACCTCCCACTTGACCTAACCTTAAATCTACTGTTAAGGCCCCGATATATATATATATATATATATATATATATATATATATATATATATATATATATATATATATATATATATATATATATATATATATATATATATATATATATATATATATATATATATATATATATATATATATATATATATATATATATATATATATATATATATATATATATATATATATATATATATATATATATATTATATATATATATATATATATATATATATATATATATATATATATATATATATATATATATATATATATATATATATATATATATATATATATATATATATATATATATATAATATATATATATATATATTATATATATATATATATAATATATATATATATATATATATATATATATATATATATATATAAATATATACTTTCGTCATTCCAGATTTACTGATTCTAAACATACAAAAAGTTTGTTACAATTAGGGGGTCTTACCCTAAACCACAACCTTAGCCCAAGTGAAGATACTTACTACAATATATAAACCATCTCTCATGTTCGTTAGAAGATCCCAATGCAACCCTAAGTACCCCAAACAACCCAAAACTTAAAAAGAAAACAGGCTGAATTCAAAACTGTTTTGACCTCCGACTGTTGTAACCTGTTTTTGACCCACTTCCCGACCTCCAATTTAGTTCTCGTTTCTTTCATAGGAAAGCCACTTCAATTACCTTTTCAGGTATACTTGCATCATAAAATAAGAGTTTGTAGAACTCCCAATATGATCAAAACAATTGACTCAAAATTCTGCCCAGTTTTTAAAAACGGGTTTAACTAAATTAACCTCATTAATTAACCCTAATCCCACTAATTACAAGCCCTAATTTATATAATCATTAGGAACTCATTATTATAACATTAATTTACTGTTTTTAAATTAAACCCTAACCTAAATCCATCATAAGATGATGTACACATGATTAAAAACAAATTAAATAAAAAGGGATTAAAGGTTTTTACCTTACAATTAATGAAAGATGAAATTTTTGAAGAAACCCTAAATCCTCCATTGATGAACTCACGTGTGTTTTTTTTTTCCAGGGATTATGAAGTGTTTGATGGTAAAAATCCTTATATGTTTATTTGTTACCCAATCCTAGCCCAACCCAAACACTTTCCCCTATTTTCCTTTTTCCCCCTTCTTCTTTGGTGCGTCTAAACCGACCCAAACACCCCTTAAATTCGTTTTTTTATTTTTATTATTTAATATTATGTTATTAATATTACCTTAATTTTCCTTAATTTATTTCAGCTCCTAAAGCTTCCAAAACCACAAAACCGTAAAACTAGTCAAATTTACGCGTTTTACCGTAAAAGACGTAAAATATACACTTTTAAAAAAAATCTCAAATTTTGAAATAAACTTTATAACTAAGTCCTAAATGACTTAAAACCATCCCGAAAAATATCCATATGACTAATTACCTCATCCGAGACCTCCAAATGCTAAACCGTAAATCGTAAAAATACGATTTTCTATTATACATATACGTATACGTAAAACCACTAAATATCACCATCTCATTTCATAGTCACTACCATGTGAGCTCATGAACATGAAATCATCTCACATCGTTTCACTCACAAGGTACCCCGTACCGGAAACGATATCCAAACCACAATCTATACACACCAATTAGCACATAAACACGTGAATACACGTAACTAGCACAAAAATGAAACTAAGTGACGAACCTCAAAACCAGGGTTGTCACATCACTCCCTCCTAATAGAAATCTCGTCCCGAGATTTACTCCTTAGGATCAAACACACAAACAACAAATCACATGAGGATACTTGTTCTAAACGAACTCCTCTCATTTCCACGTGAACTTTAATTCAAGTCTCAAATTACCACATATACTAACCAACAATATTTAAATTCATAGCCAAACTCTTGACCTCACAGTCAATAAATCTCACAAATGACTCTTTGATAAAACAAAGACTCTTATTAACACAAGTCCCGAATAACCGTACAGGCAAAATGCATTCTCAAACAACCTTTACCAATCCCAATACATGAAATGTATCATGTATACAACTCATTTCCCCCAGGTAATTCTATGCTCATATGCTACTGGTCCGATCTTTCCAAAGATCATAAATGGACCTACAAAACTCTACGTCAACTCTTCCATTTTACCAAAACATACCACCCGTTACTATGGGTGAAACTTCATACACAACTTTGTCACTAACTCTAGTGGTTTCCCCCATCTCTACATAGCATCCCTTGTTGCTCTCATTCTGTCCACAAACACCATTACCACATTAGTAGCCTCTTTTACCATTTCTAGTCCACAATAGGGATAACTCACCCTATCCTTTCATATAGTGCCTCAAATGGCATTTATCGACTTCTAGTATGATAACTATCATTATACGAAAACTCAGCCATCGTTAACGAGTTTCCTAACTACCTCTAAATCAATCACCCATGCCCTCAGTGTAACTCCTAAGGTTGTATAAATAACTCACTTGTCTATCCTTTTCCCAGTTAGCTGGATATACTCATATCCAATCATGTTCATCAACTCCCTTCAGTCCGTACCCCAAACTACTTAAAAATTCCAATTTCCTTACAAAGTGACCTATGACGGTCTTTCACATATCCATTAGTTCTTCCAATCCAAATCATCTTATGATCTATACACATCATCAAAAGGACGGTTATCTCAGTTAGACCAAACCCTTCGTCCCTATGGCATATCACACCTATAACTCCTCATCCATTCGATTATCGATACTAAGCCTCCCAAACAATCAGTATAGGTCAGTGCCATTTCCTTTTCCACACTACGATAGTATTAGCCTGCGTTATGCTGTATTCTAATCATTAAGCTCTACCAAAGTTTTACCTCCGGTTCCCATCTCGACCTATTTCATTCATGCTTCGCTTCTATACACACTTCCTTCTTCCTCCTCAACTCATACCATACATCACAATGTGATGCTTCCCATCGTTTCTTCCCTTGCCATAATCCTTCATAAGGCATTCCATACATATTAAGCTAAATTTTACGCAAAACCCTCTATTCCATCACATCCGTACGCAATCCTCCCAACTTCTCAACTACGTGACTTCTCATTCCTCTTGAAATGTGAGATGAATTAGTCAGTCTATCGACTATCACCCAACTATCGTCGTTCTTATTCCTCCACCCTATTATGTATCCCTTTCACCAACTTTGTCCTTACATTGCCCTTTCTAAGTTACTCCTATCTATGTAGGAAGTATAGCCTACGTCCCTTTTCTCCATATGATTGTCCAAGCCACGCAACATACATGTTGACGCGTTCTCTGCTTTAGACAACTCAACTCGTGCAACCTACATCCTTCATCCAAACCACCCTAATACGTCATCCATATAGTTCAAGTTCGTCTCAGCTTCACCTCATTCTTCTCATTCCATGTCTCATCGACCATGCTTGCCTTTTCCAGATGGTACATGGCCTTGCAATTTTCTTTCGTCACTTAATTTCACCCACCACCTTTTCCAAATGTTCAATCAAGGTGATTGAATATATGTTGGAGACGTTCATGACCCGTATAGATCATTCTCTACGTCTCGTACCCCAAATGCCTCTAGCATTCTAGGCAGATATAACAGTCTAGCTCCACTAACTAAGTCTATCCAGTTCTTCCAAATCTTCAGTTCCTGCAACGTATAAGCCATCGCCTTTCTTTTTCGTTCTTGTACACATCCAAATACTTGCTCCACGTATCGTCATGCTTCGCGAATTCATCCAGTCTTTCCGATAATGCCAAGGTCGGCTCATTATCCAATCCACCTCTTCAGCCTCCAAAACACTTCCTCATCCTTCTTCACTTCGCCCCTTGCTGGTTCCATGATATGCCATCATCTCTAACTACTCATCATGGTAGACTTAATACTAAAACTCACACTTGAAAATCTCACGTATAACTCCCTTTCCTAACAAATCCAAACCAACTCATAATTTACCTCACTCCTTTCTAAGATTTTGGTAGATCAAGATGTCGTCGATGCTCCCGATGACAACTCGTTTATATACGTTCATGCACACTCGGTTCATTGACTGCATGAAAACCGCTCGTGTTTTGGCGATGCCAAAATCATAACCGTAAACCCAAAGCGTTCATACAACATCCTTAGCAATTTCAACTACGTCCTCCTTGCACCCTCTCTCAGCGGCAATACGAATAAATCCCTACCTCGTTCTACTTGTAAATTTCTACACGCATTTTAAAAGACCAATGCTTCCTCTCATCAGACCACTCAACCGCTTTCCACATCCAATCTACTACTAAGCAACTCAACTTTTACCTTGCATCCGTTGCAATTTCTAACGGCTCTTGTTTTTAAATCACTCCATCAACGATTTTCCTTGGAAAGGCACTAACTGCAACTCCTCTCACTTCTCCTACTTGTTCTATTTATGGTTCTACCTCACAGTAATATGCAAACCTACTAAATTTCAGGAATTTTTTTTTTGGAAAACTTACATGCCCTACGAACAATCATAAATACCTTTGAGGTATTGTATCCCCTTCCAACACTCTCTATGGCGCATTACTGGTGCTAGTATCCCACAAATCTCTATTCATCTCCTTGGTACTCCTAAGAGACCCCATGACCACATTAGTTCGTCTACGAACTTCTTTCCTCCCCGCTAAGTGTATTCCGACCGTTCTCTCATGGTCACCTACTTAAGCGTGTAGGCGCGACCAAGTCTTTCATATGGCTACCTCAACGCTCCCGAACAATACGAAACCAAAACTACATCCTGAATCCATCAGATATGATCGACGAATCAAACCCACGGATAACTAACGACATTTCACGTGCACCAATTAAAACCAGTCAAAAACCACGAGACTCAAGAGAAAACTCAAACCCAAAACGTGTATCAATTCAAGATGACCCATGACGACGAAAAATAATCCCAGAAACACCCACTGGCAACCAAAACATATTAGGCCCCGTGACATATTATTTGAACCGTGCAAAAGATCGACTTTTCCAAAAGAATATATTTTTATTTATTTATTTATTTTATTACCTTCCCACATCTATTGACTCAAACAATCTACAAACAACCCTTTTGACAAACTCAAAACTCAACTCAAAGACTAAGTATCCCGTGCATCCCAAATCATAAAAAAACTACTATTCAAAACTCAACCTTTAACCCGACACTTGTAGAATAATTTCGACCAGTCCACTGACTTCTCATGACTATACATTCGGAATATTTGAAAAGTACGTTCCGAGTATATAATTTTTGGCTTTTGAATCACTCAAAAAGCTCTAAAAACGAACAAGTTATGACCAAAACAGTTTTATATTAATGAAAGATAAAATTGTATGTGAAATCTTCATAAACTCAATTTAACCTTGTATTAATAATTTAAAATGACGTGAATCGGTTAAACCCAATTATATAAACTATGTAAGTAGAAAGAAATTTTATTTCGCTTTATTTTAAAGGAAGTCTTTTAGAATTTGAAATAAATAAGTGTTGATTAAAATAAAATCTTATGTTACATCTTGTTTGAAACACGACTCCAACACCTTACCCTTATTTTACCGAATACAACCAACTATCTAACCCCTATAATAGATTTCCAAGTCCCCCTTTTTCTCAATATATACCGACCAAAAGAAATGTAAGACCCAACACAAAAGATTTCATTATCTCAAAAGAAATCCCAAGTTATTTCAATAGACTTAAAACCAAGAACACCATTTTAAAACGTACACGTGAAATACGAAACTCAAAGAATACGCTACAAGACACACTTCAAAAGATTCAAAATGTCGTTGAAACTCCCCCAAACTCGAGCTCTAATAAATTGTTTAAACACAAGAGAGTACTAGGTACGTTCAAGTTATAATAACTACTGAACGACCGTAAATCATAACATAACATCTATTAGTATATATACATCCGCATATGTATACCTATCGAATCTCCCAAACATACTCGTTATCATACATGTCAAGTCAATCAATCGCTTTATACGCTCGTTTTTCCATACGAGTAATCACCTTCTCACCATCTCACTATGCCACAACAAGGCACAAAACCCATTACAAAAACCAACCCATATCGTGTGACCTCATAATCACACAACGAGACTATAACTCAAAACATATAACACACTAAAAAAATAGCCATATCGTAGGCAGCCGTTACATAAACCCATATATTATAAATATACCCAAAATCCACATCTCATCATATACAAGCATGTACTAACCCTCTTTCATGCAATCATACTTAGGAACCCCATTGAAGTTGTTGTACTTGTATAACTATGTTGGCCACCATACTTATACAATTACCCTTTCCCCAATGCACTCCCTCCTATGATGACACTTATAAGAATCAATACAACACATAACACATAAATCCATCAACTCACCTAAGCACATAACCACATAAACAATAAGGTCTAAAACTCCAACTATTTAAATAACATAGTCAAACTCTTGAAATACATAAATCCATAGTCTAGCTAAAACAGCATAGACTAAATCCAAAACGAAAACACAATCAGTTATAAGTCATGTCGCCCATCAGAATGGAAACACCTAAAAATCCTTCCTACCCATGTACTCCGAGTAACTCGAACCACCACACGATTCTTAGGGTACATGACTTAAACATCAAAAGAAAAATAATATACCTCAGGTACATAAAATAACTCAACAAAAGATAGAAACTACCTTGCACCAAATTATGTACTATAATGTACAATTTAAGCAAAATACAACAATGACTAGCGTGGATGATTATGATTCAACCCGCACTAGTTACAACCCGAAAAGAAAATAACATGTGGCTAAGTATGAACATACTATGGTTCAATTCATACTAGTCAAAACATCGCAATAAATAACATCCAAACACATCAATTATTATAAAATGCACACATACTCCTAATGACGCCTATATGCAGGGACCCTTAAGCTATAGACTAGGCTACGCGACTAGGCAACCTAATTCTCTATAACCATTGTCTCTGATACCATTCTGTTACACCCCACCATGGCGGAATATGGGGCGCGACGTATGGATATCATCACAACAAACGGTGTCTCTATAGAGAAAACTAAAATGCAACTATAATGTCATAAATGGCGACACAAAGGTCATGACAATATCTCAACATAGCAGGAGTCTAGGTAAGTAGGTAACAGTCCTACCACTTACCCAAGACAAACAATTAACATAATCAAAACAACATATAGGTGCCAACAGTATCACTTATTCACAACACATAAAAATAAACTAAGAAGGAATGAGGATGTCCTTCTAAATGCAATCCTAATGCATCCAAATCTAGCCTCTTCTATCCTCAAGCTTAACCACATTCTCACCTGAAAGAGACACTAAAACACGTCAACATAAAGTTGGTGAGAGTCATAGGTTTAGAATCCAACGCTAAATCAGTTATAAGCTGTGAATAACAACCATCAACACAATAACATATGGACAATGTGTTACAAGTATGCATTAACAACTAACATTCAAGATCAATCATTCCAAACCAAATCGAAGGCCCCCAGCCTTACCAAACACCATGGTATCATAGATGATCACACTATGTACCTATCCAAGGCCCCGCCTTGTCATTATCCATTGGTCCCATAGATGATCACACTATGTACCTCTTCAATCCAAATCATACACAAACAAGAATCACATAGCAGTTAATCACATAATGTACACACAAGTCCATCTCAAACCTTAAAAACATTCACAGCATCAATTTATAAATAACTCAACACAATGTCTCTTCCATCCCATCTGGAAGTCAAAATCAATAGTAAACATGGGACTGTGAAACTCACCTGATTGCTTCTTCACAAGTCCTCGCACTAGCAACAAGCTAACAAACCAAAAACACGTAATCAATACATGAACCAATCACTAAGATGGCTCATCAACCTATGATGGACATCTATCCTATTCCCATATAAATACCTCATTGATAAGCTCTAATCACTCCATTACCCTTCCCTAACAAGTCCTTAACTTGGTTAAGTTTAATAACTATCCCGTTCATATTTTACACAAAACAGTCTCAGTTTTTAGGTCTCAAAACTTTAAGTCAAACGTCCACTTAAACATACCCATGGTTTCTGTAAAAGGAATATTCATAACCTTACATATGTTAGCTAACACCTCCCACTTGCCCTAACCTTAAAGCTACTGTTAAGGCCCAGATATATATATATATGCTTTCGTCATTCCAGATTTACTGATTCTAAACATACAAAAAGTTTGTTACAATTAGGGGGTCTTACCCTAAACCACAACCTTAGCCCAAGTTCAGATACTTACTAAAATATATAAACCATCTCTCATGTTCGTTAGAAGATCCCAATGCAACCCTAAGTACCCCAAACAACCCAAAACTTAAAAAGAAAACAGGCTGAATTCAAAACTGTTTTGACCTCCGACTGTTGTAACCTGTTTTTGACCCACTTCCCGACCTCCAATTTAGTTCTCGTTTCTTTCATTGGAAATCCACTTCAACTACCTTTTCAGGTATACTTGGATCGTAAAATAAGAGTTTGTAGAACTCCCAATATGATCAAAACAATTGACTCAAAATTCTGCCCAGTTTTTAAAAACGGGTTTAACTAAATTAACCTTATTAATTAACCCTAATCCAACTAATTACAAGCCCTAATTTATGTAATCATTATGAACTCATTATTATAACATTAATTTACTGTTTTTAAATTAAACCCTAACCTAAATCCATCATAAGATGATGTACACATGATTAAAAACAAATTAAATGAAAAGGGATTAAAGGTTTTTACCTTACAATTAATGAAAGATGAAATTTTTGAAGAAACCCTAAATCCTCCATTGATGAACTCACGTGTGTTTTTTTTTCCAGGGATTATGAAGTGTTTTGATGGTAAAAATCCTTATATGTTTATTTGTTACCCAATCCTAGCCCAACCCAAACACTTTCCCCTATTTTCCTTTTTCCCCCTTCTTCTTTGGTGCGTCTAAACCGACCCAAACACCCCTTAAATTCGTTTTTTTTTATTTTTATTATTTAATATTATGTTATTAATATTACCTTAAATTTTCCTTAATTTATTTCAGCTCCTAAAGCTTCCAAAACCACAAAACCGTAAAACTAGTCAAATTTACGCGTTTTACTGTAAAAGACGTAAAATATACACTTTTAAAAAAAATCTAAAATTTTGAAATAAACTTTATAACTAAGTCCTAAATGACTTAAAACCATCCCGAAAAATATCCATATGACTAATTACCTCATCTGAGACCTCCAAATGCTAAACCGTAAATCGTAAAAATACGATTTTCTATAATACATATACGTATACGTAAAACCACTAAATATCACCATCTCATTTCATAGTCACTACCATGTGAGCTCATGAACATGAAATCATCTCACGTCGTTTCACTCACAAGGTACCCCGTACCAGAAACGATATCTAAACCACAATCTATACACACCAATTAGCACATAAACACGTAAAGACACGTAACTAGCACAAAAATGAAACTAAGTGACGAACCTCAAAACCAGGGTTGTCACATAAACTGCTGTAGATATTGCTTCTGCCCATAAAAATAATGGAGCCTTTGCATAAATTAACATCGTTCGAGCTGCTTCCATAAGTGTGCGATTTCGCCTTTCAACGACACCGTTTTGTTGTGGAGTGCGAGCAATGGATGTTTCATGAGATATGCCAACGTCTTCATAATACTTACGTAAGGTTTGATTCACAAATTCGGTTCCATTATTTGTACGAATGCGTCGGACAGTAGTGTTGAGACGTACCTTAATCATCTTAAGAAAGTCGATGATGACTTTAGGTACATCAGCTTTTGTTGCAAGAAACTTCACCCATGTAAACCGAGACTAATCATCCACCATGACGAGGATGTACTTTTTGCCACCAAGACTTTCAACACGCATTGGCCCACAAACATCCATATGCAACAAATAAAGTTTCTCTTGGTTGGTGTCTTCAGTCTTGGGTTTGTATGATTTCTTAGTGCTTTTTCCCATTGTGCACGCGGAACACAAATGGTCCTTGTGAAATGAAAGTTTAGGAAGACCACGAACAAGTCCGTTTTTCGCCAAATGATTAATAGCGTCAAAGTTAAGATGAGATAACCGTCGATGCCATAACCATGACTTACTCTTTGAAGCTTTGGAGAAAAGACATACGGGAGAAGCGGCCATCATATCTTGTAGAGACAAAGTGTACAAATTATTCCCTCGAGTACCTTTCAATAGATCAACCCCTTCAAAATTACGAATGAAGCAGGTATGCTCACGAAAAGCGACTTCAAGAATTGAATCACAAAATTGTCCTACAGAAAATAAATTGTGACCGAGTCCTTCCACATAATACACTCTTGAAATAATAACATTCCCAATATGATATTCATCGTAACCCATTATCTTTGCAATATGATCATTTCCGAATCGAACCGTACCAAGAAACTTGCTGATGAAATTTCTAAGTTGAGAGCGATCTCCGATCATATGCTTGGAGCAACCAGAGTCCAAATACCAGAGAACAATTTGGACCACCTGTTTTCATCAACAATAGTAGACAATGCATTGTCCAACTATTGGTTCCGGAGTGTTAGCAGATACAGATACAGAATTATCAGAATTGCTAACATTTGAGTTATCCTTTGGGTTCCAGCATTTTCTAATGTGAGTTTTACCAAAAATAGGTTTTATTGTTCCAATTTTATGAGGTTTTGGATTATTAGTGGGCACTACAGTGGGAGTAGACCTATTTAAAGGGCACTTGTTTCCTACAGTAGTGTCGGTGTTCCTAGTTAAAGTACACGCTTGTGTTTTGGTAGCCTTGGTACTCCTAGTTAAAGGGCACACATTCTTCGCTGTAGTGGGAGTGATCCTAGTTAAAGTGCACTCGTTTCCTACTATAGTGAAAGTTCTACCATTGGGACGCTACATCCAGCCAACTTAGGTTAACACTTTCCCAGTCGGTTTCCATTCTAAACCATTTTTTCGGGCATTCATCTCATTCACATGGTCAATAAGGCAAGAATCATGACGACTAGAAAACATACATTCATTACAATTCCAACATTTCAATTTAGAATTCACAATAGGCTTAGAACATTGCACAACCGCAGAGCCTTTAGGTTTAGCTACATGATTCTTTTAATTGAAAACATAAATAACATTCCTAGGGCGGGCTTCTACTTTCTTCTTCACTTAACTACTAGATGAGGGCAAGATCCTATCATTCTTCATGTTTCTTGTAAGCTTAGATCTTTGAGCCTTAGTAGTGGTGTTTACTCCTGTAGAAGGCAACACGGGAATATTAGAAACTGATTTTGATTTTTCCTTATCTTTAGTGACCAATGTTTGAGATGGTTTAGTTCTAGGGCCCTTGTTAAACGGTGTGACGGCTATGAGGTTCCTTTTGATAGCACTAGAGGACAATGCTGAGGCGGTGGCTGTGTTATCCACAACATTCTTACCTTTGAGGGTACGAAGTGTTTCCTTAAACTCAGCCAAAGCAAGATTTTTATCACAAATTTGTTCCCTCAAATCAGATATTTCCACCGACTTTCGATTCAGTTGTTCAATCAAAGATTGATTCTATGCAGTGGTATTAGCACATGCGGGCTTTACTGAATCGAAGAGTCGTGTATGTTTCTGTTTTAAGTTATCAACTCTGGACAAAATATTAGAAACTCGATTATCTAGATCAAGTTTAAAAATCTCAGCGTCCTTAAGTACTTGCACACAGTTAAGCTCCTTAGATTTCTCTATGTCTATAGGCAATAATTTAGCAACCTTGTCACTTGGCTGACATTGTGGTGTTTTAATAGATTGATTTTCACATTCAAGCGAAATACAGTGTTGTTGAATCTCATCAAAACGTTTTGAAAGCGAAGTGTAAGAATCTTGAAGCTTTAAAAATTCAGCGTCAGATGTGTGACAAGTACTATCTACCCATTATCCACAGATTCAATATTATGCACAATAGAATCATTAGCAACACTATTATTCACAGGGACGGAAACAATATCAAACGACATCACTTGCTTCAGAAGCTGATCATTTTGGCGTGAAACACGTTCTATTTCAAGTAAACTGTTTTCATAAGCATCGTCCATTTCATTGAAAACACGTCTAACTTCTTCTATTTCCAAAAGCAAATCGTGATCAATATTACTAAGACAAGCTTTAACATTCTTTACAAACGGAACAATTTCGTCTCGAAACGCAGTTCTAGTGTGCTCAAATTTCCATTCACCTTCCGTTATGGCCAAAGCCGTCGTACGTTCCAAAATGACCTTGTCAAAATCGGCAAAGTATTGGTGCACCGCATTTAAGTTAACGTACACCTTACTTACCGGTGGAATTAACCTAGTTAAATCCATTTTGACAAGTGTAGGAGACGTACTAGGAAGATTTTCCGTTGACAAACTTTGGGGCACAAAAGTTGATAATTGAGCTAATTCCTTTAGTAAGCGAATGCGGGTCTTTTTAGAAAATTGATCTTTATTATACTTATCATAATCAATCGTATGGAATTTTGAAAGCATTTTAGATTGAGTTTCTTCCGCAAGTGACTGTGTCTCCTCAGTACTACGAACATAAGGTGCTTCTTTTGATTTGCCAATTAGGGTCATATCCTAAAGACAAGGAATATATTCCCGAGCTTGTTTTGCATAACCGGGATTAGGTGGTAAATCTTGAAGACGCTTAAGTTCGAGTTCTTTAAACGATTTAGTTAAAAGATGAACCTTTTCTGTGGAAGCATATTGTTTTAAAAGCTGTTGTTCTTTGAATTTAAGAAGTTTGGTAGCATTAATTTCCGATTCAGACTTTTTAGACTCGAGAGTTTCGAAATCCATTTTAAGTTTTAGAAAATTTTTGACAACCGACTCCTTTTCTTTTAATTCATTGGAAAGATTAGCTTTTAATGATTCTATTTCTTATAAGTGTTCAATCTTCTCATAACGAAATTGGTCAAATTCAGAATAAGTTATTTTCTCTGCTTGAGGGACCATTTCAAAAGTTTTGACCTTTTCTTTATGCAACGCAAGCTCAGCAGTTAGGGTGGAATTCGTATCTACGGATTGTCTGAGAGCCATATGCATTTGATCAGTAATATGTTTAGGCACCATGACCAAATCATGTTGAGCATAAGACGCCATACCCGTCGTAGCATTTGGTTGAGGTTCACTCAAATGTGTAGGATTCGTTACCACATCATTTGAGTTACTAGTTCCCGAATGCTGTTCAAGGTTGTCATTTTTATGCTCAACTTGATGTGGGTTATCATTATTACCAAGATTGGTTATAGTTGGTACCTCACTGATGACATCAGAACCGTAGTGAGAGAGATTAGCAACGAGAGCAGCTTGGGTTGTGTGAATGTCATCACAATCCGAATCATATGCATCAAGATCATTTGCTTGATATTATGCATTAGAAGTAGAAACGGCTGCAATGTCTTCATTATCTGCTGCCCCTGGGTCTGCAAGAAATGCTAACGCCTCTGAATCCAAAATCTTTCCCTTAGACTGAGCATCGACCAAATACATCTTCTCACGAAACCACGTTGCATCCCTTCTCCTTTTCGGCTTGGTGCATTGCCTAGCCATATGACATTGTCCTCGAAAATTGTAGCAAGTCACCACCTTTTGAGGACCAACAGTGCTTCCATTTCCACTTGCTTGAGAATTCACAGCTTGAGCGTTCACGTTCCTTGTAGATGGTCCATATGAATTTTGCCTTCCCTGAATGGATTGGACGGTCACTTGACCGTCTTGAATAGTGGCTTGTTGGCGAGGATTTGAAGAAGTACGAAGTTGATTGTTTGTTGGTGGAAATCCTCTAGTTGCAACAAGTTTTGACAAGTAGGCAGTAAGGTGGTTTTGAACATCAGTTGGCGTATCATTTGGAGTAAAGACCGGTTCTTCAATTGGTGGAAGTTCATTGGAAAAGAAAGCTTGTGCTTGTGGTGCTTCAAGTGGAAAATATCCTTGCTGAGGAGTATAGCCCATTGGAGGAGTGATAGCTTGTGATGGTGATGCCTGATGTGTTGGTTGTTGTGGATAAGACTGCGGAAGAACACTTTGTTGAAATGCTTGATGTGGCATCATCTGTGGTTGATAAGATGGTTGTTGTGGTTGTTGATAGGTGTGTTGTGGTTGTTGCTGCAAGTATGATGGTTGTTGATAAGTGTAAGCCATGTTTTGTTGGGGGGTCATTTGTTGAGAAGCATACATGGCAAGTGGATCACGAACTTGTGGTGTTGACAACCGAGCCTCGATCACATGGCATTCGTGTTGTTGAAGAAAAGCTTGAAGTTGATCCACATTGGTGTTATGCAAGTCCTTAGCCAATTTAACATCCGTCACGTACTTACGCCATTCGGATGGAAGGGTGTTCAAATACTTGGTGTTTAATTGAAACGTAGGAATTGCCATGCCATAGATATTGAGCTCATTCAACAATAGAGTAAATCTCAAGTAGTAATCATTGAGAGTCTCCCCTGGGACATAGGCAAACTTATCAAACGCATCATATAGCTTACACTCTCGTTCTTGTTTTGTTAACGAGGTGCCTTGCATTAGAACACAAATTCTATCCCACAACTGTTTGGCAACTTTATGTTTACTGACGAGTTTGTAGACATCTGGAGGAAGGGCTTGAAGAATGATGTTAGTAGCGTATTTATCACACTTGTCTTGAATCTCATCATCTCTAGTTAGTTCACCCATTGTGCGAGGACGAGTAACTGCACCTTCCGTCACATTACCATATACCAATGGTCCATTGAGTACCGATGCCCAAATTAGATGTCCGTTCTCTTTATTCAACATATAAAGTTCCATGCGGGAAGCCCAATCCTCGTACATAGATTTTTCCAACATTGGTGGACGATTGTCCGTACCTGAGAGGATGGACTTATCCGTGAGAGATGTGTACTCCATTTCAATAGCATAAGATTTACAACTTTGGATCGAACAATGCGAGAAAGTAAATGTGTTTGATTTCGTGTGTTGAAGTTGTTAAAATCCCCTAAGAATCCTAGAAAATTATTCTAAATAAAACCAATCACTAATCTTCGGAATAACTTGAATCTTCGGAAAAATGGGTGTTTTCAGAGAAATACCAATCTTCGGAATAATGGGTTGTTTTCAGAGAAAATCTTCGGAATAGTGGGTTTTTTCAGAGAAATACCAAATCTTCGGAATATTGGGTTGTTTTCAGAGAAAAATCTTCGGAATAGTGGGTTTTTCAAAGAAATACCAAATCTTCGGAATAATGGGTTCTTTCAGAGAAAAATCTTCGGAATAATGGTTTTTCAGAGAAGTCTTCGGAATAATGGTTTTTCAGAGAAATCTTCGGAATAATGGTTTTTCAGAGAAATCTTCGGAATAATGGTTTTTCATATAAATCTTCGGAATAATGAGTTTTTTTCAGAATAATGGTATTTTCGGAATGGATGAGATATTCAGAAAAATTTACCTTTTTCGGATAAACCTACTTCTTCGGAATAAAACCTTCTTTGGATAAACTCCTTTCTTCGGAATAATCTTCGGAATAATCACCCTTTTTCGAAATTCCACTTCTTCGGATAAACACCAATTCTTCGGAATAAGCACCAAATCTTCAGAATCCAGAAACCCTTTTCCGAAAATATTTTTTCGGAATAAACCAACTTCTTCGGATAAACAAAACCCTTTTCCGAAATAACAAAACTTATCTCCTGTTCCTCGGATATCAAACCACGAACGAGTTTTTATGCTAAAAAATGATCTAAATACCCAAAAAATTTGTGTTTTTAACCAAAATAACAAAACCAAATCTTTACCACAACTATGTAAATGATTTGTATCAAATAAAAACACAAATTTTTTTTGATCAATTGATTTTGGATCAAAATAGACACAAAAATCAAGAACACAAACACATAAACAATACAATCATCCCATGGCTCTTGATACCATTTGTTCTATATTGTAAATCTTGCTTATGTTTTGGAGAGATAAAGAGATAGAAAGATGGTGGATTTCACACTTCTAGAGAGAGAGAGTAATGTAAATATGTGTTATTTGAAATGAAAACCACACTATCTCCATCAAAGGAGAGGGCTTTTATACCAAGTCCATAAAGTGGGCTTGGTTTACATTTTGGGCCGCCGACCCATACATCACATGGGCTCGGTTTGGGCTTTGTAAAAATAACTATAAGTAAACTAAACTACGAGCTACTATTATATCTATTGTTGGAGTGACCGAACCTTTCTAATACGTAAAACGTATTTCCAACAAATTCTATTTAATGGACCTTTTTATTGCTTGAATATAGATGAATATATGTTGATCTATATATATATATATATATATATATATATATATATATATATATATATATATATATATATATATATATATATATATATATATATATATATATATATTTGTTATGCATGTACTCATAACCTTTGTTTTGTATTAAGCATCCATAGCTCGCTCTCTTCGTGTCCTGATTTAGCGGGAGCTTACATCAAGGGGAGCATTTATGTCGTCGACTTTTTTCTTCTACTACTTGACGATGCCTTTTTTGACTTTAAAAAAAGGGGAGAAATAGATATAACTTTATTAAAAATTTGCTTAAATATACATTTATATAAAATGAATTTATTAGTTTGTAATCATAAAAAAGGGAGATTGTCAATACAAATAATGTCATAAAAACGTTATTTTTATCTTTCGACTTGTCATCCTTTTGATAATTACAAAATTCAAATAACGTTCTATATAAAATTAAACGTAAGCAGAGTTTTAGTCGTTGATATTTATTCCGACATAATATCACTTAAGGTATGTACAAACAAATTATATATTTACAAAGTGATTAAAGGAAAATCAAGTCTTTTGAAATAATATTTTATAAAATATACACAGAGTGTATAAAATGTTACAAAATATTTTATAAATTAAATAATATTTTATAATCAAAATATAACTTTGAATTTCAAATTTCCCTTGCCTTAGGGATTAAAATCTAAACCAGAAAATTCCTTCACCGTTAAAAGACAAAGGGGCGTCCAGTCTAGCCGGTACGCTAAACTAGGTCGTCGATGCACTTAGTTAAGTGCATCGAAAACGCTCCTCAGTTGGGTCTCTCAATATAAATACCATATTTTTTTACTTGATCAAATACCTCTTGAAAAACTAGAAAACTCGTTGTCTAAATTTTTATTTCTAATTCTTTCTTTCTTTGATCATATAACTTGTATAAATTTGTTTATAAGTGACCTAATTCGTAGAATTCCATTTTGAGCAAAACAATAATACTTGTGATTTCTTCAAAGATCAAGTATTAAAGTATAATGGCCATATTAGAGTGTTCATTGTTGTAGATCATCCACTCGTTGTATATTTGTGAATGATCTTGTGAGATCTTGTAGTGTAGATACTTGTGTAGTTTGTGGTTGTATTTCCAAGTTGTGGGAATACTTATGATCCGGTATAGATTGATTCTAGCCAAAATTAGGACTAGACATTTAGCTGTGTGTCGGTAGTTGGTGTAAGCTACGTGTATACGGTTTTCTCCATCTTGAAGTGAGCTTGTTCACATACTAAAAACTCGAGTAGGATACTCGGGGAGTGGAGTAGGACGATTAAGAGATTCGTATCCAAACCACTATGAATCTCAGACTTGCGGTTTCATATTTTTGCAAGTAGATATAATATCAACTTAGATCTAACATTTTAACAAATAAATATATTTGAAATGCAATTGTAAACCGTAAACTTTTCACCCCTCTATTTTCCACATTTTATATAATAAGAGAAGGCAATTTTTGTGAGAAAAAAATGTGTGCTAGAAGTCAAGTTGAACAAATACAAGAGCTTGATTTTGTCATGTGTAAAAGCTTAGGTTTTTTATTGGGAATAGTCTTTAGTTTATGTTCATCAATTTTTTTTATCTTTATCAATCTAAATTCATCTATACACAAATTTTATCAATAATGTACCCATATGTTGATCGAATGTTTATCAATCACTGCTCAAATGTTTATCAGTCATAGACTCAATGTTCATCAATGATAAATATTATATCTTGATTTTCATCAATAATTGTATTAATGCTTATCAGACACGATTCATCACATCTTTTTGTTAATCATATCATTATGTTAAGAATATTAGCATATCTTGATGTTTATCAATAAAGGTTTTGATCATCATTAATAATGGTCATCATTAGTAATGGTATGAAGTTTATCATATATCAATGTTCATCCATCCTGACTATTTATAGGTTGAGAGAAAAAGTTAAAGAAAATGATGGACACATATTAAAAAAAAGAAATTTTCTACACATTTTAGAAAGGAGAAACTATATTTGATCCCCCTCAATATTGTATTAAGAAGTGACTTAGGATTATAGGTAGAGAAATTAAAAAATGAGAATGATGAAAAAGAACAATAATCACACATTAAAGATGCATCAACCTGAATTAGTGTGTATTAATAATCTTCATCATTTATATTTAATAGCTCAAAATTAGATGCATACACATATATATGAAACATTTCATATATGTTTATAGCTGATTAATTATATAAACAAAATATAGCAATTATAATTGTTTGTAGTGGTAAAATCTCGTTGCTATCCACAAATACTCATTTAGTTACATAAAAAAGAGACCACATTTTGCTTAAAACTTAAAAAATGAATGATTTCACTAGTCTAAAATACCTCTATTTATAAAAGTTAATGCAATATATTAACTTTTGATACATAATTGCTATTTAAACTAGGGTAAAAGCTATAAAATACTATCGTACTTATTGATGTTCGTTTTGCAAGTCTTAAATTTATAACAAGGTTTAGACAAAACAAGGGACTAGAATACAAACACGGGCAAGTATACCCTTTCGTTCGTAATATAGCTTTGTAGTGGTAAGGCAAGATCGTTCGCTAGGACTTAGTTTCGTTTTGGTAATCAATATAATAATTTAAGAAAGAAATGATTGAATAAGTAACAATAATAACAAGTATGACTAATATGGGATAGTTCGTATAAGTTCGTGATGATGATAATAATGATCGAGATATGTTTATGTAGGTAAAGAGTGATAATCCTTTTTCGTCAAAATGGCATTTACACAATTCACTTTGGTGTGATTCAAGACTTATGTTTGATTAAGCGACTAAGCTTAAAACAAGTTTCCAACGTGTTCAATATTTTATCAAAGTTTATATGCGGATCTCTCCAACCAAAGATTCAAAACCATAGACAAGTTCTTAAAAACTTATTATAACAACTTGAGTCTCTCGACATCAACTTATCGTAACAAATCAACTTAAGATAAAATATGGTGACAGAATTAGGTGGCAAAATGATTCTACGACATTAGATTGAAATCAATTATAAAGGATCATATCATAGCATCATCACTAGATATAGTCACATACCCATATAGTCACAAATAGTTTAGCCTAACATAGTAATCAAAGTAACAAATGGAAAAGAGTAATAGAACATCATACTTAGATTGATCGAATGAACGAGTACACAAGTGTCACGATTGTATCGTCTTTTCAAGAATCAAAGAGTGGAATACTCTCGTTACAAGTATTTCCCAAAAGTGGATAATACTGAAAATATTACTAGAAAGCTAAGGATACTCGGATTAGAGAGTAGATGATTGAGATGTGTGTGTAAAATGAGTAAAATTGGTCCCTATTTATAGTGCAGACTGAGGTAAAATGTGCGCCGCACTTCTCCAAAAGTGCGCCGCATTTTGGAGGTGGGAAATGTGCGCCGCACTTTCGTGCGTTCCAGAATCTTCTCATAATAGTTTTGTTTATTTGAACTTCAAAGACTATTCTTTGTGTTTCTTCACTTTCCTCCTTCAAACTTTATGCCTGCATGTAAAACGCAATATATTAAGTATCTCGTGAATTTACCATTGTACTTTCAAATTTGTTCCGACTATACCAATATTACGTTAAAATTACTATATTTCCCTTTTAAATGACTAAAATACCCTCCATTGATAGCTACCCATATCTATTTCATTTTTTTCTTATCATTTCAATTATTAACTAGGTAATATGCAACAACCATTAGTACAACATAAAGGGAATCTTCTTTAGATCTACAAGTAATGGGTTTGCTTCATACGTCTGAGCAAAATATACCCGTAACTATGATTCTAATAATCTGTCCATTTCATTACATGTGAATAATGTTAATGATTATTCTCAAACGGGTCACTAGAACATTAATGATTATTCATAGCAGTCTGCCAATACAATGGAACAAGGTATGGATGGTCAAGATCCAAATACACAGGTGAACGCCTTGCCATTATTTTTTGTACATTATTGCTGGTTTTGGTTATTGATTGAATGTATCATGTTGCAATTGGAAAGGAAATTATTGAATTGTGCCTTGACTATATATGCAGCAAGCTCGTTGTGCCTTGACTATATCATATAACACTTCACTAGCAGATCGAACGATGTCATTTCCATTATTACACCATTATCCTGCTAAAATATGTAAACCAAAAGAAAGTTACTATATGAACCTGGCGAAAATTTTTGTATTAGCCCGGTTTCTATGGACGTCGATTGTTGTGACAGTTTTAGAGAGAGAAACATAAATGGAGGAGTGAGAAGTAGAAAATTGTAAAGTGGTGATAAATGTGGCAAGAGATGTAATTATGTCATACAAGACGAGGGTAATAAAGTAAATTTAACGTAATATTGGTATAGTCGGAACAAATTTGAAAGTAAAATGATAAAGTCACGAGATTAATTAGTAAGTGTTAAAGTCGACATAAATTAATAAGTACGAGGGTATTTAATAGATTTTACCCTTTAAACTATAACCTTTTTCAGTTTCACTTACTCCACACTACACACATACACAAACAAATTTCACAGATAAAATAATGTTGATAAAGATTATTGACACTATACGCGAGTAATAGTAAGATTGGTTGTACTTACTCTAACTAAAATTACAATATCATCTACTATATTTATATAGCAGGGTTTTTTACCTAAAAAATCTCTACCAAAATATCTAATCAATTGCCATGTGTAAATGGCCTCTTTAACAACCGTTGGATCAAAACTTTGCTTAACCTTTGTTACATTCATTCTTGCCGTTTTTTTATCCATCATCAAATAAAACCTTTTAAATTATACATTATCAAAACAAAAACATAAGATCCAATTACCAGAATAATTTCACGAACCAAAAATAATCCAAAATATAAATGCTTATGCCATAAATTCATAACCTTTGTGATTTTTATTTATATCCAAATTCATAACCTTTTCTATATCAACCAAAACATCGATAGCTATAAACTGTATGGTTTCCCCTCGAAGTGTTTCACCAATTAATGGTGAAACAACAAATCGTAGTGTATATATGATTCTGAACCATGGATTAGCTATAAATCAATGGTTCCCATCTTGCAAAATCATGTATATTTTTTTTAATTTTTACATTTTATTTCGTTTCATAATGATTTGTTTAATGATTAATTGATCAATATTTGTTACAAATGATTTTTTACAAATGGTTTGTTGAATTTTTTTAATATTATTGTTACAGATGATTTCCCATCTTGCTAAATCAGGTACATATTATTTGTTGCAGATGATTTGTTGAATGATTATTATTATAGTAGATAAATGATTTATTTGATATAATTTTAGTAACAACATTTGGACGTTTGAATTTGATTTGAACATAAAAAAAGCCACATTTAAGATATAACAATATATCCATGATTGTAGGAGGGCATTTTGAATTTAATCAAATCCTTTCCTTAGCTAACTTTCTGAATTTACTCATTTATCAATACGATACTAACCTAATTATCCCTATATAAACAGTCTATCAATATTCACACATCACACAACAAATCTTTTTCTCTCTTACTTATTATTTTGAATATCAATCAGTAAGTTAATGTGTTCTTTTTAAGATAGTAGATTCATGTGTATTGTAGTATCATTGATATCAGAATATCAAATCATTAACATTCTTAATTTTTTAATGTAGTTAAAAAAATGGAGCGGGAAATGACTTTGTTTTCCAATATTAACCCAAATGATGGACGATGTCAAAGTTGTTGCAAGATGTGTCAGTCTACGGAAAAGCCATTCACCAAGAAAGCCAAATGCCCCATGGGGTTTAGATGTTGTTCTCATGGATCCAGAGGTATCACATCTTATAATTTACTACATATACACACCACAACTAAATATATGTTTACTATTTTTTTAATTGATATTTATGTAAACATGTTAGGATAACCGCATTCAAGAGACTGTTGGCACAGACTCCATAAACAAAATCTTGGCTCTTTTGGAAGAAGGAAAATGTTGTAGGGTTGGAAACATCGGCGTCGATGATAATGGGGGGAATTACCCTTTACTGAATCATTGTTACAAGATCAACTTTTACAACAACACCATGGTCACCAGGATCAATGAATTGGAATTTTTTATATATATTTTTTTGAAATTTTTGTTTGAAACTATTTTGAATAATCTTACTTAGATGTACCAAGTAATACATGTTGATGTTTACACTATGTATTTTGGAGATGATGATTAATGAAGTAAGTTTTTTCTTTATATGCCTTTGTTCTGCATTTTTTTGAAACTGATTCCAGGTTATTTAATACACTTGGCGACACAGCAATGGATAGACAGCAATAAGGAGACAGCAATCGCGACACAGCAAAAGAGTTGCAGTTTCGATACAGCAATGGCGACACAACAATGTGGAGATAGCAATGGAAAGACAACAATTAGGAGACAGCATAGGCGACACAGCAGTTTCGATACAGCAATAGCGAGACAGCAATGTGGAGACAGCAAAGGCGACACGACAGTTTCTATACAGCAATGGCGACACGGCAATGTCGAGACAGCAATGGATAGACAGCAATGTGGAGACAGCAATGGATAGACAGCAAAGGCGACACAGCAGTTTCTATACAGCAATGGCGACATAGCAATGTGGAGACAGCAATGGATAGACAACAATAAGGAGACAACAAAGGCAACACAGCAGTTTCTATATAGCAATGGCGACACAACAATGTGGAGACAGTAGTGGCGAACCAATGATCATGGAGATGCATTCTCATTAAAGAGAAAAAGTGTTGGACTAATTAAGCACATATTTGTATGGTTTTTAATCAGGATAATATGTTATTTATACATAAACATCTATTTAGCCTTCATTTTTTGTTTTGTAGTAATATTTTTGGTGTATACAAAGTTACAATTAAATATTTTTGGTGTATACAAAATTAAACTTTATGAGCTAATTTTTAGATGTCGTCACATGTGCATTTTGAATGCTTTCATCCCCCACAAGGAGGTTCATTCGGCACTTCACATAATTTTTTTATCATAAACACAACTGCAATTTTGTTAGGTTTGTATATACACGGTACATAACATCATAAAGTACAAACCCTCTGAGTGTGGCTGCAATGTTGATGTGAGTTTATATGTAACTCAAACTGCTGCAACTTTACTTATTTGCAGTGAATTGGGTTCGACCAAGTTGTCGTCAGTGTGAAACTTATATGTATATAATCATCTTTCTGCCAATACACTAAGTTCTTATATGTTAACCTTTATATTTTCATAGGCTTGACTAGAGTTTATGATATTGCAGCTCTTCTCTAATGACGAAGATGAGGCTTATGCACATGGTGAGGGATCAACTCACAAACATGATATTTTGGTGGTGGCACAAGATGCTACATGATACAAGTATGGAACATACATGAAAAAAGGACAGACGTGAAATGGACAAAACAAGATACATAACTCTTCTATGAGGTAAACTATTGATTGTCTATTTGGTTCATTTATCATCAAGAGAATGAGGTAGTAGATTCAGTTCACAGTAAGTATTGATGTTACATAATACTTAGCTTTTGCCCAGTATAAAAATTATATGTTCGTTGTGATGGTCTAATCGAATTGATTATTGGTTAACGTGTGACTCAATCGTCTTTTGGTGAAACAAAGATTTGCCGTTGTAGTATAGTTAAAATGCAAAACTTTAAAAGTAAATGGGCGTTAATTAAATCTAAGACTAATTAAAAGTAAAGGGGTGCAATATTAAAAACTTTGAAAATTAAAATAATTAAATGACTTAAAACTAAAGCGTGACAAAAATTAAATTTAACGAAGTATTAAAAATGTGACTTAAAAACAAAACAAAGCAAAATATAATCCCAAACCCAAGACCATCGGAATGTTTGATCGGAATGCTGTCACCATACCATCGGAATCCAGATCGGCTTGTGGCTATCGAAATGTATAAAAGTGGATCTATCGGAATGATGAAAAGTACTAACTATCGGAATGTAACCTATCGGAATCCAGATCGCAATGTGTCAGATCGCAATCCCCAGATCAGAAAGTTGCTAAGGAAAATTGGGCAGCACTTCATTTCAATGAAGCCTTAAGAGCCGTCGCAATCCCGATCGTAATGTGCGATCGGAATCTTGATCGGAATAAGGGGGAATTTCAGATCGGAAAGCACCGTCGCAATGTCCCGTCGCAAAAACTGTCGAAATCTAATAACCCTATTCCAATACTGTCACCATCGGAATGTGGCTAAGTGATGCTGTCGCAATGTTGAGAATCCTTTCTTTCCGATGGAGTATCAAATTTGCAATAAGCACAAGTCCAAATAAGCTAGAACTAATAAGCTAAATTCAATTACTTTAATGAAATGGAAATAAAACAAGACAATAAGCTAAAAAGTTAAAACCTTTCAAAATTTAAAGGACGAAACTTAATAAATAGGATTTTACAAAAATAAAACTTTTAAAAAAACTTTGAAAACAATTAAGCCAAATACCAAATAAGCACATAAGATTGTCAAACTTATGGCTTATCTCGTATGAAAACTTAAAGGGAAAAGAAAATACAAAACTTTTACTCAAATAAGCAAAGGGATTAAGCAAACCTTGCTTAATCCGAATTTTAAAACAAACCAAAAACAAGAGAAAGGTAGAAAGAGAATGATAAAAGAAACTTGATCAAAAGTAAATAAAGATTAAAGCAACAAAATTAAGAACACTTACTTGGAATTTAAATGAATTAAAGGAGCAAAACAAGTATTTAAATTTGACAATTAAGTAAATGACATGTATTTAAATGTGCAAGGAAATGAAAATGGAAGAACTAGTGTCACTCTAGCCAACAAAAACTAATGAAATGAAAATGGGTGCTATTTATAGGAGATTAGGGAGGTGCTTAGGAAGCTTCCTCCCCTCTTTCTTCTTTCTTTAATTGCACCATTAAGTCCTTAATCTTATTAATTCTTTGACTTTAATGACTTTGTCTCGGGATTTCTTTAAACTCGTCTTGTAATTCTTCAATAAATTAGACTTGAGTTCTTCGGCTTTAAGTAAACTTTCGTCTTTTGACTTTTTCTTCGATAAATCTTCAGAATTGGTCTTGGACTTCCGTTCTTTTTGCACTCTTGATTTCTTGACTTCGTCTTTTGTCTTTTTCTTCGATAAAAGCCCGTGAATGCCCGTGTTTTCTCCCTTTTCCACATTTTCGTCCTAAATCACAACAAAAACACAAACCAAGCATAATTCCGACATTTACGACATAAAATACACGTTTTGGCTCGGTTATTATTGTAGTTAAGTGGTAAAAAGGATGGGTGTTTACACACCTATCAAATCCCCTACACTTGACCATTACAATATCCTCATGCAATGCATTAGTTACAAAGCACGTTTACATTTTTCATCACAATCAATCCACCTTGGCCTTTATTAAAGAGATAGAAAATAACAAAATAAGTAAAGAAATAAAAATCATACCTTAGGGTTTTAGAAATGCCATGAATGATCATCATCCTCAAGTTTTCACTTTCTCCAAACCAAGCTTAAAAACGAGATCATTGTTATTATAAGTTAGCAAACTAACACGAACTCATGTGGGCCAATTATTCACTAAGACTCCCTTATTCCTAGGTATATCTCTTATATTTTATTATTGTCTTGAATGATCACGAGGATGCATTGTTGACTTATTTCGATTGTTATTAAGGCTGAAAATAAAGTGGGACGATTTAATCAATAGTTAGCTAAAGGACAAAATCTTTTAAAACTGCTTCTCGGGACCTCAAAAAGTTCATATCTTGGCATAACTCGCTTCGCGATTTGAGACCTTTCTCGGACCGATATTTGGCAGCGACTTCATACTTCAAACCTTGAGAGACGTTCATGAAATAATGGTCTTCTCTTCATAATAGGAATTCTTCACTTGAAATTTTGAGATATTCTTCATATATGGACCACGACTTCTTCATTTTTCTCCAATCTTTATATTGGACTTTGATATACAACGATCCGCCTCCTTTTTGGACTTGGATCTATTTATCCTCATACCTTGTTAGGGCCTTTTCGGATAGACTTCTCCATGATCTTTTGGGGAGTATTTGCTTTTCGTCGTGTGTCTCGATCCTTCATATTGATTTTCGATAAATGATTCTTCACATCACTTTGGATCTTTAGCAACAAAATGTAGCCCTCATGCCTTGTTAGGGCCTTTTCGGACTCGCCAATCTTCGCATACCGCTTCAATAAGTTATGCCTTGGCTATGAACTCTAATCCCTACCGAGCAACTTTTAAACGATCTTGGGCTAGAAGCTAAGTAACTTTTCAAATCGTACAACCTTATTTATTGCAGATAAATTTATTAGCAAGCGATGGGAGAATAGGCTTATAATTAACTCACATAAATTCACGAAAGAATACCAAACTTATAATTGACTCTATCATCTCTCGTTCTCCACAGTTTAAAATCTCAAGGAATGATACTCGTGGATGCTTAGCCTATTAAATCAAAGTTTTGGGTTTTCGAGTCATCTATAGGATCTTGCAAATTCTTAGACTTTTTCAAGTTTAGAAATCGCATTTTAAAGTTCCCTTGATAAACGACTCTCTGACCAATTATAGGAACTTGCGAAAAGTTCTTGTTCTTAACCCGTGAGAGTTAAGACTTTCGCGTTTTATAGCTCCCTATATAAAGGCCTAGCAAAACTTGACTTAAACACGTTAAGGATACTAGCTAGAGTAAACTTAGATAAGTAAACTCGGGTTGAGTCAAAAGATTCACAACGTTTGAAAATTAAAACCACTTTATTAAAATTTATTCTAACAAGGAAAGAAAATAACTATACAAAGGGAAAAACTAATAGGCCAAAATAGATCAAAAATTTTGAAAAATGTCGAAAAATTGATTTTCCGGTTAAAATGAGGACAAATACAAGGAAAAGGCCACTTAACTTCGATAGAAGTCCCCCCTACACTTAATATAAACATTGTCCTCAATGTTTAAGCATGTGGGAGTAAACTCCCCTACACTTAGGACATTGTGCACTTTGTTTAAATCTCGCTAAGGAAAAGACAACTAAAGAGATTCCTATTTTAATATTGGAAAATATAAAATAGTGAATCGAAAAGAGTTTAGGATAGAACCGGGAAGACGGAAACACGGAATCACAGGTCGTCAAAAATCATCAAGAGTGGATCATTGAGCGCTCGAATCCCTGAATAGAAGAAGATAGGAAATAGCAAACACCAACGGGTCTCCCCTACACTTAGGATAAAGAAAGCTAAAAGATAGATACATGGGTTGCCTCCCAAGAAGCGCTTGATTTTTTTTCACCGAGTCGTGAGCCTGAATCGACCTTGATTATCATAGGAAGAAGCATGAAACATATCCACCGGGATCAAATACATAGTTTTCGTCCATCAAATAGCACAAGCTTAAGGCGAACAAGGAAAGCCAAAGAAGAATAGGCAAGGTTCCCTTAAGCAAAGACGGAGCACGGTGGGAGCAAGGGTGAAGAGGTGCAAGCATATTTCCATAAGTTCCAAAGATATTTCCTTTTATTTCATCAGACGGATACTGAGATAGCTCAAGAATATTGATACCAGGGTCGAACACGTTTTCCTTTAGGGGAAAATAGCACTCAGGCTCAGCAGAGTTTGAAGAAGATCCGCGAAGAAGATGCACAACCTCGTCCTCAGAAGGTGGACAAAGAGATGTCAAAACATACGTGTTGCGGATGTTGGTGTCGTCCGGTTGCTTCTCCTTTGAAAGAATTTTCTTCAAACCCAAAGTAGGATCAAGACCATAATCATCAAAGTCTAAAGGAGGAGCATCACTCTCATGAGGGAAGTATGTATTAATAAAAGTAGAGAAGTCTTCCTCAAATGAGTAGTCATCCAAAGTAGGATTAAGCATAGATGGCGGAGGATCTTCATCATGAGAAGAATCGCTCGAAAAAGTATCGGCCTCATCAAAATCATCATACGTGGGCATGCCGGGATACTCGGAAATAAAATCATCATAATCATCTCCATCGAAGCTAGAATCATCATCATAAGCATCATAGATCGGTGGAGAATCATATATGGGTGAAGGTTCCAAATTGGAGAGAGAATCATCCACATCATCTTGAAAAAGTGGATTATCAATGCAAGAATCGAATAGAGGATTGTTGTAGACGACAAAATCATCAAGCACATTAATCATATTCGCTGATTCTCGTCCTCCAAAGGATTTGCTTGTAAGGTTTCCCATTTCAAAAACTTGTGCATCATCCCCGACTCTTAAAATGAGCTCACATTTATCCACATCTATTAAAGCTCGACCGGTTCTCAAAAATAGGCGCCCAAGTATTAACGGAATACGAGGGTCCATTTCATAATCAACAACGACGAAGTCGACCGGGAAAGTGAATGTGCCAACTTTAATGAACACGTCTTCGGAAATACCAACGGGGTAAGCGAGAGTGCGATTGGCTAGATCAAGAGTCATTTTGGTGGGTATAAGGTCGGGCAATGATAACTTTTTCCAAACACTTAAAGGCATCAAATTAATACTTGCCCCGAGATCAGCTAAGGCAGTAAATTTGTCGGTTTGGTTAAAAGTACAAGGTAGCACAAAACGACCGGGATCTCCAAGTTTCTCCGGAAGTTCTTTAAGAAGGACGACAGAACAATTTTCATTCAATCGAGTATTAACAAACTCGGCCATCTTCTCCTTTTTGCTAAGCAATTCCTTAAACATCTTGACAAATTTAGGCATTTGTGCTAGAGCTTAGACAAGGGGAAAAGTGACGGTCATTTCTAAAACTTTCTTCAAATAGTTTGACACTTGAATGTCATCCTTGGTGTGCATTTTGGCCTTGCCTAAGCGAGATGGATAAGGAATATTGGGTTTGGGTGGTGAAGGTGTAGGTGTAGCAGGTAAAGGTTGAGATGTTGAAGGTGGGGTTGGTGGAGGATTCTTGGTGGATACTTCATCACGACGAGGCGGAGAAGGTAATGGTGTACTAATACTAGGCGTGGGAGTAGTAGGGATAAATGGTGGTGGAGGAGGTGTAGATGATGGGGGCGGGATAGGTGGTCCTACTATGGTAACTCCACTACGGGTAGTAATGGCACTCACATTCGCTCGCGGATTGGTGACGGTGTTTGAAGGTAGAGAACTCGAAGTAGAAGGTTGAGCGGTGGGTAAGAAACTAGCCAGCATATTCTTCAAATCATTCGTTTGATTGCTGAAGGAGGATTGTATATTATCTCGAAGCTCGAATCTAATGTCATTCCCTTGCTTGGTGATATCCCCTTTCAAATTGATAATTTGGCTCTATAGATTCTTGATTTGCTCACCTTGGGTTCTCATCAAAGCTTCAACATCTTGATTGATGGGTGGGGCTTGTTGAGCGGGTGGGTGATAAGGATTAGAAGCTCTTGGTGGGATTTGGTTGCTTCTATTATAATTGTTGTTGGGGTTTTGGTTTTGAGGAGAAAAACCGGGTGAAAGGTAGTTGTTTGATCGGTAACTCAGCAAATTTCTATCCCCTTGAGGTCGGGCTTGGTAATTTTCCGATGAATAATTACCATAAGACGCATACACGTTTTCCGGATTTCCTTGAGTAGAAGGACAATCAGTGTATGAGTGTGGACCGCCGCATGTCTCACAAGGATTAGCCACCGCTTTAACTTGTTGTTGGTTTGTAGCGAGAAGCAATATATTTTTGTTCATTTCGGTCATCATGCGGGTGAATTCTATCATATCGGGGTTTGCTGAGGTAGAAGAAACATTGACTCTCGGTTTGTTCCTTGAAGAAGCGGAGGAATCCCAATTTTTGTGGTGAGTGGTCATGTTCTCAATAAGCTCTCTACACTCCTCGGGTCTCCTTTTCATAAATGTGCCACCGGCGGCTGCATTAACCGTATCACGATCTCGAAAAGTCAAACCGTTGTAGAAAGTATCAATTAAGGTCACAGGGAGCATGTTGTGGTTTGGACATCGATCAATCAAAACATTATATCTTTCCCAAGCATCAAAGAGAGATTCAACGGGTTCTTGCATGAAACCGTTGATTTGATTGCGAAGGCTCGTGACCATGGATGGTGGAAAGTAGCACGACAAAAAGCGTTGAGTCATGTCATCCCAAGTATGAATGGAATTCTTCGGGAGACGATCAAACAATTTCTCGGCGTGGTGTGATAAAGTATGTGGGAAGAGTTGTAGGCGAAGAACATCTATTGTGGCACCAGGCAACTTCATGCTTTGAGTGATTGTAATGAATTTGTCGAGGTGTTTGTTGGCATCATCATCAGGCATTCCGCAGAATGGATTAGTTTGCACCTGCTGGATCATGTGATGCTTCAACGAAAACTCCGGAGCCGTGATTTGCATCGGCGCAATCGGTCCTCCTCGTCCAAACATGGTAGGTTGACAAAGCTCCTCCATTGTCCGAAGATCAGGCTGTGGAAGAACATTGTTGTTGTTATTATTGAGGTGCGGTGGATTATTGTTGTTGTTCACACCTGCCATAGCTAAATCTTCACGAGTCTCGGGTTCTTGATAAGTAGAAGATCTAGTAGGCATACACCTGCAAAGGCAAAAGAAAAAGAAACCAAACACAAATAGAATATATATACACAAGAATAATAAAATCTTTCTGGAATTTTGAAATTTTTAATTTTTATGGATTTTTGACAATTTTTAATTTTTTGGAATTTTTGAAATTTTTAAGCAAGAAAAATAACGCTCACGAATGAATGAATCCCAAAAAGCAACGCGTCTCTCACAGAAAACCGTTAATCTTTACGAAAAGAGCCGGCAGCGGCGCCATTTAATACTAAGCTTTTGCCCAGTATAAAAATTATATGTTCGTTGTGGTGGTCTAATCGAATTGATTATTGTTTAACGTGTGACTCAATCGTCTTTTGGTGAAACAAAGATTTGTCGTTGTAGTATATTTAAAATGCAAAACTTTAAAAGTAAATGGGCGTTAATTAAATCTAAGACTAATTAAAAGTAAAGGGGTACAATATTAAAAACTTTGAAAATTAAAATAATTAAATGACTTAAAACTAAAGCGTGACGAAAATTAAATTTAACGAAGTATTAAAAATGTGACTTAAAAACAAAACAAAGCAAAATATAATCCCAAACCCAAGACCATCGGAATGTTTGATCGGAATGCTGTCACCATACCATCGGAATCCAGATCGGCTTGTGGCTATCGGAATGTATAAAAGTGGATCTATCGGAATGATGAAAAGTGCTAACTATCAGAATGTAACCTATCGGAATCCAGATCGCAATGTGTCAGATCGCAATCCCCAGATCGGAAAGTTGCTAAGGAAAATTGGGCAGCACTTCGTTTCAATGAAGCCTTAAGAGCCGCCGCAATCCCGATCACAATGTGCGATCAGAATCTTGATCGGAATAAGGGGGAATTTCATATCGGAAAGCACCGTCGCAATGTCCCGTCGCAAAACTGTCAAAATCTAATAACCCTATTCCAATACTGTCACCATCGGAATGTGGCTAAGTGATGCTGTCGCAATGTTGAGAATCCTTTCTTTCCGATGGAGTATCAAATTCGCAATAAGCACAAGTCCAAATAAGCTAGAACTAATAAGCTAAATTCAATTACTTTAATGAAATGGAAATAAAACGAAACTTAATAAAATAGATTTTACAAAAATAAAACTTTTAAGAAAACTTTGAAAACAATTAAGCCAAATACCAAATAAGCACATAAGATTGTCAAACTTATGGCTTATCTCGTATGAAAACTTAAAGGGAAAAGAAAAGACAAAACTTTTACTCAAATAAGCAAAGGGATTAAGCAAACCTTGCTGAATTTTAAAACAAACCAAAAACAAGAGAAAGGTAGAAAGAGAATGATAAAAGAAACTTGATCAAAAGTAAATAAAGATTAAAGCAACAAAATTAAGAACACTTACTTGGAATTTAAATGAATTAAAGGAGCAAAACAAGTATTTAAATTTGACAATTAAGTAAATGACATGTATTTAAATGTGCAAGGAAATGAAAATGGAAGAACTAGTGTCACTCTAGCCAACAAAAACTAATGAAATGAAAATGGGTGCTATTTATAGGAGATTAGGGAGGTGCTTAGGAAGCTTCCTCCCCTCTTTCTTCTTTCTTTAATTGCACCATTAAGTCCTTAATCTTCTTAATTCTTTGACTTTAATGACTTTGTATCGGGATTTCTTTAAACTCGTCTTGTAATTCTTCAATAAATTATACTTGAGTTCTTCGGCTTTAAGTAAACTTCCGTCTTTTGACTTTTTCTTCGATAAATCTTCAGAATTGGTCTTGGACTTCCGTTCTTTTTGCACTCTTGATTTCTTGACTTCGTCTTTTGTCTTTTTCTTCGATAAAAGCCCGTGAATGCCCGTGTTTTCTCCCTTTTCCATATTTTCGTCCTAAATCACAACAAAAACACAAACCACGCATAATTCCGACATTTACGACATAAAATACACGTTTTGACTCGGTTATTATTGTAGTTAAGTGGTAAAAAGGATGGGTGTTTACACACCTATCATTACACTTTATAGATGTGCAAATGCCTTATGTATGCTGTTCATGTTTGATATCATTCTTCATTTGTGTTTTGTAGCTGATGTGGAGCTTTTGGTACCTCTAAATATGGAAGGCATGGATTCAAAAAAGCTAAAAGTATTTTCCATACAAGCTCAAATCTCATGGTTGAGTGAAAAGCTAAAACTATTTTATCTTAACAGCAATTGCGCCACAAATCACTATAGTATGTACCAAACGGCCATGCTTCCACTCTAACATTGGTACCAAACAGTCCTTGCTGCAAAAATAAAACATGAGGCTTCGTGTTGGTTATGATCCTGGAGACGCAGCTTTTATTAAGGATTTTGCTTAATGGATTTGAGTATTGGTGATGGAAAAATTGGTGGTAAGAATGATAGTCACGCTACAGTATAATTTCCCGAAGATATGCTGATACCAGATTCTGATGATCACGTAGATGCTATTATAAATGAGACATATGAGAACTGCCAATAAAACCTTTAGGATCCAACATATTTCCAAGATAGAGCTATTCTTGCAGCAACTCATGACGAAGTCGACAGAGTAAATCAACGAATGATGTCCAAGCTATATGGTCAAGAAACTGTTTATTATAGTTCTGATAGTGTTTCTAATTTAGATGTTGATTTCAACCATGAGGAGTCGTTATACACAACCGAGTTTCTAAACTCAATCAGGATGTCTGGACTCTCGAACCACATATTAGCTTTGAAGATTGGTACTCCTGTGATGTGTTTACGCAATATTGATCAAAGAGGTGGTTTATGTAATGGGACCAGGCTACAAGTACTAAGATTGTCGATATATAATATTGAGGCAAAGATTATATCTGGAAGAAAATTGAGAGATGTGTTCTCCATTCCAAGAATGAAAATACAACCGTGTGACAAAAAAATGCCATTTCAACTGAATAGAAGGCAGTTCCCTGTTTGTATGTTTTGCAATGACGATAAACAAAAGTCAGGTACAAACCTTATCAAAGGTTGGACTTTATTTGAAACGACCGGTTTTCTCTCATGGACAATTATATGTGGCCGTTTCAAGGGTAAAGAGTAAAAAAGGCTAAAGGTGTTATGTTGTGATAAAGATGGTAACTACACCAACTCTACAACAAACGTTGTATATCGATAAGTTCTTCACAAGTTATGAGTTTTGTTACTTATTTTAAGTTCCCCCAGTATTTCTGTTTTTGCTTTTCAAGATTGTTTGTTGCGGCAGCTTTTTATTTTCACTGTTTTATGAATCTGTTTGTTTTAAGATTATGGATATTTTTAGTATTCTACTTATATTTATACAATTTATGTTTATAATCATTCTTGAGACTGGCCCGCCCTTAAGGCGGGCCTTGAGTCTAGTAATATATAGAATGAAATAAAATTAAGTTAGAAAACAACATTAAATGTTTTATTTTTGTTCTAAAAAACACTACTTATCGTCAAGCAAAGTTATTAAACTAAATACTAACTGATTCAAACGATATGTACCACAAACATTTAGATATATAATTATTTTATTTTCTAAAATGGTTATACTTTTTGTTTAATGGTGTTTTTTAGTGTAGTGTTGGCGTTTGGTTTGGTTGTATATTTATTTCTTTCGGCTCTTGTTTAGAGTTTTTTTTTATGTTTTTGTCTTTTATAATATTTTTTCCAATTTTAGAATAAGATAAAATAGAATTTCAAGGGGGGAGGGGAGGCGAGAATTATTTTGAACATAAAAAAGGTGCACAATAATTTTGTAGGAGATTATTTCAGATGCAATACATTATTTTTATTTCTTTACACAGTAATAAATAAGATTAAAATCATTTTATAATTTCACCTAGTTTTAATAATTTAAATATATCATAAAACTTTAATCATTAACCAAAGTAAAATATATCATTGCGGTGAACATCTTAGTATCCTTTTATAAATATATAATATGATATACTTTCAATTGTTTTTCTTTGTTTTTTTCGTTTTTAAGCTCTTTTATTTTTTTCACGTCGTTGTAACTTGCACGAAATACAAGGCTGGATTTAGAGGTGTGCGAAGAGTGCAACTAAAGTTATAGGGCCCTCGACGTTTTATATGTACAACTGATTTTGATTGGGGTCGTGCATAAGCTTAAGAAGAATATATTTCAAAACATAATATTTTGAAGTTACATAAATAAAACAAAGATTATATTTAAGCAAAAGACAAAAAAAAAGTTCCATTGTTATAAAAGTATATAATGAGAACCTAAGAAGATGATAACTTTGATTAATATAAAGAGTTCCATTAAAATCATTTTATAACTTAACCTAGTTCTAATAATTTAAATATATCTTAAAACTTAATCGTTAAACAAAAAAATATATCATTGTAGTGAACATTTTATATAACTATCTAATATGATATACTTTTGATCTTTTTCGTTATTTTCGTTTTTTAAGCTCTTTTACTTTTTTTCGTCGTTGTAACTTGCATGAAATACAAGGTCAGATTTGAAGGCGTGTGGAGTGTGCAACCGAATTTATAGGTCCCTCGACGTTGTATATGTACAGCTGATTTAGATTGGGGTCGTATATAAGAGTTCCATTGTTATAGAAGTATACGATGAGAACCTAAGAAGATGATAACTTTGAGTAATATTCATTTTTTATTCCAAGCTTTATATATTTTACATTTTGATCCTAGTCTTTTGATTTTATAATTTAAGTAAATAATCTTGATGAGTTTACTGTATTTATTTTTTTAACACAAGAAAACATATTAAAACTTAAGTAAATAATACTGATGAGTTTACTGTATACAAATGCAGAAAATACCTATGTGAAATACATGATATATATCCACACTTATATGTATGTTAATAGCTACTTACCTTATTTATGTTTATTTTACGTGTGTACATATTTTTTGTGTTCGAGTGGCTTATTTTTTAGTTGACACAAGTCCTTTAAAATTCAAGGGATGATCGTGATGAAATATCAGAGTATTTAATATTATATCATATATAATATTAAAGTTAAGTCACATATTAGTGTTAAATCACATATGATACTAGTTATATTAGTGTTAAATCACATATGATATTTGTGTGTGTATAATATATGATTTTATAAGAAATTCAAATTACTGTTATATCATATGTGATTTATTCATGCAAGTTTAAACAACGAAAAAAACCCCGTAAAAAATAGAAAATATTTTTATTTGTCAAAAGTATATCATAATTTATATTTATAGAAAGATAATTAAATACTCGTCGCAGCGTAATGATATATTTTTTTCTTTTTAAGATATATTAATATTTGAAAAAAAAAAGTTAGCATGAGTTTTGGATTTAATCCTGTATATTGAATCAAGATAAGGATGAAGTGTGGAGAATGAGTTTTGGATTTAATCTGGTAGATTAAATTGTAGAATGGTGTGTAAAACTGTGAATTGTTATATCACTTTAAATTGTGTAATCATTTTTAGATAAATTCCTAATCAGGTAAGTCATATTAGCAACTGAAATTTGAAGTAAGAGAAATCAATCAAGAAATTTTAGAGTATTATTTTATGTTTTGTTCCGTAAATGAGACCAGTTTTTTGTTATAAGAAACACCGAGAATAGTTATTTTCGGTTAAATACCTACCACTGTGTTGGTTAGTAACAAAAGCATTGTTTAAGATTTTTTAGGGAAAAAATGTTTATACCATTTAGTAAAAACCGTTTAGGTTTTAGGACGAGACCTCTTTGACCTTTGCATCTTCGTCGTAGCTGTATCAAGTAGACTGCGACGAACGTTCATTTCACACCTCCTAACTCGCTTTAGCCAAACTTGTATATACAATTACATAAAATAAATCTATAACACTAAAATTATCAAACATGAATTAATATGATATGCAACATGGATTTCTTTATTAAATTCCGCCACTGTTTAAGTTATTGTTTAGGTGAAATAAAGCAACATAGATTTCTATAGATTTCTGATCATTATATTCGCATTAGTTGATAACTATAGAAAAAATAACGTTGCATTAAGAAAGATATCGTCAGGATTGTGTATGCTACAAACAATAGTAGAATAGAATGCATCTAGTTTGGAATGCATATGAATTAAAAAAATTTATTTACCCTAAATGTTACTGAGAAATAAAACTTATACGAACGTTTTTATGCGGAGACAATGAACCTGAAAATACTAAATGTGAAAGTAACTGATGGATATTTAAATAGATTTTTTCATACTTGTTACTCATTTCGTTCTATAATTATAATACACCAATAAAAAATATACAATTTAATAAAAAGATTAATTTTTTAGTTTTTTTTCATATTTTCTATAATTTTACCCTTAACCAATTAATTTACAATTTTTTTATTTTTTGTGATAATACTTTCAAGTGAGGGTGATATGGTAAATTTAATCTATATTCTTTATTTATTTTTGTACGTAAATTATTAATTTAACACATAAAAAATTGTAATGTGAATTATAATTTTAAAATAAACGGAGTAACTTTTTAATATTTTACATTATACGTGTTGTAAAAAAGAGATAGGGATCATACTTGATATTTAGTGTAAACGATAGGGACCAAACATGAAAATTTTTTCTAATAATAATTCTACCTTTAACTAATTAATTTACAAGTTTTTTATTGATTGTAATAATATATTTAAATAAGAGTTATATAATAAATTTAATTTATATTCTTTATTTATTTTTAAAAATAAACTATTAATTTAGAACGTACAAAAATAATAATATAAATTATAATTTTAAGACGAAATAAATAATTTTTTAATATTTTTACATTATAGGGGTTGTAAGAAAAGTTGTATAGTTATTTATCATTAGGGTTCATGATTGGTCCCCTAGCAAAAAGAGGCACAGTGCCTCTCAAAGGGTATGGCAGAATATAATTTTTACACATGTACAAATAGTGTTAATGCAATTGTAAGTGTGCAACAACTTTAGCTATGTCGACATGTATTTGTTTTCGTTGTTATAGTAAAATACAAGGAGTCAAAATACATACATATAATTTAGGTCTTTCAATTATAATTCAAAAACTAATAAAGGGCCCCATGTTGGATAAATTAATTTCGTCTAGACTCCTTCCTATGTTAAATGTTTTAACAAAAATGTTAATTCTTCCTACATAATCTTCCTACAAATCCTCTTACACACAAGATTCTGACATGTGGCAGAACTGACGGTTTGGATCTGAAGAGATAATAAGTGGAAAAAATGTATATTTTATGAATGTGTGTGTAGGAGGATATGTAGGATAATTTTGTAGGAGGATTTAGCAATGCTCATGTTTTAATTAAGGAATCTATAGAAAGTTTGCTAGAAATCAAATATACTTATTGATGAGATTTTTCATTGATAACAACGATATTCTTAGTTATACAACTCCAAAAATGATACTATTTTTCTTTGCTTACGGCAACCGTGTTTGGTTGTAGCCTGAACCAAAAGTTCAAAGTAAATGTTTTAACTTAATGAACATATATATTTGTTGATGAGATTTCTCGTTGATAACAACGATATTCTTAATCATGAGACTTCTAAAATGATAGTCGTTATATACGACAATCGTGCTTGGTTGAACTAAAAATCTAAAATATTAATGAACCTATACATACCACAAGTTGATAAAATGGTTACATCTATCATTTGCCTAATTATGTCACATTTCTACTTTTATTGCTATACATACCACAAGTGTATTTGAAAATCAAATTGCAATATTCGTATACGGGGCATGTTAGAGGATATTTTTACATTATAGCCAATTGGTGTAAAAGAACTACTCAAATTTGAAAGAAAAAGAGGAAATTTTCGAAAATATTCAAAGCTTTTTTATTTTTCTCTTCTAGTTTAAAAACATGTTTTTCTTAAAGACAACAGAAAAATAAGATAACAAGTGGAAGATTTTGACAAATGTTCAAAAAAGTACTTCGAGGCTTTTTTTGGAGAACATGCGGTTCATTATAAAGAACTTTCGGGCTTCAAGTACCGATATGATTTTGTTAGGGACGTTCCTTACGACATATGTAGAAGCGTCGGGATCTCCGTCAAGAAAGAGACACCTGTAAATTTCTTGATCGACCCGTCAGATGGAAGATCCACACTCAGACCCGCTGACGTTTTGGTTTTCGGATGGGTTGGAGAGGTAAACATGTGTGCGTTGATTTGACAGGGGTTTCTCCTCTCGTGAGGCTAGGCAGTCGAGATTATATAGCGGGTCAGGCTGCTATAAAAGTCGCCTCGTGTAAAGTGACTAAACACGATACAACATGTGTTGAAAATCAACACGTGATTATTCCTTTCGCGTTTGATACATTTGGTTTCTTTGCACCTAAGACGATTGAGCTACTTATCAGAATACAGAGTGTTATGAATAGTAATATTTTGACTCCTAAATCCATAAACATTATATTTAATAGATTTGGTTTTGCTATAAAAAAAACTAACGACGCATCTTGTTGTCCGTTTTCCTTCTCCCAATATATAAATTATAATTATTAAATAAATAAATAAAAATACGAAAATTAAGGCAAACAACCAACAGGTTGCCCCACAAAATAAGACAACAAAAGACATAAAATGTCATGTGACACTATGCACACAATTACACTAAATTTTTCTGTTGTCGTGAACTAAATTGAGAAATACATTAAGCAACTGGTTTTGCATAGTTGGCTATCAAAGTTTCACTAAGTGATTTTTTATGGGAGGTTTTCTGAAAGTTTTTGGTTCAAGATCTGTCAAGGGCCTCTCAGAGGAAGCGGATTAAAAGTTTAACGTAACTAGGCGAGAGTTCGAAAAAAGCATTTTACCGTTTGGATATCATTGCACGACTCAACCCACTAACTACTAACATTTGCCGTTCTAATTTTTTTTTAGAAATACATAATTCTTGAGCTTGTAAACTTTTTTAAAGGGTAAGATGGTAATTTTTTAAATATTTGTCCTATAATAGTTTTCTCCGTTTTCTTTAGAGATTTCGTCTTGGGACGGACGGCGGAAAAATTGAGAAATGTGGGTTTATTTAATTCATTTAAAAGTTATTTAGCATTTTAAAACTGGGAAATATTATGCATAGAAGTGCACATTCGAACTGTCTTTTTAATTATATTTCTTCATTACGTTTTTATTATTACTATGTTGAGTAATGCTATTTGGACTATAATATATGCTTAAATAAATGTTTAATGTATAATTTATTTGTATATTTATATTATACATTTTTTTTCTCTAAATCTCCACTAATGTAGGCATGATTAGTAGGCATACATCATTTTTCTACTATATTTATACCAAATTACTAGAATTATTGCACAATGTTTTTAGTAAGTACCATAAGCATTTTGTAAAATAAAAAGTGCATCATAGAAAACTACTACTCGTACTAAACTAGTTAGAATTGCATCATAGAAAATGAAAACAGCAAACAAAAATATTGGAAGTTGCACGTATAACAAAATAATAGTTGTTAAAAAAACGTTTACTTTGTGGTTTAAAATAAAATGTAGCTTGTGTTATATCGGGCATCAATGTTAATATGTCTTTACTTTAGTTATAACTAGCATGGTATCCGCGTGTTACGACGACGAGTCTTTTAAAACTAAAATTATTCGCGTACAATGTAAAAATAGTATTACGATACTGTTATGATTGATAATAATTTTACGAATAATGATAATAGTTTTAAGTTTTAATAACTTTAAACAATAATAAATCATATCATATAAAAATAGTATTGTGATATTGTTGTGACTGATGGTGAAAAATATTTACTAATATGTTTGTCACAATATTATACAACGTGTAAATATCAATAATCTTCGTAGTTTATATGTTTACATGTTTTCATACATTACAATAACCTTAAAATCTACATATTTACATATGTACGATTCAATCGAATTAATTGACAAAATGTTTACTATTCACTAAATTTGTTCTAAATAGATATATAGATGATATATATTTTCGTATATGCAAATTTTAAAAACAACTGAATGTTCATAACGAAACACAAATATGATATTAAACTTACATTAATGAAAAATTTAAATAATTATATGTAAAAATATATTGTTTATATCATTACTCATTTGTACATGTTGCATATTAATTTGTATTCTTTAATATGTATTGCTCAACAATTAATACATATCTAAATTTATAGAATTTTTGTGTTGTAAATGTTCACGCTAAAAACTTGTAAGGTTGTAAAACTTAAAATTTTTGAGAGAGAGTGTAATCTCTATGATTCGTCTTCCAACGGTTTTTGTTCGCTAGCTCCGGGTTGAGCCTATTGATCTGGTTCAGTTTTCAAAACTATGTGCACCATAATTTAAGGTAGACAGCTTTTGTAGATATATTTTTTTAATTGTTACACAATGTGAATATATGATTGTAATTTTAATTAATAATGTGTATTAATTATATAATAATTAGTATTGATAATTTTTAATGTCAGGTGTATATTAATTATTATGTATTAAATATTAAGCATTAATTATTATGTATTAATTAATTTTAATTTTAATATAAGTATTAAATATTATGCATTAATTACTATGTACTAATTATTATGTACTAATTACTATGCATTAATTATTATTATGTATTAATTATTCTGTATTAATTATTCTGTATTAATTAGTTTTAATATAAGTATTAAATTATGTTTGCAAGATTTAATTTATTTTTAATTATGTTTGTATAATTATACAATATGCACAAATGCATGTAATTTAAGTTTTTAAATATTTTATAAATAAATTACCTAAATGCTTTATATGTAATATCGTTTAAGGTCTTATCTCAAAAGAATGCCTAATATTAATATAGAAGTAAAAAATTTAAAATTTATGATATTGTCTCTAATCGGAATGGTAATTTATAAACTTAAATAAAAATATTAATTAACTATTAAAAGATAAATTTGTCATTTGACTGCTTTTGCTGAATTTAAAGAAGTTTACAAATTATGGATTTTTTATCGATCGATACTAATTTTGAATAAAAATAAAATGTAACTAATTATCACTAGAAATTTTTTGATTATTGCTTATTAAATTAAATGTGATAAGAGTAAGCAATAAGAGGCGCTAAAAGAATTTTCTATCTATTTCTATTAAAAAGAATTATCAAAAGTTATTTTTATCAGTTATTACTCTTAAGAAAAAGAGTAAGTAATAGAGGAGAGCATTAAGAGTCTATTCTTAGTTTCTTATTAAAAAAGAGAAAGAAAAAAGTGTAAAACTTTTAATAACTCTTTTTTTAGTAAGAAAAAAAAGTAAGCAAAATTTGTGGGTTTTTTTCTTACTTTTATATTCACTAGACAAATACCCGCGCATAGCAGCGAAAATTGCAAGCGCGGATAATTAACGATGTACAATATTGTGGTAAATATGCCATGTAGTCTTTAAAATAGAAGATGATAAGATCAAAATGAATTTACAAACGCTACTAACTGATAGGTGTGTAAACACCCATCATTTTTACCACTTAATTACAATAATAACCGAGCCAAAACGTGTACTTTATGTCTTTTATGTCGGAACTATGCGTGGTTTGTGTTTTTGTTGTGATTTAGGACGAAATTGTGAAAAGGGGAGAAAACACGGGCATTTACGGGCTTTTATTGAAGAAAAAGATGAAAGATGAAGTCAAGAAGTCAAGAGTGCAAAAAGAACGGAAGTCCAAGACCAATTCTGAAGATTTATCAAAGAAAAAGTCAAAAGACGGAAGTTTACTAAACGCCGAAGAACTCAAGTCTTATTTATTGAAGAATTAAAAGACGAGTCCAAAGAAATCCCGAGCCAAAAGTCATTAAAGTCTAAGATTTGAGAAGATTAAAAGGCTTAAGGACTAATGGTGCAATTAACAAAAGATTAAGAAGAGAAGGACCTAATGATGCAATTAAGAAGAAATGAAAGAGGGGAGGAAGCTTCCTAAGCACTCCTTAATCCTCCCCTATATATAGTCATTAGGATAATCATTTCCATTTTGTTGGATAGCTTGACAAACTATCTCTTCCATTTTAAATTTATGCACATTTAATTTCATGTCCATTTACCTTAATTGTCTTGCACCTTAATTACCATTTAATTTCAAGTAAGTGTTCTTTTAATTCTTGTTAATCATTTATCTTTATTGTTTGATCTCTTATTCTACATTTCTTTAATCTTTGATCTTTGTCTTTATTGCTCATGTTCATGTTTATGTTTTTGAGTTTTTGTTAAATTTATTAAGTGGGTTTTGATTATCTTGATTAGTTTTATTAGTTTTGTTGTTTTGGATTGATTGTTTATGATTAATACATGATTATTGATTGGTTTGATTTAATCTTGTGGTTGATTTTGTTTAGTTTTCATTAGATTCGTGTATATCTTGTTCCTTGTTCTTCGTGTGTTTGTTACTGTCATCCCAGGTACTGATCTTTTCCCAGGAAAGTTCCGAATCAAGCCCAGCCAAAAGTTATTCCGAGTGAAGGTTGTTGTGGAAAATATTCCGTATCAAAGTCGTCCATCCGGAATAATTAATTATTCCGGATCAAAGTGCTCTATTCGGAATCTTCAGGATAAAGGTTTTAGCCAAGGTGGTTCATTCGGAATATCCAATATTCCGAATAGGGAAATTATTTCGGATAGACAGAACATTCCGGATAGACCAAACATTCCGGATCAGCTAGAATATTCCGGATCAAGGAGATATTCCGGATCAAGAGCTTCCACCCGGAAAAAGTGACATATTCCGAGTAAGGAGTTCTATTCGGAATATTATTCCGGATCAAGAATTATTCCGGATCAAGGGCAATATTTCGCATCAAGGCTTTATTCCGAATAGGGAAGTTATTCCGGATAGGTGACATATTCCGAGTAGCCATTTATTCCGGATCAAAGTTTTGGGGAAATATTCCGAGTGAAGAAAAACATTCCGAACGAAGGTGACATTCCGGATGAGTGTTTATTCCGAATGAGGGTATTATTCCGGATGAGCTAATTTTCAGGTTTCTTTAATTTCAGTTTTTAAGTTTCTGCTTTTTAATTTCAATCTTTATTTTTCCCGCCTTTTTCTTTAGTCGCACTTTAAGTTTATTTGCCTTAGATTTACTTTAGCCTTGCCTTAGTTTAAGTTTTAGTTGCGTTTCAAGCTTGCCTTAGTTAGACTTAAGTTTGCGTTATTTACGTTTAGTGCCTTTTAATTTTCGTCGCGTCTTTAAATACTCGCCATTTACTTTAAATTAGACTTAGATTTACTTAACCTGCATTTTACTTTAATTGTTTTTACACATTTAATATACTACAACGACACAACTATTTGTTTCACCAAAGAACGACTGAGTCACATAGTTAAACCAGATCAATTCGATTAGACACACATCAACGAACAATTTTTATAACTAAAACCTAGTTATCAAATGGCGCTGTTGCCGGCTCTTTTCGTAAAGATTAACGGTTTTCTGTGAGAGACGCGTTGCTTTTTGGGATCCGTTCACTTGTGAGCGTTATTTTTCTTGCCAAAAAATTCAACAAACCCATAAAAATTTAAAATTTCAAAAATCCAAAAAGATTTTATTTTTATTGTGTATATATATTCTCTTTGTGTTTGGTTTCTTTTTCTTTTACTTTCGCAGGTGTATGCGTACTAGATCTTCTAATTATCAAGAGCCCGAGACTCGAGAAGATTTAAGTATGGCAGGTGTTAACAACAACAATAATCCACCGCACCTTAATAATAACAACAATGTTCATCCACAGCCCGATCTTCGGACAATGGAGGAGCTTTATCAACCTACCATGTTTGGACGAGGAGGACCGATTGAGCCGATGCAAATCACGGCTCCGGAGTTTTCGTTGAAGCACCACATGATTCAGCAAATGCAAACAAATCCTTTTAGAGGAATGCCTGATGATGATGCCAACAAACACCTCGACAAGTTCATTACAATCACTCAAAGCATGAAGTTGCCCGGTGCCACAATGGATGTTCTTCGCCTACAACTCTTTCCACATACTTTATCACATCACGCCGAGAAATGGTTTGATCGTCTCCCGAAGAATTCAATTCATACTTGGGATGACATGACTCAACGCTTTTTGTCGCGCTACTTTCCACCATCCATGGTCACGAGCCTTCGCAATCAAATCAGCGGTTTCATGTAAGAACCCGATGAATCTCTTTTTGATGCTTGGGAAAGATATAATGTCTTGATTGATCGTTGTCCAAACCACAACATACTTCCAGTCACATTGATTGATACTTTCTACAACGGTTTGACTTTTCGTGATCGTGATACGATTAATGCAGCTGTCGGTGGCACATTTATGAAAAGGAGACCCGAGGAGTGTAGAGAGCTTATTGAGAACATGACTACTCACCACAAAAACTGGGATTCCTCCGCTTTTTCAAGGAATAACCCGAGAGTCAATGTTTCTTCTACTTCCGCAAACCCTGACATGACCGAATTCACCCGCATGATGACCGAAATGAACAAGAATATCTTGCTTCTCGCTACAAATCAACAACAACAACAAGTTAAAGCGGTTGCTAATCCTTGTGAAACATGCGGCGGTCCTCACCCATACACCGATTGTCCTTCTACTCAAGGAAATTCGGAAAATGTGTATGCAGCTTATGGTACTTATTCACCGGAAAATTACCAAGCTCGACCAAAAGGGGATAGAAATTTGCTGAGTTACCGATCAAACAACTACCTTTCCCCCGATTTTTCTCCTCAAAACCAAAACCCCGTCAACAACTACAATAGAAGCAACCAAATCCCACCAAGAGCTTCTAATCCTTATCACCCACCCACTCAACAAACCCCACCCATTAACCCCGATGTTGAAGCCATAATGAGAACCCAAGGTGAGCAAATCAAGAATCTACAGAGCCAAATTATCAATTTGAAAGGAGATATCACCAAGCAAGGGAATGACATAAGATCCGAGCTTCGAGATAATATCCAATCCTCCTTCAGCAATCAAACGAATGATTTGAAGAATATGCTGGCTAGTTTCTTACCCACAACTCAACCTTCTGCTTCGAGTTCTCTACCTTCAAACACCGTCACCAATCCGCGAGCGAATGTGAGTGCTATTACTACCCGTAGTGGAGTAACCATAGTAGGACCACCTATCCCGCCCCCATCATTTACACCTCCTCCACCACCATTTATCCCTACCCCTCCTACACCTAGTATTAGTACACCATCACCGTCTCCGCCTCGTCATGACGATGTACCTAGGAAGGACCCTTCAACATCTCAACCTTTACCTGCTACACCTTCTACACCTTCCCCACCCAAACCCAATATCCCTTATCCATCTCGCGTAGGCAAGACCAAAATGCTAACCAAGGATGACTCTCAAGTGTCGAGCTATGTGAAGATGCTATCTCAAATGAACATCAACATTAGCCTTGTTGAAGCACTTGTCCACATGCCGAAATTTGTAAAGCATTCAAGGAATTGCTTAGCAAGAAGGAGAAGCTGATTGAGCTCGCCAACATACGCTTAAATGAAAACTGTTCTGCAGTTATCCTTAAAGAACTTCCGGAAAAGCTTGGAGATCCCGGTCGTTTTGTGTTGCCTTGCATCTTCAACAAAACTGAAGAATTTACTGCCCTTGCTGATCTCGGGGCCAGTATTAATCTTATGCCTTTGAGTGTTTGGAAAACACTATCATTACCCGACCTTACTCCAACAAGGATGACTCTTGAACTTGCAAATCGCACTCTCGCTTACCCTGTTGGTATTGCCGAAGACGTGTTTATTAAAGTTGGCACATTTACTTTCCCGGTCGACTTTGTCGTTGTTGATTATGAAATGGACCCTTGTATTCCTTTAATACTTGGTCGGCCATTCTTACGAACCGGACGAGCCCTAGTTGATGTTGCCGAAGGTGAGTTAATCTTAAGAGTCGGGAATGATGCACAAGTGTTTAAAATGGGGAAGCTTACAAGCAAATCCTATGGACGAGAATCTACGAATGTGATTAATGTGCTTGATGATTTTGTCGTCTATAACAATCCGCTATTCGATTCGTGCATTGATAATCCACTGTTTAAAGATGATGTGGATGATTCTCTATCCAATTTGGAACCTTCACCCATTTATGATTCTCCGCCGATCTTTGATGCTTATGATGATGATTCTAGCTCAGATTCGGATGATTATGATGACCTTACTTCCGAGTATCCCGACATGCCCACATATGATGATTTGATGAGGCCGATACTCTTTCGAGTGATTCTTCACATGATGAAGATCCTCCGTCATCCATGCTTAATCCTGCTTTGGATGATTACTCTTTTGAGGAAGACTTGTCTACATTTCTCAATACTTACTTCCCTCATGAGAGTGATGCTCCTCCTTTGGACTTTGAAGATTATCGTCTTGATCCTACTTTGGATTTGAAGAAAATTCTTTCAAAGGAGAAGAAACCGGTCGACACCGACATCTGTAGCACATATGATTTAACACCTCTTTGTCCCCCTTCTGAGGACGAGGTTGTGCATCTTCTTCGCAGATCTTCTTCACACTCTGCTGAGCCTGAGTGCTATTTTCCCCTAAAGGAAAAGGTGTTCGACCCCGGTATTAAAATCTTTAAGCCATCTCAGTATCCACATGATGAAATAAAAGGAAATATCTTTGGAACTTATGGAAATCTGCTTGCACCACTTCACCCTTGCTTCCACCGTGCTCCATCTTTGCTTAAGGGAACCTTGCCTACTATTCTTTGGCTTGCCTTGTTCGCCTTAAGCTTGTGCTATTTGATGGACGAAAACTATGTCTTTGATCCCGGTGGATATGTTTCATGCTTCTTCCTATGGTAATCAAGGTCGAGTCAGGCTCACGACTCGGTTAACAAAAATCAAGCGCTTCTTGGGAGGCAACCCATGTATCTATCTTTTAGCTTTCTTTATCCTAAGTGTAGGGGAGACCCGTTGGTATTTGTTATTTCCTCTCTTCTACTATTCAGGGATTCGAGCGCTCAATGATCCACTCTTGATGATTCTTGACGAACCGTGATTCCGTGTTACCTTCTTCCCGGTTCTATCCTAAACTCTTTTCGATTCACTATTTTATATTTCTCAATATTAAAATAGGAATCTCTTTAGTTGCCTTTTCCTTAGCGAGATTTAAACAACGTGCACAATGTCCTAAGTGTAGGGGAGTTTACTCCCACATGCTTCAACATTGAGGACAATGTTTATATTAAGTGTAGGGGGACTTCTATCGAAGTTAAGTGGTCTTTTCCTTGTATCTGTCTTCATTTTAACCGGAAAATCAATTTTTAAACATTTTTCAAAATTTTTGATCTATTTTGGCCTATTAGTTTTTCCCTTTGTATAGTTATTTTCTTTCCTTGTTAGAATATGTAGAATATTGATAACCTATGAATCTATGAAGTGGGTTGAAGATTCCTAAAGAGAGAAACTAGAGAGAGAAAGTGAGAGAGAAACTATGTGTATTTTTATTAAATGAAAACAAGGAATGAACAACAACCAACCCCTTTCCATGGTGGAAAGGGGTATTTATATCCAAGGCCTTTATTGGGCTTGGGCCGACCCATGACAAGCCCATGGGTCGGTTTCTTACTTAACTTAATAAGTAACACTAACTACGAGCTATTACAACATAAATGATATTGTGGAGTGACCGATACTTCTAATATACGTAAAAACGTATTTCTAACAATCTCCCCCTAAGGGAGGTCACTCCACGTTACAAAGTTCTAAACCTAGCATACTATACTAAGTCTTCGTTCTTCAGCTCGTAGTCTTTTCTTCTTTCTTTTTGTTGTGAATATGTTTGTTTGATCTTTTATGCTTTGGCTTGAGAGCATTGTTCTTTTGACCTTTCACGTGCAGTCTTTGCCTTCTTGTGAATCTTGCCTCCTCGTGACTCCATGTTCCACACACTTATGTCTTTTTGTTGAATTCTCGAAAGCTTCAGAGTTTGGTACAGCGGAAGACTTCATTTTGCACTTTCTTGAATTATGCTGAACTTTGATGCAGAAAAACATAAGCATGTGGGAACGACTTCAACAAGTACACCGCAACGCCACCGTCTTCAACTGGTACACAGCAACGCCACCGTCTTTAACAGGTACACAGCAACGCCACCGTCTTTAACAGGTACACAGCAACGACACGAATAAAATGGCTTTGACATTTTATTCTAATTCGGTAGCATTTTACCTCCGGTCGGTGAAGACCGTTGGACGATATTAGATATCGTACCCGTGACGGATAGTTTCAATTAAGTAACTTCCTGACAGGATTTCGCGGGTAAACCCGTTCTCTTTATTCGACCGTCCAAAGCTGACTGCGAACATAAAGAGTGAATCACTTGGATAAATTATCCTTGTGATTGAAGTCGTCAATTCATGAAACCTGGAACAAGTGAATTTCAATTAAGATTTTCACCATCGTTGCTTTCCAGTTATCACGAGCTCAATTCATAAAGAATCTTGCACGTCACCTACCAAGTGCTGTTTGATGTTAACACTAGAAGGATTTCCACTCGTCACTATGATCAATAAAGAGTCACTCTGAGTGTTCTGGCAAGATCATATGATAATGCGTAGAGGCCTGGAACGAGTTTAAGTTCAGTTAAGAATTAAACCACTGTTTCTTTCCAGTTTTTCACAAGATTGGTTCTTAAAGAACCGCACGTGTAACCTACCATGAGCTTGTTTGATGTTGGCTCAAGCAGGATTTCCATCTTCATTGTAATACTTGCGTATTACTCGGATGTTCTGACAATATTACAAGAATACTGCGTAGGACTCATAAAAATCTCTTACTTTTCACAGTGTGTGAGAAAGCAAGGAATAAATGAAAAGTGTCCTAATGAGACTTTTGATGATCTCTTGGCTCTAGACTCGATAGTGCGTTTTGATTTAGTGAGCGATGGCTGGAGAGGAGTGCCACCTTTTCAATATCAGTCTATTCGGAGTGAATAAACCAATAGATAACGTGTTGATCTCCGTGTGTTTAAAACAAATACCTTTTGAGAGATATTTGAGTTAGCTGGGAAGGGTTGTGCATTGCATCACTGGGTCCATGATGTCTTTCTTCAATATCGAGAATCATTAACAAAAATGATCTCAATAGCATATGTATTGACCCGGTTTCTGCCTAAAGTTGTAAGGAGGGCTTCTTTCTTTACACCCTTTATCTTTACATTTCTTTTTCCTTCTTCAACCCCTTCAGTACTTACCAATACATCATCACTAGCACCTTGTTGTGATTGTTCCAGTGCTAGCATCAGTAATTAGTCGGTACTCAACTACGTTCACAATCTTACTCCATCTTTCCTAGGACTTCTAATTCTATCTAGGGAATTGTCCTTGGGAAGATTCCATCGGCTCTGATGAATCATTGGACTAAACCTATTCCTACCACCCTTTTGTCACCACATTCGTCGTGAATTAAGCGTGTTTTGGGAAGGTATAACCACCATGAAAAATCCTTGAAAATCACTTAAGGTACTTGTGATATTGAAATCAAAAGTTTTGTACCTTAGGTGTTTTGTTCATCAAAAACGCTCCCCCTTAATACGTGCTTTACACATATTAAGTTGGATTATCGTTAAGTCTTTTTCATCTTTTAGCCAAGTATCATTTAAGTCTCCTTAATCCCATTTTCTCCCCTTATCCAAAATGTTAACCATTAATATTTGGGATATTGAATGGATTAACCGGTCTTTGGGTAAAAATGAAATTGATGTTTGGCCATAGAACATGTTAATGCTCCCCCTTAAATTAATAAGGGATAGTTGTAGTGCTTTAGTATGATATATTTTGAAAGATTTAGAATCTCGTGAGAAATTCTTGAAAAATTATAATACCTTAACACTACATCAAGCCGTAAAAGCACACTATTCACAAATTTACATATTCACAATTAAAAAACCAATATAAAGTGGACCTGAAATGTACGACCCATTAGATGGATCGTTGCAGTAACTTGTGGTGCACTCCATATGGTCTACTACCAACGAATCTTTCTAAGCTCCTCATCAATCTACGTTCACGGAGCTTTTGATCAATCTTCTTGATCACATACTTCGCCATTTGCCGATAACCCTGATGCCAATCCTCGATCATCTCTGGTAAAGACCCACCCGAATTAAGATGATCCAATTTTCCTCTGACGAGAATGAGAGTCCCATCACTGTACTTTTAAAGCTCACCCACCCTCATAAACTTCATTATCCCTCGACTGTTCAAGTAGAAAATCCTGTAACTCGGAACAGAAATGCCGGTATAGGGACATCTTGTGACATGTTGAGGTAAAACTTGATTCATTGGACGGGTTAAGTTAAGCTTTCTTTGGTAGCTTTCAACTCCCAATTGAAGATCTTCAACTCGTTTCTTGATAACAACGCTTCGTGTGAACATACGAAGTGCTGTATTCAAGGCAATGATGTCTTCACGAGCAATATGGGTGAGTTGATCACGGGTCATCATAAGTAACATGTCTTCGATATCCTCAAGGCGAATGATAGAAAAATCTCCCTGCTGGATTGTGTATTCTCTGTCATCCTCCCTTTTTAGTCGAATCTCCGTTACATGATAATAGCCATTCTTGGCTTCAGTTTTCAGCCCTAAAATACTGGAGATGCGGATATCGGATCTAACGTTACTTCCTGAATTGGCTAAGCAGCAACCCCTGTACGCCCTTCGAACTCGTTCGTCCCAGTGTGATGCACCTATGACAGCATACATATCATAATTACGATTTAACTTTGGGACCCAGAGTCAGTTTACCTTTTCCTCGATATAGGGTATTGTCCCCCAGTTAGCAGCTTTCAGCAAGGTTAGGGAGGTTGCGTACTTTGATGAACCCTTGAGAAGATAAACAAGATCATTGGTGACGAAGAAGTCAAGAGCAATCTAATTATCTTGAGAAGGATCAAGTGGAGGTGGAGCTCTTTCTGATTCATGAAGACCTGGCCGTTGAACGGTATTCAGAGCTTTCAGGATCTCATCAGCATAATACTCGAACTCCATTCGGGTTAACCTGGTTTTGGCGCGAATTCTCTTATCCTTTAGCGCTCTCTTCACCAAAGACGGAGTGACCGAAGACTTATACTCATGAGCCAGAAATGCACACAAGTCGATCGGACTGCGGATACGGAGATATAGAACATCTCTGTCAGCGTCTGTGATTGGATCATATTGAGCCGCTGCCGTGATCCAAGCTTGTGGCGGTGCAGTCTCGTCAATCTCCAATGTGTCTGCCCAGTCCCGTGTGCTTGACTCAGGAACAGTAGATTGTGGTTCTTGTTGTAGAGGAGTAGAGACATGAACACGTGCTGGTTCAGATTCAGGCATCTCGGCGGTGTCATGAACAGGCGAGTGTTGTGTAGCTTCAGGTTCAGTCACTGATTCTGCAATCACAGGAGCAACAAACGAACTAACAGGGTTAGTGGTAACAGGTATAGACACAGCAATAGATGTACCGGGAATCGATGACGCTGTAGTAGCATTCACATCGTGGCGCCACTTGGATCGTCTTGATTCCGTTGAGGTAGATTTTTCCTTCTGCGCAGCATCTTTTTGAGACTTGGTACCAGACTTAGATGGTTTCTTTGTGCTGGCTACCTTGTCCCCCTTTTTAGGCTGTTTACCATCATCCTCATTGTCACCTTCATTGCTTCCCTTAGCACTCTCCTCATTTCCATCACCACCATCATCACCATCATCATCATCATCATCCTCATCATCATCACCACCATCATCGTCACCATCATCATCTTCTTCTTCTTCTTCTTCTTCTCCTTCTTCTTCCTCTTCTTATTCACTAGTACCCTCTTCCTGTTCGCTTTCTTCCCTTTCTTCCTCAGGCAGAATGTGGTAAGGTACCACACTTCCAAACATCTTGAACAACCGATCATCCTCCATGATAGCGTCATTCAGGGATTTGTAGAGTATCCGTTGAATCTTAGATTTATCAAAAGATCCAAGTTCCCTCATACGAGCTTTGAGGATCTTCTTTAGTTCAAAATCCGTCAAGTCATAGGCAATTTTGTAGGCGGATTCAGAAGGATTGGATGACTTGATCATCAAGTTATCAGCCGCGAGTGTCTTCAATTCATCACGCAGTTTTGGCATAATGGACTCAACGGATTCTTTCACTCTTTCTTCAACAGAAGCTTCAAGTGCTTCTTTCTGCTCCTTGTATTTATCCCTCATAGCTTGAAGTCTCGTGATTCGTGCAGCATGCTTATCAGCTTCAGCCTGCTTAACCTGAGCTAGTTCTTCTGCATGAGCTTTACGTGTCAACTCCATCTCTGCAGCAAACTTAGCAAGCATCTCTTCTTGGGCTTTCTTAGATGCTTCTTCACTTTGAACTCGTCTATGTAGCTCTTGGCGAAGTTCATCCATCGCTCTTTTTTTATTATCCGTATGTTTATCCAACATTTCTGCCATTACAGATGCAGCCATTGAAGATGATGCAGAGCTGCTCTGAGTTGGTTGAAGAGGCTCGGTTGTAACCACAGTACTGAGAATGGGAGTTATTGGAGGTGGAAGAAATGGTGTTGAAACCGGTCGGGTTGGTAAGGGTTGTATTGGTGGAGGTTGAGTTACTAAAGGTTGAGTAGGTGCCATGATTGTAGGAGCACCGGACTCCTTTTCAACACTTGCTGATACAGGGATGGATGTCTCCTTCGAAGTAGAATACCTTTCAGGTGATCCAAACTCATCAATATCATCTGGCTCCTCGTACTCTTCTTCAATATTTATCCGTGCACCCGAACCACTACCTCCAGTGTCTCTCCTACTCTTTTCAATAGCTATCTTCATCATTTTTCTCTCCGCCTTGTCAAGAGTAGGATCGATATCAAAATCATCTTCATCGTGGAGAACGAGCTCATCAGCCTTTCCCTTTCCCTTCTTAGCCTCAGTCTTCTTCTTCTTGGTTTCGGGTTCAGGTAAAGCAGCTGGTTGCTTGCGTTTTCCTTTACTCTTGACCGTAGTAGACGAGTCTTCTCCCGTCTGAAGGCTTGCTTTTAGCTTCTTGATTTCTAGCAGCAGTAGCTTGTAATCAGCTGAAGCTTTAATTCTATCCGTCAGAAGATAGTCGGGAATAGGACCAGGAATCACACCACCAGATGGTCTTTCATGCCTTAGATCCACAGTGTGATCAGCCTCTTCAGTATGATGACGACTTGCTGCACGCCTATAAATAGTAACATCATTCTTCATGAAGTAATTAATGATAAGCTTGATAAACCGAGGGTAAGGAAAGAAATTAGTCTTCAGCTTCTTGTTTTGGAAGAGTTGAAAGGTGAATTCTTCCCACAACAATAATGCATAATCTGCATTTGCGCCTTTGTACATTCCATGGAAGATGTTCATAATTGGACTACGCAAAGCATCATGTCCACTTGTTTTCGGTGTAAGACATCTACTGAGAATACCCAAGAGTGCTCTCCAAGGTTGACCTACTTTAGCGGTGGTAAACTCAGACACAACTCGTATGTCAGGACATCCAAGAGCCTTGAACATCTCCATGAGTTCGTCTTTTGTGGGATCCCTGGAAAATGACATACCTTTGGGTGTATCCCGAATGCCAAATATCTTACGGAAGTCTGAAACAGTAAGTGTCTGCTGCTTGTTGTCGAGAGTGAAGGTGATCTTGTTTGAAGTGCTTTCCTTGGTAGCCCAGAACTCATACATGTAATCATAAGGCACCGAGGCAGTACTCCTTAAAGCATTCTTGAAATGAGAGTGATCAAGAATTGCTATGGCAACTTTAAATCCATGGTGAGTGGATTTTGAGACTTGCTTCAGCCGGTAATTGTTTGGTATGAACTTGAGGGTTCGTGCTTCAGCAATTGCGGCTGCTCTAGAGTCTTGGATTGCTTGTACTGTTGGATTAGTCATCGTATCTGCTTAAGATAAGACATGAAAGGTTGATGCACAAAAATATATAGATATGTATCATTATTACTTCTAAGCATAACACATTTCATCAAGTAAATATAACAAGCAAACAACTATTAATCCAACAACTCTTCATCCGGAACTTTCCTTCATTCGGAACTCTTCATTCGGAAGTCCTTCATTCGGAACTCTTCATTCGGAAGTCCTTCATCCAGAACTTCTTCATTCGGAAGTTCATCCGGAACTTCTTCATTCGGAAGTTCACTCGGAACTTCTTCATTCGGAAGTTCATCCGGAACTTCTTCATTCGGAAGTTCATTCGGAACTTCTTCATTCGGAAGTTCACTCGGAACTTCTTCATTCGGAAGTTCATTCGGAACTTCTTCATTCGGAAGTTCATTCGGAACTTCTTCATTCGGAAGTTCATTCGGAAGTTCATTCGGAACTTCTTCATTCGGAAGTTCATCCGGAACTTCCTTCATTCGGAAGTTCATCCGGAACTTCCTTCATTCGGAAGTTCATCCGGAACTTCCTTCATTCGGAAGTTCGTTCGGAACTTCCTTCATTCGGAAGTTCATCCGGAACTTCCTTCATTCGGAAGTTTGTTCGGAACTTCCTTCATTCGGAAGTTTGTTCAGAACTTCCTTCGTTCGGAAGTTTGTAATCCTTGTTCATCCGGAACTTCTAAACACACCCTATTAAAGATTAATCTTAGGCGCGTTTGTGAGTTCTAAGGCAATCTAAGGCAACACAACATCTTCTAATGCTATTCCGCATAAAACCCAACAAAAATCCCTAATTAATTAACCCTAAATTAAGGCAAACGAACCCTAATTTGATAAAGTTGATTATTCGAATCAATTAACAGGATTTAATGATGAATTAGATGTTTTATAAGTTAAAGATTGATGTTATTACCTTTTAAATCGAATGAAACAGGTTGGATGATTAATAACGAAAGTTTTTGAGAGCTTTGTATGTGTTTATGTGTGTGTTAATGGCGGCAGAGATGAAACAGTGAAGAAAATGAATGGGGGGGGGAGGGGGTTTGGTTTGACTTAGGTCAAAAGTTTTTCAAGTTTCACCTTTAGTCCTTTTTAACCCTACAGTTTTCAATTTCACCTTTTTATTCCTTGTGTTTTCTAATATCCCTAACCATTGTTAAATTTCACCAACTTAACCTTCACACAACTTTAAGCATCGCAACCTATTAGCAAATCTCCAAGATCTTAAAGCTATTCCAATCACGTTGATCGAGCACAAATCGTATTCTAAAGCAAGACCACTCGTTAGCCAATTAATTTTCCACAAACACTTTTGAAAATCGTTTTGATGACGAAGATGATTTAATATTTTCTCCCCCTTAAACGATGACCCGTTTTCTAGTTAAAGAGCTGTAGTCATTGTTTAAAGAGTCAAATATTGATGAAAACTTTTCCAATTAATGTCTTTATAAAGATTGATCCGTGGTGGCAATAAGATTTCTCTTATTTTGACAAATTAATGCACTGAGACGTACACTAACTCGTGTTAGACCAAGTTGTAAAGTAAACTTGATCCCTTTACATGATTTGGCTTGTAAATCATGCCCGAGAAAATTAATTCCCGTTGTGAGCCAACGTTTTCCAAGGAAATACGTGACTTTAATATGAAAACCGGGTTGCAGTCAGAAATAACTACAAGCCATAATGGGCATGTTTTAAAAATGTACAACTTTTATACGGACTCTATTTATGGCGCCGTGTCAATATTGATCGACATTTCTAAAGCCGTAAATATTACCGTACTAAAAGACATGCCCGATTTAAAAACGAAAAATACTTTTGGTTTTTCTTGATTTTATAATTTCTATGGTTTTTCTTGGTTTTATAATTTTTATGGTTTTTCTTGGTTTTATATTTTTTATGGTTTTTCTTGGTTTTATATTTTTGTATTTTGCTTTTTGTGGTTTATATATGTACGATAATATACATGATCACGAACAAAGGATACGCTCGAATAGTTTACCACCACTATTCAGCTGATTCTTCTGCCAATTCTTTGAGAGTCGCTGGAGAGAAAGATTTCATGCCAAGCTTGTCAATCAAAAACTTGATTCGTCCTCGATCTAAGGCTTTGGTGAACATATCTGCCAGCTGATACTCAGTAGTGACAAAATACAGCTCGATCACTCCGTTCTCCACCTGCTCTTTAATGAAATGGTAGCAAATGTCTATGTGCTTGACCCGGGAGTGTTGAACATAGTTGCAGCAAAGGGTAATGGCGCTCTTGTTGTCACAATACATCGGGATTTTGTTGAATCCCAAACCGTAGTCAGTTAGTTGTGATCTCATCCAAAGGACTTGAGCACAACAACCGGACATGGCGATGTATTCAGCCTCCGTGCTAGAAATTGCAGCGCTTTTCTGCCTTTTTGAAGACCAACTGATCAATCTGTCTCCAATGAGTTGCACAGATCCAGAAGTGCTACGCCTCGTGTCTTGACACCCAGCATGATCGGCATCTGCGTATGATATTAAAGCAATAGAGGAATCTTTCGGATACCATAGACCACGATGAAGTGTTCCTTTGAGATACCGAAAGATCCTTTTAACAACATGTAGGTGCTTTTCGGTAGGCCGAGCCTGATACCGGGCACACATGCATACGGCAAATTGCAAATCAGGCCTGCTAGCAGTCAGATATAGAAGGGTGCCGATCATCCCACGGTAAAGTTTTGGATCGACAATAGTCTCATTCCTATCTTCATCTAACTTGGATTTCTCCACCATTGGAGTGTCCACGGGGTCACAATTTTCAAAGTTATATTTCTTTAGAGATTCTAGAGCATATTTGGATTGATTAATAAAGATGCTTCTGGGATTCTGAGAAATCTGTAATCCTAAGAAAAATGAAAATTTTCCCATCATTGACATCTGAAAGCGTGTGGACATTATCTTCTCAAAGCGTTTGGACAATTCTATGTTAGAGGCAGCAAATATTATATCATCAACATAAATTTGTACCAGAATCATGTCGTTGTCCTCCTTGAGAGTGAATAGAGTGGGGTCCACCTTGCCTTTGGAGAAGCCTTCCGAAATGAGATATGTTGAAAGGAGATCATACAACGCGCGTGGAGCTTGTTTCAACCCATAGAGAGCCTTCTTAAGCTTGTACACATGATTAGGAAACTCCATGCTAACGAACCCATCCGGCTGACTCACATAGACTTCTTCCCTTAGTTCACCATTCAAAAATGCCGTCTTCACATCCATTTGATAGACGATCATGATCATATGAGCAGCATACGCAAGGAATAGTCTAATAGCCTCCAATCTTGCAACAGGAGCAAAAGATTCTTCAAAGTCGATACCCAAGGCTTGTTTGTATCCTCTAGCAACCAATCTAGCCTTATTCTTCAATATTGCACCTATCTCATCGAGTTTAACCTTATAACCCATAACAAAGTAAGGATGTTAGCCTTGTCAGGGAGAGGAACTAATTCCCATACTTCAAGTCTTTGAAATTCATTTAGTTCGTCTTGCATGGCTTCAATCCAAGATGATTGAGTCATAGCATGTTGCCAGTTTTTAGGTTCAACTTCGGAGAGAAATGCATCAAAATAGCAATAGAGTGCACTCTCTTATAATTGATGGCGTGTAGAGACTGGTCGATCTAGATCTCCAATGACATTCCTAATTGGGTGATCTTTTGTCCATTTGGTGCTATGTTTTTCAATCCGTGGTGGTCTGGAGTGAACAATTGAAGGAGCTTCTTCTGAGGTAGACGCGGCTGAAGGGTTTTCAGGTATCGCTACACCAAAGAAAGGAAGCTCTTGTAGGTGAGCATATTCCAAATCGTGATCAATGGAATCCTCTTCCACATCATTAGGCACAAGTAGGGGTGACGATTCAGGTGTAGTTTGAGAATCACTTGGTAAAGGTGCATCTGGTTCAATATTAATTGAAGATGCATTTGATAAAGCTTCATTAGCTGGAGCAACAACTTCAGGGATTGGAGCTATCACTACGGGTGCTGGAACTTCATCATTTGGGGGATCAAAGAATTCATCAAACAACGGTTGAAATAGTTTATCCCACTCGGGCCTTGTTGGTGGTAAAAATGATGTAGAAGTAGGATTATTGGGAACTAATCCGGAACTAATAGCACCGGTTCCCATCTCGTGAAGCGCGGGTTCAGAGCTGCGTTGCTCAGAAGCCATCGCTGTCAGCTCATCGAAATCTGCGTCCATAGTTTCTACGATCTTACCAAGACGACGGTTGTAAATTCGGTATGCTTTCTTGGAGGGTGAGTAACCAATGAAAATACCTATATCGGCTTTCGGTTGAAGCTTGCCCAAGTTCTCACTATTAATGTTTGGATAACAAAGAGCACCAAACACATGAAAGAATGAAACATCGGGTTTACGATCATGTAGAAGCTCGTAAGGTGTTTTTCCATGGCGTTTCCGAATGATAGAACGGTTTTGGGTGAAACATGCAGTAGAGATAGCTTCTGCCCACAAGAATAATGGAGCGTTCGCATAAATCAGCATAGTCCTAGCAGCTTCCATAAGCGTATGATTCCGTCTTTCAACGACACCGTTTTGTTGTGGAGTACGTGCAGCGGATGTTTCATGTGAAATACCAACTTCTTCATAGTAATCACGAAGAGTCTGGTTGACGAACTCTGTTCCATTATCTGTACGAATACGGCGGACAGTAGTATTTAAACGTACCTGAATGAATTTCAGAAAAGTGATGATAGCCTTCGGTGCTTCATCCTTTGTACGTAGAAATCTAACCCATGTAAACCTGGAGAAATCATCCACAATAACGAGAATGAATTTCTTACCGCTCACACTTTCGGTTCTCATTGGCCCACAAAGATCCATATGCAAAAGATGAAGTTTTTCTTGATTGGTGTCTTCAGCTTTGGACTTGTATGATTTCTTAGTGCTTTTCCCCCTTGAACACGCGGAACATAAATAGTCCTTGTGAAATTTGAGCTTTGGAAGACCACGAACTAATTCGTTTTTAGCCAGATGATTGATAGCATCAAAGTTGAGATGAGATAATCTGCGATGCCATAACCACGACTTGGTCTTAGATGCTTTGGAGAGAAGACATACTGGAGAAGCGGCCATCATGTCTTGTAGGGACAACGTATAAAGATTTGCACCACGAGATCCCTTCAACAAGTCTTTTCCTTCCAAGTTGCGGATGAAACAAGTATGTTGTCGAAAAGCAACCTCTAGGTTGGAATCACAAAACTGTCCTACTGAAAATAAATTATGACCAAGACCTTCTACATAGTATACCCTTGAAATCGTAACGTTTCCAATCTGATATTCACCATACCCCATTATCTTTGCAATATGATCATTACCGAATTTAACCGTTCCAAGAAACTTGCTGACGAAATTTCGGAGCATCGAGCGATCTCCGGTCATATGCTTTGAACAACCGGAGTCCAAATACCAGAGGATGATTTGGACCACCTGAAAATATCACCACACGAGGACAATGTAGAGGTATCGGAATCTGAATGTTCCTTGTTATTAGCAGGTACAGATTTAATAATCTTAGATTTACTAACTTTAGGTTTCTTAGATTTCCTAGCCTTCTTCTTCCTAGTTGGTGGTGTAGATTCTAGTTGGCTTAAATCCTGAGGTATTTCTTCATTGATAGGCACTATAGTGGGGGCTGACCTAATTAAAGGGCACTATTTCCATACTTTAGTGCTAGTGTGCCTAACTAAAGGACGCTCAGACCTAACCTCAATGTATGCATTCCTAGTTAAAGGGCACATTTTTCCATCTAATGTAAAGGTCCTACCAGTGGGACGCCATTGCCAGCCAACTTGGGCACGAGTTCTACCAGTTGGCTTCCATTCAAGATCATTCCTAATGGCATTCATTTCATTCACATGATCAATAAGACACAAATCATGACGTTGGGAAAACATACATTCAACAATTCCAACATTTCAAATCAGAATTCACAAATGGTTTAGGCTTCTGCACAGGCGCAGAGCTTTTAGTCTTAGCAACATGATTCTTTTTATTTAAATCTGACTTAACATTCCTATGGTGAGCTTCTACTTTCTTCTTGTTGGTACTACTAGTGGAGGGCTTGATCTTATCTTTCTTGAGTGGCGATCCTTTAGCCTTAGTAGACTCTTTTACTCCTGTAGAAGGCAAAGTGGGAATATTAGCAACAGATTTTAAAGGTGCCTTACTTGATGGTGCCAATGACGGTTTTGCTCCTGGGGTCTTATTGAATGGCGTTACAGCAATGGGTCGATTAGTGAGTAGTGCAGAACCTGGTTTACCTATGTATTGCAAATATGCTAAGCAATATTGAACTCGCTTAATATATTCATGAGCCGAATAATAGTAGCTACTTGAGGGATCTAAGGCATAAAGATCGTCTAAAATATCCCTAACAAGATCTACATGCTTAATGGCATTCCTCATATAATCATCGTAGGTAACCGGGTTGTTCTTATGGAGCGGGTTCTTATAAAGCACTACTGACTTGGTTGTTGGAGCACTAGAGGACGGTGCAGAGTTGGTAGCTAAGTTATTAACAACTTCTTGTCGGGTGAGAAGAAGTGTCTCCTTTAACTCGGCCAAAACCATGTTTTTGTCAATGAGCAGGATGTTTAAGTCAGAGATTTCCTCATATTTTTGGTTCAATTGTTCAACATAAGATTGTTGCTGTGCCGCATTAAAAGCGAAGCGTTCTTCTAGTGAACCATAAAGTTTGGACATTACCTGTCTTGCACGATCCATCTCCCCTAGAATAGACGAAAGTCTAATTTCTAAGTCCTGGTTTTTATACTCTGCAGCCTCTAGTTCCAATTTTAGTGTTTCATTTGATGACACATCTCTCTTCAATCTCATAATCTCTTCCTCTAATGCCTTAACTATTGCAATCATCTTGTCACTCGTCTCAACACCGTTTTCACAACCATTTGTTATCAAAAGATCCTCATTTTGAGTTTGTTGTTTTAATTCTAAAGATATACAATGTTGTTCAAGTTGATTAAAGCGTTTTGAAAGTAAATTGTAAGAATCTTGTAGCTTTAAAAATTCAGCATTAGATTCGTGACAAGAATGATTATCTACCTCGTTTACAGTATCAGCAACATTTACAGAGAGATCACACACATCATCACAAATATTCACAGCATCACATTTAATCATAGCGGATGTAAGCTCATTCGAATAATTAACATTCACAGTAGTAAGCACATCACACGAAATTACTTGGGACAAGAATCGGTCATATTCGGATAAAATCTTTTCATTTTCAATTAGTTGTAGTTCGTAAGCGGTGTCCATTTCATAAAACACTTTTTGAACTTCTACAATTTCAAACTCAAGATTTTCCTTAAGAGATGCAAAACTTCCTTTTAGACTTTCGACAAACGGATTGATCTCATTCTTAAACACCTCGTTCATGTGTTCGAAAGCCCATTCTCCGGCATTTAGTCCATTTGAAGTCGTACATTCCAAAATGACCTTGTCAAAACTAACAAAGTATTGATTAATCTCTTGCAAGTTTAACCATACAGTGCTAACAGGTGGAAGATCCTTTGGAATTTCCTTAGGTCCTTCCATTTTGACAAGTGTAGGAAGTGTGCTAGGGTTTTCTTCATATAACATGTAGGTTGGTGCTGTAATGAGATCTTTGTCCATATGGAATCGAATTCTAAAATCCGTTTTAGCAAGCTCCTGATTCATTTTAAAATAATCACAATCGGGATATTTTGCAGAGTTGCATGACCGATTCTCATCAACTAGATACTTATTAGTGCGATCCTCGAAAATAACAATCGGGTCTAAGACCAATCCTAATTGGGTTGCATTATAAAGTCTAGGACTATGGATAAAAGCTTGTTTCGCATACCGTGGGTTAGGGGGAAGGCCTTTTTGACACGATAAGTTAAACTCTCTAAAAGATGCATCAAATAAGTGTACTAGTTGAGAGGCAGCGTATTGTCTTAAAAGCAAATAATCTAGACTTCTAATCTTATTAGCCGCGTTAATTTCCATTTCATTCTTCTTAGACTCGAGTAATTCAAAATCCGTTTGAAGTTTTTGAAAATTAGTGACCACTAACTCTTTTTCTTTAAGTTCGTTAGAAAGATCTGCTCTTAAGGTTTCAATTTCTTGCAAATGACCCATTTGTTTGTTTCGAAGATGATCATATTCGGGATTTGTTAGAACACTAGACGAAGGCACTAATTCCAGAGTTTGAACTTTCTCGTTGCATAAGGCAAGCTCATCAGACAAATTCTTATTCTTAGCTATGGTTTCTAAGAGTGCATCATTCATTTGGCTAAGTAATGTAGCAGGAACCATGACCAAATCTTGTTGAGCAGGAGTATGCGTATGCGAAATGACTCCCGGTTGTGCTTCACTCAAAGTCTGGGGACTCACATTGATATTACTATCATTGATTGTCTCCTCATTTGAACGACTCACCACCGAAGACTCATTCGAATCAGCACTCTCTTGCACAACTTGATGTGGTTGAATACTATTATCAGTGTTATTATTAGGTACCTCAGATATTTTATCTGACCCATAGCTAGAGAGAGTTGCCATGAGAGCTGCCTGAGCAGATTGAAGATCATCGCAGTCTGAATCATAGGCATCAAGATCATCTGCTTGGTATGCGGCGTTCTGTGTAGTGACAACGTCTTGTTCAGCAATCCCTGGATCCGCAAGAAATGCAAGCTCCTCTTCATCAAGTTCCCTTCCTTGTGCCTGAGCGTTCACCAGATAAATCTTCTCTGCAAACCATTGACCATCCTTTCTCCTCTTGGGTTTCTTGCAATCCCTGGACATGTGACCTTCTTCCTTGCAGTTGTAGCATGTAATCATTCTCAACTTGCCTGTGGAATTAGCCCGTGGAGGAGTGTTGACCATTGGAGCAGGATTGACCGTGCGTGCATTGGTGGTTGATGTAGTAGGTCTCCCCTGATAAGGTTGAATAGGTTGAACCATGACCCTGCCATTCTCAATAGTAGCTTGTTGGCGAGAATTGGATGAATTCCTCAGCTGATTGTTAGTTAGAGCTGGTCCTCGAAATCCTCGTTTGCTCAATGTCTTTGTGAGATAAGCAGACAAAGTGGCTAACATTTAAACTGGGTCAGTTCCTTGTTTGAACTCAGGAATGGGGACTTCATCATTATCACAATACAGTGCTTGGTCTTGTTGAGCTGCATAAGCACTAGAAGGAATACTCATGTGGTCAGTGTAGCTTGTTGGATATGCTGCAGTCTCTTGATAAGAAGAATATGGAGACTGAGCATAAGGTGCAATGCCTGCTGGGTGAGGTTGTGAAGCATATTGTGATGAAGGTGCACTAAACCGATATTGTTGCTGATGTGAGGTGGGTGGTTGCGGTAGAATCGAATATTGGGGGAAGCTTGGTGTCATGTAAGGTGATGAAAGATAGGCTTGGTGTCCCAAGATATAAGGAGTGTTGTTGTGTGACAAGCTTGGTTGATTCGCCATCAATGCTAAAGAATCAGGATACATACCTCGAGGCGAACGGTGCATGATCACGTGTTTCTCATGCTACTGAAGAAAAGCATAGAGTTGATCCAAATTGCACTTATGCAAATCCCTGGTTAACTTAACATCAGTAATATACTCACCCCATTCAGCTTGAGGTAAAGTATTCAAGAATTTGGTGTTAACCTGGAATGGAGCAATCACAAGATTGTATACATTCAGATCATTCATGAGAGTGGTGAATCTGAAGTAATAATCGTGAAGCGTTTCCCCTGGGCTGTACGTGAATCTATCAAACAGATCATACAACTGACATTCCCTTTCCTGTTTGGTAAGAGACGTACCTTGTAGCAACACCTTTAGACGTTCCCATAAATCCTTTGCCACCGTATACTGACTTACCATTCGATAGATGTCATGTGGGAGAGCTTGGAGAATGGTTTGAAGAGCCTTTTCGTCTGCATCTGCAACAAGTTGTTGAGCTGGTGTGAGTTCTTCAAATTCTCGTGGTCGAGTCACATTGTTAACCACGATGGTACCATAGTCAAGTGGACCATTTAGAATTGACTTGACCATAAGCCTCCCATATACCGGTTTTCCCTTAAGGTATGACATCATCCGGCCTTGCCATGCTTCAAAAACTTCTTTGATGAGCATTGGAGGGCGATTATCCGTTCCCGTAATGACGGAAATATCCGTAAGGGATGTCATCTGAGGCATTAATGAATTCGGATTCATTTTGTTCACTTCAAAGAGACAAAGATTATCGGTTGATCGAGCAGTGAAGTAAAGCTTGTGAATTGTGTTGAGTTTTTGTCGTAAGAAACCAAGATTAAATCCTCTAAAAAAATCGTCGAAAAAACAAGTGAAATATCCCTTGATCCGGAACTTTTGTTGATACGGAAGTATTTGATTCGGAAGATTTTGGCTTGGAACTCCTTGATTCGGAACTTTTGGTTCGGAAGATTTGATCCGGAACTTTCCTTGATCCGGAACTTTCCCTTGATCCGGAACTTTCCCTTGATCCGGAACTTTTCCTTGATCCAGAACTTTTCCTTGATCCGGAACTTTCCCTTGATCCGGAACTTTCCTTGATCCGGAACTTTTTTGTTCGGAAGTACTGATCCGGAACTTTCCTTGATCCGGAACTTTCCTTGATCCGTAACTTTGGTTCGGAACTTTTTGATTCGGAACTTTCCTTGATCCGGAACTTTTGGTTCGGAACTTTTTGATCCGGAACTTTGGTTGATCCGGAACTTTTGGTTCGGAACTTTTTGATCCGGATGTTTTTGGTTCAGAACTTTACTGGGTAAACAGAAACCTTGTTCGAGTACAGTCGATCAATAATATGAATAAAAAACCCAGATTTTTACCAAGTTACCCAAAAAGTTTTGTGATTTCAACTAAAATAAGTAAAAACTAATACTTATCTACTAATCCCAATCACAAAATCACCAAAAACTACAAGAATCAAGATGGATCTTCTTAAAGAACACTAATACAATCAAAAACTACAAAACAACACAAATCATTACCTTAAATCACCCCATAGCTCTGATACCAATTGAAGAATATTGATAACCTATGAATCTATGAAGTGGGTTGAAGATTCCTAGATAGAGAAACTAGAGAGAGAAAGTGAGAGAGAAACTATGTGTATTTTTATTAAATGAAAACAAGGAATGAACAACAACCAACCCCTTTCCATGGTGGAAAGGGGTATTTATATCCAAGGCCTATATTGGGCTTGGGCCGACCCATGACAAGCCCATGGGTCGGTTTCTTACTTAACTTAATAAGTAACACTAACTACGAGCTATTACAACATAAATGATATTGTGGAGTGACCGATACTTCTAATATACGTAAAAACGTATTTCTAACAGAATAAATTTTGAAATAAGTGGTTTTAATTTTCAAACGTTGTGAATCTTTTGACTCAACCCGAGTTTACTTATCTTAGTTTACTCTAGCTAGTATCCTTGACGTGTTTAAGTCAAGTTTTGCTAGGCTTTTATATAGGGAGCTATAAAACGCGAAAGTCTTAACTCTCACGGGTTAAGAACAAGAATTTTTCGCAAGTTCCTATAATTGATCCTAGAGAGTCGTTTATCAAGGGAACTTTAAAATGCGATTTCTAAACTTGAAAGAGTCTAAGAATTTGCAAGATCCTATAGGCGACTCGAAAACCCAAAACATTGATTTAATAGGCTAAGCATCCACGAGTCTCATTCCTTGAGATTTTAAACTGTGGAGAACGAGAGATGATAGAGTCAATTATAAGTTTGATATTTTTTCGTGAATTTATGTGAGTTAATTATAAGCCTATTCTCCCATCGCTTGCTAATAAATTTATCTGCAATAAATAAGGTTGTACGATTTGAAAAGTTACTTAGCTTCTAGCCCAAGATCGTTTAAAAGTTGCTCGGTATGGATTAGAGTTCATAGCCAAGGCATAACTTATTGAAGCGGGATGCGAAGATTGGCGAGTCTAAAAAGGTCCTAACAAGACATGAGGACTATATTTTGTTGCTAAAGATCCAAAAGTGATGTGAAGAATCATTTATCGAAAATCAATATGAAGGATAGAGACACACGACGAAAAGCAAATACTCCCCAAAAGTCATAGAGAAGTATATCCGAAAAGACCCTAGCAAGGTATGAGGATAAATAGATCCAAGTCAAAAAGGAGGCGGATCGTTTTATATCAAAGTCCAAAATAAAGATTGGAGAAAAATGAAGAAGTCGTGGTCCAAGTATGAATCTCTCAAAACTTCAAGTGAAGAAATTACTATATGAAGAGAAGACCATTATTTCATGAACGTCTCTCAAGGTTTGAAGTATGAAGTCGCTGCCAAATATCGGTCCGAGAAAGGTCTCAAATCGCGAAGCGAGTAATGCCAAGATATGAACTTTATGAGGTCCCGAGAAGCAGTTTTAAAAGATTTTGTCCTTTAGCTAACTATTGATTAAATCGTTCACTTTATTTTCGGACTAAATAACTATCGAAATAAGTCAAAAATGCATCATCGTGATCATTCAAGACAAGAATAAAATATAAGAGATACACCTAGGAATAAGGGAGTCTAAGTGAATAATTGGCCCACATGAGTTCGTGTTAGTTTGCTAACTTATAATAACAATGATCTCGTTTTTAAGCTTGGTTTGGAGAAAGTGAAACCTTGAGAATGATGATTATTCATGACATTTCCAAAACCCAAGGTATGTTTTTAATTTCTTTACTATTGAATGTTTATAATTTTCTATCTCTTTAATAAAGGCCAACGTGGATTGATTGTGATGAAAAATGTAAACATGCTTTGTAACTAATGCATTGCATGAGGACATTGCAATGGTTAAGTGTAGGGGATTTGATAGGTGTGTAAACACCCATCCTTTTTACCACTTAATTATAATAATAACCGAGCCAAAACGTGTACTTTATGTCTTTTATGTCGGAATTATGCGTGGTTTGTGTTTTTGTTGTGATTTAGGACGAAATTGTGAAAAGGGGAGAAAACACGGGCATTTACGGGCTTTTATTGAAGAAAAAGATGAAAGATGAAGTCAAAAAGTCAAGAGTGCAAAAAGAACGGAAGTCCAAGACCAATTCTAAAGATTTATCAAAGAAAATGTCAAAAGACGGAACTTTACTAAAAGCCGAAGAACTCAAGTCTTATTTATTGAAGAATTAAAAGACGAGTCCAAAGAAATCCCGAGCCAAAAGTCATTAAAGTCCAAGATTTGAGAAGCTTAAAAGGCTTAAGGACTAATGGCGCAATTAACAAAAGATTAAGAAGAGAAGGACCTAATGATGCAATTAAAAAGAAATGAAAGAGGGGAGGAAGCTTCCTAAGCACTCCTTAATCCTCCCCTATATATAGTCATTAGGATAATCATTTCCATTTTGTTGGATAGCTTGACAAACTATCTCTTCCATTTCAAATTTATGCACATTTAATTTCATGTCCATTTACCTTAATTGTCTTGCACCTTAATTACCATTTAATTTCAAGTAAGTGTTTTTTTAATTCTTGTTAATCATTTATCTTTATTGTTTGATCTCTCATTCTACCTTTCTTTAATCTTTGATATTTGTCTTTATTGTTCATGTTCATGTTTATGTTTTTGAGTTTTTGTTAAATTTATTAAGTGATTATCTTGATTAGTTTTGTTAGTTTTGTTGTTTTGGATTGATTGTTTATGATTAATACATGATTATTGATTGGTTTGATTTAATCTTGTGGTTGATTTTGTTTAGTTTTCATTAGATTCGTGTATATCTTGTTCCTTGTTCTTCGTGTGTTTGTTACTGTCATCCCAGGTACTGATCTTTTCCCAGGAAAGTTCCGAATCAAGCCCAACCAAAAGTTATTCCGAGTGAAGGTTGTTGTGGAAAATATTCCGTATCAAAGTCGTCCATCCAGAATAATTAATTATTCCGGATCAAAGTGATCTATTCGGAATCTTCAACATTCCGGATCAAGGTTTTAGCCAAGGTGGTTCATTCGGAATATCCCATATTCCGAATAGGGAAATTATTCCGGATAGACAGAACATTCCGGATAGACCAAACATTCCGGATCAGCAAGAATATTCCGGATCAAGGAGATATTCCGGATCAAGAGCTTCCATCCGGAATAAGTGACATATTCCGAGTAAGGAGTTCTATTCGGAATATTATTCCGGATCAAGAATTATTCCGGATCAAGGGCAATATTCCGCATCAAGGCTTTATTCCGAATAGGGAAGTTATTCCGGATAGGTGACATATTCCCAGTAGCCATTTATTCCGGATCAAAGTTTTGAGGAAATATTCCGAGTGAAGAAAAATATTCCGAACGAAGGTGACATTCCGGATGAGTGTTTATTCCGAATGAGGGTATTATTCCGGATGAGCTAATTTTCAGGTTTCTTTAATTTCAGTTCTTAAGTTTCTGCTTTTTAATTTCAAGCTTTATTTTTCCCGCCTTTTTCTTTAGTCGCACTTTAAGTTTATTTGCCTTAGATTTATTTTAGCCTTGCCTTAGTTTAAGTTTTAGTTGCGTTTCAAGCTTGCCTTAGTTAGACTTAAGTTGCGTTATTTACGTTTAGTGCCTTTTAATTTTCGTCGCGTTTTTAAATACTCGCCTTTTACTTTAAATTAGACTTAGATTTACTTTAACCTGCATTTTACTTTAACTGTTTTTGCACATTTAATATACTACAACGACACAACTATTTGTTTCACCAAAGAACGACTGAGTCACATAGTTAAACCAGATCAATTCGATTAGACACACATCAACGAACAATTTTTATAACTAAAACCTAGTTATCACTAACGTACCATAAATTTTTTAAGATATATAAAACTTCTTGGTAAACAATTTTCTAGCAAAATTGTTTATGGCTTAACCCACAACATGAGGTTATACTCTTTTTATTTCACCAGTCCAAAGTATAATATTAATAGTAAACTTTTGGGATATGTCATCAAGAATTTTACCAAAAGGTATAGTAAGCAATCAAAATTGACTAAAAAGTTGGAGTTTTACAGTTTAGTTAACTCAAAAATAAAGCATATCACATAGATTGATCATGTAATTGGTTTGAAGGTCATAAGATTATTTTTTCAATATCATACACTCCGTAATTATTTATAAAGAAATGGACCGAATATACATAGTTACATAGTAATGGTTTAGAAATCGACCTCAACAAGTTCAAGACACTGAAAAAAAGGACACTTATCATTTAGCCAGGTCAAGATAACTTTATGTAAGAACAAAAAAAAATGCAATGTGGTAGAAGACTTTTACAAATATATCTATCATGAAACTTGAAAAGTGTGTTGGCGTTTTACGTTTTGCAACCGGCTATTGCGACATGAAGTCATCATACTAATCTGTTTATGTAAACATTGAAAATGGATTATTCGGAAATTTAGATATATGGCATAACTGTATACGCACTTTAACAACTTTATTATAAAAACAATAAAAAATTGTATTCAATTATCCCAGCTCGTCTAGGTTTTTGTCAACCCCATCTTAAAAAATTACATGCTATAGAACTATACAAGATGTTTCAAGCTAAAGCATTGGCATAAATTTAATGAGTGTTTGATAAATAAGGTAAAGCATTGGCATAAGTTTATAGAACTATAGACCTGATGGTGATGGTTCAACTGATAATTATTCGTATCAAGTTAGAGTACAAAAAAAATACTAATATGCAACCATAAGTTGTGACGTCAAGGCAACTTCAAACTGTAACCCGCCACACAACCATAACTTGTTAGTAGTAGTAATGTGTAACTATTTTAAAAGCATTGAAGTAGACCACCCACGACCGTAAAGCACACTTATGCCATTATATGCTGCAACACCTTCTATTTTTATTTTATTATGCATCATCTAAGTCAAAAATACTGATATGCAGGCTACAATTATGATCAACATAGCCAAAAGAGCTCAAGCTGAAAAAACATTGACCATTGGCACGTAACATTTGAGGAATGTAGTAGTAATTCAAAAAATTGAACAAACCATGATTTATGAGACCCAAAACTTCAGAAAGGACATTCCAAAATAACATAAGTGTGTCATTTGCCAATAAAATAGTTTTTTCCTACATATGCAATGTATCAAATATCTGCTAAACGCATTGTGTCATTGCGTGAGCCAAAATTGAGTTCATTATGCTTGAACCAAGTTTCACTCGTTACGCAACCCAAACTTCAGACACAAAAGTAAAGAAAATATTTAAATACAACTGAAAACAATATTTAAACTACAAAGACATCATAAGAAAACTTAGATTTAAAATTCTAAAACAAACAAAATTATCACACTAACCAAAACGAAACATGAGGTCGGAGGAGATAACATGATCATGTATACAAAAATAACATCACCTTCTTGATCAAGTATATACAACACATTCTCCATAGTTCACCTAGTAGATCGTGTTAACGTTAACCCACCGAATATCAGATCAACACTTAACAATAAATAAACAATCAGAAAATGAGGCCAAAAGGGTAAAGCAAGCGTTAATATTCATACCATATGAAATATATATATTGATATCTCCATTTTCACTTCCAAACAACTACAAAATAACAAAAAGATCACACATCAAAAGTGAAGCAAACATTAAAAAAATAAGAACACCAAAGGCATACCGATATAAACATAAAACACCCATGAAAAATCACATCTATAAGATCACCACCAATATATATGTCCATGAAAGAAGAATATGATAACTCAAACGACAGTTAAGACCACTAACCACATTTTAACATAACACGAACCACAAAGAAACCACCGTATATGTAATAGATGTTAACATACCTCGTGACCAACACACATACCGATGACCTACAACTGAACTAAACCGACAAACTACTTAGATCCGGCAAGATTAAGTCAAACACCACAAAAATAAACTCAAAGCGACACACAAACCACAAAACACCACCGAGACCATCATCAAAGAAACCACCGAAACTCAAACACCACCATTTTTAGGTGGTGTTGGTGGCGAAATCAGTTGATGGTGGTGGCGATGTATGTGGCAACGCATAATATGTGAGTTTGTGTTTAAGAGAAGAAATTAAGAAAGTGTGTGTATCTCGCTTTGTGTGTAGTAATTGAAAGCAATATACCTTCTTTATTTGTGTAATTGACAGCCATAATTTATGTAATTGACAGCCATACCTTCTATATAGTTTGATATACCATATCATTTCCAACTTTAGAGTAGTTGCATGTATATTTGAGAAGAAATAGAGAAGACGTGTTTCATATGTTTTCTTTTTATCAATAGAAGTAACTTTTCAATATTTCCAGAATAAACAACATTGCCCCATATAAAAAGTTGATTAGTTCAATAACGAGTTTTTTACCAAATAATTTCTTTTGGAAAAAGTATTTACCAAAATGTAGTTTGTTCAAACATATTTACCATTATATAGCCTTTTCTTTATTTCTTTTCACCGACCAATATATACAACGTTTTTTTATCTATTTTTCATTTTTGTCGTATATTGTTCAAATATTATAACTCGCAATGGACGTATAACTGGTCATGGAAAATACAACAAATATTCACAATTTATTTAATAAAGTTTATTTTGTTTGCCAAATCATCGAGAACTTTAATTGTCTAAAGTTGTTCGAACAAAACTACTAAAAAACTTTACATTTGCGATAATATGCCGAGTCATCATTGCACATCATATCTACAAAAGCATTCAAATACTCAACCTTTCTTCATCGAACAAACCAAGAAGTAAATATAAACGACATCGTTTTAAAAATATAACGAAAGATAAGGTACAACTTATATCGTTGTTAAAGTCGTGAAAGATACTAAAACATGAATGACAAACAAAATGTACGCATAAAACATGGATCAATTGGGTCGAGTTACTGGGTCGATTATCGAGTCAATCCGGTCGAGTCATCGGATCAAAGTTTGATCATCGGGTCAACTCGATCGAGTCACCCGATCAAGGTTTGACCACCGGGTTAGCTCGGTCGAGTCATCGATTCTCTGATTTGCCTACCGAGTCAATCTGGTCGATTTATCAGGTTACCAGTTCAACTGCCGACTCAATTAGCATATCGTGAACTATTTGACGCTAGACAATTTCGGAGGTATAATAGACGTCTAGTAGATACAAATACGCCGAAAAATTCTGCAAATGAATTTCATCTAACAAGTGTCACTAAATTTCTAAAGTATAAAATATATGGTAAAAAACACGATACGAACACATATTATAGAAAATTAATAATCATGAACACCATTTATCTTTGGATAAACATATACTATAAAATTGTACATTTAGTAAAGAATTAGATTGATAAATGTGACGAAAATCAGTCGAACGAAGTATCAAAGTTATGATTCTTTTTTAAGAAGAATGGAAATGGGTTTATATATTGGTTTAAAATATGTGAGATAAATTAAAAGACAAAAGAAATAAAAATGCTAGATATTGGTAAATATGTTTGAACAAGCCATATAATGGTAAATATTTTTTGTAAAAACAATTTTTAGTAAAAAACTCGTTCAATAACAGTCGAGTTTTTTGAGTTACCATATTTGTTGATTTTTCAACTTTTTAACTTTTCAATATTCAACCAATTGGATATACCCTTTATAGGGTATATAGATATAGATATAGATTATGTTTTAATAAGGAAAAATTATAATAACTTAAATAATTATAAACCTTATTAAGCAAAACTTTTAGTAAGTAAATATCATTTATTTTGTAATGTGAGAGTTCCCTTGCTTGCTCAAAGTGAAGATGAAGCAAAAACATATACGATGTACTAATAACCACTAACTCGTAAAATACATCAAACTCACGTTGGCTAATGTTATCCGTGAAATGCTTCCATGCTTAATATGCTACGAATATTAAATTTACCACTAGTAAACAGAGTTTAAATAATCAACCTCCAAACCCCAACAAAAAAGGTTAAATAATAGCTTGATCCCATTCGATTACCAATGACTTCATGTGAGTTAGCAATCCTAATTACGGAGTACTGTATTGGTAATTGTAAAGATTAATTTAAGCATGTGACTTTAATAATGCAACGGTAACATAAATTTACTAATTAAAAGGTTGTACTAGAGATTCTAGGTTTTACTAACTTTACTATAGTTTATACATTAATAATATAACACCAATACTACTTCAATTTTAAAATGATTGTGGTCCAAGGGAAAAAAATATTACTCAGTATTAGTCAAGTCAAGCTAATACAGTAGTTTGGCTGAGAGAAGTAGGGGTAAACAACGAGTGACCTTCATAAGTCGTACGTGATTTGCCATTAACCCTTAAATTTACCACGCGCGCCTTAATCGTTATGATCAAAACATATAGCAGACTCACCCACCGTGAGTTTAAACTTAGTGGGTCATGCATGTTTTTTTTATCGTTTGGTCACTTTTTAAAGAAAAATAAAATTATTACCTATTTTTATTTATAAATACTAACTAAATCATCCTCATTTTTCACACACAATCTTATCTAAACTAAAAACTCTCCTCTCCATTATCACTAATCATGTCTCAAGAAAACACATCCCGATCCGCCAACAAACGTCAAGTACGTCGAAATACCCAAAACTCATTACCTACACCGCAAGTAACTTCCGACCTAGAAAACTCGTCACCCTACCAAGTGAACGCCATACGACCACCATCAACAACAACCTTACCCAAACCAACCTTACCATTGCCCGGACCCAAACCAATACCAATGAAAACAAAACCCCCCACCCGGCTATGTGTCACAAACACAAATGGGTGGTTCCTCATCACAACCAATGCCACCAAATTATGTGTCATAAAAACAAATGGGTGGTTCCTCATCACAAGCCGACTTTGAAACTAAAGATCGATACTACCCGCAGTATTCGGATACGTATCAAGGATTTGCTTCGTATCAAAAAACAGGTCTCCCGATCAAGAAACCGTTCCGAAAACCCAAGAAGTCATCCAAAGGCCTAGACCGAAGAAGGCACTAGCTAGGAGACGTCAAAAGAAGAAGACGGTCGAAGAAGCTACAAAACGGCAAACACATTGGACAGTCGCAGAGGAAATTGCTTTGACAAAAGGTTGGGTTACTGTGTCTCAAGACAACGTTCATGGAAACGATATGACGGAGGTGGGATTTTGGACAAAAATGCCTTGAGTATTTTGAGAGCAAAGTGAAGCAGTACGAGGCTCGTACGTATGATTCTTTGAACGAGAAGTGGAGGTCCGTTCGACTGGCTATAGTTCGATTTTGTGGGTTTTATGCTAACGTGATGCATATAGGGCCTGAAAGTGGTGCATCATATGGTGATCTTTTTAACCGGGCGTTGGTGCATTTTGAAGCTGAAGTTGGGCTCCCGTTCAAATTTCGTCATTGTTGGGAGATTATGAAAGACTGCCCGAAATGGAAGCAGGTTCAAATGCCTAAGGAATTAGCTAGGACTTCTAAAAAAAAGCAAGAGATACAAGTCATCTAGGTCTAGTTCGTTTAATACAAATTATGTGGATGCGAGTAACAGTGTCGAGGTTGAGGGCGCTGATAATGAAAAAGTGGAACCGATCCCACGTCCAATAGGTAGGGACAAAGCTAAGAGTAGGAGCAGATGATCGGTGGAGTCGAGTACAAACGACGAGACTTGGCTAGGTTGATGTTGTCGGGGATGGGTGAACAACAAGAACGAGCCTTTCTAATGCAGAGTGAACAATATGCCGCATATTTTGATATGAAGAGAAAATAGATGGAAATCCGACAAGAAGAACTGGCATTAGCCCGAGCCAAGCAACAAAACGAAGACTTGAAGTTTTATATGCAGCCGTATGTCAAATTGGAGGGAGCTCAACGTGCAGCCGTGGAATGACGCCGATTCGAGATCAAGGGGAAATATGATTTGCTTTTTTAGTTTGTTTTTTTCTAATTTCCTATGTATCGTCTTTTAATTTCGTAGTGCGTTTTAATTTTTTATATACTCATGTTTTAATAAAATGTATGAATAAAAAATATTTAATAAAAAAGTGACAGTGATGTGTAGTGAGTTGTAGTGAGTGACATTACCTCCAAATGTGAGTTTGAGCGAATTGTATTGAATTTGTTAAAAAAACTGAATGTGACGCTTACGTGGAGGTGAGTGAGTTTCTTACCACTCCTCTAGTCTTAGCAATACTAAATATATCAGATGAGTAATTATTTTAGCAAGTGTTAAAACATCAAGCTAATAGTGATGTAAATTTTTACTACATCTAGTGCTGGATGACCAACTAACATCTAAGAAAAATCATTAGTCTAGAAAAGTATTTTTAAAGTACATTACCCCCTTAATACATTAAGGGGAATTAAAAAACACACTATTAAAAAACAATATAAACTTATGTGAGGGAGGAATATTAGAACTACATATCTGCCGTTAGATTTTCTCCAAAAACTATTCATTGGTATGGGCTTGACAAAAAATTACATCTCAACCGTTTGTGTTGGCTTGAAAAACTGTTCGCAAGTATGGGTTTGCCTTTTTCCAAAACTCCTCACTTTATCCCACCCACCTTTCTCTTATTATCCCACCCACCTTTCTCTGATGTTTCACACACCAATAATAACACACACTCTTTCTAAAAAACGATCTAATTTTACTGGGTTTTGATCTAGATGATCTAATTTTGATCAGTTTTGATTTCGTTGAGTTTGATTATCAGGGTCGTGGTTACACACTCCCGGTGTAGCAAATCTCAAGGTTTAATATCTTTTTTTCTAATTAAAAAGATTCAATTTTTTAATTTGTATTGTGACACAACATCCGCAAATAATGGTTATGAATCAAAGAAATGAATTAGGGTTTGATTTTCAGTTCTTCTTTTATAGTTGATGAATAAGCTGCAAAAACAGGAAAGGTTGAAGATACATCAATAAGGTTTGTGTTTTTTTTCTTATTTTATTAAAAAATTTATGTTTTAATTTTAAAATAAAAATTAGGGGTTTGAGATTGATGAGTTGTATTGTTGATTTTTGAGTTTTTGTTTGCATCTCTACATCTCGAATGAAGCATTTGGACTGTATAGACACAACTGCCGCAGGATATGATTCTAGACTTTTCGAGTAAAGATATTCCTCTGTGATGAGTTCTTGAAACTGAGTAAGATTACTACACACTTTATTAATTCAAACGTGCATTTGCCCTTTCTGGGACATTGACAAAAAATCCTATGCTTCAATCCATTACTTCTAAAAGCACAATTATAAATCTATCTTTACTAATCTGCCCTGTTTTTTTTTCTTGGTTAAAATTACTAACTTGCCTTTAGATCACCCGATGTTGTTTTTTTATTAAGTTGTCTATTTTTTAATAATCTGCCCCCTTTTTTGTCAATTCAATGAGAGTCCATAGGTTTATTCTCACAATTGCTTAACTAATCGTCATTCAGTTATTAATATTAGAATTTTTAAACAGAAAAATGCTAAGTTTGGTGAAAAGAAAAAAAGAAGCAAAGGGAAAACTTTGTGCTACAAAACTTAAGGTCGGTTAGCCTGTGTACAATTTTTTGCTCTTAAGATATCACTCTCAATTTTCTTAAGTTTTAATCATTTGACGTGTTCTGCATTTGAATATATAGGAGAAAAGTTTGAAGCAGAAAATTCAGGATGAAGTTGCCAAAGCAATAACTGCAAACTATGATGTTCCTATTACTACAAAGGAACACGATGAAATTGTATCCACGATCAAGAATAAGGAAACTGAAGCACACACTGAGATGCTTGAATGTAAAATAACGGGTCTTGAAGGTAGGATATTTATTATGTGATCTGATAGATTAAATAATGTAATCTATGGATTCAATAAGTTGATCTGTTTAGGCCGTGCGAACAGAGCCAATTTTCAAGGACAACAAAGGACATATGTATTGGAGAATAAAAGGGTGTTCTGACAATCCCGATGTGCTTCTTCAAGGTCAGGTCTAGATGTAGTTTATGAAGACCATAGTACATGCGATTATATAACGCCATTACTTATAACTGCTTTGCCACATATAGACATTGGAACATGTGATCATATGGTTGCAAAGGTTGACAAATGGTTTCAATTTGATGATGAACAAAAGAATTTGAATGAAGGACATATTAACCTCTTAAGGTAACCTTTTGCTTTATGTTTCATAGTATTATGTATCAAAATGGTATAATTAATAAATTTATAGTGTGTTATTTCCATCAGTCTTACACACATAATCCAAGTCCCAAACAGTTAAAGGTGTCTAAAACTGGCTTCTTTTCTCTTTTCTTATCGGTTGTTTTAATGTAATTTTGGAGCAGGAAACTGTACATAATAGATTTGAATATGGATCATACCGTTACGGAGCGTTTGACATTGGGAACCACTTCAACAAAGTTGATTCAGGTAATAATAATATATCTACCATACAGTGTCAAATGGATTTAGATTCCCAGAGTACCATATAGTGTCAATATACAATGTTAATGCAGGTCCTTTCGACTTTACACTAATATTTAACGTTTTCAAGTGTTTTCGGCAGTGCACAAATGAATAATATTTTTAAAATTTTTGGAACTATAACAGGTTGCGCGGAAGTTCCAAAATGCAGTAATGATGATATATCGATAACTTTGAACACTCTCTTCAACATGTATATCTGGTTAAAAAGGTTGTTTTACTTTTATGAAGGTATTTCGCCCATTAATGAGCTAATCGGTCTGTTGGGTCTGTTGGGAAATGCAGGGAACACGCTGAAGCTAAAGATAGTGCCAAATTGATCATAATCTTTGTAGCCGGATTTGACTAAGGAAATTAGGGAACACATGTGTATTGCTTTATTGTGAGCCTGCTTACGATCAAGTATATGGCTTTGGCTCAACAGGTTTGCAACTTTTTTTTGCTATAAAACGTAGGAGCGTGATGTTCAATAGGTAGAGTAAATAGATCCTGACACTAATGTGTTATTTGTAAGAGGTTTTGTATGAAAATGTAATCTCTATGTAGTATGTATATGCGCACACGTAATCGGGAACTTAGAATTATTGTGAACCGCTTTAAACCGGCCATGACTTGATTGCTAAATTTATAAATTCTGGACTGTATCCGTATGTTAAATGCGGGTTTTGGTGTGTGTAAACCTTTAGTTGATAATGATATGTATTGGATAGTACGTATTCAAAATGATGAAAATGTGAGTTATGCCGCTTAAAATAGTGGCGTAAGTATTACCCTTCAAGGTACATTAAGAATAAGCATTGTTGATATATTTACTACGACATTTGGATATCTGAAGTCTTCATACCTTATAAATTTGCAATAGAGTATGAAAAGGCCAGTTTAGAGAGATAAAAGCGTATTAAATGAGATGATGTGTATTTTTATGACACAGTAACTATTATACAAAAATTATCATGACTAATTTTGACATGTCTACTGAAAGCTTATAGAGATAACTACTCGGTGTAATTTTGGGCTTATAGAGATAACTACTCAGATGTTTGGCAGGAAGAAAAACGGGTTATAACAGAGGGTTGCTTATGGATAAAGATTCCATGGATCTTATTGTGGGCTGCTGTTCTTCATGGTGAGAATGTGAAAGTGTTCACAGGCTTTATTGCCTAAGTAGTTTCGTGTACATATACAACTTAACATTATTTTAGATTTGTAAAATTCAAGAATGCAGTTTTACTACTTTTTGATGTAAAACATCGTTGTTGCAGCATGTATGCAAACGTGTTTTGATATAAATGAAAGAGAGAATTTATAAGTGTAATTTAAGCTATTCCATTGAGACACAACATACACCTGATATGGCTGAATATTGTGAATCAATGTTTTTGTTGAGAACTATGCCTTCAAGACTTTGATTTTTTGTTTGTCTGGTACATGTGGTATTGAACCTTCTGCAATATGTTTTCTTTGCAGATTGGTATAGCTGGTATTCAACTACTTGATCTTGCAAATAATGATCCAATATTGTTTATCTCCTTTAAGACTATAATAGGCAGGGAAGTATATATGTTGGTAAAAATTGAAAAACGTATGTTTCCTTGACATCCTAAGTACACTTATAAGTTCTCTTTTTCATTTACATGTACTGAAGCACAAACACAAGTTTCCAACTATGTTTCCTACTACCTCCTTCCACCCTCTCACTCTATAAACATCGCTTCAAAATGCCCCGCTACGAAGCGCGGGCATTAAGCCTCGTTTCAACAAAATCAAGGATCCATCAAGTGGGATGGATGTATGGGCACCAACCGCGTACGAAATGAGGGCCACACCACCTTTGAACCTCATTCCCAAAAACCAAATATCTACTTTGATTTAACCTTGAGGTAAAAATAATACTACAATATAGACAAAGTCAACAAAATTCTAAAACCGATTGAATCAAAAGGTGATCATATAAACATTAATTAAATTCATAATTATATTAATATAATAAGAATTTGATATTAATAATAAGTTTAAACTTTTCATATATAAAAAAGCTAAGTAATATATTCGTCCCAAAATTATAATTTATCTTTCTGTTTTGAATTATCTTAAATTAATTGTTCTTTTTTAAAAATCGATAAAAAATTTAAATCGAGAATATTATAATACTCTTATTTGAAGTTATAGTTACAAACTTTAAAAAAATTTAAATTAATTAGTTAAATATACAACTGTCTTTATGTGAAAAATAAAAGAAAAAAATTATAATTATAATATTTTTGTAAACTGTATATTTTTTACCGATAGACAATAATTTTAAAACGGAGTTCAGTAATCACGTATTAGCAAAACCGTTTATAAATTTAACCCCTTTTGTTAAAATAAAAGATAAAATTTCAAAATACTTTCATATGAAGAAATGGATGTACAATTATTGTCACATGCACATTTATTGTGTCATTCTTTTACCACTTCCCTTTTGTAGTACCACTTTACACTTATTGACAATGAACAACACTTCCATCCACCAAACCATAATAACCACTAAGATTCAAAATCATAGTAAACCCAAACTTATTATTTGATGAAAATATCATTTTCAATAATGCGACATCGTAATCTTTCGGTCGTGAAATAGTAACCTCATCGTGTATTTCGTTGCTGATCATCCCTATCGAAATCATACAAAAGCAGAATATCCATGAGGACCATGCATAAAGGCGCGTTGAGTCCCGTCTCAATCACTACCTCTGAAAATCAACGTGTTCCTCGTGCGAAAAAAAATATATCGTTAGAATACGAATAACATTTTATTTGAACGAAAGAATATGGCATAATAGAACCTATAAAAGACTAGTAAAATGTTGAAACTTGAAAGTGACCCGATTGATAACACTATTAGTCACAAAATTATTGGGCTATAAAGTTAAAGACAAAATTCAAGCTGATAATGAAAGCCTGCCTAACATATAACAACTTTAAACAGACATTGAAACCAAAAGGAGCATGCTCACGACAAGTTCCGAAACTCCTAGTCGGCCGCTGCAAGACCCGAGTCATGTTTTATCGTGACGGCTAGTAAAGACAGTGCTTGTGAACGTAGCGTCCCTGAAAAAAGATTGAACGAACCCATGGAAATTCTGCACACGTTATGGCCACGGTATGCCTTGGTTCTATTGTAGTTGCTCCAACTTTTGAACTTATCATAGCTTTATGCAATTATGCTTATTGCAGCTTATTTGCTGTTTTGTTAAAAAATCTAAGATCATCCAACACTCTTATAATATTATGTGTCCAATTTTTAAGGGATGGTCTTATAATAAATATAGTGCCTTACGTCCACTAAATGTATAGATTAGCGAGAATACTTTGACTCTAGATGTCTTTTGGTATCAACTATTTTTCATCTCACAAAAAATAGCTTGAGACATCTCTCCTCCTAACGGGAGCGTCATATAAAGTGAGCACAATTCGAGACTCAAACCTATAACCTGTTACTCGTAATCTATCCGGTTACTCATATTGTTCGAAATTTAGAATTTAGAATCATCATACTTTTTTCTTGGTGATTTATCCTATGTTTATGTTTTTTATTGGGCTAGAATGGATTGAGCTTACGTTAGCGATTACTTTCAACACATTTGGACTGAGTTCATTGGGCTCACTTGTCGAATTAGCCGGAGCCCAAAGATTTGATTAACTTAATTAACAGATTAACCGAGTCAATAAACATTTGAAATCGTAATGTGAAATGAGCTTGTAAACTTACTGAAAATTTCATAAAGTTATAAGCTTCTTTTTAGTTAGTTAAGAGCTTATTAACTTTTGTAGCTTATATAAGTTAACAAGTTCAAGTACTTAATCTCACAAGACATAAAAAAGTAAGCTTATTATTAACTTTTCAATAAGCAGAAAACTCAAAAAATAAAATCGGACGAACGACCTTTAAGTTACAGTAACATAACATGTCCAAATAAGGTTTCTTTTAGAATCAATCGAACGAAAACGCCACCTGGTAAGCCCTACTTCTTATAGGTTTGGGCACAGTCTACGGCGCCAGACAAAAAGGTAAGATGCAATTAGTGGCGGAGCCAGGATTTCTAAGAATGTGTGGCACATACGAAAAATTATCCTATGTTCTAACTTATAAAAAATAAAAAGTATCATAGTTACACAACTTAAAATAGAAATTAATAAAATTACCTCGATTGCTCTAAATCAATTTACCCTTTCGATCTCTCATGGATTGGAAACGCTTCATCACATCTTCATTTGTGACATTAATAAATACATCTTTCTCTATGCTACAAACTAGAGAATGATTCAAAAATCTATTACCCATTCGATTTGCTTTTGAAAGGCAACGTGAATAGATTTCTTTTGCTTTAATAGAATTTAGCATTTTTGAAGTGCTTTGTTGTGATAACTATTAACTTTTATGACATGGTTGTTGAGCCTATACTTCTTACTCCAACTATTAAAGTCATTTGTCACAAATGCATCACTTCTGCCTTGTTTTCCATAAAGTCCCTAAACAAATAACAACACAAACAGTACGCCTTGTCCGCCTTTACACTATACTCTAACCAAGGAAACTCATCAAACCAACTTGCAATAAAACTTCTTACTTTAGTCCCTATTGTGTTTTTTTTGAAACGTATCATGACGTGGTTGACAAGGTCCATTGTTCAAATATTTTCTCCTAATTTCATCTCTTATATTAACACCATAACTAAAAATGTTTGGTCTCTTAGACGGATCGAATGGAAGAGTACCCAAATCAATACCATGTGACAATGAAAGAAGAGGTGTGGATTGTGGAATCGGTCCAGGCGTAGTTTCTGAAATACGTTTAGATAAAGTTTCTTCCTCATCATTATTACCATCACTTATCGAGGACAACTTTCTTTTATAATATCTTTTCCATAGAGACCAAAATCCTAAATCAAATATAAACTAATCACAATAAAGTAATCATGATAACTATAATCTACAAACTATTTAAACTATAAAAAATCTTTAATTTAAAAACTTAAAAGAAAATAAGATCAAAATAATAAATAATATTTTTACCAGATAGAACGTGAATAAGATCAAATTTTTTTTATCAAATCTTCTATTATACCTTAAAGTATCGCTAAGAAAGTCTTATATTTTGCTTTGCGTTGCCCTCTGCGTTTTACACCTCTCCCACGAATAAGAAAGAAAAAAGTTAATTTAGTGTATAGTTATTAAATAAATGGCCTTTCTTTTTCTTGGACTAGTCTAAAAAATAGTCCATACTCCATAACTGTCGATATGTATATTTATATTTTAGCAAAAGTAAACTTACAATATCATTACTATATCGTACTAGCACACCATTGTTGACTTTGCTATATATATAAAATCAGTGAACATGAACTTTGTATGATATATACTATACTTCGCAAAGCAAATCCATATGTGGCATGTGCCACACGTAGCTAAGGCTTAGCTCCGCCACTGGATGAAATATCGTGTGTGGCATTTTCATGGTTTGCGCCAAAATTGCTTGCCCAAATAATGGGCGAAAACGCGAACTCACGGTGCAAGGGATTGTACCGTGCCTCATGTTATGGGTGTTGTCGTGTCGTAGTACTTTTTTTTCTTCTAAAAACGTCACATCTATACTAAGGAACCACTTTTTAATGTTATAGTGAACTTTGAGGTTATGGGAAAAATGAGTTATATGACATCACTTTTTCTCACGGTATGAGCACGACGGCTCAACCGTACCTAAACCATTTAATATTTCAACTAATTAAAAAGTATATGTTGTTCATTATTTGGGTCATATTGATACGATCTGGTTAGGGTGTATCCAGGGCGGACTCACATGGGAGCCGGGTGTAACACGGGCCACATCCGATTTGAGGCAAATTTTTTCAAATAGTATTGATTTTCTAGTATATGCAACACCCAAAAAAACTCGTGCTACTTTGGTTTAGGCTAAAAATTATCTATAATGTAAATTTTATTGTTTATGATGAAGATAATTATATGCAACACTTTCGAAAAAAAATTATGCAACACCCGATAAAATATTCTAGGTCAGCCCCTGAGTGTATCGGGATAAATAGTACCACTTCAAGTGTGTGCTTGCTCCTTAAGAATTAGAGATGAGAAATGATACACGACTTTTGACACCCCGTATAAAAATTATATGTTCGTTTAAGTATGTCTAATCGAATTAATCTAGGTTCTCTATGTGACTCAGTTTTATTTTGGTGAAAAAGAATATTTTTGGTTGGTTTTTAATTTAAATGTGCAAGGCTTAACAGTAAATGTCGTTAAAGTAAAGGGCAAGTATTAAAAGAGCGTGAAATTAAATCTAAATCTAATTAAAAAGAAAGGGTGCGATATTTAAAAGCTTTTTGAAAAGTAAATTAATTTAAATGACTAAAAATTAAAGCGTGACAAGAATTAAGGTTAGACAAGTGTTAAAAACGTAAACTAAAAATTAAACAAGACAAAACAAGAAAAACTACTAGATCAAGAAAAACTACTAGATCCGATCTTACCAATCGGAAAGTTAACTTACACTTAATCGTAATATGGAGAGGAAGACCAATCGGAATATGTCACTTACCCAAATCGGAATATCCAGACAAACCCCAATCGGAATATTAACTAACCTCTGATCGGAATATGGTGTGACCTGGTCGGAATGCTAATCGGAACCCCTATGATCGGAATACTGTCACTAGTCCCAATCGGAATAACCAATCAACACCTCAATCGGAATATGGAAGAACCCCCCAATCGGAATACTGTCACTTAACCCCAATCGGAATATCCAACCAACCCTGATCGGAATACCAAGAATCTCCCAAGATCGGAAAGTAAAACCCTTTTCCGATTTGATCCAATCGGAATACGCAGATAAGTACTAAAAATAAGCTAAACAAATAAGCTAAAATCCTAGATAAGCACTATACGAAATCCTAAGGTAAAACGTGTGAAAATAAGCTACTTAACAGAAATTTGAAGACTTTTAAAACAAGAAATGAATAAGCTTTAAGAAAAACAACTTTTTATATAAAAATAACTTTTGTAAAAACTATATAAACTTGAAAATAAACAAAATAAGCTATGAAAATGAAGGATTTAAAACAATCAAAAGCATAAAAATCAAATCTTTAAACAACTTAACAAGATAAAATCGTGTAAATCAAAGATTAAAGAAAGGTAGGAGAAGATTAACAAGATAAAGTAAAGGTGCGAGAAATTAAAGAAACACTTACTTGAAATTAAAAGGTAATTAAGGTGCAAAACATGTATTTAAATGTGCAAGTAATTAAAAGTGCATAAAATAAAGGTGGAAGAACTAGTTTGTCAATCTAGCCAACAAGAGTAAATGAATGAATAAGAGGGGTATTTATAGGTGATTAGGGGAGTGGTTAGAGGAAGCTTCCTCCCCTTCTTCCTTTTCTTCTTAATTGCCCATTAAGTCCTTCCTTCTTAATCTTTTTGTTAATCTTGGAATGTGATGACTTTTGGCTCGGGATTTCTTTGGACTCGTCTTTTAATTCTTCGATAAATAAGACTTGAGTTCCGCGTCTTTAACTAAACCTCCGTCTTTCGACTTTTTCTTCGATAAATCTTCAGAATTGGTCTTGGACTTCCGTTCTTTTTGCACTCTTGACTTCTTGACTTCGTCTTTCGTCTTTTTCTTCAATAAAAGTCCGTAATTGCCCGTGAATTCCCATGTTTTCTCCACTTTTCACCTTTTCGTCCTAAATCACAACAAAAACATAAACCACGCATAATTCCGACATAAAAGACATAAAATACACGTTTTGGTCCGGTTATTATTGTAATTAAGTGGTAGAAAAGATGTGTGTTTTCACACATATCAAATCCCCTACACTTGACCATTGCAATGTCCTCATGCAATGCATTAGTTACAAAGCACGTTTACATTTTTCATCAAAATTAATCCACTTTGGCCTTTATTAAAGAGATAGAAAATTATAATTATTCAAAATAAAGAAATCAAAAGCATACCTTGGGTTTTGGAAATGTCATGAATAATCATCATCCTCAACTTTTCACTTTCTCCAAACCAAGCTTAAAAACGAGATCATTGTTATTATAAGTTAGTAAACTAACACGAACTCATATGGGCCAATTATTCACTTAGACTCCCTTATTCCTAGGGGTATCTCTTATATTTTATTGTTGTCTTGAATGATCACGAGGATGCATTGTTTGACTTATTTCGATAGTTATTTAGTCTGAAAATAAAGTGAACGATTTAATCAATAGTTAGCTAAAGGACCAAATCTTTTAAAACTGCTTCTCGGGACCTCATAAAGTTCATAACTTGGCATAACTCGCTTCGCGATTTGAGACCTTTCTCGGACCGATATTTGGCAGCGACTTCATACTTCAAATCTTGAGAGACGTTCATGAAATAATGGTCTTCTCTTCATAACAGGAATTCTTCACTTTGAAGTTTTGAGAGATTCATACTTGGACCACGACTTCTTCATTTTTTCTCCAATCTTTATTTTGGACTTTGATATACAACGATCCGCCTCCTTTTATGACTTAGATCTATTTATCCTCATACCTTGTTAGGGTCTTTTCGGATACACTTCTCCATGACTTTTGGGGAGTTTTGCTTTACGTCGTGTGTCTCGATCCTTCATATTGATTTTCGATAAATGATTCTTCACATCACTTTGGATCTTTAGCAACAAAATATAGCCCTCATGCCTTGTTAGGGCCTTTTCGGACTCACCAATCTTCGCATCCCGCTTCAATAAGTTATGCCTTGGCTATGAACTCTAATCCATACCGAGCAACTTTTAAACGATCTGGGGCTAGAAGCTAAGTAACCTTTCAAATCGTACAACCTTATTTATTAGCAGGTAAATTATTAGCAAGCGATGGGAGAATAGGCTCATAATTAACTCACATAAATTCACGAAAGAATACCGAACTTATAATTGGCTCTATCATCTCTCGTTCTCCACAGTTTAAAATCTCAAGTAATGAGACTCGTGGATGCTTAGCCTATTAAATCAAAGTTTTGGGTTTTCGAGTCGCCTATAGGATCTTGCAAATTCTTGGACTTTTTCAAGTTTAGAAATCGCATTTTAAAGTTCCCTTGATAAACGACTCTCTAGGATCAATTATAGGAACTTGCGAAAAGTCCTTGTTCTTAACCCGTGAGAGTTAAGACTTTCGCGTTTTATAGCTCCCTATATAAAAGCCTAGCAAAACTTGACTTAAACACGTTAAGGATACTAGCTAGAGTAAACTCGGATTGAGTCTAAAGATTCACAACGTTTGAAAATTAAAACCACTTATTAAACATTTATTCTAATAAGGAAAGAAAATAACTATACAAAGGGAAAAAAACTAATAGGCCAAAATAGATCAAAAATTTTGAAAAATGTCGAAAAATTGATTTTCTGGTTAAAATGAGGACAAATACAAAGAAAAGACCACTTAACTTCGATAGAAGTCCCCCTACACTTAAGATAAACATTGTCCTCAATGTTTAAGCATGTGGGAGTAAACTCCCCTACACTTAGGACATTGTGCACGTTGTTTAAATCTCGCTAAGGAAAAGACAACTAAAGAGATTCCTATTTTAATATTGAGAAATTATAAAATAGTGAATCGAAAAGTGTTTAGGATAGAACCGGGATAATGGAACACGGAATCACAGGTCGTCAAGAATCATCAAGAGTGGATCATTGAAGCTCGAATCCCTGATTAAGAAGTGAGGAGAGGAAATAGCAAACCAAAGGGTCTCCCCTACACTTATGGTAAAGAAAGCGAAAAGATAGATACATGGGTTGCCTCCCAAGAAGCGCTTGGTTTTTGTTAACCGAGTCGTGAGCCTGACTCGACCTTGATCATCAACGGAAGAAGCGTGAAACATATCCACCAGGATCAAAGACATAGTTTTCATCCATCAATAAGCACAAGCTTAAGGCGAACAAGGCAAGCCAAAGAAGAATAGGCAAGGTTCCCTTAAGCAGTGATGGAGCACGGTGGGAGCAAGTATGGTGAGGTGCAAGCATGTCTTCAATAGTTCCAAAGATTTTTCCTTTTATTTCATCAGGTGGATACTGAGATGGCTTAAAGACTTCAATACCGGGGTCGAACACCTTTTCCTTTAGGGGAAAATAGCACTCAGGCTCAGCCAAGTGTGAAGAAGATCCGGAAAGAAGCACAACCTCGTCCTCAGAAGGGGGACAAAGAGGTGTCAAATCATATGTGCAACGGATATTGGTGTCGACCGGTTTCTTCTCCTTTGAAAGAATGTGCTTCAAATCCAAAGTAGGATCAAGACGATAATCTTCAAAGTCATAAGGAGGAGCATCACTCTCATGAGGGAAGTAAGTATTAAGAAATGCAGAAAAGTCTTCCTCAAATGAGTAATCGTCCAAAGTAGGATCGAGTGATGCGGAGGATCTTCATCGTGTGAAGAATCGCTCGAAAGAGTATCGGCCTCATCAAAATCATCATATGTGGGCAGCTCGGGATACTCAGAAGTACAATCAAAATCATCCGAATCTGAGCTAGAATCATGATCATCATAAGCATCAAAGACCGGTGGAGAATCATAAATGGGAGAAGCTTCGAAAGTAGGGAGAGAATCATCCACATCATCATGAAAAAGTGGATTATCGATGCAAGAGTCGAATAGAGGATTGTCGTAGACGGTAAAGTCATTGAGCACATTAATCATATTCACTGATTCTCGGCCTCCAAAAGTTGTACTAGTAAGCTTCCCCATTTTGAAAACTTGTGCATCATCCCCGACTCTTAAGATTAACTCACTTTCGGCAACATCCACTAAAGCTCGTCCGATTCTCAAGAATGGCCGACCAAGTATTAAAGGAATGCGAGGGTCCATTTCATAATCAACTACGACAAAATCGACCGGGAAAGTAAATGCGCCAACTTTAATGAACACGTCTTCGGCTATACCAACAGGGTAAGCGAGAGTGCAATTTGCAAGTTCAAGAGTCATCTTTGTTGGAGTGAGGTCGGGCAATGATAGTGTTTTCCAAACACTCAAAGGCATCAAATTAATACTAGCCCCGAGATCAGCAAGGGCAGTAAATTCTTCAGTTTTGTTGAACACGCAAGGCAACACGAAACGACCGGGATCTCCAAGCTTTTTCGGAAGTTCTTTAAGAATAACTGCAGAGCAGTTTTCGTTTAATCGAGTGTTGGCGAGTTCAATCAGCTTCTCCTTCTTGTTAAGCAATTCCCTAAATGCTCTAACAAATTTGGGCATGTGGACAAGTGCTTCAAGAAAGCTAATGTTGAAGTTCATTTGAGAAATCATCTTCACATAGCGTGACACTTCGGAGTCCTCTTTGGTTAGCATGTTGGTCTTGCCTATACGAGAAGGATAAGGGATATTGGGTTTGGGTGGTGAAGGTGCAGGTGTAGGTAAAGGTTGGGATGTTGAAGGGTCCTTCCTAGAGACATCGTCATGACGAGGCGGAGACGGTAATGGTGCACTAATACTAGGTGTAGGAGGAGTAGGGATACATGGTGGTGGAGGAGGTGTAGATGATGGGGGTGGGATTGGTGGTCCTACGATGGTGACTCCACTACGAGTAGTAATAGCACTCACATTGGCTCGCGGATTAGTGACGGTGTTTGAAGGTAGAGAACTTGAAGTAGAAGGTTGAGCAGGGGGCAAGAAACTAGCAAGCATATTCTTCAAATCATTGGTTTGACTGCTGAAGGAGGATTGAATACTATCACGAAGCTCGGATCTTATCTCATTTCCTTGCTTTGTGATATCTCCTTTGAGATTGATAATTTGGCTCTGCAGATTCTTGATTTGTTCACCTTGAGTTCTCATGATGGCTTCAACATCAGGGTTAATGGGTGGGTTTTGTTGGGTGGGTGGTTGATAGGGATTAGAAGCTCTAGGTGGGATTTGGTTGCTTCTAGTGTAGTTGTTGGCGGGGTTATGGTTTTGAGGAGAAAAACCGGGTGAAAGGTAGTTGTTGGAACGGTAACTCAGCAGATTTCTATCCCCTTGAGGTCGAGCTTGGTAATTTTTCGGTGAATAATTACCGTAAGCTGCATACACATTTTCGGGATTTCCTTGTGTCGAAGGACAATCGGTGTATGAGTGAGGACCGCCGCATGTTTCACAAAGAGTAGCAACAGCTTTAACTTGTTGTTGTTGTTGGTTTGAAGCCAAGAGTTGCATACTTCTGCTCATTTCAGTCAGCACACGGGTGAGTTCGGTCATATCAGGGTTTGCTGAGGTGGAAGAAACATTGACTCTCGGATTGTTCCTAGAAGAAGCAGAGGAATCCCAGTTTTTGTGATGAGTAGTCATGTTTTCAATTAGCTCTCTACACTCCTCGGGTCTCCTTTTCATGAATGTGCCACCGGCGGCTGCATTGATCGTATCACGATCTCGAAAAGTCAATCCGTTGTAGAAAGTATCTATTAATGTCACAGGGAGCATGTTGTGGTTTGGACATCTATCGATCAAGACATTATATCTCTCCCAAGCATCAAAAAGAGATTCATCGGGATCTTGCATGAAACCGCTGATCTGATTGCGAAGGCTAGTGACCATGGATGGTGGAAAGTAGCGCGACAAAAAGCGTTGAGTCATGTCATCCCAAATGTGAATAGAATTCTTCGGGAGACGATCAAACCATTTCTCGGCATGATGTAATAAAGTGTGTGGAAAGAGTTGTAGGCGAAGTTCATCCATAGTGGCCCCAGCCAACTTCATGCTTTGGGTGATTGTAATGAACTTGTCGAGGTGTTTGTTGGCATCATCATCAGGCAATCCACGGAATGGGTTTGTTTGCACTTGCTGAATCATATGGTGCTTCAACGAAAACTCAGGAGCATTGATTTGCATCGGCGCAATCGGTCCTCCTCGTCCAAACATTGTTGGTTGGCAAAGTTCCTCCATGGTCCGAAGATCGGGCTGTGGAAGAACATTGTTGTTATTATTATTATTATTGAGGTGCGGTGGAATGTTGTTGTTGTTAACACCTGCCATACTTAAATCTTCTTGAGGCTCGGGCTCTTGATAATTAGAAGATCTAGTACGCATACACCTGAAAATGCAAAAGAAAACAAAACCAAACACAAAGACAATATATATACACAATAAAAATAAAATCTTTTTGGATTTTTGAAATTTTTAATTTTTATGGTTTTTTATCAATTTTTAATTTTTTATGATTTTTTGAATTTTTTATGCAAAAAAAATAACGCTCACAAGTGAACGGATCCCAAAAAGCAACGTGTCTCTCACAGAAAACTGTTGATCTTTACGAAAAGAGCCGGCAGCGGCGCCATTTAATAACTTGTTTTTACTCAGGTTAAAAAGATTCGTTGTACCAATCTCTTCGAATTGAAAAACTTGTGTTTAATGTGTGCAAGTAATTAAAAGTGCATAAAATAAAGGTGGAAGAACTAGTTTGTCAATCTAGCCAACAAGAGTAAATGAATGAATAAGAGGGGTATTTATAGGTGATTAGGGGAGTGGTTAGAGGAAGCTTCCTCCCCTTCTTCCTTTTCTTCTTAATTGCCCATTAAGTCCTTCCTTCTTAATCTTTTTGTTAATCTTGGAATGTGATGACTTTTGGCTCGGGATTTCTTTGGACTCGTCTTTTAATTCTTCGATAAATAAGACTTGAGTTCCGCGTCTTTAAGTAAACCTCCGTCTTTCGACTTTTTCTTCGATAAATCTTCAGAATTGGTCTTGGACTTCCGTTCTTTTTGCACTCTTGACTTCTTGACTTCGTCTTTCGTCTTTTTCTTCAATAAAAGTCCGTAATTGCCCGTGAATTCCCGTGTTTTCTCCACTTTTCACCTTTTCGTCCTAAATCACAACAAAAACACAAACCACGCATAATTCCGACATAAAAGACATAAAATACACGTTTTGGTCCGGTTATTATTGTAATTAAGTGGTAGAAAAGATGTGTGTTTTCACACATATCAAGAAACTAGAGTTTTTATTGATTTATTTGATTGACTGATTACATCGATAACAATAACGGTATTTATAAAACCTAGAAACCCTAATCTTAAGATAAATAATAGTGGCCCGTTTGGCCCAACCCTATCAAAGCCCGACGTAATATTACTCACTCCTTCAACACCTTTCCCTCAAGGTGACTCTTGAAAAACACTCTTAATTTCGGGATCCCAAAGTATTCGTCGCATTCCTCTTTCGTGCTTCAAGTTGTTTTGTTACTCAAGAGAAAGTAAAGAAGGAGACATTGTAACAGTTTGATGTTGATTACCCCTAAATGGACACATCTTCACTTGCTTACCAACATCGTCACAAAAGGTAGTTGACCCATCATCCTTCCATGTCGAGCTCAAAACCGATTGATAGTGAACGATAGATACTTTTGACACAGAGCCAATTGATGTTCTATCTTTCGTTACCTCGTAACATCTAACCTCAAAACCATCATGAAGGTCATTTTTTAGATGTAGCAACCCTACTTGTTTTAACATCATCCTCCTTGTTCGACTAAGGGATAGTTGTTTCCTCGTGACTTTGAATTTGTAACCTTGTGTTGAGGTCATTTGGCTTAGCGATGGCTGTAGTGTCCCTCTCGTCCTCAAAACGGGCCTCAATGATATGGGCTAGGGTGAAAGCTTCACCTAAAGTTGCAGGTCTTGATCTCCATAGATCTCGTTGTAATGGCAGTTTAAGTTCAGAGGTAAAAAAACGAGATAAGTAAGTATCCAGAGTACTCTATTACCTGACTTACAAGTCCCTCAAACTCACATTGGTATTCAGCCACCGTACTCGTTTGCAACAACTTAGATAGTTTCTCTTTCGCATCTCGCTCGCTACCACCACCCGATGCCATGAACTGTACTCGAAAACAGTAAAAAAATTATATTTTTTCACTGATTAACTGTGAATCGTGGTGAAAAGTACGGTGAAAAGTACCGTGAACAGTGCACTGATGAACAGTGTTCGGAAGCTAATCGATTAACTACAATCCCACTTCAAAGCAAGAAATTTCAATACTCTTCTAGGTGATGGACCCAAATCAAGCATCATCCATATAACCTTAAGCGAGATAGGTGGGAGTATAGACAGTGGATCTAATTTCCCTAGCATTATCCTACCGACCCATACCTTTCTCGACCGAAGCCATAAGTAGTAGTTTAACGCTTGATCGAAGCGGCAGTTACCAGGAAAGAAGATCTGAATTGGGGCTCGGGGTCACGTATAATAAGATCCGAAATCTCTACTGGTTATTTCGATCCACTAAGTCACGGGTACAAACGTGGCTTTCTATCTTCCATACCAGCTCATCCTTCAAAACCTATAACCCTTGCAAGATGCTCTTCCAAGATTGAGAAGTCGCCTATCCAACTAGCGAAACAACCCTGACATTTCTTCAATGCATCTGCTTTCAAATTCTTCTATGTCAACCTAGCATTTCGAAACGAACAACTCCAACCAAACTAGCAATTGGACAGGTAATACAAGAATTTCACCTCGTATGAAAAAGATTCGTTGTTCCAGTCTTTTCGAATTGATTACTAGTTAAAAGTGCGACTCAGTCGTTCTTGGTGGATAAAAGAAATGGTTTGATTATCTATTTTAAACTAAAAGAAAATATAAAAATGTCGTTGAGTAAAATAAAAGCTTTAAAAATTAAACTAAAATTACGAGTTAAAAATAAATGAAGAAAAACTTAAAAACTTAAAAGTGAACTTAAAACTTAAAACTTTGTAAAAATAAAAACTTAATTCCATCGGAACAACCCATCGGAATAAAACCGTCGGAAAAACACGTCGGAATGTATCAAATGAATTTCTGTCAGAAAAATCACAAAAGTATCAGAATAATACAAAGCAAAACTATCAGAATGTCATCCTTCGGAAAGCACTTCTATCGGAATGTTGGTCGGAATAACGATCGGAATCTAGAAACCCTAATCCGATACAAAGTATCGGAATACGCGTCGGAACACAAAGCCCTAATCCGATGGTCTGATCGGAATATCTGTCGGAAAAGGAAACCCTTTTCCGATGGATTGCAATTCGTGATAAGCCAAGTTAATAAGCTACTTTTTAATAAGCTCAAACCAAAACTTAACCAAATTTATAATGAAAAGATCTCAATAAGAACGAATAAGAACCTTTCAAAACTTTAAATAAGCAAACCTTTTAAAACAAACCTTAAAAGACAAAACTTTTTAGAAATCTTAAAAGTAAATAAGCTAAACACAAAATAAGCCAATAAGCATGATAAGCTCAAAGCTTAATCCGTATGAAACTTAGATAGAAACCAAAAGATAAACTTTTTGATCTCATAAACATCAAGATGAAACAAGATCAAGATTATCACGAATAAAAAATAAATAAAAATCAAGAAAGGTAGAAGAAGATTAAAGATGAAAAGCTTAAACTTGAACTTATAGATTAATGATTCCAAAATACAAGATTAAATCAAAGCTTAAACATGAAAGGAAAGAAAAGATGAAATTCTAGTGAGAGAAAGTTAAACACTTTCTCTCTCTAAAAATACAAACTAAAGAAAGAAAAAATAAACTAGCTAACTTAACTAACTAACACCCTCCTAAGGTGTCATTAGGAGGGTATATATAGGAGGTGGGGAGGTGCATGTGTTGCTTCCTTTTTCTTTCTTCACGTCTCGACTCGATTTAAATTCTTTGTCTTTCTCGACGTCGTCTCGGGAATTTTCTTCCTCTACTAGACTTGAGTTCTTCGACTTCATTAAACTTCCGTCTTTAGACTTTTTCTTCGATAAATCTTCAGAATAGGCCTTGGACTTCCGTTCTCTTTACACTCTTGATCTTTTGACTTCGTCTTTTCTCGTTTTCTTCGATAAAAGCCCGTGATAACCCGTGTTTTCTTCCTTTTTCATATTTTTATCCTGAAACACAATAAAAACACAAACCACGCATAATTCCGACTTTTACGACATAAAATACATGTTTTGGTCTTGTTATTATTGGAAATAAGTGGTAAAAGGAATAAGTGTTTTCAAACTTATTAACAGGTCCCAGCTTACTAAGTAAATCAGCTACATTCTCCCGTAACAGTACGGTCGATGAACAGTAACTTTCCAGTGAACAGTAACTTTTGATGAACAATTTTTTTATGATGATTGGAACCCTAAATCAAAACCCCCCAACGAGTTGAGGGCTCTCAACGAGAGCACCATTTGATACGACCCTCTGGGGTTGTATCGGGATAGGACACCACTTTTAACAGGTGCTGGCTCCTTAAGAACGAGAGAAGAGAAGACTAGAGATTTGTTTATTGATTAACTTGATTGATTTCATTCATTAATAAAATCTTCAGTATATATACCGAATAACCTAACGTATTAAACAAGCCAAAGATAGACACATTCCTAAACAAGACATATCCTAAACAAATACTCATAAATATGATAGATAAAGTCTAGCCCATAAACCCCATCCGTAACATTAATGTTACGTCGGGATTTGATAGGGCTAAGCCAAATGGGCCACTATTATTTATCTTAGGATTAGAGTTTCTAGGTTTTATAAATACCGTCTGATAGGTGTGTAAACACCCATCATTTTTACCATTTAATTACAATAATAACCGAGCCAAAACGTGTATTTTATGTCATTTATGTCGGAATTATGCGTGGTTTGTGTTTTTGTTGTGATTTAGGACGAAAAGGTGAAAAGTGGAGAAAACACGGGTATTCACGGGCTTTTATCGAAGAAAAAGACGAAAGACGAAGTCAAGAAGCCAAGAGTGCAAAAAGAACGGAAGTCCAAGACCAATTCTGAAGATTTATCGAAGAAAAAGTCAAAAGACGGAAGTTTACTTAAAGCCGAAGAACTCAAGTCTTATTTATTGAAGATATCACAAGACGAGAGTAGAAGTCCCGAGACAAAATCGTTAAAGTCCAAGTATTAAGAAGATTAACAAAGATTAAAGAAGATCAAGGACTTAAGTGTGCAATTAAGGAAAAGAAGAAAGAGGGAGGAAGCTTCCTAAAGCTCCTCCCTAATCTCCCTATAAACAGTTTAGTGTTTTCATTTTTCATGTGGTTGGCTAACTTGACAAATTAGCTCTTCCACCATTTTTGAAATTTCTCAATCTCCACCGGGAGATGCGGGTGATGACGATTTATTCTCTCCGGCTTACGAGAAGTTCACCGATGAACTTGATCTTGTGGATGAGGTGGAAGACGTGCTTCTTCGCGATAGATTACGGAAAGTGCACCTTCTTATTGCTCAAATCGAAGAGTTGACTTCTCCTTCTTTTTCTAAGTCTTTACCTCCATCTATTCCTCCTGTTGAAGATAATGACCCATTGCTGGAAGAAATCGATATCCACTCCATCCCTCCAGGTATTGATGATTATGACACGGAGGGGGACATTATTTTTGATATTTTGCTGCAGGAAGGTATTGTCCCAAGTCCCCCTCCCGAGCACCTTTCATCCACTCCGTTAGAGACCATCACGGAGGATGAGTGCTTTGACCTGGGAGGTGACATTGATTATGCTATGATTGATAACAATACGGCTTTGCCGCTTGCTCAGCATCCATTGTCTTTGGGGGAGGACAATGTGCTTACTTTACCCACCCCACCTCCCGTGGATCTTGATTTCACATACTTTTCATACGTTGAAAGGACCTTTCTCCCATACAAGACTTATCCCCTCGCCTCTCCTTTGTTGATGTCCTCCGGGAACGAGGACAAGGTCTTTGATCCCGGTATTGCATTCGAGGCTTCCCCATGGACCATTTAATTCGGGGACGAGTCAGGCTCGTGACTCGGTTAACAAAAACAAGCGCTTTTTGGGAGGCAACCCAATTATCTATCTATTTTCACCATAGGTGTAGGGGGAGCCCCATTGGTGTTTCTTGCTTTCTTTCTTATCATATGCAGGGATTAGCGCTTCAAAGACACACTCTTGATAACTTTTGACGAACCGTGGTTCCGTGTTCCCTTCTTCCCGGTTCTATCCTAAACTCTTTTTGATTCACTATTTTATATTTCTCAATATTAAAATAAGAATCTCTTTAGTTGTCTCTTTTTTAGCGAGATTTAAACAAAGTGCACAATGTCCTAAGTGTAGGGGAGTTTACTCCCACATGCTTAAACATTGAGGACAATGTTTATATTAAGTGTAGGGGGACTTCTATCGAAGTTAAGTGGTCTTTCCTTGTAGTTGTCCTCATTTTAACCGGAAAATCAATTTTTCGACATTTTTCGAAATTTTTGATCTATTGTGGCCTATTAGTTTTACCTTTGTATAGTTATTTTCTTTCCTTATTAGAATAAACTTTTAATAAAGTGGTTTTAATTTTCAAACATTGTGAATCTTTTGACTCAACCCGAGTTTACTTATCTAAGTTTACTCTAGCTAGTATCCTTAACGTGTTTAAGTCAAGTTTTGCTAGGCTTTTATATAGGGAGCTATAAAACGCGAAAGTCTTAACTCTCTCGGGTTAAGAACAAGAACTTTTCGCAAGTTCCTATAATTGATCCTAGAGAGTTGTTTATCAAGGGAACTTTAAAATGCGGTTTCTAAACTTGAAAAAGTCTAAGAATTTGCAAGATCCTATAGGCGACTCGAAAACCCAAAACTTTGATTTAATAGGCTAAGCATCCACGAGTCTCATTCCTTGAGATTTTAAACTGTGGAGAACGAGAGATGATAGAGTCAATTATAAGTTTGGTATTCTTTCGTGAATTTATGTGAGTTAATTATAAGCCTATTCTCCCATCGCTTGTTAATAAATTTATCTGCAATAAATAAGGTTGTACGATTTGAAAAGTTACTTAGCTTCTAGCCCAAGATCGTTTAAAAGTTGCTCGGTATGGATTAGAGTTCATAGCCAAGGCATAACTTATTGAAGCGGGATGCGAAGATTGGCGAGTCCGAAAAGGCCCTAACAAGGCATGAGGGCTACATTTTGTTGCTAAAGATCCAAAAGTGATGTGAAGAATCATTTATCGAAAATCAATATGAAGGATCGAGACACACGACGAAAAGCAAACTCCCCAAAAGATCATGGAGAAGTCTATCCAAAAAGGCCCTAACAAGGTATGAGGATAAATAGATCCAAGTCCTAAAAGGAGGCGGATCGTTGTATATCAAAGTCCAAAATAAAGATTGGAGAAAAATGAAGAAGTCGTGGTCCAAATATGAAGAATCTCTCAAAACTTCAAGTGAAGAAATTCCTATTGTGAAGAGAAGACCATAATTTCAAGAACGTCTCTCAAGGTTTAAAGTATGAAGTCGCTGCCAAATATCGGTCCGAGAAAGGTCTCAAATCATGAAGCGAGTTATGCCAAGATATGAACTTTATGAGGTCCCGAGAAGCAGTTTTAAAAGATTTTGTCCTTTAGCTAACTATTGATTAAATCGTTCACTTTATTTTCAGCCTAATAAACTATCGAAATAAGTAAAAAATGCATCCTCATGATCATTCAAGACAATAATAAAATATAAGAGATACACCTAGGGATAAGGGAGTTTAAGTGAATAATTGGCCCACATGAGTTCGTGTTAGTTTGCTAACTTATAATAACAATGATCTCGTTTTTAAGCTTGGTTTGGAGAAAGTGAAAACTTGAGAATGATGATCATTCACGACATTTCCAAAACCCAAAGGTATGTTTTTTATTTCTTTACTTTGTATGTTTATAATTTTCTATCTCTTTAATAAAGGCCAACATGGATTAATTATGATGAAAAATGTAATCTTGCTTTGTAATTAATACATTGAATGAGGACATTGCAATGCTCAAGTGTAGGGGATTTGATAGGTGTGTAAACACCCATCATTTTTACCACTTAATTACAATAATAACCGAGCCAAAACGTGTATTTTATGTCATTTATGTCGGAATTATGCGTGGTTTGTGTTTTTGTTGTGATTTAGGACGAAAAGGTGAATAGTGGAGAAAACACGGGTATTCACAGGCTTTTATCGAAGAAAAAGACGAAAGACGAAGTCAAGAAGCCAAGAGTGCAAAAAGAACGGAAGTCCAAGACCAATTCTGAAGATTTATCGAAGAAAAAGTCAAAAGACGAAAGTTTACTTAAAGCCGAAGAACTCAAGTCTTATTTATTGAAGATATCACAAGACGAGAGTAGAAATCCCGAGACAAAGTCGTTAAAGTCCAAGTATTAAGAAGATTAACAAAGATTAAAGAAGATCAAGGACTTAAGTGTGCAATTAAGTAAAAGAAGAAAGAGGGATGAAGCTTCCTAAAGCTCCTCCCTAATCTCCCTATAAATAGTTTAGTGTTTTCATTTTTCATGTTGTTGGTGGCTTGACAACCCACTCTTCCATCATTTTCATACCTTGTTATTTAATTTCTTGCACTTTAATTACTTGTTATGCACCTTTAATCCATTTAATTTTCAAGTAAGTTTTCATTTATTGTTCTTGAATCTTTACTTTTCTTGTTTAATCTCTCATCTTCCTTTCTTGTTTCTAGTTTACTTTTGGTGCGAAATATATTTGATCCGTGTTGATCTTGATGTTTTCGTGCTTAAAAAGTTCATCTTTTTATTCATCCATGAGTTTTTATATGGATTAAGCTTTGAGCTTGACATGCTTATTGGCTTAATTTGTATTTAGCTTATTTACTTTTTTAAAAGTTTTCTTAAAAAGGTTTCGTCTTTTTAATGTTTGAATTAAAAGTTTGCTTATTTAAGTTTTGATAAGTTGTTGTTTGTGCTTAGTTGTTTGGCTTATCATATATCCGATCAACATTTGGTTTTAGCTTATCTCTAATAGCTTAAAACTTTGCTTCATTTCGAGTAGATACCATCGGAAAGGGTAAACCCCTTTCCGATTGAACATTCCGACCAAAGGACCTTATTCCGATCTGTTGATCGGAAAATGGTTTTAGTGTATTCCGATTGTGGTGGTTTTATCCATTCCGATCTAGCTCAATTTTTGTTATTCCGATTGGACGTGTTCGTTAGACATTCCGACGGGTGGATCATTTTACATTCCGATTTGGCACCTTGTCAAACTTTCCGATTGCTTCTTAATTCCAACATTCCGACTGGATTCGTTTGTTACTTATTCCGATTTCATCCTCTTCACATATTCCGATGGTGAGTCTTGTCTCTTTCCGATCACACTTTCCGATGGGGTACATTCCGATCGGATTCCGATTGGATTCCGATCAGGTGTATTCCGATTGGTTGTTTTGTTTTGTTTTAATATTTTGTTTTAGTAAAAGTGACGATTTTACTCGTTTTGTTTTTAGTCTATTTTAATTTCGTTTTGCATTTTTATTTGATTGTCAATTTACTTTTCGTTAAGTTTTAATTTTACGTCATTTAATTTCTCGTCATTTACTTTTTAAGTTTTAAATATTGCACCGTTTACGTTTCAACTATTTTTATTTTTAATTACTCGTCATTTATTTTAAAATCTTGCACATTTGTTTTACCACAACCAAAAAATATTATTCTTTACCAAAAACGACTGAGTCGCACATTTAGCCGGAAATCAATTCGAAAAGATACCGAGAAAACGAACTTTTTAACCTAGTAAAATCTCCACATTACCGTCATTGTTATCAATGTAATCAGTCAATCAAATAAATCAATAAAAACTTTATTTTATCGTCTCTAATTCTTAAGGAGAAAGCACACGCTTGAAGTGGTGCTATCTATCCCGATACATCCTAACCGGGTCGTATCAATTGGTACTTTCATTTAGAGCTCTCAACTCGTTGAGGGTTTTTGATTTAGGATTCCAATCTAAAAAAAAGTGTTCATCGATGACACTGTTCATCAAAGGAGGTACTGTTCCACATCATACTGTTCATTTAGGCCGAAAATAAAGTGGGACGATTTAATCAATAGTTAGCTAAAGGACAAAATCTTTTAAAACTGCTTCTCGGGACCTCTTAAAGTTCATATCTTGGCATAACTCGCTTCACGATTTGAGACCTTTCTCGGACCGATATTGGGCAGCGACTTCATACTTCGAATCTTGAGAGACGTTCTTGAAATTATGGTCTTCTCTTCATAATAGGAATTTCTTCACTTGAAGTTTTTGAGAGATTCTTCAATTTTGGACCACGACTTCTTCATTTTTCTCCAATCTTTATTTTGGACTTTGATATACAACGATCCGCCTCCTTTTAGGACTTGGATCTATTTATCCTCATACCTTGCCAGGGTCTTTTCGGATAGACTTCTCCATGATATTTAGGGGAGTTTTTGCTTTTCATCGTGTGTCTCGATCCTTCATATTGATTTTTGATAAATGATTCTTCACATCACGTTTGGATCTTTAGCAACAAAATGTAGCCATCATGCCTTGTTAGAACCTTTTTGGACTCGCCAATCTTCGCAACCCGCTTCAATAAGTTATGCCTTGACTATGAACTATAATTAATATCGAGCAACTTTTAAACGATCTTGTTCTAGAAGCTAAGTAACTTTTCAAATCGTACAACCTTATTTATTGCAAATAAATTTATTAGCAAGCGGTGGGAGAAAAATCTTATAATCAACTCACATAAATTCATGAAAGAATACCAAACTTATAATTGATTCTATCATCTCTCGTTCTCCACAATTTATAATCTCAAGGAATGAGACTCGTGGATGCTTAGCCAATTAAATCAAAGTTTTGGGTTTTCGAGTCATCTAAAGGATCTTGCAAACTCTTAGACTTTTTCAAGTTTAGAATTCGCATTTTAAAGTTCCCTTGATAAACGGCTCTCTAGGATCAATTATAGGAACTTGCGAAAAGTTCTTGTTCTTAACCCGTGAGAGTTAAGACTTTTGCGTTTTAAAGTTCCCTATATAAAAGCCTAGCAAAACTTGACTTAAACACGTTAAGGATACTAGCTAGAGTAAACTTAGATAAGTAAACTCGGGTTGAGTCAAAAGATTCACAACGTTGAAAAATTAAAACCACTTTATTAAAAATTTTATTTTAGCACAAAAAGTAAATAACGATAACAAAGGAAAATAATACTAGACTATTAGGCCAAAATAGATTAAAATTTTTGAAAAATGTCGAAAAATCAAATTTTCCGGTCAAAATGAGGACAAATGAATGGAAAAGCCCACTTACTTCGATAGAAGTCCCCCTACACTTGATATAAACATTGTCCTTAATGTTTAAGCATGTGGGAGTAAAATCCCCTACACTTAGGACATTGTGCACTTTGTTTAAATCTTGCTAAGGAAAGGACGACTATAGTGATTTCAATGTGAACATATAAGATATGAAATATTGAATCACGACAGTTATGGATAGAACCGGGAAGACGGGTACACGGGATCACGGTCGTCAAATGTCATCAAAAGTGGATCTTTGAAGCTTTAATCCCTGCACATCAGAAGAAACAAGACAACAAATACCTACGGGGCTCCCCCTACACTTATTATGAAAACTATAAAGGATAGATCAACGGGTTGCCTCCCGAGAAGCGCTTGTTTTTTATAACCGAGTCACGAGCCTGACTCGACCCAGAACTAATTCAAGGGAAACGTGGTGAGGGATGAAATCATCTCATGAGAGATGTCCTCACCAAAGTACAGCTTCACACGCTGGCCATTCACTTTAAAATTAGGCCCATTTGGCTGAGAAAGCTCAATGGTGCCATAGGGGAAGACTTTGGTGACGGTGAATGGACCAGACCAACGGCTCTTCAGCTTGCCCGAGAAGATCTTCAACCGAGAGTTAAAGAGTAAAACTTGATCACCAACGTGAAACTCTCGGTTCTTAATCCTTGCATCATGGATGATCTTGGTCTTCTCTTTGTAGATTAAAGAATTCTCATAAGCTTCATTCCTTAGTTCATTTAGCTCGTTGAGTTGAATCTTCTGAAGATCACCGGCTTTGTTGATGTCAAAATTGGCCCACTTCAAGGCCCAGTACACCTTATGTTCCAACTCAATAGGGAGGTGGCATGTCTTCCTGTACACAAGACGATATGGAGTGTAACCTATCGGCGTCTTATATGCAATACGGAAAGCCCACAAAGCATCGTCTAACTTATCGGCCCACGAGGCACGATGCTATCCCACAGTTTGCTCTAAAATTCTCTTCAATCCACGGTTAGAAATCTCGGCTTGACCATTTGTTTGGGGATGATAAGCGGTGGAAAGACGGTGATTGAAACCGTACTTAGCCATGACTCTAGTAAATTTATCATTGCAAAAATGAGTCTCGCGGTCACTGATGATAGCACGAGGAACACCGAATCGAGCAAAAAGCTGCTTCAGAAAGTTCACAACCACCCTCGCATCGTTCGTAGGGAGAGCCTGAGCTTCAACCCATTTAGATACGTAGTCAACGGCTACGAGGATGTACTTGTTCCCTTTAGATGATGGAAATGGCCCCATAAAGTCGATACCCCATACGTCAAATATTTCACATTCTTGTATGAAATTTTGAGGCATCTCATCTTTATGTGTGATCTTGCCTTGGCGTTGGCAAGAATCACAATGTTTAACCATTTCATGAGCATCATGATAAATGGAGGGCCAATAGAATCCAGAGTCGAAAACTTTCTTCGCGGTGTAATTAGGACCAAAGTGACCACCAGTGGGTCCTTTGTGGCAAGCTTCTAGGATTAGTAACGCTGCCGGCCCATCAACACACCTACGAATGACAAGATCTGCACATTGTTTGAAAAGGTAAGGGTCGTCCCAAAAATAGTGCTCAATGTCTTTAAAGAACTTTTTCTTTTGTTGGGACGTTAACCCTTCCTTGAGAATTCCACCCGCTAAATAGTTTGCAATGTCCGCAAACCATGGGGTTTCATCAAGATTGGAGTTAATAGACATCAAGGCCTCAAGGGGAAAAGAGTCATTAATCTCTTGATTTGGGAGGTCCCCTTGATAAGTATCCTCGAGTATACTAAGATGATCCGCGAATAGGTTTTCCGCTCCCTTTTGTCACGAAATTCGATTTTAAATTCTTGTAGGAGCAAAACCCAACGAAGAAGTCTTGGCTTGGAATCTTGTTTAGTTAACAAGTAATTCAACGCGGAATGGTCGGTATAGACAATGATGGTGGAAAGAACAAGATAGGGGCGGAACTTCTCAAAAGTATACACTACAGTTAAAAGCTCTTTTTCGGTAGTGGTATAATGCAATTGAGCCCCCGTCACTGTCTTGCTAGCATAATGGATTGGTTGGAAGTGTTTGTTCACTCTTTGGCCCAAAACCGCTCCAATAGCAAAGTCGCTAGCATCACACATCAATTCAAAAGGTAACTCCCAATTAGGAGTAACCAAGACCGGTGCCTTAGTCAATTTATCCTTAAGAAGATTGAGAAAGTCAATACACTCTTTAGAAAAGATAAAAGGAGTATCTTTTTCCAAGAGGTGGGTCATCAGGCGAGCGATCTTAGAAAAATATTGAATGAATCAACGATAGAAGCCCGCATGACCAAGGAAACTTCTCACGCCCTTCACGGTTGAAGGTGGAGGTAATTTGGCTATGACATCAACTTTAGCACGGTCCACTTCAAGACCGGCTTTTGAGATTTTATGTCCAAGCACAATGCCTTCTTTTACCATGAAATGAAATTTTTCCCAATTTAAAACAAGGTGTGTGTCTTCACACCGCTTAAGCATGCGTTCCAAATTGGCAAGGCAAGTAGAGAAAGAATCACCATAGACCGAGAAATCATCCATGAAGACTTCCATAGTTTCTTCAACCATGTCATGGAAGATAGCCATCATACACCTTTGGAAAGTCCTAGGAGCATTGCATAAGCCGAAAGGCATTCTTTTGTAAGCAAATGTTCCATAAGGACAAGTGAATGTGGTTTTTTCTTGGTCTTTAGGATCGATGGGAATTTGAAAATACCCGGAGAAACCGTCTAAAAAGCAGTAATATTCATTACCCGCTAGACGTTCAAGCATTTGGTCCATAAAAGGAATGGGGAAAATGATCCTTTCTCGTAGCATCATTGAGTTTGAGATAGTCTATACAAACTCTCCAACCTGTAACGAGACGAGTAGGAATCAACTCGTTGTTTTCATTGGGCACAACGGTGATTCCGCCTTTTTTAGGCACACAATGGACCGGACTAACCCATGGTGAATCCGAGATAGGGTAGATCATTCCCGCATCAAGAAGTTTGATACCTCTTTTTTGATAACGTCATGGATCTTGGGATTCACCCTTCTTTGGTTTTGAATAGTGGGTTTAAAGTCTTCCTCCATGAGAATTTTATGTGTGCAAAAGTGAGGATCGATTCTACGAATATCAGAGATTTTCCAAGCAATCGCTTTCTTATGATTCTTCAGCACGTCGATAAGTCGAGATTTTTCGTCTTCTTGCAAGTCCTTAGCGATGATGACGGGTAACTTCTTATTGGCTTCAAGGAGCACGTATTCGAGATGAAACGGTAGATCCTTAAGCTCTAAATCCGGAGGATTTTCGATGGAAGGCGTAGTCAAATTCGGATCATCGATAGAGATTTCCTTAGGAGATGGTGGAGAAAGATGGTCCTCATTAAGAAGTTTCTCAATGGTACGAATGTCTTCATCCCAATTGGAGGGAGAGTCGTCATATTGTAAGTCCACATCTCCTAAAGTTGCTTCAAATTCTTTCAAAAGGAAATCACTTTCTCCAAAAGGAGTTAGTGATGGGGCAATGGAGGCAACGATCTCAACAGTGGGTAGAGAAGAAGAACCACTTTTACAAGCGTCTTTGAAATGCTCTTCACAAGCCTCATCAAGAACGTCAATGAAATTAACGCTCTCGTTTTCAGAAGGCTGTTTAGAAAGTTTACCCATGTTGAAGACGATTTTATCGTTACCAACTCTCATGATAAATTGCCCGCGGCTACATCAATGAGAGTGCGACCGGTCCTCAAGAATGGACGTCCAACGATTAATGGAACACGAGTGAACGAAAAATAACCAACGCGTTCAAAAGTGAACGAAAAATAACGTTCAAAAGTGAACGCATCCCAAAATCCAACGCGTCTCTCACTAAAAACCGTTAATCTTAACGAAAAGAGCCGGCAGCGGCGCCATTTGATACAAGAATTTCACCTCGTATGAAAAAGATTCGTTGTTCCAGTCTTTTCGAATTGATTACTAGTTAAAAGTGCGACTCAGTCGTTCTTGGTGGATAAAAGAAATGGTTTGATTGTCTATTTTAAACTAAAAGAAATTATAAAAATGTCGTTGAGTAAAATAAAAGTTTTGAAAATTAAACTAAAATTACGAGTTAAAAATAAATGAAGAAAAACTTAAAAACTTAAAAGTGAATTTAAAACTTAAAACTTTGTAAAAATAAAAACTTAATTCCATCGGAACAACCCATCGGAATCCCGTCGGAATAAAACCGTCAGAAAAACACGTCGGAATGTATCAAATAAATTTCTGTCGGAATAATCACAAAAGTATCGGAATGATACAAAGCAAAACTATCGGAATGTCATCTTTCGGAAAGCACTTCTATCGGAATGTTGGTCGGAATAACGATCAGAATCTAGAAACCCTAATCCGATACAAAGTATCGGTATACGCGTCGGAATACAAATCCCTAATCCGATGGTCTGATCGGAATATCTGTCGGAAAAGGAAACCCTTTTCCGATGGATTGCAATTCGTGATAAGACAAGTTAATAAGCTACTTTTTAATAAGCTCAAACCAAAACTTAACCAAATTTATAATGAAAATATCTCAATAAGAACGAATAAGAACCTTTCAAAACTTTAAATAAGCAAACCTTTTAAAACAAACCTTAAAAGACGAAACTTTTTAGAAAAAGTTTAAAAGTAAATAAGCTAAACACAAAATAAGCCAATAAGCATGATAAGCTCAAAGCTTAATCCATATGAAACTTAGATAGAAACCAAAAGATAAACTTTTTGATCTCATAAACATCAAGATGAAACAAGATCAAGATTATCACGAATCAAAAACAAATAAAAATCAAGAAAGGTAGAATAAGATTAAAGATGAAAAGCTTAAACTTGATCTTATAGATTAATGATTCCAAAATACAAGATTAAATCAAAGCTTAAACATGAAAGGAAAGAAAAGATGAAATTCTAGTGAGAGAAAGTTAAACACTTTCTGACTCTAAAAATAAAAACTAAAGAAAGAAAAAATAAACTAGCTAACTTAACTAACTAACACCCTCCTAAGGTGTCTAGGAGGGTATATATAGGAGGTGGGGAGGTGCATGTGTTGCTTCCTTTTTCTTTCTTCACGTCTCGACTCGATTTAAATTCTTTGTCTTTCTCGATGTCGTTTCGGGATTTGTTGATATAAATTGAACTTGTCTTATAATTTTCTTCTTCTATTAGACTTGAGTTCTTCGACTTCATTAAACTTCCGTCTTTAGACTTTTTCTTCGATAAATCTTCAGAATAGGCCTTGGACTTCCGTTCTCTTTACACTCTTGATCTTTTGACTTCGTCTTTTCTCATTTTCTTCGATAAAAGCCCGTGATAGCCCGTGTTTTCTTCCTTTTTCATATTTTTATCATGAAACATAATAAAAACACAAACCACGCATAATTCCGACTTTTACGACATAAAATAAACGTTTTGGTCTTGTTATTATTGGAAATAAGTGGTAAAAGGATAAGTGTTTTCACACTTATTAACAGGTCCCAGCTTACTAAGTAAATCGGCTACATTCTCCCGTAACAGTACGGTCGATGAACAGTAACTTTCCAGTGAACAGTAACTTCTGATGAACAGTTTTTTTATGATGATTGGGGCCCTAAATCAAAACCCCCAACGAGTTGAGGACTCTCAACGAGAGAACCAATTGATACGACCCTCTGGGGTTGTATCGGGATAGGACACCACTTTTAACAGGTGCTGGCTCCTTAAGAACGAGAGAAGAGAAGACTAGAGATTTGTTTATTGATTAACTTGATTGATTTCATTCATTAATAAAATCTTCAGTATATATACCGAATAACCTAACGAATTAAACAAGCCAAAGATAGACACATTCCTAAACAAGAAATATCCTAAACAAATACTGATAAATATGATAGATAAAGTCTAGCCCATAAAGCCCATCCGTAACATTAATGTTACGTCGGGCTTTGATAGGGTTAAGCCAAATGTGCCACTATTATTCATCTTAGGATTAGGGTTTCTAGGTTTTATAAATACCGTCATTGTTATCAATGTAATCAGTCAATTAAATAAATCAATAAAAAACTCTATTTTATCTTCTCTAATTCTTATGGAGAAAGCACAGGCTTGAAGTGGTGCTATCTATCCCGATACATCCTAACCGGGTCGTATCGATTGGTACTTTCATTTAGAGCTCTCAACTCGTTGAGGGTTTTTGATTTAGGATTCCAATCTAAAAAAAAAGTGTTCATCGATGACACTGTTCATCAAAGGAGGTATTGTTCCACATCATACTGTTCACAAGGTACTGTTTATCGCGCACTGTTTCCCGGGGTACTGTTCATCACCAGGTACTGTTTATCCTAATTTTTTTTTCGATTTACTGTTATGGTATCAAACACTAGCGATCGAGATGCAATTTCTAAGCTCTTGCAAATGGGTACGGTGGTCGAATATCAGAGTGAGTTTAAAGATCTTATAACTCGAGTTATAGGTATATGTGAAAGCTTTCTACTTAGCACGTATTGTAGAGGCTTGTGTCGAGGGAATTGTAGAGAAAGAGCAGATAATAAAAAAGAAAGCATATGATTCTACTACAACATCGGAAGTTGTGCTCGCAATTGAACCAGAAGTCGCACAAGAAGTAATTGTTCATGAGGGTTTAGTTAATGATTTGTGTGAGGGTTTCACGATTGGGGATGATAATGATGTATCATTGGCTTGCATTACCAACGTATTACTGATGTAAATTCTTGTGGGTGTAGTTGGTGCTGAGGCTATATGGGAATGGATGACGGGTTTTCAATCGGATAATTCTCCGTATCATCTTGAGGGCAAGATGATTTTTGAAGAAGTGAGAAGTGTTACGACTTGAGTATTGGGATGTCGAAGAAGGATGTTGTGTTTTATTCAAGACAATGGAAGGAGGTAGAGGAAAAAGGATGTTGCTTGTGGTAGCGGAAGGGAGGGTAACTACAGGAGTGAAAGACGAGGTTGCGGGAGAATTAGGATATGGGATCCCGGAATCAAGTGTGCTTTCCAACACGTCACCTTGAGGGGAAGGTGAATTCGAAGGAGTGAGAAATGTTACGCAATGGCTTTATGGGCTAGAATTTATTTATCATATTTATTAGTATTTGTTTAGGATATGTCGTGTTTAGGAATATGTCTATCTTTGGCTTGTTTAACAAGTTAGGTTATTCGGTATATATATCGAATGTTTTATTAATGAATGAAATCAATCAAGTTAATCAATAAACAAATGTCTAGTCTTTTCTTCTCTCGTTTTTAAGAGCCAGCATTCGCTAAAATTGTTACCTTATCCTGATACAACCTCAGAGAGTCGTATCAATTATTTTTTGTGCTTTGATATTATTCAGGGGCGGAGCCAGAGTATAAAATCATCGGGTGCACTTAATTTTTAATACGAGTATTTATATAACACATAATTTTTTACCGGGTTCATTTTGAAAAAATCGAGATTTTTAGCAAATATATATACTATGTGACAAAATTCCATCGGGTTCCCGTGTATCTCCGGGAACCCCCTAGCTCCGCCCCTGATATTGTTACGTGGGTTTTTATGTGATTTATAAACAGAAATTGTTGTTGCATGTTTTTTGAGCCAAGTTCATGCGAATGCACTACTTGGACCAGCCAAGTTCATGCTAACTATTGCATGCTTCAAGCCATAAAGGAGTGCAGGTTAGACTTTCTTCGTTAATTTAAATTTTGCCAAAATGTTGATGATATTATTGTGATTGATTATTTTAAGTTATTTTGATTTATTAAAGCCTAATGAGATTTCATATTAAGCTTGCATGTGACTTATAGAAGTGTAAAGTAGACACTTGTTTGAGTTAATATATTTTCATCTAGGGATGAGTATTTGGACCCTAATCTCGAATCCGAACCCGAACTGTTTCCGGTACCGATTTTCGATACTCGAATCCCGTTTGGTACGGGACCGGGACTACGAAATAAGATGAAAAAAATTCGGGACGACTAATTCGGGACGGGACCGATACCAAATCGAGAAATTCCCGGAAAAAAAGGGAAAATCCCGATTTCCCGGTACCGATTCCCGAATCCCGTTCGATACGGGATCTGTACATAACTTTTTAAATCAGAAAAACATCGAGAGCACTAAATCAGGACGGATTCGGAACAGGATTGGTCCCGAGCTCATCCCTATTTTCATCACAACAAATATGTAGAGGTCAAGAGGTTTACGTTCTCAGGTCGAAGGGCAGCGCCTTTTGCTGAGATTCTAGTCATTATAACTGTTGAAAGAAACATTAAAGTAATATATAACTAAATTTTTGTTAATTAATAATCGAAATTAACTGTTGTTAAGTATATGTTTTTGTTTATTAACAAAAAAACATTAGTCTCATTTTAATATACAAAAAACACATTTTTTCTTTATTTGATTTATTTTGTTATGCTTATACAAATTCTTCAAACAAAAATTTTCTGATACTCAAACATTAATAAAATTAAAATATCTTATACTCAGCTTACCCGATTCAAACAAAATATAAGAAATTATCATTATCTTTACACACCCTAACTCAATCTCTAAAAAAAAGACATTTTACATAATTTCGTTTTAGCCAAACCACACCAAATTTCACATAAACTGAAAAACAAACCGATAAGCACTCATGCATACAAAAAACAAAACTTTCTTACTATAGTTATGTTACAACCGAACATGGAAAGTGTTACTATTATTATTTGGATGCATAGATAATATTAGCTTTTTTGAGATACATTGGAAATTAATTTGTTTAGTTAGATTTGTTAAATTGGGGCTATTAAACCTATTTGTTAGCTGAGTGGTTAATAAACCGACAATTTGGGCCGGTCTATAATCGGCTATCATTTAATTATGCTTATCAAACAAGATGCACACAACTACTTCCTCCGTCTCAAGACATCTTACTTCCTCCGTCTCAAGACATCTTACTCCTTTATGGGTTTTGCTAAATAATACTCACTCGAGAGAGTTTAACGTGTATTTAATACACACAAAATTTTCTAATTAATAACAGAATTATATTAAATGCCCATTAAATGTACTTGTAAAGTTATATTTGAACATGATTAAAACTTCATTTAATGTGTATTTAATGTAATTTCTGATAAATTAAAATGTATGTATTAAATACACGTTAAACTCTGCCCACTGAGAATTGTTTAGCAAAACCCATGTTTTATAGATGTTATTTTTATTTAAACTTTTGTATTCTTTTGAGATTGCAAGTAACTTTTCAAAAGGTTTTGTATTTATTACGAAGAGTTCTCACTATTTTTTACGAGTGTATTAATCTCTCGCAAAAATATACATGAGTCTTAAAAAATATCACATCTCTTAATTAAAATTCATTTCATACCCTAAAACTCGAACTCGAATCTTTAATCAAATAATAAAAGACCCCTTAACCACCTATAACAACTTCGATCGATAATTACACTCCACGTTTAGACCCAATATATAAAGATGTTTTCCCGATCTCGCTGCTGATTAATTGTGAGAAGGTATAGGCTTGTGATTTATTCCCCCTATATTTTTCTATGACCAGTTAGTTTACCGGAGTTTGGGATGGATCTGTGTTTGAGGTTCGTATGTATTATTAATTGATTCGACATGGCTTTCAGATCTGTGTTTTGACAGCAAATTAGGGTTTTATTAGTCAGATCCCCTTTCGTTTTTTCTTTATTTTCTTTCACTCGAGATCTCCCTTCAATCCAAATGGGCCCAGACGATTGGCATGAGGTTTCGAGGAAGAGGTCTCCTGTTCATAGCAACGCTGATCATGTTCACCGTATTTCCACATCTGTTTTTGTCACTAACTTTCCTGATTACACTACTGCCAAGGATTTGTGGCAAGTTTGTAATGGTTACGGGACTGTTGTGGATGTTTTCATCCCTAACCGGAAGTCGAAAGTGGGAAAACGATATGCGTTTGTTCGGTTCATCAAGGTTGTTAATGTCGAACGTCTTGTGGGTAATCTTTGTACGTTATGGATTGACCGAATGCATCTTCACGCCAACGTGGTTCGGTTCAATCGGCCTCCTATGCATTCTCATCGTTCGACCCAACCTGTCCAACATACTGTTAATGGAAAATCTTCCTTTGCTTCGGTATTGAAGGGTTCTCATCCCACTGCTAATATTCCATTTGCTGCTCTAGCTCAGGTATTGGATGAAGATTGTGTGGTGTCACGTAATCTTGAAAACTTCATTTTAGGGGAAGTTAAGGACTTTTCCTCCATTAACAATATTTATATTCTGCTAGCTAAAGAGGGTTTTCGCCAAGCGAAAGTTGCATATATGGGTGGACTATGGCTTATGATTGAGCTGTCTTCGCTTAAAGTTAAGTCTAGTTTTTTGTAACAAGTTGGGGTTGCATCATGGTTTAATCAGTTGAAAAATGCAACGTCTGACTTTGTTTCTAGGGAGAGGATCGTCTGGGTCGATATAGAGGGCGTGCCTTTACACGTTTGGTCTCGCTCTACTTTTTCAAAAATTGGGTCACGCTGGGGTGAGATGTTGGACCTTGAGGAAAACAAGTTGATTGTTTTGCTCGTAAACGACTATGCATTAAGACTAAAGAGGATGATAATATTCTTGAGAAGTTTAAGATTTTTGTTCGTGGAAAGTCATTCATTCTCAGAGCTAAGGAATTATTTGTATGGTCTCCTAGTTTTAATGCCCTGACAGAGGATGAATTTTGTGATGACGAGGATTCCATTAAGGGCGAGGTCGATAAAAATGGCTCAGATAGTGATGACAAGGCCGTGTCCGAGACTCATTTTGGTGAGCATGATATCATGAAGGAGAACAATATGTCACAACCACAATCCCCAGGTGAGAAGAAAGATTCTAGTGATCCTTTTAATTTGTATGAACACCTTAATAAGCAGAAGAATGGAGATGATAACGGAGTGTCTGTTTCTAGTGCTCCTAATCTCCCCGGTTTCACACCCAACGAAGAAGATAAGAATGTCCACGATCCCACTATTTCACGAGAGGTTCATCATGGGCAGAAGTCTCCAGGCAGTTCTTCTCAAGGACTTAACTCACGCATTATGGAAGATGATCCTTCTAACAATGGCAGTCCTGATCCTCTGTCTTCGAATGCAGGTCGTATACATAGTAAAGGAGGTTCTATTCTGGGAGTTTTAGATGATATGATAAAGGTAGGTAAGGCTATGGGTTTTTCCATGGAAGGGTGTACTAAAGATATGGAGGGTATTATTGGATCTCAAGGAGACTCACTTGGTCTCCAATGAATTGTTAATCCATCAACATTCAAGGCCTCGGGTCCAAGGCCAAAAAAGCATGGATCAAGGAGTTAAATGACAAGCATAAGGTGAGTTTCCTTTCTATCCAGGAAACTAAGACGGATTGTATGTCTGATGTTGATGTTAAAAGGTTATGGGGAAACTCTAATTTTGATTTGATCATCAGTGAAGCTATTGGGAATTCGGGAGGTATTTTAAATGTGTGGGATCCAAAAGTTTTCTGTAAAGAAAATCATACTATTTCGGATAGTTTTGTCGCATTGTATGGTTCTTGGCTTCCAACACGGTCTAAACTTCTTTTGATCGCCGTTTATGCTCCACAATCACTCAGTAGCAAACGTATCTTGTGGGAGTATTTGTCGGTCCTTATTACTCGTTGGAGCGGTGATTGTATTCTTATGGGAGACTTCAATGAAGTTAGGTGTTCGGGCGAACGTATGGGATCTGTGTTTAATGCCAAAGGAGCCGATGAGTTTAATAGTTTTATATCTAATATGGGCTAGTGGATATTCAGCTGGAAGGTTATTCATTTACTTGGTCACATCCTTCGGCAAGTAAGATGAGTAAATTGGATCGCTTTCTTGTTACAGATGGTGTATTATCTTTGTTTCCGCATTTGTCGGGTATTTGTCTAGATAGACACTTATCTGATCACAGACCTATTCTATTAAGGGAGGTGGTTGCTGACTTTGGGCCTACTCCCTTTCGGGTGTATCACTCTTGGTTTTCTTTACAGGGTTTTGAGCAGATGGTTAGCGATGTCTGGTCCTCCATTCTTCTCAATGATAATAATAAGATGGTTCGTCTTAAAAAGAAGTTGCAACTGCTTAAAAAGGAGATTCGGGCTTGGGTTAATGATTACAAGGCCAAACAGTCCGGACATATTTTAGATCTTCGGGCTAAACTTCGTCACATTGATAGCATTTTAGATCAAGGCGGTGTGAACAATGAGCTTCTGTTGTCCAGGTTAGATATTATCAAAAATATTCATGATATTAAATCTGTTGAATCTAGGGATCACATTCAAAAAGCTAAGATCAAATGGGCAATAGAAGGAGATGAGAACTCCAAATTCTTTCACGGAGTTATCAATCGCAAGCGTGCAAATTTGGCTGTCAAAGGTGTTATGGTTGATGGTGTGTGGGTGGATGATCCTGCTCGTATTAAAGATGAATTTTGCTCACATTTTGCTAACAGATTTGTGCTCCGGAAAGTCACAGTTACAAGCTTAATTTCACCTTCCCCACCCGTCTTTCTGATTATCAGGTGGAGGATCTAGAGAGGCCGGTTACTAATGTTGAGGTCCGTACTGCAGTATGGGGTTGTGGTGAAAATAAGTCACCAGGTCCTGACGGATACACGTTTGAGTTCTTTCGCAAATTTTGGGATATTATTGGTACCGATATATTTGAGGCCATTGAATGGTTTTTTGCTTATGGTTCTTTTACTAGAGGCTGCAATTCGTCTTTTATGGCTCTTATCCCCAAATCTCATGATCCCAAGTTCGTCAACGATTACAGGCCTATAAGCTTGATTGGTTCTCTATATAAGATCATCACCAAAATCTTAGCTAATCGATTATCCGTTGTCATTGCTGATCTAATAGCGGGCGTTCAAACTGCTTTCCTTTCGAATCGTCAAATTCTCGACGGTCCTTTCATTCTGAACGAATTGTTGTCATGGTGTAAGCGTAAGAAACATCAGGCCATGGTGTTTAAAGTGGATTTTGCCAAAGCTTACAATTCTATTAGGTGGGATTATCTTAATGATGTCCTCCTAGCTTTCGGTATTGGTTCTAAATGGTGTTCATGGATTCGTAGTTATCTTTTCTCTAGTATGGCTTCGATTCTCATTAATGGTAGTCCTACTTCCGAATTTCAACTTCATCGTGGTTTGAAACAAGGAGATCCTTTGGCCCCGTTTTTATTTATTCTAGTTATGGAATCTCTTCATCTTTCATTCAACAAGGCTGTAGCTGAGGGGATCTTCTCGGGAATTCAGATAGACTCTTATCTTAATATTTCCCACATGTTTTATGCTGACGATGCGTTGTTTATTGGTGAGTGGTCCATGGCTAATATTTCAGGTATTACGAATATCCTTTGATGCTTTTCCTTGTTATCTGGTCTTTCTATTAATATTAGTAAAAGCCATCTTCTTGGGGTTGGTGTTTCTGATCATCAAGTAGCGGATGCAGCATCTACCTTAGGTTGTTCGATTATGAAACTCCTTTCAAATATTTAGGAGTGATGGTAGGTGGTAACGCTCTGAAAGTTCAGGCCTGGGATGAGGTGGTTAGTAAACTTAAGAACCGGCTTTCTAGGTGGAAACTTAAAACATTATCTATTGGCGGCAGGCTTACCCTTCTAAAAGCGGTTCTCGGATCTACACCCATCTATTCCAAGTCGATTTATAAGGTTCCTAAATCCGTGTTGCATGAGATGGAATCTCTTCGTAGACAATTCTTTATTGGTGGACAAACTAACGAGAGATGTATTAACTGGATTAAGTGGTCAAGGGTGCTCGCGCCAAAGAAATATGGAGGCTTAGGGGTTTCAAGTTTTTATGCTTTAAATAGGGCCCTTCTATTTAAATGGGTTTGGAGGTTTATTTCGGGGGATAATTCGTTATGGTGTCGGTTCATTAAAGCGATGCATGGTGATTCTATTCTAAAGACGTCCTCCTATCATCGTTCTACTTGGAATGTCATTAAGAAGAAAGTCATTTCGCTCAAGGATAGAGGTATCGATCTGCTCTCTTTCTGTCATATTCGTGTGGGCAACAGTTTGCGCACTTTGTTTTGGAAGGAGAAGTGGACTAGTGAGTTTCCTTTATGTCACGTGCACCCTCGTCTCTTTGCCTTGGAAACTAATAAGGATTGTACGGTTGCTTTAAAAATCCAATCTCCAATTACTTCTTCTTTTAGGCGCGCTGTAAGAGGAGGCATCGAATCTTCCCAGTTAATGATCCTTGAACAAGCTTTAGAAGGTCTGATGCTATCTCCTTTGGACGATCGTTGGGTTTGGGATTTAAACGGGGAAGGCACTTTCCGAGTGAAGGATGTCCGCACGCTTCTTGATGATCATTTTTTCCCTAAAGAATCTACTTCCACAAGATGGGTTTCGTTTGTTCCGATTAAAGTCAATGTGTTCGCTTGGAGGGTTTCTTTGGATCGTTTACCCACCTGGAAGAATTTAGTGGCCCGTGGTGTTCAAATAACGGATCTTAGGTGTCCTATTTGTGACTCACAGGGGGAAGATGTTTCCCATTTGTTCTTTAGCTGTTGTATGGCGAATGATGTTTGTAAGTTGGTGTGTCGGTGGTGGAACATTTCTCACACAGAGCTTTCTTCTTATGCGGAGTGGCTTGGGTGGTTTGTGTCGCTTAGGCTCAATTCCAAGCTGAAAAAAGTGTTGGAGTGGGTTTTTTTCGTGGTCTGGTGGAGTATATGGGTGCATCGAAATTAGCTTCTTTTTTCGTCTCAGTCTCCCCGTAAAGACGTTTTGTTTGATGACATAGTTTCTCGCTCATTTTCTTGGATCCACTCAAGGTGTAATCGTGTTTTTAGCTGGGATTGTTGGCTTCAACGGCCTTATTTAATCTCCTTGTAATTTTCTTTTTGTATATTTTCTTCTAGCTTCTTGCTAGTTGTTTTTTCTAATAAAGTTGCCGTTCAAAAAAAATAAACATGTTTTTAAAGCTTTTAATATCACTTTACAAATAAACCCCTCATTTCATTTTAAAAAACAAGATAGAAAAATAAATTGTTATTTTACAAACTAAACGTGCTCTTATTCTTTTGTCAGTCAAATGTATATAAATCAACATGTCGATCATTAATAGGAGTAAATTTTTTCGCTGAAACTTTTACTTCGGTCATGTTCAATGTTGTTTACTAACTCTAAAAATGATATCAAAACCAACCAGATCAACAATATATCACTCAACGAATCTCACCTTTAGTAATATACACAAGAAGATGAGTGCCTAACACGGATGCTCACCAAACAAGATACAATTAGAAATCAAGATCATCCCTACTAGGTGGATTCTATCAATCTAAACATATACTCACACTTACAAACCCTAACAACGATAAAACAAGATCAATATGATCTTAAACTAAAACTGATAGAAACCAGATGAAACCGTAATTGAGAGAGTATGTGTGTGTGTGTTTGATAGTTGATGAATTAGAGAGATGACCATCGATCCAACTTATATACCCAATAGTTCAACTTAGGTCCCTGCACAATCAACAAACATAAAAAAACAAGCATAATACAAAAAGAGACTAAAAATGTTTACCAATAAGTCCTCCAGCTTATAAGCTTGTGTCACAAAGTTATGTAACTTTTATATAACTTTTAACACCCTCCCTCCAGATTGTAAGCCAAAAAAGTTTACCATACCAAGTTTCCTTACCAACACAACATGTTGAAAGGAATCCAAGCCTTTAGTCAGAACATCAGCAATTTGATTCTTAGAATCAACCTTCTCAGTTTTTATAAGCACATAATTAACTTTCTCTCTAATAAGATGAACATCAATGTCAAAGTGTTTAGTCTTATCATGCAATACTGGATTAGCAGCAATTTGCATAGCAGACTTATTAACACAATACAAAGCAACATGAAGAAACTGAGTAATACCAAACTCACACAGAAGCTTAACAACCCACATAATCTCACAAGTTTTAGCTGACATTGCCCTATATTCAGCTTCTGCTGAAGATTTAGACAAGGTAACTTGCTTCTTGCTTTCCAGATAATCAAGTTCCCATTAACATACACACGGTAACCAGAAATAGATATTCTAGTTACAGGACATTTAGCCCAATCAGAGTCAGAATAAGCAACCTCATAGCTCTCAAAACTCTTATTGAAGCTAATACCACTTCCAGGTGCAAGTTTCAAATACTTAATCACTCTTTGACCCATATCAAAATGTGACTATAAATGAGCATGCATATGTTGACTCAAACAATGCATATCATACGAAATATCAAGCCTAATCAAAGTTAAATAGATCAATTTACCAACTAATTTTGGATAATTAATGATACTAATCAAGTAACTATCACCAACAGATTCTTGATGAGCCAACACAACATTCTCAAGCAAAGGTGTAACAACATGTCTACAACCCAAAAGCCTATGCTCATTTAATAGTTCCAAACAATATTTTCTTTGACTAAGACACAAACCATTTTTTAGTTTTGAGAACTTCAGTTCCCAAAAAATATTTAACTTCCCCAAGATCCTTGATCTTAAACCTATTATTTAGAAACTTCTTAAATTTTTCAGTCTCAATATCAGAGTTACCAGTCAATACAAGATCATTAACATAAACAAGCAAAAACAACTTAACTTTTCCATCAGTTTTGATATATAAAGAATGATCATTTTTAAATTGCACAAAACCAGCATCAAGCAAAGTGTAGAAACTAGAAGGGGGGTTGAATAGTTTCCTAATTTAAAATTAAATTCATTATTAAAATGAATTTTAATTGAAAACTTGTTTCATAATGATTAGGCCAATTTATAACATTTCAAAACATTTGCTATATCAAGTTATCATCATAATGCAATGCTAAATGTAATGACAAGTATAAGTAACGAGTAAGGAAAGAAACAACCTAGGGAACAACACCAAAATTTTAGAGTGGTTTGTCAACGAAACTCTTTCTTCGTTCCTACTCCACTCCTCGAGTACACCTTACTTGATATTTTCACTATATCCACAAGATCCCTTCTTGGCGGAAAAAACCTTACAACGTTGCTTACAATGTTTTTTGACACTAAGCTAAATGTCGAGTTCTAGACCTAAGCTATAACCAATCTTCGTCACCCATCTTCTTTTCCGACACAAGGCTAGATGTCGAGTTCTAATCCTAAGATAGAACCAATCTTTGTCGCCCATCTTATTTTTTGACACAAGGCTAGGTGTCAAGTTCTAATCCTAAGCCAGAACCAATCTTTACTCACATCACTTTCTAGTTAAGTGAGAACTCTAACACAAATACAAATACATCACTTTGTATGTTTAGTGAGAACTAACACACAAGACATATCCAAGTATACACTTATACTTTGGATCTACACAAGACTAATCCAAGTATACACATATACCTTGGATCTACACAAGACAAATCCATGTATACATATATACCCTCGATCTACACAAGATTAATCCAAGTATCAAAAGGCTTAAACAAAGTTAAGATTAAAGTCTAGAAATCCAAATAATCTAGTACAGATCATAATAAAAATCTAATGGCTACAAGATACATTAATCGTGGCACCAAAGATGAATCATTCTTTCTACTCACTTTTTCTCTTGAACGTTTCTTCAATATACTTGAATCCATCTCTTGTTTCCTCTTTAACGCAAAGATTTTGAAGGTAGAGAGTTTGAAGGTGAATGTCTTGAGAAGCATCGAAAGAGATGGAAGCAGTAGGAATAAGAGTGATACCCAACGGATGAACCAATAGTGTAAGAACACATTGATGGTGGGTGAATATTTAGAGAGTTCATGCCAGTAATGATCTCAATTTTTTCATCACAATGAATCAATGATGAGTCATACCCAACATCATGAATTTCTTCCCGAATATCATTTCTTTCATCGCAATGTCATTCCTAGGCTCTTGTAAGAGGTTTCCTTTAATGGGAATCATTACACGATCAACGGAGATGTAGGATGACACTATTAGATGAGGGAAGTCATGATCAACTCTTCTAAAAAGACGAGTAAGAAGCATTGCAAGGGGAAGACCAGATTTGGATTTAAAAATAACAAAGCTAATCTTACTAGCAATGAAATACGCAAGATTTTACTAGGTGGAGGTAGCAACACAATACAACATGTGTGTGAGACATGCGGGTACGTGATTGCGATCATCACCAAGACACATTGCGTTTTTCCTAATGATTTCAGCCTATGGAACCATAAAATCATTTAGTTCGCTAGTTAGCAATTCCCAAGGAGTGAGAACACGAATGTTTCCTTGAAAATCACCAAGAAGAGAATGTTCACGAGGTTTAGAAATAGCTCTAGCAATGAACAAATGAGATGGACGTTCGGTCACATAATGCACATCAATAGGGGCGGATTCCAAAGAGTCAAGAGTCCAAGCATCGGTGAACATACATTGACCATCATATGGCACCTTGGGAATTCGAGCGAATTCTTCAAGCGAGTATACAATAGTTTTTCCCTTAATGGAAAATCTTATAGACAAACCATTATTGATGCATATTAAGGAGAACGAACTAAAGAACTCGATAAGAAACGAAAGAAATATTGGCTCATCGATGTCAAGTAAACAATCAAAGCGAGTGGACTTGAACATGAATCAAGTGAGTTCATGCGTATAGAGATTGGATGAGACAAACTGACCTTCATGAAAACATCGATTTTCTAAAGACCGAAGGGTATTTTTGAGAGAGCGAGAATTACAAGACTTGGATTGAAAAGGCATATACTCTCTATTTTTCTCATGGTCATTAAGAGTTTCCAAATGTATTTTGGTACCTATATTAAATAAAAAATAATTCCAATCACTCTATATTACATATGAATTAGTAATAATTAAAACCATAAGAATGTCTTTAATCAAAGACTTGACTAACCAAAGGATGATTCCTTATCATTACTATGTTCATAATCTAACACATTCATTATTGATGAATGCATATGAATTATGCATTCAATCATGAATTTGAACATTAGTTTTTAAAATTCGATTTTAGGTAAAATTAACAATGCATCTACCAATATGTTCAAGGGTTTAAATCAATTTCAAAATTAAACCAAATTACTTTGATTAAATTTTGGATTTTTTCTATAAGCGGGTTTAATGAAATCTTAAGGAATATGAACCTAAAGGAATCATAGCACTAAAACTATGGATACCCACATTCCTAATTCGGTTCTAATTCAATTTAATTTCAAAAATCCCCATTTATGAAATTAAGAACCCTAAAACAAATTAGATGAAATTGAATAGAAATACTTACAATCAATGGATGATAGATGAAAGATAGATGAAACCGTTGTCTTGAAACCAATTAATTTGAGTGATTTTGGAGGTTTAGAAAAGTGTCAATGGAGGTTTTGAAGGTGTACCCGTCGCACCAGCAGTGAAGAAGAAAGACGGTATTTTTGTAAAAGTGTAAAATAATGAATTAACAATATTTTATTCCTGGTGGGCCTGTGGCTCAATATGGATATTAAACCATGGATACCACCGCACATAATTAATGAACCGCGGGCAGAGCCCATGTTAAATTCATGAAAATAAAAGAAAATTTTCAAACCAAGTTTTTCTAAAATACTTAAAATATATTTTAAACCTTTTGAAAATCATTTGACCACTTCAATACTAGGTTATAATGCCTTAATGAAGGATTACGAGTGGAATCGAGATCGAAAAAGACTGAAATGAAGAAACGACTACTCGTGAACGAAGAGAGGAAAGAGAGAAACAAAGAGGAGTGAATCAAAGCCATGTATCAATGCTCAAGAGTTGAATGACAATCTTCAATTTGTTGAGACGAAGAGCTTGTGACATATATAGTGGTTCATGACGTGCCTTTCCAGCGTAAGACGAAACGGCTTTGGTAATGAACGATACCAAGCTCTTTTTGTTACATAGATTAAGAACACTTAAAACTAAATGTCTTAAAGTTTCACAAAATATGAGCAAAGATATATATTCATTTTCTCTCCATCGTGATCAGATTAATATCATTGTTAAGGATCATAATAACAATATCCTTGGAATATTTCAATTCCAAATGTGTAGTATCCTAACTACAACATATGGTGTAGTTTGATATCTCAAAGGATTAATCAATCAATTTAGAGACTCCCCAGGCGGGATACTTAACGCGTTAGCTACAACACTACACGGGTCGATACGCACACGAGATCAGTTGCACATACTACACATGATATATGACCTACTCATCGTATTGGGTTGTAAACCATGAAAATCATGCTTGATACTTTAAGCTACGACTAACTCACAATACACCACCCATGTGAGTCAAGTATCCAAGACCATGAAGATTTACGATGGTGAAAGAATAGAATCACATACCATAAACAAATTTCAAGGCAAGGATGCCAAGAAAAATCACATAGTCGAGTAATGATCAAAGGGCATGTGGAAGGACGAAAACGTACCTTAGCCGTAAAGTGCGTCCCTAGTCTTATATGGACTAATGCAACAACCAAACTTGACCAAGATGCATACATAGTATTCTAAGGACTAGTACTATATCCATCATTCTTGATATCATCATCCCATGATGTTGGAGATACAAAGGAGATGAGTCTTCAACAAGTGTAAGTAACTCAATCCATAATCACATGAATGATTAGCCTTCATGAGTACCTACACAAAAATAAGATACAAACTAGTAAATACATTTCAAGAGTAAATCTAAAATGCATAAAGGCTACTAATAAGATCATAATCAAGATAATTTTATATAGCTTCCATTTAAGGTCAAATTTTAAATAAAAATGGTTTTGACCAAAAAGGAGACTATAAAGAAACTAACCCTTCTAGGTAGTAGAGACAATGGATTTATTCAAGCTTTAAAGCACAATAGACTTCAAAAATCTTGTGTGACCATCGCTTTGATACCAGTTATAGAATAGAAGGGAGGAGTTGAATAGTTTCCCAATTTAAAATTAAGTTCATCATTAAAATGACTTTTACTTGAAAACTTGTTTCATAATGATTAGGTCAATTTTTAGTGTTTAAAACATTTTCTATATCAAGTTATCATCATAATGCAATGCTAAATGTAATGATAAGTATAAGTAAAGAGTAAGGAAAGAAACAACCTAAGGAACGACAATAAATATTTATAGTGGTTCGGCAACGAAGCTCTTTCTTTGTTCATGCTCCACTCCTCGAGTACACCTTACTCGAGATTTCCACTATATCCACAAGCTCCCTTCTTGGCGGAGAAATCTTACATGTTGCTTACAATGTTTTCTGACACTAAGCTAAATGTCGATTTCAAATCCTAAGCTAGACCCAATCTTCGTCACCCATCTTCTTTTCCGACACAAGGCTAGATGTCGAGTTCTAATCCTAAGCTAGAACCAATATTCGTCGCCCATATTCAACACAAGGCTAGATGTCGAGTTCTAATCCTAAGCTAGAACCAATCTTCGTCGCCTATCTTCTTTTCCAACACAAGGATAAATGTCAAGTTCTAATCCTAAGTTAGAACCAATCTTTACTCACATCACTTTCTAGTTAAGTGAGAACTCAAACACAAATACAAATACATCACTTTGTAGTTTAGTGATAACTAACACAAAAGACATGTCCAAGTATACACTTATACTTTTGATCTACACAAGACTAATCCAAGTATACACATATAGCTTCGATCTACACAAGACAAATCCAAGTATACACATATACCTTAGATCTACACAAGATTAATCTAAGTGGCCACAAATATCTTGGATCTACACAAGACACAAATAAACAGTATGCGAGAACATGACTAGATCTAAGAAAGGATGATCTTCATCAAGGCATCATATTTTATCACATCACTAATGTGTGAGTGATCTTTTATCTGGACATATAAAGAACGGGATCAAAGGGATAATCATAAATAAACATACTTAACACATTAAGTGATCATTTACTAATGATTGGAATATAGAAAGGAGATTAGAAGCAGAACTCTGTCCAAAAAGGTTCTTTGTAAAATAGAGAAATGATCCACTATTTATAGGAGACAAGGTCCAACGACTAGTCTGGGCGCTACTCATTAATTAGGCATGCGGCTCATTATCACTAATGATTCGCATACACGTATATTGAGCTGTAGGCTCTAGACTCCGCTCTTTTTTATCTTCTAGTGGGGAAATGCCATATTGTTGGGAATTATTGTAAAGTACCAAGTACCGTTAATACAAGTACAAGTACTGTTAGTGTTAGCAAGTACCGTTAGTGTTAACGCGGTATATGTCAAGTATCGTTAGTGTTAATGTAAGTACTGCTAAGTAGATAAAGACGAGTATATCTTTGGTAAAGATATATTATAGTTATAGTTCGAGTATATCTTATGTGATATACTTAATAGGTTAGAATATTGATAATATATCGTGTGTGATATACTTATCATAATAGAATATTCTAGGGTTCCTTGATCTATAAAAAGAACATAGGTACGTTGAGTTTATTGTACCCTTTGCCAAAGTTGATTAATAGAAGATCGAATAGTCATAGTATTTTGTTGTTCTTGTTTGCTTTATAAGTTAGATTTCACATAACTTATTAGTTTGAGTAAGAGTCTCTCAAGTGCTCTAGTTTGATTACATGCTATTGTACAAATCCTTAACATGATATAGATCTATTCAAAGGGGTCAACAAGTGGTACCAAAGCTTGTTCAGAAACTCTAAATAAGAAGAACAATACCCCAATCCCTCAATCATAAAAATTCTCACACAATGTCTCAATCTAGTGAACACCCTCCTCAAATGGAAGAAATTCCAATCCCTGATTTAGTACCACAAGAACAACCTCAAATCGTGCAGCCTACACTAGTGGCTTCACAAACCACACATGATGCAGCCACACAAACAGCTACATCTTCTCCCCATACTCTATATGCTGTAAAACTCCCTATTCTCAAAAGTGATAACTATGAGACTTGGGCTATGCAGATGGAACATTACATGAATCACACAGATCATACTATGTGGTAAGTCATCAAGAATGGGAATACTCCCAAAAAGCTACATTGGCTGTCTGATGGTACATGTTATGCTTTGCCTGATGTCACTGCTGAAGAGGTCAAGCAGAGATCAGAGAAAGAAAAGCCAGAACTGCCTTAGCTATGGCACTCTCAGAAGACATACTACCTAGCTTTCATCATTATAAAGATGCTAAAGCAATGTATAAGGCTATCAAACTTAGATTCAGAGGCAATGACAAATCTAATAAGATGAAGAAGATAGTCCTAAAACAAGAATTTGATAACTTCTCAATTTCTAGTACAGAAGGAATCCATAGTGGATATGGAAGGTTCAGTAAATTGCTTATTCAACTAGCAATTCATGGACTGATAATTCTTCATGAAGAAGCTAATTTTAAGTTCTTAAGAGGAGTTCCACAAGAGTGGAAAGTAATGGCTATGCACTTCATCACAAGATATGATCTGGATGTCACTCCATTTGATAATCTTTATAAAAAGCTCAGAGTATATAAGATGGATTTTAAAGGCACTGAACCAGCCAAAGCATCTGCTTCAAAGCCTAAATTGGCTTTTGTGTCAGAAGGAAGTAGCGATACTTACCATCAAAGTACCACTGGTGGAACAAGTAGCGGTACTTACCTTCAAAGTATTATTGGTGGACCAGCTTATAGTACTTACTTTCAAATTACTGAAAACAGTCCATCAATGACTCAGAATTCACAAGGAAGATCTCTACCACTATTAAATGAGAATGGTGCCTTCTCATTCTTTACCGGACAAGATAATAGACCAAGATTGACTATTAATGATTTGTTTCATATGGATGATGCTGACATTGAAGAGATGGATCTAAAATGGCAAGCTGTCATGGTCTCTGTTAGATCCAATAACTCTTCAGAAGGACTGGTAGGAAGATGAATGTTGATCCTAACGAACCATTAGGATATGACAAGTCAAAAGTTGAATGCTACAAATGTGGAAAGCTTGGAAACTTTGCCAGGGAGTGCAAGAGAGAAAAGACTGAAGGTAGCAGTCAGAAGTTCAAGAATAGTAATAGGACCAGCCTAAGAGTCACTAAGAGTCTTCCAAAGGGAGATAGTAGAAATCCATGGAGTCCAAAAACAACTAAAGCTTTGGTGACAGTTGATGGTATGGTCAACTGGACTGACACACATGAAGAAGAAAAAGAGCATGGTCTAATGGCTCTCTCTCATGAAGATACTGAGGTACATCCCTGTTCTAAAGACCGTGTTCTTAAGTTTAATAGTCTTAAAGTAGAACTTGAGGAACAATATCAAAAAGTAAACACATGTATTGTAGACGTAAATGCTTTTAAACAAGGTGTTGCTAAGTTAGAAGCAAATATATTTTTGTATCAAAAGGGTCAGCAATACTATGAAGAGAAAATTAGGATCTTAACTCTTTAAATGAGAGAAAAAGATGTAATTGTCAAAGCCTTTGAAAAATAGTTTTTGAAAGTTACAGCAAAAAATGAAGTTTTAAAAGCTAGTTTGTTTAATGAAAGAGAAGTAATTAATCAATGGCAAAAATATTCAAAAGACATGGGTAAGTTAATTAATTCTCAAATGGGGTATTATGACAAAACATGCCTAGGTTACTTAGAGGACCAACCTGGGATAACTCTGACTAACAAGGACTTATCCAAGGGAATTTCTGATAGTTCTTGTGATTCAGAAGACACTCCGCAAAATGATAGGTATGCTGAAGGAATGAAGGTAGTTCCTCCACCTTTATCAGGAATTTACATGCCCCTAATAATGATAAGTGTATTGAGTTAGATGAGTCAAAAGCTGTTTATGGTAAAAAGACTAATGATTCAAAATCAAGCTCTAGTACTTTGACCCAGGATGAACAAGTTGTGACCAAAAAGGTTGTTTGTCCACCTTTGATGAGCACATTTATGCCTGAAGGACTTGTGCCTACAACTAGTTCTGCTCCCAAGCAGGTTAAAACTCCTAGTAAGGCAATGAATGGCAATGCAAAACATCATGGTAGCATCAAAATGGGTGGGCTAGGTTTCAAAAACACTAAGTCAGAATTGCCTTTTGAGTCTTCTTTAAAAAGAAGAGGATGTTATGTGTGTGGTAGTTTAAGTCATTTTATCAAAGATTGTACTATGCATGAAGATAAAATTGCTAAACAAAAGGTCACAATGAAAGGGCATGAGAATATTACATAAGGAAAAAGGCAATTGGAACCAAGAGATGACAAACCTAAGTAGGGTCATGCTTAGAGGGTAAATAAGCAAAATAAGATCAATAAGATTAGTCACCCTTAAATAAACAAGGACTTTGTACCTAGGGCAGTACTTATGAAACAAGGTCTAGTATCTTTAAAGTCAAGTTCTTCAAGTACCGCCAGACCAAAACGTCCAAGTACTGCTAGAACTAAAACAAGTACCGTTGGGCTTCCATCTAGGAAAACAAAGTCTGACAAACCTTCTAGGAGTCTATTTAAGATTGTTAAGTCACCTAGAAGTAAGCTTTATGTTAAACCAGTGCAGATGTGGGTTCATAAAGGAAAAAAGTCATTTGTTCCACCAAGTACTACCAAAACAGTACTTAAGTCAAGAAAGTCTAAAAACATAGAGTCACCTTATGTTTTTTATTACATACTTAGAACAATGAAATATAAGAGTGTTTGTAGTCTTACTGGTAAAAATACTTACAAAACACTTAAGTATGTAGGTCCCACAAGATCTAAGCCAAAAATGGCTTGGGTCCCTATAAAACACTAATATGTTTTGTGTATGTGCAGGAGCATCTGATTAATGAATTAAAAGACAAAGGAATAGTAGATAGTGGATGCTCAAGGCACATGACAGGGAATAAAGATTTCCTTACTGAATTTGAAGAATTCGGAGGTGGACCAGTAACCTTTGGTAGAAGTAAAGGCAGGATTACTAGAAAAGGAAAAATCAACACAAGAAGATCGGAGTTTGAAGATGTGTTCTTTGTTAAAGAATTGAATGAGTTCAATCTTTTCTTTGTATCATAAATGTGTGATAAAAAGAACAAGGTACTCTTTACAGATACAGACTGCTTGGTACTCTCCAAAAACTTTGAGATGCCTAAGGAATCTCAAGTACGGCTCAAAGTACCCAGGAAAGAAAACATGTATTCTTTTTATCTTCATACTATTACTCCAACCGGTGGTATTACATGCTTGTTAGCTAATGCTTGATGAGTGTAATTTATGGCATAGGAGGTTAGGTCATGTGAACTTTTAGAACCTAAACAAACTTGTTAAGGTAAATTTGGTTAGAGGGCTTCCTACCAAATCTTTTCATAATGATCTCACATGTACTGCTTGTCAAAAAAGTAAACAACATAGAACCTCTTGTAAGACCAAGACTATCATTTATGTGACTAAGCCTTTGCAACTCTTACATATGGATCTGTTTGGTCCAATTTCTATTAGGAGTATTAGTCACAAGACCTTTTGCCTAGTTATATCTGATGATTATAGTAGATTCAGTTGGGTTTTCTTTTTAAAACTTAAAAGTGAAACCAATGAATTATTTAAAGACTTTGTCACCCTAGTTGAGAAACAATTCACTAAACAAGTCTTAATCATTAGGACAGATAATCGGACAGAATTTAAGAATGCTGAATTTGATGAATTCTACAGGTATAAAGGAATCAAGAGACAATTTAGTAATCCTAGAACTACACAACAAAATAGAGTAGCTGAAAGGTAGAATATGACACTAACTGAGGCTGCTAGAACTATGCTGGTTGATTCTCTTTTGCCAAACACCTTTTGGGCAGAAGCAATCAATACTGTATGTTATGTGCTAAATAGAGTTTTAGTGACTAAGCGTCATAACAAAACACTTTATGAACTTTTGGCTGGTATTAAACCAACAATAAGTCATTTAAGACCTTTTGGGTTTCATGTGCCTATTTTAAATACTCTTGATCAGTTGGGTAAGTTTGATGGAAAGTCTAATCTAGGATATCTAGTAGGATATTCTTTGCAAAGCAGGGTATATAGAGTCTTTAAGTTGACATCAGGTAGAGTTGAGGAAAATGCTCATGTCAATTTCTTAGAGAATAAGCCCAATGTCCTAGGAATAGGTTATGCTTGGATGTTTGATTTGGTTTGTCTAACTAACTCCATGAATTACTATTTTGCGCAACAAGACTGTCAAACTAACAATGCAGGTAAAAAGACTAGTACAACTAGCTCATGTACTCATAAGGAATGTTCTTCTTCATTAGACTCTCAAGATGATGATGATGTTCATATTTATGTACCACATCTGCCTACTGTCTCACCAACAGTTCTTAGCCCCCAACAGAAGCAACCAGTGATACCAAATAATGATCAAGCCTCACATGATGAACTTCAGAAGCTTATGGATCAAGAAAAGAATGCTACAGTAAAAACTAGGCATTCAGGAGAAGAACCTTTGGAATCACAAAGCTCGGCAGTACATTTGCAACCTAGCGGTACTTCATCTGCAAGTACTGCTAAGACAAATTCTGCAAAATCTGTTGATTAACTAGAAGACATTCTTCAAGCATTGGACAATGAAGATTCTTATACTAGTTCAAACGAAGGAATCTTCTCAAAATCTTCCTATTATGAGCAGGGTGCAGTGACTGATTTCAATAACTTAGAAACTGAAATACCCGTCAGTCCTATTCCCACCCATAGAGTCAACAACAACCATCCTATAGATCAAATCATTGGAGACCTAAAGTCTGTTGTCCAAACTAAAAGACAAATTAAAGCTAGTGCCTAAACTCATACACTTGTGAGTTATGTCAAACAACAACAGAGAACAAATCATAAAGATACTCAACATTGTTTGTTTGCCTGTTTCTTATCACAAGTAGAGCCTAAGAATATCTTTCAAGCTCTTGATGAAGAAAGTTGGGTAGATGCCATGCAAGAAGATATAATGCAATTTGAACTACAAAAGGTTTCGGTTCTTGTGGATCTCCCTTCTGGAAAAAGAGTAATTGGTTCTAGGTGGGTCTTTAGGAACAAAAAGGATGAAAGAGGTGTTGTTGTAAGGAGTAATTCTAGGCTTTTTGCTCGAGGCTATTGACAGGAAGAAGGAATATACTATGATGAGGTTTTTGCACCAGTGGCAAGGATTGAAGCCATTAGGTTATTTTTAGCCTTTGCATCATATATGGGATTTATAGTCTATCAAACAGATGTGAAAAGTGATTTTTTTATGGCACTATCTCAGAGGAGGTATATGTCTCCCAGAGCTTGGTATGCAACTTTGTCTAATTTTCTTTTGGAACATGGATATAGGAGAGGGACTATAGACAAGACTCTTTTCATCAAGAATAATGCTAAGGACATTATCTTAGAACAGGTATATGTAGACATTATTTTTGGTTCAACCAAGAATTCATGGTGTGAAGAGTTTGAAGCTTTAATGAAAGGAAGATTTTAGATGAGTTCTATAGGAGAACTTAATTTCTTTTTTGGAATTCAAGTTAAACAAAGGAAAGATAGAATATTTATCAATCAAGATAAGTATGTTGCTGAAATCTTGGAAAAAATTTCAATTATGGATAAAAGAAGTGCAAGTACACCCTTTAAAGCCAAGAAGTCTCTATCAAAAGATGAACATGGTGAAAATGTTGATCTTCATCTGTATAGATCAATGATTGGTTCATTGATGTATCTTACTGCTTCAAGGCCAGATATAATTTTTGTTATGTGTGCTTGTTCAAGGTTTCAAGTCAATCTAAAGGTTTCACATCTACAAGATGTGAAAAGGATTTTCAAGTATCTCAAAGGACAACCTAACTTAGGTTTATGGAATCCCAGAGATTCTACATTTGATTTAGAAGCTTACTCAGACAGTGATTATGTTGGAGTTAATCATGATAGGAAATCCACGATAGGAGGTTGTCAATTCCTAGGCAGAAGACTCATATCATGGCAGTGTAAGAAGCAAACAATTGTTGCTAATTCTACAACTGTAGCTGAATATGTAGCTGCTGCTCATTGCTGTGGACAAGTACTTTGGATTCAAAATCAGTTTATAGATTATGGTTTCAATTTCATGAATACCAAAATCTACATTGATAATGAAAGTACTATTGCATTGTCAAAAATCCAGTCTTTCACTCCAAAACCAAGCATGTTGAGATAAGACATCACTTTATAAGAGATGCTTATGACAAAAAGCTTATTCAGGTTTTGAAGATCCATACATATAACAATGTAGCTGATTTTTTTAACCAAAGCGTTTGAAACTAAGAGATTTGAGTTCTTGGTAAAACATATTGGTATGTTTAACCAAAAACTGCTGCATATGTTAAGGGGAGGTAACAATTGTACAATTCTTATGCTATTTTTATTGTATAGTGTTTGTTTTTGTTTTTGATGTGATCACATGTTATTAGATTAAGATAAAAGAGGTTACAATGATAGTGGAATGCATGTACCTGTCTTATCTATGAGGTGTCATTTTTGGAACCAAGTACCGCTAGGCATAATTGAAGTACCGTGTATGTTCTATGTACCGCTACATAACCGTTGTACCGTTGAGGGTCTCTTTTGTAAAATTTGCAGTTTCTTCGCGCTTGGGTTTGCTTTTCATATAAATACCAACCCCAATCACATAATTGATTCACCTACTTTTTTATTTTTACACCTCGATTCTTTAACCTTCGTTCTAATCGTCGTTAATAAAAAACAACAATGGCTTCTCTTCAAGTCATCTCTAAACACAATCAGGTTGCTAAGCTCACTCAGAATGATGATTCACTTGGTTTTCATAAGATTCTTGACTTTTTATCTCGCAGTCAAATACACTTTGCGCTTACTGTAAGTCTTATTGTCTCTATTGCTCTTGTTGAACAATTCTGGAATATTGTTGTAGTTAGCACACGTCATAATCAACCATGTATAAGAGATAAGGTTAATCATAGAAATATATATGTGACTGGAGTACTGCTTAGGGCATCTTTAAGGCTTAATGATGCAAATGGGACTAGTATATTGACCAATAATGAGATACATGATGGCCTTGCAGCCATGGGATATCAGGGTGGTAGCGAGAGTCTTACTTTCTTTAAAGGTTTATTTTCACCACAATGGAAGTTACTTTTTCATGCCATAATTCATTGTTTAAGTTCAAAAAGCACATCTTTTGATCAAATTCCTGTTTCTTTGGCATCAACTGGTATTTGTTTGGCAAATAACATAAATTTTAGCTTTTCAAGGTTAATTTTCGAAGGTATGACTAGGAATTTAGATGCCTCTAAGAAGTTTTTTATGTATCCCATATTTATTCAGGCTCTAATTCAAGACAAAATCCCAAACCTACCTGACTTAACAGATACATGGGATGTCCCTACTTTCACCAAGAGAACTTTCTCTTTCTTATCAAAGAAAGGTAGTACTTTTACAGGGACTGTAACACCATTATTTGTTAACATGTTAGCACAAGAAGCTAACCAAGAGGGCGAGGATCCTAGTTCTGCTAGTGAATCTCAACAAACTCCCTCTAACCAAAGTCCCTAACCCTCTGAAGATACTCAATCTTCTTCTCATCATGATGCTGATCAACCTCAATCTGATGAGATGATCCATACACTTGCTGCTTCACATGCGGCTAGTGGTTCTCCACAAGCTATAGCAACAGAGGTGGTGGATATTGAACATTTAACTGCTTTGTATACAAGCTTGTCTAAACAGGTTCAGGTTTTACAAATGGAAAAGCTTGTGCAAGATAAGAGAATTGTAGACTTAGAAGCCAGTCTTACTAAGCTAAGGAACGGAGCTACTCTTTCCATCAGGCACCATAGGGCAATTCAGAAGGCTAACCTTAAGAAGAAAAAGCTCAAAGCCTTTGATTGTGGTAATATACAATCTTGTTTAGGAAAACAAAAGAGCGTATATGAGCGGTAAGTATTAAGTGATGATTTAGGAAAATCAAGCACTAATGACCCAAATAAGTTCGTTTCCCAAGGAGGTATATGTGTGTGAAAAACTTGTTAACTGTTTGAGATTAATATTGAAAGAAAAGATAAGAAAAGAGAATGACGGATACGTTAAAATTATACTACGACGACTAGACGAAAAACCGTAAAAAGTGACAAAATAAAAATTAATTCTAAAAATTCCCAAAAAATTAGCAAAAATAAATAAAAATAAACTAAGAGTTTACAAATGATCAAAACTTTTTCAAACCTTTAAATTAATTAATTATTAATTTTTAAATGCTAATTAAAGCCCTAAAATCCAAATAATTAATAAAAAGCCCAAATAAAGATTTTTCACTTTGTAAAACTCTAAAATGACTTAACAAGACTAAAAACTATTTTTATGAAATTTAAAACCAACTAAATTTTTTTAAATGATTAAAAACTATTAAAATATTAAAATAATTCTAAAAAATAATAAAATGATGAGAAAATTAATCTAAGAGTTTTAAAAATCCTAACTTAATGTACTTGACCTAAGAAAAATGTAAAAGTTGCAAAAATATTAAAAATGAAATTTAATAAAATAATATTAAAAAAATCCAAAAATTATAAAAATTTCTAAAAACTTGCAAACTAGTTTATTTTAACCTAAATAAACAGAAAATGAAAGTGAAATTACCAAATACCCCTATTGGGCCCCCAAATGGGCTAAAAACAAAAACAGTCCAATGTAAATGGGCTTTTTGGCCCAATAAGATAAAACTTAACCAAATAAGCTGAAAATCACCAGTCTAGCTTAAAGTTCAATTCTAAACACAAAAGTCTGAAGGCCCAAAATCTGAATGTGAGCTTATCACAGCTTAATGGTACAACAACTTATTCTTAATGGGCTTTTTAGCCCATTAAGCTATAAGCCAATGCCATAAGCTCTAATTTGACACACAACCTTCTTTTAAGATGCCTAAGAGATCTGTGAAAAGAAATTTTCAAAAAGCTCAACCAATAAGCTAGAAATAAGCCAAGCACAATTTCAGTAAAAGACAAAATAGTCGACTTAGAGTTCTAGACCACCTCAGGACTTGATTCAACTTGAAAAAGACTCTAAATGACTTAAATAAGACAAATCAATCAAGAAAAGTTTAATAAGCCAAGCCAAATAAGTAGAATAAGCTGATAAGCACTTATGTAAAAGTCAAAGGAGTTGGTTTTCTAGTCAAACCCTAAAGTCAACCACCCAAATGCTCCAGAATGAACAAATGGGTCAAATGATGAGCACCTATTACAAAATTGAAGTTTTTGCAGGTTAAAATAAGCTAGAACAGCTTATTGATAAGCTAAACTTAAAATAACACTAGTAGTAGGGGAAAGGAGTTCCCACTATTTTGACTATTTGACTATGGATTTTTGAGAGATTCACTTGGATTCAACAGATAACAAGGGAACCCTTAGAACCAGTGGGTTGTAAGGAGTCACAATCAAGCAAGAAATATAAATTTATCCAGCCAGTTAGCACAGATTAATCAAACAGTCACCAGATATGATACAGACTTGCAAATAAGCAGATTATGAAGAAATAAGTAGATTAAGCATGAATAAGCCAACCAAAATGAACCATATGCACACACAAGCTATCATAAACTCCAATAAGCATAAATAAACTTGTTTCAAACAATGATTCAAAGATTAGAGATAGATTCAAGCATATGCATATTACTGATGAACAAAGTGATACCCAAAACCCTTTTGCTGATCTAAATGACCACATATCCAATTTCAACACCTTAAATCTTCTACACAGGTTGCATAAACTTAGATTTAGCACTTGTTAACCCTAGTCTACCCTTAGATCTAGGTGTCCCCAAAATTTCAATTCAAAACAACAAGTATTTCAGATTTTATGGCCTCTTTATGGATTTTTGTGATTAGAACCACAAAGCTTGCAGATAAACACATAAAAGCACTAATAAAACAAGCACAAACACAATACACAACAAACACATACTCAAATCAACCAAAACTCAGCTTATGTAGTTAACCCAAACACCCCCTAATAAACCGATTTCTCAATTTTTCAAAGGATTAGTGAGATTCAATCCACAAACCAGGCTCAAATCAATTCAATGACATCAAACAACCTCAAATAAACAGGAATCAACCATAAAAACACACAATCACAGACAAATACTCAGATTCAAACTCAAAGCACAAAATATTCAGAAAAATGAAAAAGGGTTTAGAAATGAGCACCTCCAAAACATACATCCATGCTTTGGGATGTGTGAGCTTAGATGCTAGCTAAACAAGAACCAACTTCCTTGTACCTGCTAAGATGCAACAAACAAGAGGATGAACAATAATGATGAAACACGGATTTTTTGAAAACAAGAGTTTTAATCCATAAAACCTTTCCTCAAAACTTAATAAATAGATTAATGGAACTCAGATCTTAGCTTATCAAACACCAAACTTTAATAAAACATAAAAGGAAATCACAATTTTCAGAAAATCCAACTTTTATTTCATAAAAAGGAATTACAAAGATTTAAGCTAAAATCTGGAACAAAGGGCTACTCACATGTTGAGGCTCCTTTTATAGACTACTTAGGGGGATTCTAGAATACAAAATACATGAGAAACCCTAGCTATGAAATCTCAAATATGCCCTTGAGTGCTTGATATCCTTTGATGTTTGTGAGTTGTCCAAATGAATCAAAGACGTTCATTTTTGCTTTGGGGCCAAGTAAAGAGTATTAGCTGTTGATTTGGCCACATGGCATTCCTTGGAGAGGAGGGTGTCACATGATTGGTGCAGGGCAGCCTTGGGTGGGGTCTTTGGGCGAGTGGTGTGAAGTTTTAAGCGTGGGAAGTGTTCAGGTGTGTGTCAATCAAGCGTGGGTGTGGGTAATTTTGATTTACCCTTTGTTTAAGTGGAAGGTAAAATTGGGTTCATCAGGGTGAATAGTAACTATTTTGATCCGATATTAGGGGAAGGGTAATGTGTTTGGCGTAAAAACTAGTTTGAATGTTTGGTTTATACACCTTTGGTCCTCAGCCTTTGGCAATTGTTGTATACAAAGTTTATTCAGTCCTTTTATGTTTTAAATCATAAACCAAGGACTAAATGTGTAATATTCTTAAACTTGAAGGTCTTCTTTAGATGTTTGACTTAATGAGGGACCATTGTTGACAATTTGGATTTGTTAAGGGGCTAAACATGCCAAATCTTGAAAGATGAAGGACCTTTTTATCATTTTGACAAACTTAAGGGACCAAACTTGTAATTATGAATATAAAAGGGTATTAAGTTTCAATTCTTCACAAATGAGGGATAAATCTTGTACATCTTCAAGTCTTTAAGGGTTTTTCTTTGATAAATCACAAAGTAGGGCCCGGTTCATTGTGCGGCTTCATTTCTCGTGTTCGTTTTTTCTTGTTTCTTGTGATATTTTGTCTTTTTCACGATATCCGTACCTAAAATACACAAGTAAACAAACACAAGCATATATATCGTATTTGATGACATTTTATGCATTTAAAGCCCGAAAATAACGATGATATCATGTATGAATGCCATCTCATCACTCTCCCATACTAAACCATTGGTGTGCCCTCACGCAATGCTAGAATAAAGTATCTAAGCATCTCCAAATTCAATTTTATTACCCTTTATTGAAAAGTAAAACTTGCTACAATACTAAGAAGATGTGTTAAAGACATAATATATGTTTTGCATCACGAAAGTGACTTTTAGGGTCAATGAATAGAAACAAGTGAATTTCTCATAGAGTAAAGTCCGTCATCCTTGATTGTCATACATTCCATGCTAAGTGCAAAAACGAGATCATTGTTGGTACAAGTCACAATGTTAACACTACTCATACGTCCAAATTGTGTAATATTTTTTCTCCCCGCAATCCTAGTTATTAAGAAAAGAAAAGGTTTCATATTGACTTATTTGAGTATTTATTAGTCCGAAAATAAAGTAGCACGATTTAATCGATAGTTAGCTAAAGGACAAAATCTTTTAAAACGGTTTCTCGTGTATCTCCTTAAGTTCATATCTTGGCATAACTCGTTTCACGATTTGAGACCTTTCTCGGACCGATATTTGGCATGTACTTCATACTTCGAATCTTTGGAAGACGTTCTTCAAATTATGGTCTTCCATTCATATTTTGGAATTTCTTCACTTGACGTTTTTTGAGAGATTCTTCATACTTGGACCACGACTTCATCATTTTTCTTCCATCGTTATTTTGGATTTTGATATACAACGATCCGACTCCTTTTAGGACTTGTATATATTTATCCTCATACCTTGTAAGGGTCTTTTTGGATAGACTTTCTCCATGATCTTTAGGGGAGTAATTGCTTTTCGTCGTGTGTCTCGATCCTCCATATTGATTTTGGAATAATGATACTTCACATCATCTTGGATCTTTAGCAACAAAATAGAGCTCCTCATGCCTTGTTAAGGCCTTTTTGGATCTTCACCAATCTTCGCATCCCGCTTCAATAAGTTATGCCTTGGTTATGAACTCTATTCAACCCCGAGCAACTTTTAAGCGATCTTGTGCTAGAAGCTAAGTAACCTTTCAAATCGTATGACCTTACTTATTGCAATTATTTTATTCCTAATGCATTGATTTTATGGGAGAAAAAGCCACAATTAAAAACTTTTGAGTTTTCGAAAGAACATTTTCATGTTCTACGTTTAGCATGATCACTTGTCTAACTCTATCACTTCTCGTTCTTTACTATTTAAAGACCTCTAATTAAAGAGACTCGTGAATACTTAGCCATGCAAGTCAAAATTAAGCCAAATTTGGATTAGCTTTCATTAAGACTATATCAGATCGAAGTTTTGGGTTTTCAAGCCACCTACAGGATCTTGCACTTTCTTGGACTTTTTCAAGTTTAGAGAATGCATTTTAAAGTTCCCTTGATAAGTGACTTTCTAGGATCAGTTATAGGAACTTGCGAAAAGTTCTTGTTCTTAACCCGAATGAGCTAAGACTTTCGCGTTTTAAAGTTCCCTATATAAAAGTCTAGCAAAACTTGATTCAAGCGGGTTAAGGAATGTAAAGGTCTCCAAATGCCCATCAAGTCAAAAATTAACTCTTATTCTACCAATCGGAAAATATACATTCGTGTCTTAAAAACACTTATGAAAACTAAGAAAAACTTTAAAATTTGGCCATTTTTAGCCTTTTTAGCAACAAAACAAAACAAAACGTTGAAAGTTGGAAAACGTGAGGGCGTAGCAAAGCAAGTATCTATTCACCCCCTATACTAAAATTAAACATTTTCCTCAATGTTTCGAGTCTAAAGGTGGAGCACCCTCATACTAGAGACGAAGAGTCGAATGCTTAGGATCTAGAATGGAAAGGGTGATCTACAATATATCTAAAGTCGTTTATGAATTATGCTAAAAGATAATTGTTAGAAAAATAAAGGATATGTCATGGATTCTTGAAAAAATATTCAAGCAAATGATCGAGGCTCACGTAAACGAACACGAGAGTCTTCAATCATGGCGATGATGATGATGATCTAGATAGCACATTCACAAACAACCACGAGACAACGAGTTGGAAGGGCACAAATACCCTCTCATTAACTACATTAGAAAGCGATAATGTGTACAATGGATAAGCATGGGATCTCCCCCGCGAGGCACCTCGTTTTTTATTACCGAGTCATGAGCTCGACTTGATCCCCTCTAAATGTGATCATTTAGGGAAAATCTTGGTATGGTTAATTTTTGGTGGGGATTACATGATAAACAAGGCCCAAAAAGCAACCGGTAATAAGGACTAAGTCCTTTGGTGATGTAAAATACCGGGATCGAAGATGGTGTTCTCGTTTTCATGGGATAAACAAACCAACGCCACTTCAACACGTGCCATAAACTCAAAGAGTTTGAAGAAAATAGATGAGAAGTAGAAGGGTGGGACAATTGGTAAGACAAATTTTTGAGCTACTCGAGGTAGACTCACACCAAACAAATAAATGTTTTTTCCATTTATTGCATCGGCGGAAGACCGAGATTTCCCTTTACATGAAATTCCAGGGTCGAAGATCTCGTCCTCGGTGGAGAAAGGTGAGGGAATATAAGGGGCTTCCCCCACACTAAAACCACACAAAGCATCGTCAAAATGAGTAGACGAGCTTGTAGCACTCAAAACACGTGGTGATGACGGAGTTAGAATTGTAGAAAAATCTTTTAAATCTAATTCAAAATCTTTTCCTTTTTCATCTTTTAAACTATCCATATGAAAACCCGTTTTGATTATGTCGAAAACATTTGGTGTTTCTAAGACGATGTTAGGCACACTAAAAATTCTCACATTTAAGTTATGTTTTGGTGGCGGTAAGTTCTCAAAACGTTTATCAATAAAGAAAACCTCCCCATCGGGGTCAACATATTCGTCATCCGAAAGATCTTCTGTAAGAACCGGCAACTTATCAACACTTTTCAAGAATGAATGTTCGAGGTGAGGTGAAAGATTTTTCATTTCAAATATTGATGGTTTCTTGTTTGTAGGTTTAACACTCATAACCTCCACCGGCGGAGGAAATGGTAAATAGTTTTTGTTGACAATTCCTAAAACTCTTGGTGAAAATTCTTTGCAAACGACATTGGTTGAATCACCATGGTTTAAAGTTGCAATAGAATAGACATGAGAAAGCTTGGAATTTTGGGTTGCATTGATGACAAGTTCTTCCTCATTGAAACGTAGGGTGATTTTTCTAGCATGAACATCAATAAGTGCTTTCGATGTATCCAAAGATGAACGTCCCAAAATGAGAGGAACTTTAGGATCCGTAGAAATGTCTACAACGATAAAGTCCACGGGATAGTAAAACTTTCCAACTTTGACGAAAACGTCCTCGACTACTCCACATGCTAAAATCGTAGAATGATCGACCATCTCGATAGACATGTTCGAAGGAGTAAGAGCCGGAAGCGAAAGCGATTTGAAAATCTCAAGAGGCATTAAATTAATACTAGCACCAAGATCGGCCAAGGCGTAGCATTCCTCCATATCTTGAATTGCACATGGAATCAAAAATTTACCGGGATCACCGACTTTTTGGGGTATGCGGCTAAGAAAAACTGATGAACAACTAGACGATTGTTGTAACTTCTCTTTGTTAATTCAACATACTATTGAAGTTTGCGGCAAATTGAGGCATCATGATTAAAGTGTCGACAAAGCTTATATTAAAATGGAAATCACGAAACATTTTCATAAAAAGTTCAAATTGATAATTATTCCGTTCTTGTGTCTTTTCCTTGTTTCGTCTCGAAGGGTAAGGTAAGGATGGTGTGGGTTGGGGCATAGGCAACGACCTTGGAATATCGGGTTCCATAATTGGTATTGGTTCAACCGTAGGTGTGGTATCAGCGGTACTTCGTGGGCTTGTGATATGCTCCTTTTCGACCATCACCTTGGGCTCTTTCTCGATTTCCTTCTCCGTAGAAGTACTAGGACGAGAGATTGGCTCCTTGAAAGTTTTATGATAGGTGTGGAAACACCCATCCTTTGTACCACTTATTTGCAATAATAACCGAGCCAAAACGTGTATTTTATGTCATTTATGTCGGAATTATGCGTGGTTTGTGTTTTTGTTGTGATTTAGGACGAAAAGGTGGAAAGTGGAGAAAACACGGCATTCACGGGCTTTTATCGTAGAATAAGACGGAAGATGAAGTCGAAAGATCAAGAGTGGAAAAAGAACGGAAGTCCAAGACCAATTCTGAAGATTTATCGAAGAAAAAGTCAAAAGACGGAAGTTTACCAAAAGCCGAAGAACTCAAGTATAATTTATTGAAGAATTACTAGACGAGTTCAAAGAAATCCCGAGCCAAAGTCATTATAGTCCAAGATTTAAGAAGATTAAAGAAAGGAGGGACCTAATGACGCAATTAAGGAAAAGAGGAAAGAGGGGAGGAAGCTTCCTTCCACTAATCCCTTCCTCCCCTATAAATACACAATTTGAGCCATTTGTTTAAGTTGTTAGAGGCTTGACAAGCCTCTCTTCCCCATTTTTCAATTCTCTTGTTCTTTAAAATTTATGCATCTTAATCTTCATGTATCACCCCTTTAATTTTCTTTTAATTCAAAGTAAGTTTACCTTTAATTGTTGTTAATCTTTATCTTATTGTTAATCTCCTTCTTCCTTTCTTGTTTGATTTGTTCTTTATCTTGATTGTTCATGTTCTTGAGTTTTTATGATTTTGATCAAGTGGGTTTTAATTAATTTGGTTATGTTTGTTAGTTTTGATGATTTGTTTTGATTGATTATTGTTAGTTGATATTTAGTGGTTATTTTGGGTTAATCTTTTGGTTGAACTTGATGAATTTTGGCTAAAATTCGTGTTCCCCTGTTTCTTCCATTACGTACTGTTCTTATTTTTCCAGGTTCCGAATGAGTTCATTTTAAAGTTCCGAATCAATTTGTATTAAAAAGTTCCGAATCAATTTATTTTAAAAAGTTCCGATTGAATGTTTTTTTTTAAAGTTCCGAATGAATTTTCCTTTCAAAAGTTCCGAATGAATAGTTTTTAAAAAGTTCTGAATGAATGATTTTAAAAAAACGTTCCGAATGAATGATTTTTAAAAGTTCCGAATGAATGATTTTTTAAAACTTCCGAATGAATGATTTTTAAAAGTTCCGAACAAAATTATTAAAAAAAAGTTCCGAATCAATATTTGTGTTAAAAAAGTTCCGAACCAATTTTCTTCAAAAGTTCCGAACCAAAAGTTTTTAAAAGTTCCGAACCAATTTTCTTCAAAAGTTCCGAACCAAAAGTTTTTAAAAGTTCCGAACCAATTTTCTTCAAAAGTTCCGAACCAGTTTTAATTGCCAAAAAGTTCCGATTCGGAACTTTTGAATACTTCCGAACAAATAAATAAATCTTCCGAATAAAATGAATCTTTCGAACCAGCATTTAATAGGACCACCTGCTAGCTTGCTAGCTTAGCCTCTTTTGGCGCCAATTTCAGCAGGCAGCTTGGCTGCTTCCAGCAGCTAGCCTGCCTGCTTGTTTTTTTATTAGTATTGTTCCGTAATTGTCTAGTTTTATCTGAAAGTTGTTCCGATTTTATTTTTGAAAGTTACGTATTTTTAGTTGAATTTTTCTTCCAATTTTAAAATTAATATTTTTTCGTAAAGTTTAAGTTTTATCTTTTATTTAGTACCCGCTTTAGGTTTTGCCTCGTTTAGCTTTAAAATACCATTTTAGTTTTGTTCTCTCCTTTTTCATTTAGTAAACTTTATTTTCGAGTCGATAGTTAATTTCGTTTTTTAGATTTATTTTTATTAATTGTTTCGCTTTAAATTACGTTTTATTATTTGTTTTAATATTCATTTTAATATCGTTTTAACTTTTAGTTTTTAATATTCACCTTGTTTTACTTTTATTATTTGTACTTGTCTTTAGTTTGTTTTTAAATACCTTTCGCATTTACTTTTTAATTAGTTATAGATAATCAACTTCCCTTTTTCTTAACCAAAAACAATTGAGTCACACATTTAACCGGAAATCAATTCGATTAGACACCGAGAACGATAATTGAACCTAGCAAAAATCTTGTTATTAGAATGGCGCCGTTGCCGGATCTTTTCGTGAAGATCGAAGGTTTTTTGTGAGTGACACGTTGGATTTTGGGATCCGTTCACTTGTGAACGTTATTTTTCGTATTCAAAAATTTTCAAAAATACAAAAACATTTGAAAAATCATAAAAAGCATTTCTTTTTCAAAGTTTTGCACCAAAAATATTCTTCTTGCTTATCTATTTTTCTTTATGGATTTTTATGTCCATTGCGTCCGGTGTGGGAAACAATTATCCGGGAACAACTCTTGTCAATGGTGTACATGTGAGCGGTGCGGAAACGATATCGACTACACACAATTCGGATTTTGTCCCTTGTGCAACTCGACTAATTCACTCTTTTTGAACCCACCTCCTGTTCCCCCGTGCATCTATTGTGGAAGCGATTCTCATTGGCATGTTTCGTGCCCGGTTCGATACCCGTATGGTCACGGGCAAGAACCGGGGTACAATTATTACAATGATAATAGCTATCCACAAGACGCACTTGATTTTTCTCCTTACCCGGTTTGCAACAACTGTAGGGGTCCTCACGATACCTATTATTGTCAACCGATGAACAACTATGAGCCACAACCGTGCTATAATTCCGGTTTTCAAAATCTTGAGCCCCCACCGCACTCACTCGATCATCAGCCTCGTCACGGGATGAGTTACAAAGAACCAATTGTCGATCTTGCTACAGCTTTTCAAGCGCAATCAAAAGAGCTTTTACACACGTTGCGAACTTCTATGGAGTCATTTTTACAGCAGCAAGATCAGACGAGTACCCATATCCCTGAGCATATTATTGGCCCTATAAATAATGAGGAGAGTGATGACGATATTGAGGTTATTTTCGACGAGGAGGAATTTCTAAAGAAAAATACTTCACTCCTTAGTGATGATGGTTTTCACATTCCTGAGATCGATGAGTTTCTTGATATTGATACACCCATGGAATACATATCCGGGTATTCTGATGAGGAAGGAGATATACTTTTTCTAGAGGATTTATTACACGATGACACTACACCTTCTATCCCAGAGGTGGAAAGATGTGAATCTACTAAAAAAGGGACGCAGGTGGAAGGTAATTGTTCTCATACTTCTCATATTATATTGCCACCTCATCCTCCCACGTGCACACCCAAGCGGGTGATGTATCACTTTTACTCTACTCGTTTTATACCGGGAAATGAGGATGAGTGCTTTGACCCGGGAGGTGACATTGATTATGCTTTAATTGATAACAATACGGCTTTGCCACTTGCTCAGCATCTATTGTCTTTGGGGGATGACAATGTGCTTACCATACCCAACCCACCTCCCGTGGATCTTGAATTCACATACACTACGTATGTTGAAAGGACCTTTCTCCCTTTCAAGACTTATCCCCCCGCCTCTCCTTTGTTGATGTCAACCGGGAACGAGGACAAGGTCTTTGATCCCGGTATCACATTCGAGGTTTCCCCATGGACCATTTAATTCGGGGACGAGTCAGGCTCGTGACTCGGTCAACAAAAACAAGCGCTTTTTGGGAGGCAACCCAATTATCTATCTTCTTTCACCATAAGTGTAGGGGGGAGCCCCGTTGGTGTTTCTTGTTCTCTTTCTTATCATATGCAGGGATTAGAGCTTCAAAGCCACACTCTTGATGACTTTTGACGAACCGTGATTCCGTGTTCCCTTCTTCCCGGTTCTATCCTAAACTCTTTTCGATTCTCTATTTTTATATTTCTCAATATTCAAATAGGAATCTCTTTAGTTGTCTCTTCCTTAGCGAGATTTAAACAACGTGCACAATGTCCTAAGTGTAGGGGAGTTTACTCCCACATGCTTAAACATTGAGGACAATGTTTATATTAAGTGTAGGGGGACTTCTATCGAAGTTAAGTGGTCTTTTCCTTGTATTTTCTCTCATTTTAACCGGAAAATCGATTTTTTGACATTTTTTCAAAAATTTTAATCTATTTTGGCCCAGTTGTAGTTCCCTTTATTTTTGCTATTTTTCTCTTATTTTAATAAAATGGTTTTAGCAAGTTTAGATATCTTAGATATATTAGGCCTGTTGTGAATATTTTGACTCAACCCGAGTTTACTTATCCAAGTTCACTCTAGCTAGTATCCTTAACCATGTAGACCTTAATTGGTTTATTAGGCTAAGCATCCACGAGTCTCATTCCTTGAGATTTTAAATTGTGGAGAACTAGAAATGATAGAGTTGGTTACAAGTTTGGTATTCTCTCATTAACTTATGTGAGTTAATTATGATCTTTTTCTCCCATCACTTGCTAATAAATTATCTGCAATAAGTAAGGTCGTACGATTTGAAAGGTTACTTAGCTTCTAGCGCAAGATCGTTTAAAAGTTGCTCGGTAATGATAAGAGTTCATAGCCAAGGCATAACTTATGAAGCGGGGCGCGAAGATTGGCGAGTCCGAAAAGGCCCTAACAAGGCATGAGGATTAAATTTTATTGCTGAAGATCCAAGGTGATGTGAAAAGCATTATTCCCAAAATCGATATGAAGGATCAAGACTCACGACGAAAAGCAATCAACTCCCATAAAGATCATGGAGAAGTGTATCCGAAAAGACCCTAACAAGGTATGAGGATAAATAGATCCAATTCCGAAAAGGAGGCGGATCGTTGTATCTCAAAATCCCAATTAGAGATTGAAGAAATAATCATGAAGTCGTGGGCAACAAAGCTGGAGTACCCCTCAAAAGTCTCCAAGTGAAGAAACTCTATAACGAAGAGAAGACCATTATCTCAAAAACGTCTCTCGAAGATATGAAGTATGAAGTACATGCCAAATATCGGCCCGAGAAAGGTCTCAAATCGTGAACCAAGTTATGCCAAGATATGAACTTTTTGATATCCCGAGAAGCAGTTTTAAGAGATTTTGTCCTTTAGCTAAGTATTGATCAAATCGTCCTACTTTGCTTTCAGCCTAAATAAATTATCGAAATAAGTCAACAATGTATCCTCGTGATCATTCAAGACATCAGTAAAATATAAGAGATACCCATAGGAATAAAGGAGTTTAAGTGATTAATTGAACCGCATGAGTAAATGTTTGTTATGCTAACTTGTACTAACAATGATCTTGTTTTTAAGCTTGGCATGGGGAACGTGAAACTTGAGGGTGATAAACATTCATGACACACAAGCCCTAATGTAAGTCTTAGATTTCTTTACATGTTTCTTCCTTCTTGCATCTTCTTATTTTCTATCTTTTTGATTTTCCTTAGTTGTTTAATAAAGGCCAAGGTAGGTTGATTATGATGGAAAGTGTAAACCTTGCTTTATTGATAAACATTGCATGAGGGCATTGCAATGGTTAAGTGTAGGAGATTTGATAGGTGTGGAAACACCCATCCTTTTTACCACTTATTTGCAATCATAACCGAGCCAAAACGTGTATTTTATGTCATTTATGTCGGAATTATGCGTGGTTTGTGTTTTTGTTGTGATTTAGAACGAAAAGGTGGAAAGTGGAGAAAACACGGCATTCACGGGCTTTTATCGTAGAATAAGACGGAAGATGAAGTCGAAAGATCAAGAGTGGAAAAAGAACGGAAGTCCAAGACCAATTCTGAAGATTTATCGAAGAAAAAGTCAAAAGACGGAAGTTTACCAAAAGCCGAAGAACTCAAGTATAATTTATTGAAGAATTACAAGACGAGTTCAAAGAAATCCCGAGCCAAAGTCATTATAGTCCAAGATTTAAGAAGATTAAAGAAAGGAGGGACCTAATGACGCAATTAAGGAAAAGAGGAAAGATGGGAGGAAGCTTCCTTCCACTAATCCCTTCCTCCCCTATAAATACACAATTTGAGCCATTTGTTTAAGTTGTTAGAGGCTTGACAAGCCTCTCTTCCCCATTTTTCATTTCTCTTGTTCTTTAAAATTTATGCATCTTAATCTTCATGTATCACCCCTTTAATTTTCTTTTAATTCAAAGTAAGTTTACCTTTAATTGTTGTTAATCTTTATCTTATTGTTAATCTCCTTCTTCCTTTCTTGTTTGATTTGTTCTTTATCTTGATTGTTCATGTTCTTGAGTTTTTATGATTTTGATCAAGTGGGTTTTGATTAATTTGGTTATGTTTGTTAGTTTTGATGATTTGTTTTGATTGATTATTGTTAGTTGATATTTAGTGGTTATTTTGGGTTAATCTTTTGGTTGAACTTGATGAATTTTGGCTAAAATTCGTGTTCCCCTGTTTCTTCCATTACGTACTGTTCTTATTTTTCCAGGTTCCGAATGAGTTCATTTTAAAGTTCCGAATCAATTTGTATTAAAAAGTTCTGAATCAATTTATTTTAAAAAGTTCCGAATGAATGTTTTCTTTAAAAGTTCCGAATGAATTTTCCTTTCAAAAGTTCCGAATGAATAGTTTTTAAAAAGTTCTGAATGAATGATTTTTAAAAAAAGTTCCGAATGAATGATTTTTAAAAGTTCCGAATGAATGATTTTTTAAAACTTCCGAATGAATGATTTTTAAAAGTTCCGAACAAAATTATTAAAAAAAAGTTCCGAATCAATATTTGTGTTAAAAAAGTTCCGAACCAATTTTCTTCAAAAGTTCCGAACCAAAAGTTTTTAAAAGTTCCGAACCAATTTTCTTCAAAAGTTCCGAACCAATTTTCTTCAAAAGTTCCGAACCAGTTTTAATTGCCAAAAAGTTCCGATTCGGAACTTTTGAATACTTCCGAACAAATAAATAAATCTTCTGAATAAAATGAATCTTCCGAACCAGCATTTAATAGGACCACCTGCTAGCTTGCTAGCTTTAGCCTTTTTGGCGCCAATTTCAGCAGGCAGCTTGGCTGCTTCCAACAGCTAGCCTGCCTGCTTGTTTTTTTATTAGTATTGTTCCGTAATTGTCTAGTTTTATCTGAAAGTTGTTCCGATTTTATTTTTGAAAGTTACGTATTTTTAGTTGAATTTTTCTTCCAATTTTAAAATTAATATTTTTTCGTAAAGTTCAAGTTTTATCTTTTATTTAGTACCCGCTTTAGGTTTTGCCTCGTTTAGCTTTAAAATACCATTTTAGTTTTGTTCTCTCCTTTTTCATTTAGTAAAATTTATTTTCGAGTCGATGGGGCGATGGTTACTAGGTTTGGGAGAGAGAAGATGAAGTTAGTTTGGTGGGGCGGTATACTCTATGTGAGTTTAGGTTAACTGTGAGTGCATTTAGGTTTGTGAGGTTATTTAACTCAAGTTTTTGGACCGGGTCTCACAAGGGGTGTTGGCCCATGATTTTATGTTTCGACAATTGGACGAGTTTCTCACACTTTGGGCCATGACTGACACGAATTGGGCCTTGGCCTCAAGGTTATATTCACATGGAACTCAATTTTGGTTAACCCATTAGCTAAGTTTATATGATTTTAAACCGTGTGTTTTTATAACACTTACACATAAATTTTTTAAAAATAAATTTGTTGTGTATTGAGTTTTAATTCATTGTGACATCGGGTCGAGACAAAATGTGACGAGAAATTATTAAGGAGAATGGATGCTCAAACAAACAAATTCCTTTTTTGAATTTGTAGTTTTTTTGTCGCATTTGTGGTTCTTTAATTCTTTCTTGACACTGATGGGGTGACGAGAAATGTGACGCGACAAAATGAAGTAACAAATGTGACAAGAATTTATTTTGACGAGACCAAGAAAGATGGGCGATTTTTTTAGTGGCTTCAGATTTTGTTTGATCGGGTATTAATTACGTGACGTTGAAGACGGATTTTTCGAAGGCGTGTATTTATTTTATCTTTTATTAGATAACTTGCTCGTGCTTAATCCTAGAATGAAGACTTGGTTATCTGGTTTCCGGGTTCGGGGTGGATGGTTGATGACTCGGATAACTATCACTTAAAGGGGTTACATTGTTGTACTCAGTGTCACGCGCTTAGTCGACGTGGATAATTTCAAGAGGTGTTGTGCTTATAGACTTCTTCAGTGATGCATTGAGTACTTAGAGATTTCTCCACCGTTCTTCATTCAACAATAGTGCAAGCTTAAGTCACAAGATCGAAGGATTTTTTATTCAGCTTCACGTTTGATGTATCTGGTTCATTCTTTCAGTGGTCGCTTCAAATTGCTTTCATGTGGTATGGTAAAGGTGGCCATGGAGAGTTTATGAGAAGAGATTTTCGATCAACAGCTGATTCTCACAAAATATATAATTCAGCTAATTTATTATTCTCACGAGATTTCAGGTTCATGTGCGTACAATTTATTGATGGTTCCGAGTTTCGAAACCATCAAGGGGGAAGAAGCAGACACATTGAACGCACAACGAGTACACGTGATGAACTTCATACCTTCTTTTGATTTGAAGATATTCCGGGATGACATTTGTCATAGCCGCAGAGAAAATCAGTGTTTTAACTCGTGTCGTTATCAATCTCCAAACGGTACACTACTGATTCGAGGTTTAATTGTTTGAGTGTTGCAATTAAACATCATCATTATCCTATATGCATTCCCGGGACTTAATTGACTCTGGTGCATCTCCGGAAGAAGACGTGTGCATTTCCGGGACTTAATTGACTCTGGTGTTACGATGTCAACTTCATGAAATGGGATAAAAGTGTCCACTTCAGTATTTGAGCTTCATAATTGGGATTGATTTACCTTCTTCAACTATGTGGGGGAAGAAGTGTCTTGATTCTTTCTGGTATGCATAACTTGAATTCTCAGGGGGAAGAAAAATTCAGAAGAATTATTCAAGCGTGAGAAGAGAAGTTGTTGATCTACTTGGGGGAAGCTATTTAAAATGCTTCTACATCAAGTTTACGTGGCATGAATTAGGGGGAAGCTAATTCAGAAGCTTCTCCTTAACCAGAAGTGTATGGGTTACTTAGCTCGTGCCGTTACAGTATTTCTACTACAAGTTAAAGATGAAGACGAAGGCCTTATAAGACTTCATCAGCATTGGATGCTTCATGGAAGCTCTTGTTCTTAATTATTTTGTACTTGATAGGTAGAATATTGTAAGGAATTCTACACGTCGTCCCATGGGGGAAGATTGTTGGAAACTCACTTTATGTGACGACATTTAAGAATTCCTGTTAGTTATCATAGTCACGCACAGTCAGTCTAGACTAGGCCCTTTGTAAAGTGCGTGACTATATAAACCCCTCCTTAGCTTCCAAGGAGGGGTGTTGATTGTATTTTGTTCATTTGGGAACACACACACTTTTGCTCTCAACCTCTCTTTCTCTCTCTCTAAGCCAACAATGGCTTCCACCACCACCTACCACCACATTAGACCACCGGATCCATATTTAGCTTTTCTACATTAGTTAATTTTGTCTTTTAGATTTATTTTTATTAATTGTTTCGCTTTAAATTACGTTTTATTATTTGTTTTAATATTCATTTTAATATCGTTTTAACTTTTAGTTTTTAATATTCACCTTGTTTTACTTTTATTATTTGTACTTGTCTTTAGTTTGTTTTTAAATACCTTTCGCATTTACTTTTTAATTAGTTATAGATAATCAACTTCCCTTTTTCTTAACCAAAAACAATTGAGTCACACATTTAACCGGAAATCAATTCGATTAGACACCGAGAACGATAATTGAACCTAGCAAAAATCTTGTTATTATTTTACCACTACGAGTAGTAACAACCTTCATTTCTCCCCTCGGGTTAGAAATGGTATCACTAGGAAGACCACCCGAGGAAGAGGGTTTACACATGATTGCTTCAAACATTTTTGCCATTCGATCTTCAAATTTTGATTGCCTTAAATTCGCTTTTAACAACTCTTGCTTAATCTCATATTAACCTTGTTCCATCTTTTGTTGATTTTGTTGAAGACATTGAACGTTTCCTTCCATTTTATTAGCATGAGTTTTCAATTCATTAGCAAGTTCGTTTTTAAGCTCGTTTTTTAACATGGATCTTAAACTAATCATCTCACGTTGCATGTTATCAAACTTAACATCGTTCGCTTTTGCATAATCCAAAATTTCTCCATTAAGATTTTTAGTGTGAGCATTTTGAAAACCTTGTGTGGTATTTTGAAAATCACGGTTTTGGTTTTGATTTTGAACTTGCCCATTCCCACTTTGGTAATTCCCTTTGTTGTAGTTACGTGAATTGCCTTGATAACCACCATTCTGATTGTTGTTTCGATAGTTGTTAGCATTTTGATTTTGTGGAACTTGATTTGGGCGGGAACCTTGGCCGTTTTGATTGTAAGTTCCCGTTGCTACGTAAGCACTCGAAGTGTTACCACCTGCGGTAATGCACTCGGAAAGATCATGAGCTCCACCATAAGATAAACAACTCTTTTCAACCGCTTTAACCGATGCGGAATTCAAAGCATCTTGTGCTTTCCAATGTGTCATAAACGTCAAAAATCTATCGAAAAACCGATTTTCCTCATTTGCTTCATCATGTAAGGCATTCATGTTACGAGACGATGACGACGATGACGAACCCATATTGGCAACACTCGGTGTGTTATGAGGGTTATAAACCTTAGATCTATTCTCGATGATCTTTAAAGCCTCATCGGTCGTTTTGCACAAAAAATTACCACCCGCGGCAGCATTCAAATAATCTCGTTCATGATCATTAAGTCCATTGTAAAAAGTATCAATCTGATTAATTCCGAAAAATCATGGTGTGGACATTCATGTAAAATTTCTTAAATCATTCCCATACAATTGAAAAACTTTCATTATTACGTTGTGTAAATCTTGAAATCTCATTTTTCAAATGTGTTGTTTTAGATGGCGGAAAAAATTGGTTCACAAACTTAGAAACGAGATCACCCCATGTCAAAATCGAATTTGGCGGTTCTTTCTCGAGCCAAATTTTTGCGGGTCCATCCAACGAGTATGGAAACAACATCATCTTAATGGCGTCATGCGGAACATCCTTAAACTTGCTTGTTGCGGTGAGACGATTGAAACTCCTTATGTGATAATGCGGGTTGTCTTTCTCATGACCTCGAAACTTGTTTGCTTGTAACATCGACATTAAACCCGTCTTAATCTAGAAATTCTCTGCAGGGATGGCGAGAATCACAATAGCTTCTCCAAAACCCTCGGTGGGTGATTGAAGCAACTCCATCATAGTACGATTAGCCATGGCGACTATTGGTTCTACAATGGGATCGACAATTGGAGTTTCTTCTTCAATCAAATTTCCTTGGTTTTGACGACGTTTGCGAGCTCGTTTTGCTTGATTACGAGTTTGCATAAACGTGACGAAGAACGTGGAGGTGAGCAAAGAAGATTCTTTTGGGTGTTTTGTGAATTTTCAATTTTTTTTGTGTTTTTGATTGTTTTTAATAAAAAAAATTTTGGATTTTGTGTGTATTCGTAGACAAAAATCTACCAAATCTCTCCTCGAATCAAACTCTTGCTTAAAGAAGCCTCAAAAGAATGAAAACGATCGCGTGGATTGAACGCCTTCGATTGACTTTAGAACTTTGGTGAAAACCAAATTGTTCAAGAGGGTTTAATCACAAAGAAACCAAGCAAATATATATGATACGTAATAATACTTTGGGCGGCAAAACCATCGATTAGCCTTCAATCTCAAATACTCACAAGCAAGCACAGAAACGAGGCGGCGCGAAGCACTTAAGAGCCTTTTTCTTTAGGGTGTATTTTATAACACCCGCCTTATACCCACCTTATAGTTCGTATTTTTCAAAATAGAGCTTCACGAAAGTATTTATCTATTTTTGCCTTTTTCTTTCTGTTTGAGATTCGAATACAATAATTAGGAGATCAAATCCCAATTAAGGTTGTGTTTTCACACGTTTGGAGATATTTTGAATTTGTTGTGATACTTATACAATATAGTAATACTATTTCACAAGAAAAACGAAAAAACCGATAATACGTATTAGTTGAGTTCTACTAATACAAATACTATTTATGGTTAGATATTAAAAACAAAATGAACAAATTAATCACGAAACACCTCTCTGGCAACGGCGCCCAAATGATTATGGTAAAATACACTCTTGTTTAGGAAAACAAAAGAGCGTATATGAGCGGTAAGTATTAAGTGATGATTTAGGAAAATCAAGCACTAATGACCCCAAATAAGTTCGTTTCCCAAGGAGATATATGTGTGTGAAAAACTTGTTAAATGTTTGAGATTAATATTGAAAGAAAAGATAAGAAAAGAGAATGACGGATACGTTTAAAATTATACTACGACGACTAGACGAAAAACCGTAAAAAGTGACAAAATAAAAATTAATTCTAAAAATTCCCAAAAAATTACCAAAAATAAATAAAAATAAACTAAGATTTTACAAATGATCAAAACTTTTCAAACCTTTTAATTAATTAATTATTAATTTTTAAATGCTAATTAAAGCCCTAAAAATCCAAATAATTAATAAAAAGCCCAATAAAGATTTTCACTTTGTAAAACTCTAAAATGACTTAACAAGACTAAAAACTATTTTTATGAAATTTAGAACCAACTAAAACTATTTTTAAATGATTAAAAACTATTAAAATATTAAAATAATTCTAAAAATTAATAAAATGATGAGAAAATTAATATAAGAGTTTTAAAAATCCTAACTTAATGTATTTGACCTAATAAAAATGTAAAAGTTGCAAAAATATAAAAATGAAATTTAATAATAAAATAATATTAAAAATCTAAAAATTATAAAAATTTCTAAAAACTTGCAAACTAGTTTATTTTAACCTAAATAAATAGAAAATGAAAGTGAAATTACCAAAATACACCTATTGGGCCCACAAATGGGCTAAAAACATTAATAGTCCAATGTAAATGGGCTTTTTGGCCCAATAAGATGAAACTTAACTAAATAAGCTGAAAATCACCAGTCTAGCTTAAAATTCAATTCTAAACACAAAAGTCTGAAGGCCCAAAAGCTGAATGTGAGCTTATCACAGCTTAATGGTACAACAGCTTATTCTTAATGGGCTTTTTGGCCCATTAAGCTATAATCCAATGCCATAAGCTCTAATTTGACACACAACCTTGTTTTGAGATGCCTAAGAGATCTGTGAAAAGAAATTTTCAAAAAGCTCAACCAATAAGGCAGAAATAAGCCAAGTACAATTTCACTAAAAGACAAAATAGTCGACTTAGAGTTATAGACCACCTCAGGACTTGATTCAACTTGAAAAAGACTCTAAATGACTTAAATAGGACAAATCAATCAAGAAAAGTTCAATAAGCCAAGCCAAATAAGCAGAATAAGCTGATAAGCAATTATGTAAAAGTCAAAGGAGTTGGTTTTCTAGTCAAACCCTAAAGTCAACCACCCAAATGCTCCAGAATGAACAAATGGGTCAAATGATGAGCACCTATTACAAAATTAAAGTTGTTGCAGGTTAAAATAAGCTAGAACAACTTATTGATAAGCTAAACTGAAAATAACACTAGTAGTGGCTAGCAACAGGGAAAAGGAGTTCCCACTGCTTTGACTATTTGTCTATGGATTTTTGAAAGATTCACTTGGATTCAATGGATAACAAGGGAACCCTTACAACTAGTGGGTTGTAAAGAGTCACAACCAAGCAAGAAATCACAAATTTATCCAGCCAGTTAGCACAGTATAATCAAACAGTCACCAGATATGATACAGACTTGCAAATAAGCAGATTATGAAGAAATAAGCAGTTTAAGCATGAATAAGCCAACCAAAATGAACCATATGCACACACAAGCTTTAATAAACTCCAATAAGCACAAATAAACTTGTTTCAAACAATGATACAAAGATTAGAGACAGATTCAAGCATATGCATATTACTGATGAACAAAGTGATACCCAAAACCTTTTTGCTGATCTAAATGACCACAGATACAATTTCAACACCTTAAATCTTCTACACAGGTTGCATAAACTTAGATTTAGCACTTGTTAACCCTAGTCTACCCTTAGATCTACGTGTCCCCAAAATTTCAGTTCAAAACAACAAGTATTTCAGATTTTATGGCCTCTTTATGGATTTTTGTGATTAGAACTACAAAGCTTGCAGATAAACACTTAAAAGCACTAATAGAACAAGAACAAACACAATACACAACAAACACCTACTCAAATCAACCAAAACTCAGCTTATGCAGTTAACCCAAACACCCCTTAATAAACTGATTTCTTAATTTTTCAAAGGATTAGTGAGATTCAGTCCACAAACCAGGATCAAATCAATTCAATAACATCAAACAACCTCAGGTAAACAAGAATCAACCATAAAAACACACAATCACAGACAAATACTCAGATTCAAACTCAAATCACAAAAGATTCAAAAAAATGGAAAAGGGTTTAGAAATGAGCACCTCCAAAACATACATCCATGCTTTGGGATGTGTGAGCTTAGGTGCTAGCTAAACAAGCACCAACTTCCTTGTACCTGCTAAGATGCAACAAACACAAGGATGAACAATAATGATGAAACACTAATTTTTTTGAAAACAAGAGTTTTAATCCATAAAACCTTTCCTCAAAGCTTAACAAATAGATTAATGACACTCAGATCTTAGCTTATCAAACACTAAACTTTTATAAAACATAAAAGGAAATCATAATTTTCAAAAAATCCAACTTTTATTTCATAAAAAGGAATTACAAAGATTTAAGCTAAAATCTGGAACAAAGGGCTACTCACATGTTGAGGCTCCTTTTATAGACTACTTAGGACGATTCTAGAATGCAAAATATATGAGAAACCCTAGCTATGAAATCTCAAATATGCCCTTGAGTGCTTGATGTCGTTTGATGTTTGTGAGCTGTCCAAATGAATTAGAGACGTTCATTTTTGCTTTGGGGCCAAGTAAAGAGTATTAGTTGTTGATTTGGCCACGTGGCATTGCTTGGAGAGGAGGGTGTCACATGATTGGTGCATGGCAGCCTTGGGTGGGGTCCTTGGGTGAGTGGGTGTGAAGTTTTAAGCCTGGGAAGTGTTCAGGTGTGTGTCAATCAAGCGTAGGTGTGGGTAATTTTGATTTACCCTTTGTTTAAGTGGAAGGTAAAACTGGGTTCATCAGGGTAAATAGTAACTATTTTGATCCGATATTAGGGGAAGGGTAATGTGTTTGGCACAAAAACTGGTTTGAAAGTTTGGTTTATACACCTTTGGTCCTCATCCTTTGGCAATTGTTGTATATAAAGTTTATTCAGCCTGCAAACTCGTTTCCCTTTGTAAATGAAGTTTCAGAATTCATGTTTTGGCCACAAAATGTTTTCAAAAGGAAAATTAGGGCTTAAACAACTTGGATATAATTACATATTTAGTCCTTTTGTGTTTTAAATCATAAACCAAGGACTAAATGTGTAATATTCTTGAACTTGAAAGTCTTATTTGGATCTTTGACTTCATGAGGGACCATTGTTGACAATCTGGATTTGTTAAGGGGATAAACTTGCCAAATCTTCAAAGATGAAGGACCTTTTTGTCATTTTGACAAACTTAAAGGACCAAACTTGTAATTATTAATATACAAGGGTATTAAGTGTTGATTCTTCATAAATGAGGGATCAATCTTGTACATCTTCAAGTCTTTAGGGGTTTTTCTTTGATAAATCACAAACTAGGGCCCGTGAAACTAGGATTTTGTGTGTATCAATTAAGTTCGTTTATCCACGATTCGACTCGAATTTAATTTCCAATTAAACGTTTCGACTTAACTTTGTTTTTGGTAAAATCTATTTTTGGTAATTTTAAATTTAAAGCTAATATTAAAAACTAATTTAAATTTAATAAACTACCTTTTAAAAATAAACTATTTTAAACTAATTTTAATAAAAACTATTTTGAAATAAATCTAATTTAAAAGCTCAATTGAAAAACTTATGTAAAAGCTATTTTAAAATTAAAACTAAAAACTTTTAAATGACTTTTTTTTAAAAAAATTCTTTAAATAAAAACTTAATTAAAGCTAATTTTAAAACTAATAAAATTTAAACTAATTTTAAAAGTAATTAAAAATTAAAATATATTTTTTTAGACTTTTTATATTTTATAAAAAACTGAGTTAAAAGAAATTTAAAATAAAAACTATTTTAAATAAAAGTATCTAATTAAATTTTAACAAAACTTAAACTTGAATTAAACTTAATTAAACTGCCAACTATAAAAAGCCTATATTAATTTAATGTTGGAAAGTGAATCACAAAAAAGGGTTTAGATGAGTTGGTTGCGTCTATTGGCTGTGATACGAGAGGTCCTAGGATCGATTCCCAGCAGACCTATAATTTTTGCTTAATATTTTATACTTTTTGGCACTTTTATTTTGGACAGTAAAACCTCAGACTAATTGTGTCTGAGACTTATGCAGTAACTAAATAAGATTACAAACCAAATAATAAGCTGAATACAGAAAGGCAGGAACCAAAAAAGCTAGGATAAGCTGAGACAAATAAGCTATAATAAGCAGAATAAATCTAAATAGCAAATAACAAAAACAAACGCGAACTAAAAGCAGATCCAAACGCAGATAAATCCTAATAAGCAAAGCAGTTTAATCAAATAAGCATAAAAACTTAAAGCGAAATATAAACAATAAGCAATAACTAAACAGTAATTTGAAATAAGCAAATCCAAACATACAAAAGCAATTAAATCAGTATACTCAAACTTAATCTTAACAATAACATTAACCAGTTCAAGCAGATTAAAAAAAATAGTAAATAGACTCTAAACCTTAACAATTAAACAACTTAAGCAGATAAAAAAAAGACAAATAGCAGATTAAATAACAAAAGCATAAATCTAAATTAAACTTAACATAAAAATAAAGAGATTAGAAAATGAACCATGTGATGTTAACCGTTGGGACGTAGGTGGGCGCTGAACCCCCTATGAACCGAAACCGAGACCACCAAACATCATCATCATCTTAAACCAAACGAACCAAAAATCCAAACAGTATCCCTACTCGAACAATTGAACAGTACCTTTAAAATTTCCCAGTGGGGAAATTTTTTATCACTTTCCTTATATATATATATATATATATATATATATATATATATATATATATATATATATATATATATATATATATATATTTATAATAATGTATCTCGAACAGTATCAAAAACAATATTTAAAAAAAACATTAATCGAATAATAATAAAAGGAACAGTATCAAAAACGCAGATTCGGATTAAAATTAAAATTGACAGAAGATTAAAAAGAGACAGAAATAAATTGAAATAAAATCAACTTTTCATTAATTAATTATCAAAATTACATTGACTGGAAATTTAAAAAAATACAAAATTAACTCTAATCCTAATTTACTGAAAATAAAATAAAGAAAGTGTTGTCCCAAATTACATGTGAAAGGGGGTTTTTATAGGAGAAACCCTCAAACCCTCTTCATAGCTTCAATTGTAAGCATCAAATCATGGCCCTTCATTCCATCTTTTCTTCTTTCTCTCTCTTTTCTTCTTTAATCTACGGCTGAAATCAACTCATGCCGCGGATTGCCAAAGTGGTGTATTTTTATTGGTGGATTTGGTGAGATGTGGTGTTTCCACAAATTAAAAGAGAGAATTTGGCCACGTCGGATTTGGATTGAGGACCACCCTTGGTGGATGCTGCGAAAAAGGTGGGGATTTAATTTAGATTCGTGTGAATCACACACTTAAACAAAAAGCCCCAAATAATAGTGGGTAATTTTTGTTAGGGTAAAAATTAGGGTTTTGGTGGCTGTGTAAAATGGTGGAGAAGAAAGTGAAGGTGGGTTTGTGTTTTCTAGTTTCCATCGAAAGAAATGGGAAGTGGTAAAAAAGAAATTCGTTTTTATAAAACATGTGAGTGGGGGAAGGTTATAGTGTGGGTGAGGTGTAGGATAACGTTTTATTGTGTGAGGTAATTGGGTTGACTGAGATGATTGACCGAGTAATGGGGAGTAATATTTTCGTTTATTAATGTGTGAATGGGGGAAAGATATGTTGACCAGTACACGTGTGATACTAAAACGTTTATTATTTAAAAACGTTTGTGAAGTAGGTTTGGGATAAAACAAAATAAGGTGTGAAGTGGGGAGGTGAGTGAAGGAAGTGTATACGTGGGAGTGGATTGTGGGGGTAAAGGGAGAATTGTTTATTTAAAAGGTAAGGGATTGTTGGGAGTTGACTGACAAAAAAAAACGTCCCAATTTGTAGATACATGGGCTTGGCCCAAGTTAAACGTCCAAGGCATCCTTATTTCGTCCCTTTATTTTTCTTGCATAATGGGATTGGCCCAATAACATTATAATCCGTATGGTGTGAATTGGATTGGGCCTAATATTGGGCTTTTTGCCAAATGTAAATAATCCTAGCTCCTTAATGGGCTTTTAGGCCCATTTTCCCAAATGTGGGACCCACCAAGCTTAAAAATCTTCAAGAATATTAAATCCACTAAAACGAGTTCGATTTCGGCTTCTTGGTCTTTTCTTCAAATCGTATCGATTTTGTCGTGTTTCGTGATCTTCGGCACACTTTTGACCTTTTGACTTTGTCTTCGTCTCTTTTTGGACTTTTCTTCAACATTTGACCGTGAAATCCCGTGTTTTCTTTCCTTTTGATCATTTGTACCTATTTCAATACAAAAACACAAAACCACGCGTAATTCCGACTTTTACGATATAAAACACATGATTAGGTCTTTTTTTTCCTTGATTTTAGTGGCAAAAGGATAAGTGTTTTCACACTTATTAAATCCCCTACACTTGACCATTGCAATGACCCCATGCAATGCATTATTTTAAAGCATAAAGTTACATTTTTCTCATTATTAATCCATCTCGGCCTTTATTACTATTACTACTACTACTACGATGAAAAGATAAACGCTTAAAAGGAAACAAAAGCTATAACAATTTATTAACTTGGAAATTATTTGATGGAAGAAACTCGTAAAGAAATCTAAGACTTTAATTAGGGCTTTGGTGTCATGAATATAAATCACCCTCAAGTTTCACGTTCCCCATACCAAGCTTAAAAACGAGATCATTGTTACTATAAGTTAGCACAACTAACACTTACTCATGTGGTTTAATTAATCACTTAGACCCCCTTATTCCTACGGTGTATCTCTTGTATTTTATTTTTTTCTTGAATGATCACGAGGATGCATTTTTGACTTTTTTCGATAATTTATTAGGGCCAAAAATAAAGTGTGACGATTTAATCAATAGTTAGCTAAAGGACAAAATCTTTTAAAACTGCTTCTCGAAACCTCATAAAGTTCATATCTTGGCATAACTCGTTTCATGATTTGAGACCTTTCTTGGACCGATATTTGGCTTGTACTTCAAACTTCAATCTTGAGAGACGATCTTGAAATTATGGTCTTCTCTTCATTTTGGTATACATCTTCATTAGGAGTGAAAGATGCTTCAAACGTTGACCACGACTTCTTCATTTATCCTCTTCTTTATTTAGGATTTTGATATACAACGATCCGCCTCCTTTTCGGACTTGGATCTATTTATCCTCATACCTTGTTAGGGTCTTTTTGGATAGACTTCTCCATGATCTTTAGGGGAGTAATTGCTTCTCGTCGTGTGTCTTGATCCATCATATTGATTTGGATTAATGATCTTCACATCATCTTTGGATCTTTAGCAAAAAAAAGTGAATCCTCATGCCTTGTGAGGGCCTTTTTGGATAAGCCAATCTTCGCGTCCCGCTTCAATAAGTTATGCCTTGGCTATGAACTCTAATTAATACCGAGCAACTTTTAAACGATCTTGTGCTAGAAGCTAAGTAACTTTTCAAATCGTACAACCTTATTTATTGCAAATATATTTATTAACAAGCGATGGGAGAAAAAGCTCATAACTAACTCACATAAGTTAATGAAAAATACCAAACTTATAATTAACTCTATCATCTCTCGTTCTCCACAATTTAAAATCTCAAGGAATGAGACTCGTGGATGCTTAGCCTAATAAACCAATTAAGGTCCATATGGTTAAGGATACTAGCTAGAGTAAACTTGGATAAGTAAACTTGGGTTGAGTCAAAATATTCACGACGGGCCTAATATATCAAAGACATCTAAACTTGTTAAAACCATTGTATTTATTTATTTATTTTTGACTTTATTCTTGAAATGAAAAATATAAGATGCGATGATAAAAGGAAAGAAAATAAATAAAAATACTACTAGGCCAAAATAGATCAAAAATTTGAAAAATGTTGAAATTTTTTTAAATTTTTCAGTTAAAATGGGGTCAAATTCATGGAAAAGCCCATTAAAATTCGATAGAAGTCCCCCCTACACTTAATATAAACATTGTCCTCAATGTTTAGGTATGTGAGAGAATAAACTCCCCTACACTTAGGACATTGAGTACGTTGTTTAAAATCGAGCTAAGGAAGGGACAAGTAAAGTGATTACATTTATTTGTTTTATTTATATACATGATTGAATCACAATAGCAAAAACTTATCGAAGGAACCGGGTACATGGGAAACACGGGAACATGGGTCGCGTCAAAAGTACCAAAATTGGAGCATTTAAACACATGTCCCTGCACACAACATCAACACAAACAACCTACTTGGCTCCCCCTACACTTACTGGTGGAAATGGGTGAAGGTAAAAAAGGTGGAAAGGATGGAAAAGGTAAAAATCTAACCTAGTTAAATGATGCTTGATTTTTCATCACGAGTCACTAGCTCGACTCGAATTCCCGAATATCATCATTCAAATGGTAAAATCGTGGAAAACCGAAATTTCTAAGGGAGAAAAATCTCTCCATGATAAAGGAGAAGCAAAGTCATACAAGGCATACCCCATGAAAAATCCACCCGGGTCAAACAAATAATTTCCATCACAAAAGGAAATAAACCCCGAGGTGGTACGCAAGTCATAGAAAAGTGGGGTATCCTTAGGCAAAAGTCTCTTACTAGGAAGGGTGCTATGGTAATATGACAATGAAAGCACAAAAGTCTCTATTCCGGGATCAAACACCGGTTCCTTAATGGGAAAATAGCAAGAGGTGTCGACATTTAAGCTCAAAATATCATCAAAATCCATAGTGGGAAGGTCGTCCTCCTCCAAACTCGATGTGAAAACATAAGTATCATCGGAATCATAGGAAAACTCATCCTCAAGAGGAAAATAGGTATTTAGAAAGATATCTAAATCCTCCTCAAATGGAATAACCTCTAAATTAGGTATGATCTCTAAGAGTGGAGGATCCTCCTCATAAGTCATGACTTCTAAAATTGGAGTATAGAAGTCAGAAGGAGTCTCCATGGAAGAATCACTCTTCGAGATATGAGGTGCATTAAGATCATGGAGTGGGTCATCAAAATTAATGAGATCACTTAAAGAAGTGTCATCATCGTAGGTATCAAAGATTGGTGAATCATCACTGGGTGGGTCGAAAGTGGGTGGGTCAAAAGACGAGTCGTCTAAGCCGAAAATAGTGTGATCACTTGAAGAAGTGTCATCACTATCGGTGTCATAAATGGGAGTATCAAAAATTTGAGGCTCGAAGGGAAGGGATGAGTTTATCACAAAATCATTTTGATTAGACCTTTTAATTCCAAAAGGATTAATAAAAATCTCATCATTATCATAATTAAGAACATCAATCATATTGAGCGACTCTTTTCCATTTGATTTTTTTGTGATTTTTCCCATTTTAAAAACTTGTTGTTCATCCCGAACCCTAAGAATTAACTCCCCTTCAGCTACATCAACTAAGGCTCTTCCGGACCTTAAGAATGGTCTACCAAGTATTAACGGAATACGAGGATCCATCTCATAGTCGACGACGACAAAGTCCACGGGAAAAGTGAATGTACCAACTTGAACAAAAACATCTTCGGCAATACCAACGGGGTATGCGAGAGTTCGATTAGCTAACTCTAAAGTCATACGAGTCGGTACAAGGTCGGGTAATGAAAATTGTTTCCAAACCGAAAGTGGCATAAGATTGATGCTAGCACCGAGATCCGCTAAAGCCATACAATCATCGATTTGAGGAAACGAGCAAGGTAACACGAATCGTCCGGGATCTCCTAGCTTTTCGGGAAACTCTTTGCGAAGAACCGCGAAACAATTCTCATTTAAACGGGTGTTCACGAGCTCAACCATTTTTTATTTCTTATTAAGCAAATCTTTAAACATTTTCACAAATTTTGGCATTTGAGCAAGTGCTTCAGTAAGGCTTATGTTCACATTCACATTGGAAATCATTTTCAAAAAGTTAGAGACATGAACGTCATCTTTGGTGAGCACTTTAGTCTTGCCTAACCTAGATGGATAAGGGATATTAGGCTTAGACTTTGAAGGTTGAGAAGGAGAAGGACTCGCTTCTTGAACAACCGTAGGAATAGGCTCTTTCGGCAATAGAGGACTAGAACTAGGAGTGATAGTGGGGGGAATCACCGGAGGGGGAGTAGGATTACTTATTATGACCTCCGGGCCTTGTCTCTCCTTTATGGGCGAAGAGATGGAAGGTCCCACTAAAGTGGCTCCACTTCGAGTATTGATAGCACTCACATTAGCACGAGGGTTAATCTCGGTATTTGAAGGTAAGGCTCCGTGGAGTCTAAGGGTTTGCAACATAGTCAAAAATCTCTTATCGTTGGACTCTTGCATTTGTCTAGTAGACTCTTGCATAGCTTGCATGATTTTCTCATGTTCGGTCAATTTTTGTAGAACCAAGTCCATTTGAGGATTTTGCATGTTCATTTGATTAAACCCTTGATTAGGAAAACCTTGATTTTGAGATTAAAAACCGATGTTATTATAAAAACCTTGATTATTATTTTGAAACCCTTGGTTTTGACCATTAAAATTCCCTTGATTAGCATTCCCTTGAAAATTACCCATTTGAGGACCTTGGTTCCTATTTTGGTTTTGGGTATTTTGGGCGGGTGGGGGTGGTCTTTGAGGTGCTACAAAACCCGGGGGAGCCAAATAATTAGTACTCTTGTAAGACAAATGGTTAACATCAACATTAGGTTTAAATGGAACCCTTTCATTAGCATTAAAAGCACAAACTTGTTGTTGTTGATTATAAACCTTGTCACAATTGAAATATGAATGTGGTCCACCACAAGTCTCACACGTTTCACTATTATCTTTTACGGCATGCACATGTGTAGTGAGGGCGTCGGTTTTTAGAGCAAGGTGTTTCACAATTGAAGTAAGCTCCTTAATATGATTATTCACCTCATTATCACTAGCACTAGCTATAGTCGTCCGAACACTCTTAGTTTGCACTTTTGCCTTGTTCTCAATAATGGCCCAAGCCTCGTTCATGGTTTTCACAAGAATATTGCCCCCCGCGGCACTATTAAGTGAGTCTTGGTCATTTAGAGTTAAACCATTGTAAAACGTATTTATTTGATGCACTTTGGTGAAACCGTGTTGTGGACATTTTCTCAAAAGTTCTTTAAATCGATCCCAAGACTCACTAAAAGTTTCCCCATATTTTTGCTCAAAAGTGATTATTTCATTTCTTAAAGCGGTGGTCCGTGATGGTGGGAAAAAGTAATTAATGAACTTGGTCTCTAAGTCGATCCATGTGGTAATACTTTGGGGTGGTTCCTTATCAAGCCAAATCCGGGCTTATCCCTCGAGGGAAAAAGGAAAAAGTTGTAGGCGAACGGCCTCTTGTGGCACCCCATTGTATTTCACCGTATTAGACAATTGGATAAATCTCTTGATATGATCATGGGGGTCATCTTGGGAACGACCCAAAAATGGGATAGCGGAAACCATTTTAATTAAATCTGATTTGAGTTCAAAATTATTTGCTCCAATTGCGGGGACAACGATAGCGTCATCGTTTCCTTCAACGTGAGATTGCAAAATCTCGAGCATAGGTCGGTTATCGTATTGTCGAAAGCACGATTCTCGGGATCGGCTTGAATGACGGTCTTTTTGTTTTTTTTCTTCTTCTTCTTGTTGGAAGAATTGGAAGATTTTGGTACACCACTCGGTATGTATGTACGCGCGCGAGTGCGCATACAATTAAAACTTTGGAATGAGGTAGGTGACCTCGGTCGACTTTGAGAGGAAAAGGAGTTTCCCTCTCGATGAGCAATAGTAAAAAGCTACAAAAATATATACTTAAGTACTACTTGAGTTGGCAAACCAATAATCGGTCGTCCCTCTCAATATACGCACAAGCAAGCGGGGAAACGAGGTGGCACAAAGCAGTTAAAAACCTTTTTCCTTAGACGGTCTTTTATAGTGCGTCGCCTTATACCCACCTTATAGTTTGTATATGTCGAGTTCAAACGTCTTACTAGTATTTATCTATTTTGCCTCTTTATTTCGTTTAGGATTCGACTACAATAGTTAGATGATGAAATCCCAACTAAGGCTTATTTGAAAAATAGGTAAGTTATTGTGCTACGTAATATACTATAGTAAAAGAAAAATCTTTTTGTATTTTTTTAGAAAAATATATATTCACAAGAAAAACGAAAGAAATCGAACTAAAAAAACACTAATACGTAATATTTTTGGTGTAATACTTTTAGGAAAAAGTATTACGTTTTGATTTTTTAATTTTTTTTGGTGCAAATCTTAGGAAAGAAATTGCTTTTTTGATTTTTTAATTTTTTGTATTTTTAAGTTTTTGATTTTTTTGTATTTTTGATTTTTTGTGCAAGAAACGTAACGTTCAAAGGATGAACGGATCCCAAAATCCAAACGTCTTCACGAAAAATCGACAATCGTACGAGCGAAGCGGCAGCGGCGCCATTTGAAACTAGGATTTTGTGTGTATCAATTAAGTTCGTTTATCCTCGATTCGACCCGAATTTGATTTCCAATTAAACGTTTCGACTTAACTTTGTTTTTGGTAAAATCTATTTTTGGTAATTTTAAATTTAAATCTAATATTAAAAACTAATTTAAATTTAATAAACTACCTTTTAAAAATAAACTATTATAAACTAATTTTAATAAAAACTATTTTGAAATAAATCTAATTTAAAAGCTCAATTGAAAAACTTATGTAAAAGCTATTTTAAAATTAAAACTAAAAACTTTTAAATGACTTTTTTAAAAAAATTCTTTAAATAAAAACTTAATTAAAGCTAATTTTAAAACTAATAAAATTTAAACTAATTTTAAAAGTAATTAAAAATTAAAATATATTTTTTTAGACTTTTTTTATTTTATAAAAAACTGAGTTAAAAGAAATTTAAAATAAAAACTATTTTAAATAAAAGTATCTAATTAAATTTTAACAAAACTTAAACTTGAATTAAACTTAATTAAACTGCCAACTATAAAAAGCCTATATTAATTTAATGTTGGAAAGTGAATCACAAAAAAAGGGTTTAGATGAGTTGGTTGCGTCTATTGGCTGTGATACGAGAGGTCCTGGGATCGATTCCCAGCAGACCTATAATTTTTGCTTAATATTTTATACTTTTTGGCACTTTTATTTTGGACAGTAAAACCTCAGACTAATTGAGTCTGAGGCTTATGCAGTAACTAAATAAGATTACAAACCAAATAATAAGCTGAATACAGAAAGGCAGGAACCAAAAAAGCTAGGATAAGCTGAGACAAATAAGCTATAATAAGCAGAATAAATCTGAATAGCAAATAACAAAAACAAACGCGAACTAAAAGCAGATCCAAACGCAGATAAATCCTAATAAGCAAAGCAGTTTAATCAAATAAGCATAAAAACTTAAAGCGAAATATAAACAATAAGCAATAACTAAACAGTAATTCGAAATAAGCAAATCCAAACATACAAAAGCAATTAAATCAGTATACTCAAACTTAATCTTAACAATAACATTAACCAGTTCAAGCAGATTAAAAAAAACAGTAAATAGAATCTAAACCTTAACTATTAAACAACTTAAGCAGATAAAAAAAAGACAAATAGCAGATTAAATAACAAAAGCATAAATCTAAATTAAACTTAACATAAAAATAAAGAGATTAGAAAATGAACCATGTGATGTTAACCGTTGGGACGTAGGTGGGCGCTGAACCCCCTATGAATCGAAACCGAGACCACCAAACATCTTCATCATCTTAAACCAAACGAACCAAAAATCCGAACAGTATCCCTACTCGAACAATTGAACAGTACCTTTAAAATTTCCCAGTGGGGAAATTTTTTATCACTTCCCTTATATATATATATATATATATATATATATATATATATATATATATATATATATATATATATATATATATATATATATATATATATATATATATATATATATATATATATATATATATATATATATATATATATATATATATATATATATATATATATATATATATATATATATATATATATATATATATTATATAATAATGTATCTCGAACAGTATCAAAAACAATATTTTAAAAAAACATTAATCGAATAATAATAAAAGGAACAGTATCAAAAACGCAGATTCGGATTAAAATTAAAATCTACAGAAGATTAAAAAGAGACAGAAATAAATTGAAATAAAATCAACTTTTCATTAATTAATTATCAAAATTACATTGACTGGAAATTTAAAAAAATACAAAATTAACTCTAATCCTAATTTACTGAAAATAAAATAAAGAAAGTGTTGTCCCAAATTACATGTGAAAGGGGGTTTTTATAGGAGAAACCCTCAAACCCTCTTCATAGCTTCAATTGTAAGCATCAAATCATGGCCCTTCATTCCATCTTTTCTTCTTTCTCTCTCTTTTCTTCTTTAATCTTCGGCTGAAATCAACTCATGCCACGGATTGCCAAAGTGGTGTATTTTTATTGGTGGATTTGGTGAGATGTGGTGTTTCCACCAATTAAAAGAGAGAATTTGGCCACGTCGGATTTGGATTGAGGACCACCCTTGGTGGATGCTGCGAAAAAGGTGGGGATTTAATTTAGATTCGTGTGAATCACACACTTAAACAAAAAGCCCCAAATAATAGTGGGTAATTTTTGTTAGGGTAAAAATTAGGGTTTTGGTGGCTGTGTAAAATGGTGGAGAAGAAAGTGAAGGTGGGTTTGTGTTTTCTAGTTTCCATCGAAAGAAATGGGAAGTGGTAAAAAAGAAATACGTTTTTATAAAACATGTGAGTGGGGGAAGGTTATAGTGTGGGTGAGGTGTAGGATAATGTTTTATTGTGTGAGGTAATTGGGTTGACTGAGATGACTGACCGAGTAATGGGAAGTAATATTTTCGTTTATTAATGTGTGAATGGGGGAAAGATATGTTGACCAGTACACGTGTGATACTAAAACGTTTATTATTTAAAAACGTTTGTGAAGTGGGGTTGGGATAAAACAAAATAAGGTGTAAAGTGGGGAGGTGAGTGAAGGAAGTGTACACGTGGGAGTGGATTGTAGGGGTAAAGGGAGAATTGTTTATTTAAAAGGTAGGGGATTGTTGGGAGTTGACTGACAAAAAAAAAACGTCCCAATTTGTAGATACATGGGCTTGGCCCAAGTTAAACGTCCAAGGCATCCTTATTTCGTCCCTTTATTTTTCTTGCATAATGGGCTTGGCCCAATAACATTATAATCCGTATGGTGTGAATTGGATTGGGCCTAATATTGGGCTTTTTGCCAAATGTAAATAATCCTAGCTCCTTAATGGGCTTTTAGGCCCATTTTCCCAAATGTGGGACCCACCAAGCTTAAAAATCTTCAAGAATATTAAATCCACTAAAACGAGTTCGATTTCGGCTTCTTGGTCTTTTCTTCAAATCGTATCGATTTTGTCGGGTTTCGTGATCTTCGGCACACTTTTGACCTTTTGACTTTGTCTTCGTCTCTTTTTGGACTTTTCTTCAACATTTGATCGTGAAATCCCGTGTTTTCTTTCCTTTTGATCATTTGTACCTATTTCAATACAAAAACACAAAACCACGCGTAATTCCGACTTTTACGATATAAAACACATGATTAGGTCTTGTTTTTCCTTGATTTTAGTGGCAAAAGGATAAGTGTTTTCACACTTATTAGCCCGGTTCATTGTGTGGCTTCGTTTCTCGTGTTCGTTTTTCCTTGTTTCTTGTGATCTTTTGTCTTTTTCACGATATCCATACCTAAAATACACAAGTAAACAAACACAAGCATATATATGGTATTTTCATGACATTTTATGCATTTAAAGCCCGAAAAGAATGATGAGATCATGTATAAATGCCATCTCATCAGCCTTTAAGAAAAAGCAACTGAATGCAACCAAACAGGAGAGGAATAAAGAGGAAGCATGTCCTTCTTCTGATATTCCAACAAAGACTTTTGGAGATGAAGCTAATTTTGAAGCTAATGATGGTCTTGGACACTATGTGGATGACACAAATATGGAGGATCAACCTGAGGATCAACCACAACCATCAACTGCTAAAGAAGCTATGGTTGTATTACAACTACAACTACAATCACCACAACTACAAAAAGCTAATTGGAGTAGTTTTATGAGAAGTTTGAGGAAATAAATCTAACACTTCTTGTGTCAACAACTCTACAACCACAAAGAAAATTTTGGTATCAAAAGAAACAGTCAACCCAAGTACTGCCAAGTTCAATGAAGAATGATGGGTCAGATAAGACTGAGAGTTGGAAATTGAAAAGACAGCTTCCAAAGAAGATAAGATGTCTGAAGATACCTTGGTGATTGGTGATAGAAGTCTGTCTACTACTGGTGAAGTAAAAACTGTTGAAGACCCAAGTACTACTAAGCCTACTACAAGTACCGCTAGTCAAAGATCTTCATTACCATCTTCTGAGGAAAGCGATACTCCATCTTTTGGAGAGGATGAGACCTTAGCACAACTTTTTCTTGATCTCAAGAAGTTACCTAAGGGCAGGAAGAAGTTGCAGCATGTTGAAGAAGTAGATTTTAGACTACAAGCAAGACTCCATGAAGAACAAAAACATGAAAAACTTGCAGCTAAGCAACAATTGCTTGAAGCAAAAAGGATACAACAAGAATGGAATATCGAAGAATATGACAAGATTCAAGCTGAACTAAAGGCAAGTGAACTCCTAGCTGAGTCTCTAATAGCCGAAGAGAGATATGCATATGATGAGGAAGAAAAGGATAGATTGATTGATGATCTAGTCAAGGAGCAACAAAGATTACTTGCTGAAAAGAGAAGAAGAGAAAAAGTCAAGCCTCCAACAACTACTCAAATAAGGAATCAAATGATGTCCTACCTCAAAAAGGTTAAACATTTCACTCATGCACAGCTAGTTAGGAAGAGCTTTGATGAAATCAAGACTTTGTATGAACAACACAAAAGGAGCAAGCAAAACTTTGTTGAAATTGGATATGAGAATGATAAAAGGACATTGAAGATGTCAAGAAACACTTGCAACAACAAAGACAATTTGGAAGTACCCCCAGGCTTGGTGATGCAAGTACTGCTAGACAAGAATGAGCATCTCCACCAATCAAGACCACTTATACTAGGAAGAACAAGAAGGTTAAGGAGATTCCAAAGGAAGCAAAGACTCCTCAAGCATTAGATGAGGGAAATAAAGCTCAATGTGTTGAAGAAACTGAAAATGTATAGGCGGTACATACTCAGTCAACAGTACATAGTGAAACGGTACATACAGACTTTGAGGAAGGATCTGTTGAAATAGAAGGAACCTCCAAATGTATTAAAAGAAAAAGATCAACCTAATAAAAAGCAAGAAACAAAGAAAAAGATAAAATCTACTAATGAAGATAGTGATTATGATGAGAGCTGCAGAAAGTACTTGAAGATAGTAAAGTTTGAAGATCAATTCATAGATACATAGATCTTTGGAAAGAGATCATCAATCATAAGATGGAAAAGTGCTACAAGACAAGGAATGGAAGATCATGGAATAACCAAGACAAATGGTACATTTAGGATGTTTCTTCATATTCTTTATAGACAAGACATTCAAGATTTTCACAGGTTTGTTCAAGGAGGAAGTGAATGTAAATAAGATGTATCACTATTATTTCGTGAATTGAAGTTTATGTATGAGCCACACAACTATGATCAATAAATATTGAAGGACTTAGAGAATCAGGTTCCTACTTACTGGAGATATTATAGATCATATGGAACACACACTGGATGTAGATTATGTTACATATTATATGCTTCAAGAGAAAAGATATCCTTTTGGAAGAAGGTTGCTAGAAAGAATGTTGGAAATGCAACTAGAAGTTTCAGAGGAGTCAAATGGTGCTTTAGAGTTGATCAGGATGATCAAACAGCAACTTAAGAATTTGGAGAGAGAAGAAGAAGCTGAAAAAGAGCCTTAAATGTTTGACTTTCAGTCACACTTCACAAATGGTTCTCAGTTCACCATGTCTAACAAACATAAGAAATGGCTAGTCCATAAACAAACGGTTTGTGGTAAAGACTTTTCAAATCCGTTGATAGCTGGTCGTTTGCTAAAACTACATGGTCATTAACTCACCATAATTAGAAGTGAAGAGTTAGCTAGTTCTAGGGTAAACGGTTCTAGGTAAAGACTCTATCAAATCTGTTGAATGGTTGACAGTTTACCAAAAATTGTAGGGTTATCAGTACACCTTATTCTTTATGAATAAAGGATTGGCTATTCCAAAGTGTACGACTAACTGGTAAAGAATAAATCAAATCCGTTGATAGCTGATGATTTGCTAAAAATCATGATGCCAATACAGACTGGTTTGTTGTTAACTATTTTATTTCAGGTGAGAAGACATAAACAACAATGTTGATTCATAAACAACATGTTCAAGGAGATTCATGTATGTTCAAGATCAAGAAGATTACAAGAAATTTTTGTCATCATCAAATATAGGAAGATTATTTGGGCTAAACGCTTAAAGATTACAAAGTTTTATATATGAAGACAACATAGTTGCTGCAAAGAATGTTCAAAAGACACAGAAGATCACATTTTGAAGACAAAGATAAAATTCATGAAGATTTGAAGTTTATCATATCAGAAGAAGAACTGCTTGAAGTGTTTGGATACATTCAGTTGGTATACAAGTTCAAGATTACTAATTTCAATCCAAGTTTGAAGTAAAGCTTGAAGATATGTATTCCTATACATTCAACACATAGAAAAACAAGAAAACAACGAGTTATCATTCTTGTTTAGGGGAGGATTGTTGGGAATTATTGTAAACTACCAAGTACCGTTAGTAAAAGTACAAGTACTGTTAGTGTTAGCAAGTACCGTTAGTGTTAATGTAAGTACTGCTAAGTAGATAAAGACTAGTATATCTTTGGTAAAGATATATTATAGTTATAGTTAGAGTATATCTTATGTGATATACTTAATAGGTTAGAATATTGATAATATATCGTGTGTGATATACTTATCATAATAGAATATTCTAGGGTTCCTTGCACTATAAAAGAAACATAGGTACATTGAGTTTATTGTACCTTTTGCCAAAGTCGATTAATAGAAGATCGAATAGTTAGAGTATTCTGTTGTTCTTCTTTGCTTTATAAGTTAGATTCCGCATAACTTATTAGGTTGAGTAAGAGTCTCTCATGTGCTCTAGTTTGATTACAAGCTATTGTACAAATCCTTAACAGGATATAGATCTATTCAAAGGGATCAACACATATGGCGAAGATTATATCCAATAAGGATATTATTAGACCATTTGGAATATGCCATATCAAAATTTCCATTTTCCATTTTAATAAAACATTTTCTTAAAAAGAAAGCTTATTAAAAATGTTTTGTCACATTTGTATAAATGCGAGTTTTAAGGTTCATCACTTTTAACGATCACTAAACATGTATAAGATGTGTTTGTGTAAGACTTAAATGATTATTACCTTAATGATAGTGTTTGTTATATAATTCGTCTTACGGTTATCTCTGACGATAAAAATTTTTACACTTTGCCGTGATCAAAACTAAGAAAGATTAGCTATTACAAATAATATTTTTAGGCATCGGTTGCATTAACACAAAGTTTCAGAAAGTTTACTGCTCCATTGTCTAGGAGATTGCTTAAGACCATACAGAGATTTCTTTAATCTACAAACTCTGTTATCCCCAAGTTTAGAATAACATGGAGGAGGAATCATATAAACCTCTTCGCTCAAATCACCATACAAAAAAGCATTATTAACATCCATCTGATACAAATTCCAATCATTTTGCACAGAAAAATCAATCAAACATCTAACAGTACTCATTTTAACCACAAGACTAAAAGTCTCTTCATAATCAATATCCTCCCTTTGGTTACACCCTTTATCAACAAGTCTGGCCTTGTATCTTTTAATATCACCAGTTAAAAGATATTTGATCCTATATACCCATTTGCTTCTAATGGATTTTCTACCAATATGAAGATAAACTAAATACCAAGTACCATTTTCATATAAAGCTTGCGTTTCAAGATTCATAGCATTAATCCAATTCTGATCACTAGAAGCATCTTCATAACATGTAGGCTCATAAGTTTTATTTAAGTTAGAAGTAAAGATTTTTTTTTCATATTAAGCATAGAGTGATTACTGTACTTATATAACCTATATCTCAAAGAAGTATTCAACACATAAGCATTCAATTTAGCATGAAAATTAATCACTCTATTAGACTTCCTCTGGCTAATCTCCTGTATTTCATTATTAAAAACATTTTCAGGAACCTCATTATTTGGATCAAAAATGCCATTAGATATGTTTCTATATCATATGGGAGTTGTAGTCTACTAACCTCTACCACTAGGTAAACTAGTGACTAAGTTATATCCAGCTTGCTGAGAAGACTCACCAACATCTAGTTGACTATTATTGTCAAAAGCCACATCCCCAGGGTAATACTGACTACCCTCTCTACTCAAAGGAGTCCCACCTTCCTCATCATCATTGGGACTAAAAGAAGGTTTGAATGTGTTTTCAGACTCAACAAAATAAAAAAAAATTAAAGTAGAAACTTCACTTTCAGACTCAAGAACAACTTTATCGAAAAATTTATAAGGTTTGGATGTGTTCATTTTGTAAGGAAAAACATTTTCATAAAATGTTACATCCCTAGAGTAAATAACACATCTGTTTTTAAGACCAAGCAATTTATAAGTTTTTTTTACCACTATCATAGCCAATTAAAACACACTTCTCAAACTTACTAGAAAACTTATCATTTCCATTTAAATCTGTAGCATAACACAAACACCTAAAACTTCTTAAGTAAGAAAGGTTAGGTTCTCTATCATACACTAAACCAAAACGTTATTTGCCATTAATATACACTCGGACCAAAACATAAGAGGAATCCCCCTTGAAACATAAGACTTCTTGCTACATTAAGCAAGTGTCTATGTTTCCTTTCAGTAATACCATTCTGCTATAGAGTATATGCACAAGTAGTTTGATGAACAATACCCATTGAATAAAAAAAACCATTCATGTTTTTATTAACAAATTATGTACCATTGTCAGATCTTACAAGCTTAACCTTTTTAATAAACTGAGTTAAAACCAGATTATAAAAGCTGACAAATGTTTGAAAAACCTCATATTTAGTTTTAAGCATATACACCCATACAAACCTACTAAAATCATCAACCACAGTCAAGAAATATCTAAAATAATCCCTGCTAACCACTTTATAAGGACCCCAAACATCCAGATTAATTAACTCCCCCATACATAAGGATTTATGATCACTTGAAGGAAAATATTCTCTTATTTGTTTTGCCTTGTGATAAATACACAAGGCAATTCATGATTAACATGTTTTAAGTCCAAAGTTCCTTTTAACAAATCCAAAACTTGGTTAGCAGGATTACCCAATCTATTACGCAAAACATCTTTAGAAACATAACAAGTAAAGAACTCACAATTACTAACATCAGATATATTATCAACCTTATCAAACAGATACAAACCAACAAATTTGCTACCAGTCCCAAAGATTGTTCCCTTTTTCAAATCTTGAATATAACACTTGGTTTCATCAAAACCGACTCTCAATTTACTATCCTTGATAAGTTTGTTAACATATAACAAAGTAACACAATACTCAAGCACAACTAACACATCAAATAAAATAACACCATTTTTAAGTTTTAAGTTTCTAACATGAGTAATTTTAGCTAAAGTACCATTGGGATGACTAACAATAAGTTTTAAATCAGAAACATCTACTAAATTAAACATATTATCAGTTTTATTAGTCATGTGTTGGTTTGCCCCAGAAATCAACAATCCACCCAAAATGATAACTAACACCATCAACTTTCACAGTAGCACAATAAAACTTGTAATATGCTGATTAAAAAACACATTACAATTAAAAAAGGAACAATTCCCAATACCTGCCATATTGGCTTGAACATGTGAAGAAGAAGGATTATCATTCAGCAAACTCATCAATTTGAGCATTTGCTCATTACTCAAAGACAAAGAATTAGAACCATTATCATTGTTACCACTCCCCAAAACACCCCTCTAAATTAAGCATTATTTTATCTAGTGTTGTTAAAAACATTAGCAGGTTTTAGGTTAGGATGTCTTTTAAACCCTCAAGGAACCAATGAGCTCAAAACATCTTTCAATAGAGTGCCTTTTTAAACCATAATGTTTGCAAAGCAAAGTCATAATTTCCCTTACTAGTACTGTTATTTCCATTAG